>OX359267.1:54326791-55038457 GCA_947179155.2 Hedera helix
AACTGTTGTTATGGTAATTACTGCCTAGAAGATCAAGCATTAAATATGACACTGCTATAACTTAATTTAATATTGCTGTTTTTTTCAGTTTCATGAGTTCAAAACTTGTATTGATGAAGTTCTTTTTCACAGCTCGCAACTGGAACTGGAATTGCTCCTTTCCGCTCCTTCTTGTGGAAAATGTTCTTTGAGGAGCACAAAGACTACAAGGTAGATTAAGATTGACTGATTATATACTTCAGAAACTATTTGACATGAGTACTTAATTACCATGTATAATTAGATAAGAAAATAAAAGGTTTTATCTGTCGTTTTAATTTAATTCAATTTTACTTACAGTAGTAATAGCAACAAAGTAGAATGGAACAACAATAATCTGAAACAAGTAGAAGAGAGTGAAGTGATATAACCAATAGATCGAGGCATGTGTAGACACTTTTTGCCCCTCTCGGAGTAAAACTATTGGTGCTTGAAATTCTCAGCCAAAGAAACCTCCAGGATTCAAAGATCTTATCCCACCACAATCGGACAGTGGAACTGTAGTAGAATGTAGGAATCAACCTTATGCTCTTTTGACCAGAGAAAGAGATGAAACCAATATGTAGAAAAATTAGGTGTATAGAGAGAAGAGAGAATGCTTGAGGTGTGTGGTAGAATGAGAGGTTTGATCTCTATTTATGGGTGAATACTTTCAACACATGCTACAAATTAAGAAGGGATTAAGGCTAAAGAAAAAAGCTAATTGATTGATTAATTGAGTGATGTAAGGCATAAGAAATGGTGTGATGTAATTAGCACAAATCACTCACTTGATTAGTTAATTAATTGAGTGATGCAAAGCACAAGAAATAGATGATGTAATTAGCACAAATCACTCGTATGATAATTTAATCAATAGAAACTAATTTAGATAAGATTTCTCAACATTAAGTCTTAGATATACCCAATATAAAAATATATATAACAATTTATTGTTGTTCTAATTTAATTCAATTTCACTTACAGTAATAACAACCATAAAATAAAACGGAGCACTAATAATCTCAGACAAGTAGAAGAGAGTGAAGTGATATAACCTATAAATCGAGGCGTGTGTAGACACCGTTCTTAAGGAAATGCTTAGGTCCTCCTAGAATTGAATTGCCGGTTCTCGAGAGTCTCAACCAAAACAGCCTCCAGGATTCAGCACCCCCCCAATATGGGCTATGAAAAAGTAGTAAGAGTCGATAAATGACTCATCCTCATCACTGTAGTAATGCACTATCTTACACCATAGTGAGGGCTCATAAATACAAGATGGATAGTGCCTAGAATTGAATTGCCGGTTCTCGAGAGTCTCAACCAAAACAGCCTCCAGGATTCAGCACCCCCCCAATATGGGCTATGAAAAAGTAGTAAGAGTCGATAAATGACTCATCCTCATCACTGTAGTAATGCACTATCTTACACCATAGTGAGGGCTCATAAATACAAGATGGATAGTGCCTTGAAATCACCCTGTGACTTGTTATTACCCATATGAACCTATATCATGCGATCACCAATCATATAGATTAGGTTACCATCACTGTTGGTCCTGTTGGTAAGCAGAAGTCCCATCCCCCTCAATGTACTTTTCACTAACATTATGTTAAGTGACTTGGTCAACGGATCCGCAAGGTTAAACTTTGACCTCACAAAGTGAAGGGGTATTATCCCATCTTTCTACAGTTGTCTCACAATATTGTTACTTATGCGTATATGCATACTCTTGCCATTATAGGTGCTATTATTTGCTTTAAAGATAACAGCTTGACAATCACAATGTAAGGACATAAATGGCACTGGTCTAATCCATAAAAGAATATTTCTCAATAGGTTTCTGAGCCACTTTTTTTCAGAATCAACATTCTCTAAGACAATAAACTTAGACTTCACAGTAAAACAAGCTGCACAAGTCTGTTTGGATTTTCATGAAATTTTTCCACCACCCAAAGTGAAGACATCCACTGGTGAATTTGGTTTCATCTGAATCAAATATCCAATTGGCATCAGTATAGCCCTCAAGTACACTAGGTGTACCACAAAAATAAAGACCATAATCTATGGTATTGCTCAGATACTTCATAACCCTATTTAAGGCTTCCCAGTGATCCTTATTTGGGTTTTGTGTGAATCTGCTCAGATTGTTTAGTGTATAAGCTATGTCAGATCTGTTACAGTTTATAAAATACATTAAACTACCAATCATTTAAGTTAATTGATGCTGAGATACAGTAGGACCTTTGTGTTGCTTCATATGTAAGCTAGAGTTATAATGTGTTAACATAGGTTTAACATCAAAATAATCAAATTGTTTAAGAACTTTTTCTACATAATGTTCCTGAGAAATCATGTAAGCACTTTTAGTCTTATTCAATTTGATTCCCAAAATTACGTTAGCTTCAAGAAGATTTTTCATATCAAATTTTGAAAACAACAAATTTTTAGTATTTTAATAGTATGCATATCGGTTCCAAAAATAACCAAATCGACCACAAAAAGACAAATAATAACACCTGTTTTATTCTCGTTAAATTTAGTGTAAATGCACCTATCAACATCATTAATATCATAATTACCAGTAATCATTACACTATCAAATTTATCATGTCATTGTTTGGGAGCTCGCTTTAGTTCGTAAAGTGCTTTAACTAATTTACACACCTTGTGTTCATTGCCAAAAGACACGACACCTTTAGGCTTATCCATATAAATTTCCTCTTCTAAGTCACCATTTAGAAACGCTGTTTTAACATCTATTTAATGTATGATAAGTTTATGCATCATGGACAAGGCGATTAGAGTTCTAATAGAAGCAATATTAGACACGGGGAATAAATTTCAAAGTAATCCAAATCTTTCTTTTGTTTATACCTCTTAGCAACCAATCTTACTTTAAATTTATCAATTGTTCCATTAGGTTTTAGTTTTTTCTTAAATATCCATTTACATCCAATAGTCTTTGTACCAAGAGGTAGGTCGACTAGTTCCTATGTATGATTAGACATGATAGATTCAATCTCACCGTTAATGGTTTCTCTCTAGAAAGGTGCATTTGGAGATGAAATAGCCTCGTTCTAAGAGTTGAGATCATTCTGCATCAGAAAGGTGTAGAATTCATCTCCAAAGTTTTTCTCTTTACGAGAACGAGTGCTCCTTCTAGGTTCGATCTCTTTATCTTGAGTTACTTCATTATTTAACTTTTCAAGATTCGGGGATAAGAGTTTATCCACCTTTGTTTTAAGAAGAAAGATATTATCAAAGAATACATTTTTAGTTTTAATAATTGTATTTGGTTCGAGCACACCACTTTTAAGGACCAAAAGTCTATAGACAGCACTATGATTAGCATATCCGACAAATAGACAATCGGCTGTTTTGGAACCTAATTTTTTCTTTTTTGTTATGGTAATAATGCCTTCACAAGGCACCCCCACACTTTGAGTTATTTAAAGTTTGGTGTAAACTTCTTCCAAAGTTCATAAGGTGTTTTACCAGTTTTCTTGAAAAGAATTCGATTTTGAAGGTAACATGCGGAGAGGATGGGCCCCCCCCCCCCCCCCACAAGTTCAAGGGTGCACTAGAACTTAATAGCATTGCATTGCACATTTCCTTTAAAGTTCGATTTTTTCATTTGACAACTCCATTAGACTCTGGTGAGTAAGTATGAGTTATCTCGTGAATTACACCTTTATCTTCACAATATTGTCCAAGTGTGGTGAAGTCATATTTGCCTCCTCTATCCGACCTTAATCTTTTAATTTTTTGATCAAATTTGTTTTCTACCTCGGCCTTGTAGATTAGGAATTTATTTTTGGTTTTAGTTTTAGTTCTTAGTAGATACATGTAGGCGTATCTTGAAAAATAATCTATGAACGTTACATAATAATTCTTTCCTCTTGCATATTTTTGGACATATCAGCAAGGTCTGAATGTATTAGGTTTAAATGTTCATTCTCTCAATTTTGTATTATCTTACAAGACATTTTGGTTTTGGCTTCGACACAAATTTCACATTTACCTGGATTGGTCATTTTAATGTCTTTGAAAATTCTCAAAGCATGCATTTGCTTGATATAAGAGTAATTATCATGACCTAATCTAGCATGCCAAGTATTATCATAGTCAAACAAGTAAACCGAAGAAGTAGTGTTATTTTTATTCATGGTCTCAAGAACATTAAGATGAAATAAACCATTATTAAAGTACCCTTTACCCACAAAAACTTCATTTTTAGTAAGCATCACTTTATCTGACATAAAGTAACTTAATTCTAGCCCTACCAAGGATAGAAACAGAGATAAGATTGTACCGAATTGCAGGAACATGCAGCACATCAGTAAGAGAGATTCTTGCTAGAGGTAGTTTTAGGTTGACAGTCCCCTTGCCTAGAACTAATGAAGGCCTCTAGTATCCCATAAACACTTGTTCTTAGTCTCCTTGAGCTTGGTAGGTGATGAAATTTGGCTAGTTGGCACAAATATACTTGGAGTCTCCAGGTCTACCACCCACGCCTTGTCATTTTCTGGCATATTCACCTCGGTTACCACAACTACAATGTCATTAACAAGTAATAGTTTTGTCTGCCAACATTTAAAGTTGCTACCAGAAAAGAATTCAATTTTAGTAAAATCAGGTGGTGCCCTAGTGGCAGTGAACATAGCAGAATCAATACCGAACATAATGTTAGAGGAAGACATGTTACCAAATATTTCCTTAAGATTGTTGTTTTAATTTAATTCAATTTCCCTTATAGTAGTAACAACAACAAAGTATAATAGAATAACAATAATCTGAAACAAGTAAAAGAGAGTGAAGTAATATAATCAATAGATTGAGGCGTGTGTAGACACTGTCCTTGAGGAAATATTTCGGCCCTCCCTAAGTAGAACTGCTTGTGCCCGAGAGTCTCAGTCAAAGCAACCTTCGGGATTTAACGATCTTATCCTACCACAATCGGGCATTAAAACTATAATGGAATGCAGGAATCAACCTTATGTTCTCTTGACCGGAGAAAGAGATGAAACCAATACGTAGAGAAATTAGGTGCACAGAGAAAAGAGAGAATGCTTGAGGTGTGTGGTAGAATGAGAGGTTTTATCTCTATTTATAAGTCCATACTTCTAACACATGCTACAAATTAAGGAGTGGGTTAAGGTTAAAAAAAAGAGCTAATTGATTTATTAATTGAGTGATATAAAGCACAAAAAATGATGTGATGTAATTAGCACAAATCACTCACTTGATTAGTTAATTAATTGAGTGATGCAAGACACAAGAAATAGGTGATGTAATTAGCACAAATCACCCGTATGATTAGTCAATCAATAGAAACTAATTTTAGATAAGATTTCTCAACATTAAGTCTTTGATATACTCAATTAAAAAAAATATATATATAACATGATATTGTGAGTTGAGATCATGTATATAACAATTTCAACAAGGAAAATATTATAACTTTTCTACATCTAATTAAAGGTTGTAAAAGATATTGAAGCAAAGTTATAAGCAATCCACAAACAACCATGTAGTAGTAAACTTCCTGCGGAATAATTAGTGTCAATTGGAATCTGATATACGTTGATGTAGTAATCGGCATAATTATTAAATAACGCATATAAGAAATGACTTTATTTTTTGATAAATGCAGTTCAATGGCTTGGCATGGCTCTTCTTGGGTGTGCCCACAAGTAGCTCGTTGCTGTACAAGGAGGTGAAAAAATTGTTTTCTCACAATCAAATTTTACCAGCTCCCTTGATTAAAAATGAGTTAACATTAGTCTTCTTGTTTGGGGGACAGGAATTTGAGAAAATGAAGGAGAAGAAGCCAGATAACTTTAGACTTGACTTTGCAGTGAGCAGAGAACAAATTAACGAGAATGGGGAAAAGATGTACATCCAAACTCGCATGGCCCAATATGCAGAAGAGCTCTGGGAATTACTCAAGAAAGACAACACCTTCGTTTATATGTGTGGGCTGAAAGGAATGGAAAAGGGAATTGATGACATTATGGTGTCATTGGCTGCTAAAGAAGGTAAGAAATGTTGACATAGTGGCATCATTTCCTTCATTTTTGGACACTACATATTTCTGTTTATATATAATGTCCCCTTTGTTTGATCTAATTCTGTGTGGTGGTGTTATTTATTATCAGATATTGAATGGGTTGAGCACAAAAGGTGTTTGAAGAGGGCAGGGCAATGGAATGTGGAAGTCTACTAATTTGGGTTTCTTGTACAAATGTATGCCTTTTCTTGAAGCTGCCATGCTCTCTCTCTCTCTCTCTCTCTCTCTCTCTCTCTCTCTCTCTCTCTCTCTCTCTCTCTCTCTCTCTATATATATATATATATATATATATATATATATCTTTGACTTTTCCCTTCCTGCATTTTGTAGATAGGTAACCAACCTTCTTTGTAATTCTTTTTATTTTTTTCCTCTTTTCAATTTCCTTATAGTACTGTTGTATTGTTATATGTCCTTTTTCCCAAAATTTCAATTTTGAGGGCTTTGATCATGAAATACGGTGGAAAGTAACTTATTCCACCTCTCTTACATATATGAATTCTTTGATTCTTCTATACATTGACGGCCACCATATATATTGAAATATAATTACATACATGTGTTTTGTGGTATGCTTGGTACTTGGTAAGCTTGTACCATCCATCTGGGAATGAACACAGCACAGGACAGGACAATCCGGATTCCGGAAGGCAGTTTACTAGTAGTACCAGCTTAATGTTTGAAACCATCGAAGAAATTGAATAATTTTAAATTATTTTAAATATATGTTTGATTGTTGATAAAAAAATAAGTGGTTTAATATAATGGTAAAATTATGATACATATCTATTTTATTGAAATAAAATAAAAATTAAAGGGGTAGAATAAATTTTGATTCCATTGAAATGATTAATTCTTCAAAATAATTATTTAATATATTATTTTTCGTTATATTCTTTCATTTATTTCACTCTCTCAACCAAACATAGCATTAATTTATGTGTTTTATTTCGAAAGGGAAATGATTAAAATGGTGGCTCAAACAGAAAGAGTTTGGACAGGTTTATAAAAACTTGCATAGAAATGGTGATTAATTTGGACCAAAATCCTTGAATGAAAATTAATACTCCAAAAAATTGAATTTAGTCCACATATATCAAGAGGCCGGAAGTAGGAAACTACTACATATTAAATTAATTATAACTTAGACACAGGTTTTCAATAATTTTGTTAATATTTTTTTATTATTATTATTATTCGAATATTAAGTTTTGCATAAAATACACATGAACATAATTTTATTACGTTTGTTTTCACATAATTAATTTGTTATAACCGTGTTTTCACACAATTATTAGTAATTAAATAAATAATGCTTAGAATATTTTATAAATTTGAAATTAAATCTAAATTGAACATAAGTTTTCAATAATTTTTGTTAATAAGTACATATGTATTTATTGGATATTAAGATTTGTATGAAAAAATTAAACATATTTTTTTTTTGATAATTTTTCTCCATTGAGGACTTATATTCTTTATTGAAAAAAGTTATTCATTAAGAGTTTCTAATAAAAATCTTAATTTTAAGTGTTTTGAAGGAGAAGAAAGTAGTAATATTTCTGGATGGAAATATTATAAAATTTATTTAATTTTCTTACACATACAATATGATGTGATATATCAATCTGGTTTTGTATTTACACAATTCAATAAGGAAAATGAAAAAAGAAAAATAAAATAATAATAATAATTTATTATTCCAAACGAAAATATTTGGAACATAGCCTCAATTTAGGGTCTAAAATCAATACCGTGGAGGCAAACCACGGGATCATAACTCGAAAATCCTGGAGAAACGAAAAGGCCGATATGGATTAGGGCTTCCTTTACTTTTCTGTCTATTTATTACTCTCTCGCGAGATCTATAGTTACAGATTGGTTCTACAAGAGGTTGGATTAGGGTTTGGATCATCAATGGCGGAGGAGAATATCAGATCTCGAGGTGTGGTGGTTCGATTTAACGAGCAGAAGGGTTACGGATTCATAAAACCCGACGACGGCGGCGACGATCTCTTCGTTCATCATACGGAGATCAAATCTGACGGCTACCGAACTCTTTATGACGGCCAGGCGGTCGAGTTCTTGGTTGAGTTGGATAACAACAAAACTAAGGCTGTTGACGTCACCACCGTTGACAAGGTTCGCAACGGTGGTGGCCGGGGCGGCGCCCGTGGTAGTAGTGGTTATGGCTTTAGCAGTGGCGGCGGAGGCGGAGGCGGAGGGAGGTATGGTGGGTCCGGTGGATATCGCGGTGGAGGTGGAGGAGGAGGAGGAGGGGAGTGTTATAGCTGCGGCGGGTATGGACATATGGCCAGGGATTGTGAACGCCAAGGAAGTGGCAGCCGCGGCGGCGGCGGAAGTGGTGGAGGCGGCGGTTGCTATAATTGTGGTGGTTATGGGCACATTGCCAGAGACTGCACAAGCGGCCGTGCTGGAGGGGGTGGTGGAGGTTGTTATACGTGTGGTGAGCATGGGCACATGGCTAGAGATTGTCCAACTGGAGGCACTGGTGGAGGAGGCGGTGGCAGTGGAAGGGGTGGTTTTGAGAGGTTTGGAGGAGGCGGCGGCGGCGGTAGCTGCTACAACTGTGGGATGCAAGGGCATTTTGCTAGGGAATGCCCTGACAATCCATGAGAAATCAAATTAATCAGTCATATTATATGAATTGATTTCTTCCTTTTAGTTGGTACTTTTGAAGAATGCTACTATATTCTGGTTTAGATTTTTCCCTTTTCTTGTTGGTATGGGTGATACATAGGATGGTTTTATGGGGATTTTGTGTGGCGATCCATTCTAGTTGGTATACATATATTGATAATGATGGTTGTTGGTTCGGGTGCTGAAATTGGGGATTAATGACTTTGGTGAATTTCAGTTCAAGTGTTCATTCATCTTTGCTTTTATGTTTTAAAGGTTTGATGCTCTGCTTCGGCTTCTCATCTGACTCTGTTAAGGGGGTTCTTCTCTTATTTTAGCTTTTATAGTTTGTTTGCAACAACAAATTTCCCATTACATTTAATCTCAAGGGGGTTCTTCTCTTATTTTAGCTTTTATAGTTTGTTTGCAGCAACAAATTTCCCATTACATTTCATCTAGGCAGTAATTTACCTGAACTCTTTTTAAGTAGGTGAGTTTGGATTTTTGTTGCACTGCCGGTTTGCCTGTCTAGAATTGAATACTCTGGACCTTTTCTGTGTAATGATGAAGAGAAATTATAAGCTTGTATGTGACATTCAAGAATGCTCCTTGCTTCTTGAATGAAGAAACAAGTAGAATCCCCTCTTCCTCATTTTGTAACATTTAATGCATAGTTCAGTAGTTGATATCCATAAAGAATAGTATTGCAAAAGTATATTACAATATATGCAAGATCTTTTTGTGGCTTTGGTTCTAGTTAATAGTGTTTCAGGTTTTTTTTCTTTTTTGAGCCCTAGAAGTTTGAGGCAGATATTTGTCATCATCTTTTTATCTTGGTTTTCCAGCATTTGGGATTTAGTGGTGGAGAGGTATTTGAGCAAAGATTAATTGAACGAAAGTAGAACTACTTATCTAAAGGGAGAAATAAGTAAATATGAGTACTAAAGCAGGCCTTCCTATTTATTTTCTTTCATAGTGAGCAATGTTAAAGCCGGCGAGGAAGGGGAACACATTTTTTGGTTTGATTAGGTAAAATGAAGGGGTTTGGTAGATATTTGGAAATTCAATAAACTGAATCAAGAACAGGGGAATGATAAGTTGTGGAAGTGGGTGGTGATGAATCAGTTTGTGGAGGGGTTTTAGAGATGGATCACTCAAAATCGAGCCCTTTGGAGTGGGGTTGTGGATGGCAATATATATATGGGGGTTGAGAGGAGTTTGGCGGGGTTGATCTTTGGGGATTACATTTTCAAACCTGTTTTCTGGTTGGATAGAGAGCAGATAGAATAGAGTTATGGATTTTCGTTTTTTGGCAACCAATTTTTTGTAGTCATTTTCAAAATTAGGAATTAGAGGAATTTGACAAGTTGATGATGTCTTTCTGAGCTGGAGTGAGCCCTTTTCACGCGAGGAAGGATATAGTGAGATGAAGACCTCAGATATAAACATTTCCTTGGTTCGGTCTTAAATCGTTTGTTTCTTTTCAATCTAATTATCGAAATTTGAGGCGAAGTGGTAGCCTGGTAGGAGTGAGATTTTTCTATAGAGGATAATATGGAATGTGGGGGTTTATGTGGAAGGTGACTTTTTTTTTAATTTTCTTTCTGTCTTTGTTATTATTATTATTTCTGGTGAATTAACTACTGTTTTTGTGTAAAACAATAAATTGAACGTGTCACATCACTTACTTTTATACTAATGTTACAATGTTACGTTTCGATTAAAGAAATGAAATAAGTGAAGAATGAAATAGAGAAGAGAATATAATAATTTATTCTATTTCAGGTAGAATAAGTCATTTTAGACAATATTTTAAAAAATAAAATTCATAAATTTGGAAGGATGAAAATAATTCATTCCATTTTAATAAAGAAATCAAATAATTTTTTTTTCATTTCATAAGAATAAATCATTTTATTTTCACATTCATTCTTTCAATTCATACTTTGCACAAGTATATAAGGATATTTTTGGAGATGGTCTTTGTGGGCGAGATGCTTCCCTAACCGAAACAGAAGAAGACGACGTCCTCTCTTCACTGAGAAAAAACAATCTCGTGCTAGTGCGTTTGAAAAAAGAATATGCCTACTGCCATTTTGCCTTCATCTTCTTCATATATAAAAGTACATATTTAAAATATGTCTAATTTTAAAAGGTGAGTACTACGGCGTTATAGTGCGTAGCTGACATTCATATTTTTTGCCGCAATCCAATAATCCAATTCGTTGTATATATAACTCCGCCATTCTTCCTCGAGTTGCTCCTCTCTAGATCTCCCTCGGTTTTGTAGTTTTGTTTACAAGCAGCACAGTCTAAACTCTATATCTATCTCTATTAGCTAAAATTTTGAAATCTCAATTATTTATTATGATCTTTGCCATGCTCTCGTTGATTTATGAGCTTAAATTATGAAATCTCAATAATTTATTATGATCTTTGCCATGCGTAAACTTAGAAGAACACAAATTATAAATTTTAAAAATAATCATTAAGTTAAGAGTTGTCGACTGAATTAACTTTGGCGGTCTCTACCATGATCCCAAACGTCGGTTCAAATATACTAGTACTAACAATATATATATATATATATATATATATATTAGATATTTGGCCCCCAACTCCCCCCACTTGCTTTATAAGTAAAGTACGTCGTTGCACATATATAAGATATGGTAGCTATATATACATACAATACTTATCGCCAGTATTTCCCGTTCTTCTCATTTTCTCCTCCCCCATTCGGCCATTCCCATACCTGTACCAATTTATCAAAACTATATATATATATATATATAATACATTGTAAATTTCTTCAACAACCAATTTTATTAATGGCGGCTACACTTGATATCTTTCTTACCCTTCTCTATCTAATTCTCTCCTCTTCAGGTACGTAGATCATATTTATCCATCTATATGTATGTATAACTTAGTTTACATATTACTATCTCTTAATTTTTATGCACTATACATACTTGATATACTCCTATGTTATACACTCATATTAGTAGTATGGCACATGAACTAATGCTCGCTCGCTATGAATCTCTATGCAGGTGTACAATCTGCAACATTCACACTAATGAACGGGTGCAATTATCCGGTGTGGCCGGGTTTACTATCCGGCGCCGGAACTCCTCAACTTTCCACCACCGGTTTTGCCCTCCAACCCGGCCAGTCCAATTCCCTTTTTGTCCCTCCCTCCTGGTCCGGCCGCCTTTGGGGACGCACACTTTGTACCCTCGACTCCACCGCCAAATTCACCTGCGCCACAGCCGATTGTGGCTCTGGAACACTTGAATGCGCCGGCGGAGGAGCCACGCCACCAGCCACCCTAGCCGAGTTCACACTCAACGGCGCAGGTGGGATGGACTTTTACGACGTCAGCCTGGTGGACGGATACAACCTCCCCATGATGGTGGTCCCTCGCGGAGGAACCGCCGGGAACTGTACAGCCACAGGCTGCGCTGCTGACTTGAACGGGTCGTGTCCTTTGGAGCTGAAGGTGGGCGGAGGAGGTGACGGGGGGAGCGAGAGCGTGGCTTGCAAGAGTGCGTGTGAGGCGTTTGGGGATCCCAAGTATTGTTGTACTGGCAAGTACGAGACGCCTGAAACGTGCAGGCCGACTTCTTACTCGGAGTATTTTAAAAGCGCGTGTCCGCTCGCATACAGTTACGCTTACGACGATGGAACCAGTACCTTTACCTGTGCCTCCGCAAACTACGTCATCACCTTCTGTCCTTCTCCAGCTGACGGGTATGTTTAATTTGGCCATTTTTGGCATTTGACTACTTCCTTAATGCTATGCTATGGTCGGCTGATTCCAACATGGTAGTCACGTTATGTAGGATTATTTCTTTATATATAATAGTTGTATTTAGTATTATTAAGAAAATATTTTTGGTTTTACATCAACTAGGCACCCTCCATAGCTAACATTGAGGAGGATACAAATGAAAAAATTATTTTGAAAAATTGTAGTCGTTTGTCATTTTATTATATCGATGATTTTTGTTTGCCAATTTTATAGTATATTATTTTTAAAGAAATTTAATAATAATATTTGGTGTGAATGCATATGCAGTCGAAAATCATCTGGAGCTCCAGAAGTACCTGACGGTTCATCGGCGTCAAGCGATACTAAACTGGGCCTCAGTTTAGGGCTAATTACTGTTTTGGTGTGCAACCATTTGATAGGCTTCTCGTATTGACCATTCATCATTCTGGCCAGGACTAGGTCTCTCCCTTTACTAAAAAAAATACGTCTTTCTGAACTGACGGCTGCCATTTTTTCAAGAGGACTGGGAAGTTTGGTGGGCCAACTGGATATATGATCTCAACTTCCGCCCCAATTTCAGCCTCTTTTGGTTACAAGTCCTGCTGTCCATCAATGCTGCTGCACGTTCGGACTTTAATGTCTTCAAAAATGTATGCGAGTAATGATATATATGATTCCGCGAGGCAGATAATTGATGAGAATGATAATAAGAAACTGGACGGGCACCCCATTATTTCATTGTCATGGCAATTCTTTTATTTCTATTACAGCTGGCTGGTATTGTTAGTGTTAGACGTCTCTTGGGTGAATTTTATTATGTTACCCACCCCCAGTTCCTATCTACTCCATTATATACAATCCCAACTCTTTTTATCTCTAGTTTTTTCTTTCGTTTTCAACTGTGTATTCTTTTGAAGTACATGGTTTCAAGTCTGTTCCTCAGTATACGTTACATATTAAATGTAAATTTTCTATCTAGTTCCTCTCATCATCCTTACCCCTATGTTTTCACCAGTCCCTAAAATTAATATGTATTCCTGAAATTGAAATGTAATATTATTATAGGTTCCTAAAAAGAGGAATGCTAGTCTTTTATTTTATCATTTAGTTGATGCCTTTGATATTGTTGCTTAATTAATTGTTATTACAAACTTTTTTAATGTCAAGTAGCGGAGCACGCCGTCACACGTTACCTATTATTATCTTAATCATCCAATATATTGTATAAAACTTTATAATAATTAATTGTGCATCTATCTATATAAATACTATGATTAAGCCCAAGTAGGGTCTCTCACAGGGAGCATGCAATAACCCTCTACAATTATTGTAGCACAATAGCTCATTAGCATCTCGATAGCTACGTGAGGTACGGATCATAAATGCTTTATCAAGGCAAGACAATGCGGAATGGACTTGGGGAAGGTAAGCAAATTAAGTAAGACATTCACTCCATTTCTGATCCCAAACTAGCCACAAAGGAGAGAGACTCGAAAAAGGCAGAAAGGAAAATACAGAAGAAAAAGTAGTCTGTTTGGACATGCATGACTACGAAGCAGAAAACAAAAGTGTTGCGTATATTTACCTTTGCATGCAATCCAATGTATCAAAAGGAAAGCAGATGAAAAAGGGGAGACTTTCTTTTGTCACGACTTTGGGATCTAAAAGTGGTCAATTACTTTTTTATATAATTAAACTTATGATAGAAGTGGACAAGATAAAAAGCCTAAGGTACCATTGTCCACAGGATCAAAAGCTCAAAGCTGCATAATGGGCAAATTAAGTACTGGACGACCCATGCATGTTATGACCATATATATATATATATATATATAACTCACTTTCCCTTGTTCAATTAACCTCTCATGCTATTAAGCATCTCGAGCATCCTGTTAGGATACACAAGTCACAAGAGAGCATCCATGCAGTGAGAAATTTTTGTTACGGTGGACAAAAAAAATACTCCACTAGATATATATTTCTCATATTCAAAATGAGATATATATATATATAACCAAAATCATTAGAATGATAATGTTTTTAATATTACTAAAAAAGTTCTCTAAAAAATCAAGGTGGGCAAAATGAGATAAATCAGAAGATGACAATGAAATTATGAAATCCAACTCCATAGAGACTTGCAAGATGAAATACAAACCAGGCCACCAGGTCTTTTGATTCTTACCCCTACTTGCATGGAGAGGGAGGCTAATGGAACAAAATAAAGAAAGAAACAAGTCGCTTTTCTTTGAAGATAAAAGAATACCAATAAGTCCAATTTGGACGTTCCTGGCAATTATCCTTTTCTATAATTCTCTGTCATCTTTTGGTTATCAAAAGAAAGCTAACTGGACCCTATGAACCTTTTGGTTATAAAGATTCTTGAAGAAAAGAATCCAAAAATTGGACATAACCTTGTAGCATTTTGGAGGATTGCAAATCAACAGTTTCACAAGAAGGGCGATAATGTAATAAGCATGTTAATGCCCAGGTGAAACAACATTAGTATTCAACTCACTTCGTGATTAGAAACTATACTCAAAAAGGGTAACATAAATGATTGTGGATGTTAAGGTCTTTATTACTACAAAATAGCATGTGTACTCTCGAATGTTGCATAAATCAGTTTTTTGGTCTTAAAATTGTACTTTTCTCCCCCCCCAAAAAAAATCCTATTTAACCTTAAAGGAATCAAGTTTTTATCACAAATCACTATTTATATCATCTCACTTTACTTTTAAGAAACTGTAATTGAGTATTAAACTTCTCCTGGACCGAGTATAGGTTAACTACGAAATAATTGGTCTATGTTACGCGAACTCTTCACTTTCCCCTAAAGTATCTGCATTCAACACTCGAACTGCCACCTTGCCAAATTGGTTTATTTTAAATGTGTTCTATCGACTCTGGTACAAGGACTAACGTAAAAAAATAGGGCTGGTTGCCATGATAAAATTTGACTGTGTATCCAGGCTAGAGTAAAGCTGGAAGACAAACAGAAAAATGTTCAGACACCATGCTGCTTTGCCTGATCTAGAAAGCATGAAATTTCTTCTTTAAAACAAATTTTTCTGGATTTTTTTTTTAAGTTTTCCTAGATTATTTGTTTAATCATGGTGGTTTGCGTCCAAGAGTATTTATTATGTAATTTTGTAAATGAAGATAAGGAATCTATTGCATGGTAAAAAGTCTCTATGTACTCACCTATATTTAGTTCAAAACAATCACTAGTGTATAACATCTTAAGAAGTTTAAAAAATAAACAAAAGCTTTCATCTTTAACTGCCGGAACAAAATCAGTTCTTATGGGACCCACCACCTCATCAGAAAAAAATGATGCATTATAAGATAGCATACAAAGACTAGGCCACAGGCAGATGCGTGTCACTTGGGGAGCAACCAATGTTTGAAGGGAAGAAACAGTTAACAGTAGAAGTGAATCCAAACTACCTGAAGTGTGTACATATATTTGGACTCTGAAAATTCACCACCCAATTCTGATCAATAAAGGGTAGCAGTGACCCTCGTCATAGTTGGGCCAGGAGTCGTCCCCGTTAATAAATCCCTGATGCCGCCTCCAAACTTCTGTGTCGTAAATCTCATCAACACTGAAATGCAGACCACTCTCTTTAACTTTCATTAAAAATTCATCCAATGAGTCACCTCTTTTAGGGCTAAAAAACATTGCTGTAGAGGGACCCTCCTTTTTCAACAACCACTTTAGAGTTTGAGCAAGGCCTTTGTGGAATTCCTTAAAGAAAGTGCTGCAAAATGATGAATCAAATTCAAGAAATTGTAAAATAAACTAAGGATGAGTGAAGATAAGAGAAGTGTGCTAGTGATTGCTTGCATGTCTGTCCAAAAAGGGATTAATATATATATATATATATATTAAAAAAAGAAAAAACACAAGTGGCTGCATGCATTGCATGTCATGTACAAGTATAAGTTGTTAACTAGCAAGGAACTTCAACCGTGTAGAAATCTACAGTTAATCATCTATTGTGACCAACAAAGAAATTATTATGTATTCTCTGAATAAATCAATTACAAATGCACTTAAATAAAGATATAGAATTTCAACTACAAAGCACAAGGAAAAGTTATACTCATCATGTCTGGAACCCAGAGCAGATATACACTAAACCCTGCTTGGCCAAAAACTCGAATGAGATTAAAACATCTGTCTTTGAAAAGCAAACTGCATATGCGGCTAATGAGATAAGATCATCTATTTATTCACATTTGATATATCTATTTCACTGAAAATGGGGTTCATGATTCATACTCAGTTGTAACAGAAACTTCAAAGAGAATGACATCTGAGGAGTCAATTACCAGTCACTTGCGACAATGACATCAAACGTATTGGAAATGTCTGATATCCCCTGCAGTTTCCAATGAAGCATCAAAGACTGCACTTTTTTAGTGCCAAATGCACCATAGTTGGCATTTATGTTACGCTGAATATCTGTATGTTAAGAACCTCCATTCTTTATTCAGATGAAGAAACTATTGAAAGACATCTGAGCCAGAACTGGAAGAGTGAGATCAAGAATAACTGTTACAAAGAGCAAGATAGAGTTCACTCACAAGTTTTAAAACGCAGCTGACATGTAGATATAGTTTCACCTTACACAAATCTCCTACTATGACCAAATTAAAAGGATACAATCAACTACTTGAGGATTTCCATCTGATATTACAACTTCCAATGCTTCAGTGGCCATTGCAATAACTAAGCCAGCTAACCCATATCCTGATCCTAGTTCAATGACCTTTTTAGATCTACAGAGTAGAAGAGAGGTGCAACTACATCATATAAAAGGAATGCATATACACAATATTCTTCGGGATCAAATTGCCAATATACAAGATGGGAACAAGTGACATCAAAGTCGAAGAAGGGACACGATGTTTAATTGTTTATAAACCTGAACATGTCTGCATGAGACAAGCAATAATAAGCAAGGACTTCCTCTGACGGCCAAGGACCTGTTGAAAAGTATATGAAAACAAGTATGAAGCAATATAACTTTTACAAATCCAAAAAAGAGCAAAAACTTACGCATGTATATATATGTGTGTCTGTGTTTATTTTCTAAAAGCTTTGGACTTGTTCGAGGTAAAAAAAATGATACTAACGACTTTATTTTCATGACATATAACTACTGTAGTCACTATAGAAAATGGATCTGAAACAGCACGTCTGCACTCGAGTATTGTTTGGTGGACAAATCCATTTATTGTTTGAGTCGAAAACTGAAAGTTGTTCATTCATCTTGGCCTTCTGTTTTTTTTTTCCTTTTCTTTCTTTTCTTTTCTTTTTTTTTTTTTTAGAGAAGAATATTCTTAATTTGCATTCTTGAAGTTATTACAAGCATACATGCTAAGAATCCTCCCTTCAAGTCCAGAAAACTTTAACTGTAATCACTTATCTTGCGATTGGATTGCAGGAATCAAAAGGGGAAAGGAATAGCTCATTCCCATGGAAGGAAAAAAAAAACTGTTTGATTGTTCCAATGAAATGGAATGAATCATTCTCAATCCGGCCAAATTGATGATTTTCATTCCTTAGGGAGGTTGTGGAATGACTCATCCCATTCCACACCCTTCTCAATTCCATTCCTACATCAATTTAATTCCTTTAATCCAAACATAGCATAGGTCTACCATATATATGTGTTTCTGTCTTTCAGCCCAGAGTGGCATAGGTTGCGCCTATATTCATAATTCTATCAAAATAATGACTATCAAATCTTTCTTTAGCAACTCAGTCAGTTTAGCCTTCATCATGTGCTAGCACCTCCCCTTAAATTTAATCACTTTTAGAGTGGTGCATGGTCTTAATTGTACATGATCAACCATGCTGCAAAACTTTTGCTTATGTCGTCCACATTAAAGGAGGACATGTAATCTTGTAGGAAACGATTAAAAAAGAAAACTGGGAAACCCAAACACAGGGAAAGGGGGGAAAAAAAAGAGAAGACAATGTTAGTGCCCTCCAATCCAACTTTGATCTTTCTTCAAATTCTATCAACATAGCCTTGCAAAAATCTTCTCCTTCAACAACCCTATGCTAAATTGAAGGCTTTAAGATAGTATTCAGTACCTATCTTCATACACAAATGAACTCAAGTGAATGGATTTTGCAACTCTCTGATAGTGTTTACCCTGACATCCATATGCCTATGGAAACAACACCTCATGGTCATGGGAATTCCTAAGATTAAAATGCTACAGCCACAATATAGGAGGAGAAACTGAACAAATCCACTAACTGTCAGTTGCTTCTCCATGTTTTAATATTTTGATATAAGAGGAATTTGAAAGCTAGTCACTTACCCATTCATAGTGTGGGTACTTGAATTCTAAGCCTTGGCTTCTTTCAAGGGATCATGTTATTCAGACCAAGCAAATAGAAAGTAAGAGCACCAACCGTACCAGCAAAGTAAGTACCCAAAATATTCACTGAACTTAAACCAGTTTATTTATGACAACAAACTCGGCTTTTCTTTGTGCTTCCAGAGATATATCTCTTTCCTTTTAATTCTGAAAGTTCAAATGGAAGAATCTCAAACAATGGCATTATCAGACCAGGCTAGTATAAATTTAGGGGCAGTTTGGTAATAGTACTTAAGTAAACTCCTAGAATTAAGGCAAATGCTAGCCAAGTCAGTTGTTAGGGGGCATAGTAGTAATTTTTCTTGTTTTCTGTTCTCAGCAGATCCATGTGATCCTTTTTTATATATGTTGAGCTAGGGTAATATTGTTAGCATGCTTTTGATATGAAATGAACTGAGAGAACTCATTTCAGTCTCCTTTATCTTCTTCCCCAAGTTCTTCTATTTTCTCAGTCCCCATTCTTGCTTTTCTCAGTCCCATACTCTATAATCTTTCTGTCTTCTCAATTATAATCTCTGGTTATGGTTTGGTAGTTAAGTTGAGCTCCATGGAGGCTTAACAGGCATCATATTTCCATTTCATTAACAAAACTAGAGATATGAAGAGGCACGCAAAGAATATAGCTACCAAATGAGAAGACAAGCTTCTTGAATGCAAAGAGAACTTACAAACAATCCCCGTATTGTCAATATCATGTCTGTTGCAGATCTCAAAATCATTTAGGACAGCATTATTGCCCACTCTCTGACTACATCACAATTCTACAAGTTAGGAACAATGGATCACAACCAAACAAAACTATTGTTCTTTTGCCAAAAATTATACTCCTTCAGCTCCAAAATATAGGATCAATATTGACTTTTTGAATTCAATTTGAGATATTTCAAAATTTAAATTTGATATGAATTAATTTAGCTTTAGACAATACAGCTATGAAAATCGTAAACTATCTAAATAGAGTTAAATGAATTTAAAATTATCTCAAATTGGATTTGAAAAGTCAAACTTGAGAGTACATCTTTAAGGACAACAAGAAATTACTTTAAAAAAACTAGTTTCAAGTAAAGATTAATGAGATTCTTACAATAGAAAGAGGTTAGGAAAATTGGGAATGGGCAATGTATAGCAGAAACAGGCTTCTCTGGAGCTGACGGATGATGAACGATTTGGTGTATTGCCTTCAAGCTGATGATCATCCATCAAATTGCATGGTATTAAATTGAACCCTCGATTGGCCTTCCTAGAGACATGTTTGATCGCAATTTCAGATTTTTGCTCCTCTGTCAATAAGTTAATTCCACGCAAATAGCTTAGTATTTACAGTCACTCAATTACAACAAGAATATAGCGAGAGAAAGAGACGAAAGAGAGGGTACCGGCATCCAGAGAAGAACGGCGAAGAAGGGCGCGCCGAAGGATTGCCCATCGAAGAGACGAAGCCTTGGTGGCGGAAGTAGCCTCCCCCTCCACTTCCATTCTTCCCTAATAATTTCCAGTTTGCTCACGATTTGATATTTCATCTGTTCCGTGAAATACTATTACGTCGTCGTTTAGCACTTTGCTAAAATTTTCAACAACTCAAACATGGGAGCCTGTTTTCAAACTCAAAATTTATATAAATATATTTAATTTTAAATAATAAAATTATAAATTATATAAAAATATTATTATTTATAACTTATAAGTTTTACTATTTTTAAAAGTTTTACGAAATGAGTATTTTCTATATCCAAAATACTATATATATATATATATATATATATATATATATATATATCCTATATACTATTTTTTAAATCTTTAAACTAAAGAGTATTTATCTATTGTAGCTGGCTTAGTAAAAAATAGATAAAATTGAATAATCGAACTCATCCGAATCATACTTTTTGACTGAATTATTTATGTTATTTGGTTATTTAGATATATTCGGTTATAATCGACAGTTTGGTATTCAATTTCGGATATAAAAATTATACTATTCAAATAACTGATTAATCGAATGAGAAATTTTAAAAAAAAAATACTATTTTTATTTAAACTTGATGTTGTCTTATGGATTATGTACTTATGTATTATTAATTTAAAATTATTAAATTAGTTTGTGAATTATTATGGTTATGGATTGTGGTTAAATATTGTTTAAAAATTCTATAATGAAATATGAAATGATTTTTTTTTATTTGTAAAAATAGATTCATATTTAGGTTTTATACCAAATAACCGAATAGTATAATTTGATTATTCGGATTTCGATTATTCAGTTGGAAAGTATTTTGAATATTTATTCAGATAATAAAATTATATAAAATTTAATATTTAATTATAATCAAATAAACAATTCTGTTTGATTATAATCAAATAGTCACCCCTAGTTGCAACACTAGATGTGTTGATATTGCGGTCGAATCCGAAGCCATGTACTTTTGTTATTATCTAGAGAGAGTTTACCCAAAGAGAAATGTTGCTTGTACTTTAGCGGAGTACTATGTAAATAGCATTTTTACCGTTTTCTGTTTTAAATTATAAAATTAATATTAATTTTTTAAAAATTAATTTTAAACTCAAAATATACATAATTTATTACGACGCGGACTTGGGAAGGCCTTGTTTGCGAGCCAAACTAGTAGAGGAAGTATGGCCCCTGCTAAAAATAACCAGTTGATAGCAGAGTAATAGCCAAGATCTCCAAAAATTGTTCAAGGTCCAATTAGTCCCACGATGAATTTGAAATTATATAATCTCTCATAAATAACCTTGAGAATGATAAAAAAATAATCTAAGAACTATTTAAGGGACTATTAATCCCTCATGATGGGATAAAAAAATAAAAAATAATTTTAAATTAATATAAGTAGTCCAACCTCAAGTATATCATAACCTAAATGACTGAGAACACATAGTCGCCTGGGCAGGTCCATGGGCTGCCCACAGGAAGCATGACCCTATCACATATATCAGGGACGGTGCTCGTGAGCCACCATGCAATTCCAATATGCACCAATGCTGATATTAGGGAACCAACTACCTGATAAATAAGATAATTATGAAAGGACTAATGCGTTGAAGATATTATCTTGCACATTGTTAACATTTTCAACTCAAAAAAGCCGAAAGGAACATGGAGGAAATAAACTAACCTGTGCCATGAACATTGATCTAGGCGGTATCTTAATTCATATAATGTCCAAGTTTGAAGTCGTGCAAAAAGAGAATAGCTTGTTTCATACTGATATATCCATACACTTTAAAGCACATGTTAGCCAGTACTGGGTAAGCTGAATACAAGTAGCCGATGATATACTCTGTGATCACATTTAAGCTTGGAGTCTATTGACCAAGAAGAGATTGGATTGTTAGAACCGAATCAACTTATTTTTTTACTGTTTAGAGAAAACAGCGTGTATGGAAAATCGAATATCAAAGTCATAAGCAGTTATGCCCAATGCTTGAAAAATTCATGAGTGCACCACAACAAATATCTCATTCCAAAACCCTGATATAATCATTCCAAAACCCTGATAATGACTCTAGGCTGAAATTTTGCATCTGGGTTTGATTCATCTGAGTCGGTAGCTTTTTGATTCGAATATGTTAAAGTTGTCCTACAAAAGTAGCTTCTTTCTCTATAATAACCTTAGACGTCGCCGTTTTTGTTCTTCCTCTCCCGATAAACCAGAACAAAAACAAAAAAGCCTTCATTTTTTACAGAGGATGAGATGAGAAGCTTCTTCATCTCCAGAGAAATCATTGATGATACCTTGATGTCAGGTAAATGAAGGCGCCCCTTTCACCGATTCTTTTCTGTATGGAGTAATATATTTATAAACGCTTATTTTTTCTTCTTCTTTTTTGATTTTGAATATTTTATATATGCTTTCTGGAGTAGGTTTTCTACAATATATATAGAACGGAGGAAGAATTCAAGAAAGGCCATGTAGGTGTAGAGAATGCTCTTAACATTCCTTACATGTTGTTCAATACCCCTGAAGGTAAGTTTAGATTTCAACCTCATTATCAAGCCTATTATAGTAGGTATACTTGGGTGGTAGGATCCTTTGACTATTTGTAAAAATTTAATTAAAATAAATAAATTGGTTTTCAGCTCCCATGTTTGTGGAACAGGTTTTATCAGCTTTCAACAAGGATGGGAATATTTTATTTTAGATTAAAGAAGTGTTTTTAGAAATCTAAATGGTGAAGATGAAGGGCTGTCAAAATACGTACGTTCATGCAACCACTGATCTTCTTAAAGCTGTAAGTTTATCGATTCCATTTTCTTTTTTCTTTTCCCTTGTTATCGTTTTTCTCTTTACATGTTAAAAAAATTCTGGAAAGGCATAATAACTAATTAATGGATATTAATAAACGAAAAAAAAAGTTTACCTCGTGGCTCAATTTGAAATTGACGAGTCCATGTGCCTTAAATAAACGGTGGACATGTAATTGCACGTGTTCTACCATGTGTACAACATGGGAGGCGGAATGAGAGTAATTTTTTATCTAATTTAATCTTAATCATCCATTGTAATATAAGAATTGTCCATGCCAACCACATAAAAGGTTGAAATGAATTTATGATTAATGGATGATGTATCTAGAATATTAATGTTCTACTCCATATATGTATTCAGCAGATGTTGATTTATTAATAACATGATGCAGAAATGGTTAAAGCTATTCGTTGGGTGTATTATTTCTAGCATATAGTCATAAATATAACTTTCGCCTCCATATTATTAATTTATACATAATTGTGTAATTTAATGTAATAAATAATGTGTTTGGTCTAATTTGTTACTCTATTTGATTCATTTTTCTGAAAAAAATCACCTACATTAAACCCATCTTAAAGACAATTATCTGTCTGATATTAAAAGCACTCACCCTCCTCCATGTTTTGGCTGACAACCGAAAGTGAAAAATAAAAGCAAAACCGCATTTAACTTTTCTCTGCAAAAAGTAACCAAAACCACAAATATATATATATACTTATATATATAAGTCGTCTGATAAAAAATAAAAATGCTATAAATTTACTATAATTTTTTTGTGACTAAAAAATAAAATATCAAGTGATGTGTATAGTTGTGATAATTATAACCACTGGACCTAATTATGTGCTATAAAATATTAACCGGTTAAAATTTGACACATTATTTTATTTATATTTTTTTATAATTATCTTCGATCATTGTAATAATTTAAATTTAAATTTAAAAATATGTTAAATTAACATTAAAAAAATCTATATAAATCCTATATATTTGAACTGAGGGAATATATAAATTTTGGTAGTCCATGATTAGGAGGTAATGGGACCGTAGTGCCCAATTGTTTGCAACACTTAAACACGACCTCATGCATATGTACATATTTTGTGTTGGTGTCACAGACAAGAATCATAAATTTGGTTGCTACAATCAATGGCCTTCAACAGCACCACTGAGCTTATAATGCGTAAAACAAAAACCCCCCACAACCTTCAAGTTGGAGAAGAATTGGTCAGGATTCGAATTGGTATCTGCAATTCACACTAATACTTGGAATTATGAGATGCCCATAAATCCATAATCATAATCTAAAAGGGTTTGTTTATATATATATTCTTGAAATTGACAATGGTGGAGGCAGAGGAAGGAAGATCGTTGACTGGAACTCCAACCTGGGCTGTTGGAACGGTTATTACAATTATGGTTGCTCTTGGCTTCTTCTTTCAGGCGTCCCTCGAACAATTTGGCAAGGTAATAAACCATACATACATTTATGATTGTGCATGTATAGTTCTGGGGGTTTTGTTTAGATTTATGGCTTATGGATTGCATGATTGTTTTTTTTTAAAATATATGTCCCTTAGTGGTTGGATAGGACAAAGAGGAAAGCTCTTCTTGCTGCTCTAGACAAGATCAAGGATGGTAATGAACAATGGATTACAAATAATGTCTTTTTTACTTTTTTGTTTTTTATGTAATTTTGTAGTCACATTTCAATTGGGATTTTTTATTATTTGGTTGTTTATCAAACCAGAGTTGATGCTTTTTGGACTTCTATCATTGCTGATGGGTCATTGGATTATCTATGTGGCCAAGATTTGTGTTAAATCGTCGGCCCTGAGTAGAAGATTTTATCCTTGTGCACTGGCATCTGAATTAAATGATGCATCATCTCTAAATCACATCTCTGTTCCAAGTTCTAATTTTATGAATTATTCGGCTTCACGACATCTGATGAATGATGTGATGGATGATTATTGCCCTGAGGTGAGACATTTTAGTCTGTTCCCATTAAATTACATACTGATGCTTTATCTATTATAACTTATTTTGTTTGATTTTCTTCCTTCGTTTGTTTATTTCGGCCTATTAAGTTTTGCTAGAAAGAACCTTTTAAAAAAACATGGATTTGCTAGAAAGTACAAATTGGTTGTTGGCAGTAAGTTTATAACTTATCATTGATCATTGCCTAAAAATAGCTTGAATTCTTCATCTACTAAATGTTTTCCAGGGTCATGAATCATTCGCTTCACGTGAAAGTCTTGAGCAGCTTCATCGATTCTTGTTTGTTCTGGGCATTACTCATGTATTTTACAGCTTTGTTGCCATTGCCCTTGCCATGATCAAGGTAATATATCTCCTCCATAGTTACCCTCGCCTTTGCACCTTGAAAGTTATCTATGTCAAGAGAGCATCAAAAGTGTTCTCTCTATTTTTTGGATGCAGATCTATAGTTGGAGAATATGGGAAAATCAAGCTAAGTCAATGGCTCTTCAAGGATCACAAGGTGGTTTAATGTTGATTTGCATCTCTCGTATTAAGTTTTATCTGTATAAAAAAATCTCAAGTTATGTTTTATCTACTTTAGTTTTTTCTTTTATAAAAATTAAAAGTTTTTGGCTTCGTTTGGATCTCTGAAATTAGGTTCCTCAGAAGCTGCTTCTAGCGGTTTAAGAATGAGAAGACTATCTACTTTCATTTCTCACCAAACGTCCCATTCATGGAGCCAGCACAGAGTTTTGGTTTGGCTGGTAATTGCTACATTACTATGAAATAGTATTTCTGGCTAGCTAAGATGCCACCTCACTGTTATGATAGAGTTGATCAATAGTTATTTTTGTACCAAGTGCCTATAACGGTGAAAATCAGCTCGACCCTGAGTTATCTAGAATACTAGGTGAATTGTTGCTGCTTCTAGTTGCTTTCAGCCGGTAAAATGAACTCGGACCTTAGCAGTTCTAGTGCCTATAAAGAGAATGCGTATGTATTTGTTTTTTTAAAAAAAAAATTGGTACATAACAGATACACTCTCACCATCCCAGTTAAGTTATCCTTATTTCACTTTCGCGTATTTTATGAAAGTAGTGTGAGTGGTGGAAGTTTTTCTATAGAGTTGCAAAAAATGACCTTGTATTGTAACCCACCTTAATTTATTTGTTTTTTAAAAAATAAGATTAAAATATCAATCATAGTATAATTAAAAACTAGGCAGACAAGGTTGTGGGACATCCAAAAAAGTAAAGGAGGACAACTAATTTGAGACGGACATGGTAGCTATTAATAACTAAAAAAATTTAGAGAATCAAGCCAAAGAGGATAAGATGGCTTGAAGCTGTAGAGATGACCACATAAACTCTATCAGGAGAAGAATTACAAATTTTGTAACAAAGTTGGTAGCTAAAAATGATTTCTATGACACCTGAGTGTGCGAGTCTGTTGTGTGTGTGTGTGAGAGAGAGAGAGAGAGGTCTACATTTCTATATGTGCATGTGCCACATAAGCTTCCTGATCTATTATACATTCTAAAATACTCAACTCTTCCCTAGTGCCTAAAAGAGTAGATTGTATTGTGTTTATACAATGTAGTTTCCACTTGGTATGTATTACAGTCATCTGATTCTTTAACTAATGTGAACTCTTGCAGCAATTTTCTTTCTCAAAAAAACTACTTTTATGCGCTGAAAGGTTTTCACTTTAACTGCAGTACTTTGTCTTGCTAGATTTTCCTTCTCACTTCATATGACTGTAACATATGATGCTCTTTCTATCTTAGTTATTTCCTTTTTCACCGTCTTGGCTTCCTATCATTGTTTGACATAAATTCAAGTGTTTAGGAGGACAAACTCAAGTTTTTCCAGTTTGCAGCTTTGTTTCAGCCGCCAATTTTGGAGTTCTATAAACCGAGCTGACTACATGGCTTTGCGCTTTGGCTTCCTAACAGTAAGTTTTCTTGTTCTTCCTTAGGAGAATAATTTTCAAAATGGTTAACATTTTCTTATCAAGATCTACGTCTTTCAATCGGACATGAGATCCATTTATGATAATGCTGTTGCTGATTTTATTTCTTTGTTTCATGCTCATAGGATGTGAGGAGCTGCAACCCCCTCCCCCCACCCCAAGGGGCAGGGGCCATATTTAATGAACTTGTTTTTTTTATTATTTAAGTTAATCTTACTAAAAACTTATTTATTCAAAACATAGAATTATTCTGATGTTTTGAATAGCATTTTATATAGCGGAAAGAATGGGCGAGTATAATTTGAGCATTTTCTTTTTAAGATGATCATAATAGAACTTTTGCTTTTTAAGAGTATTTGGTAACAACACATTGTGCTTTTATCTACTACAAAGTTTTCTGGGTGCAACTGCAATGCTGTTAAATCTAGAATTTGGTTAAATGTAGGAGATACATATACCAAAATAATATATTTTTCAACAACTGATTTCATTAATGTTTTTGTAACTCAAAAATTTGCTTCTCAAGATAGCACCGTTTCGATAACACTATTAGTAAAAAGTACTTTATTGAGAGCCACCACTCTAGAAAACAGGCACTTCTTAATACCACAACTTGCACCGTGTTTTGTCACAAATAATTGTTAATCTTTCCTCCCCTCCTTTTTCTTTTGCCTCATTACAGACTCATCAGTTGCCATTAGCTTATGATTTTCACAATTATATGCTCCGAAGTATGGAGGAAGAATTTCGAGATATTGTTGGCATTAGGTAATACAGTATACTTTGATTTTTGGAGGTGGAACATACTTAAACTAAACTTGCATAGTGCATAGTTTTGTTCATTGTATTACGTAATCATTCGCATGTCATAGATTTTGCAGTGCATAATACCTATTTGACTATATTGGGAAAACTTGTTATTCCAAAAAAAATCTCACTTGCCAAATTTTTTTGGTCAATAAAAAGAGTTCTCTTTTTGTTAATTCTTGCATAAAATGACACAACGTTCTTAAGTTTGCCTTCATAATTTCATTATCATGCCACCACTATTAACAAACAACGTAATATTTTTAGGGGATTGTTTGCAAATGGGAATCTGTCTCATCCTCATAATCACATATAACAAGATCATCTGCATAAACAATAATGCAGTAGTTTTCCCAATAAGCCGCTTTAAGAGAGTGATAGGTGTTACTATTTAATGTCAACCGTCAAATATTTAGTGAATTTAATGTATTCTATGAAATAATATGCTTTTTTTGGCAAAGCATGTGATAATTCATACCCCTCTCTTGCAGTGTCCCACTCTGGATTTTTGGCATAGCATGCATTCTTCTTGGATTTCATGGTAATTTTCATGTACCTGAGCACTCTTAATGTGACGCTATTGCCTGGTGCTGACATAATAGGATAATGTTACAGAAAAAAATAAGACATGATATGATTAGCTACCTTAGAACTAGAAATGTGTTGATGACGTCATGTACATCATCACCTGTATCTTGCAGAGCCCATTTTGTTTGGATATCATACTGTGAGAATCTGTGACCACTTCAAAGTGGTGGTAGAATCAATTTGCATTACCTTATGAGCCAGTGTCAATTATAGCGTTGGAGATACTGTAAAAATCTCCACTCAACAATCATCGGGATAGTACTGATGTAGCAGTAATTCCCCAATCATGCTGATAGATTGGTGATATAATGTATGATGTGCAAATTAACAAGTGAATACTTGAATACCTTTGGGATGTTCAGAAAGGACCGTAATGTTAAGTTTATTATTCAATTAATCATGTTTTGTTTGCATTGTAGCTTCTCTCTTATCATCTGATCTGCACTGCCTTTGTTCAGGGACAAACATTTACTTTTGGCTTTCCTTCCTTCCAGCAATTGTAAGGACTTGCCATTGATTTTATCCGTCTTCTTGAATTCAAAAGTCGCATTTGTCCTTATGTTTCTTTCTTCCTTCCCTTTCTCCATATGTATGCAAAAGTTGATTCTCCTGGTTGGTACTAAACTACATCACATAGTGGTTAAACTAGCTGTTGAAATCATGGAAGCAAGTCCATGGGGGGAAGCTCAAAAGTTTAATCTAAGAGATGAGCTATTCTGGTTCAGAAAGCCCAGGCTTCTGTTGCGGTTAATCCAATTCATATCATTCCAGGTGAATCTGAAAATACGTCCACAATACTTTTCTAAATCTGTATCCAAAAAATAAGAACAGTAAAAAATTAGAAACTAAAAAGGTGTTGGGATCTCATTCGCTAAGATCAGCTGTTTTTTTTATTGCTTTGCAGAATGCATTTGAGATGGCATCATTTCTTTGGTCACTGGTAAGAACTGATTTACTAAGTTGATGCATAGATCTGAGTTTTTGCTTGTCTAGGAAACCATGCTATCCAGTATAAAGTCAGTATCTTTACATATCATAGTTGATTTTGTGGAGTCTTTGCTTGTCTACTACAATAGTGCACATCCCTTGCTAATGTTTTCTTTATGGTTTTGTTATAAAACATCAGTTCTTATTAATAACTTTAATTTCATTTGATACCAGACTTTCAAATTAGTTACCGAGCTGAATTTTTCACCTTTTGAATAACTGAACCATTAAAAAATTTATTCCATTAAAAACAAAGAATCTATTCCAAAAATTTAAAAGAAGTGGGTCACGGGCTGTGCATAAGGAGAGATAAAGTACCAAATCATCTAGCTGAGACTGCAAATATAAAAATGAAAAAATAAACTCGAAGTGAGTCTTGGCATGAAACTTGGACATTATCTATAAAGTTCCTGGCAGCGTCATGAAATTGAGAAGAATCAAGAAATCAAGAAGGGGGGGCCAGGATGTCGAACATCATTTGCATTATCCCCTCTTTGCAGCTCTGCCATCTCCAGTAATTAAATTTCTACATGGATAGATTTATACTTACACCTATATGTATGCACATTAATGTCTTCATATTTTATATTGTTGAATCCATAAATGTTACTTCTTTTTTTCTGTCTTGTTATGTGAAAAGTAAACACCCCATCTCCCTAGTCATGACACCTAATGGGGCAGAAAACTTGTGACTCACTTGTTAGTCGTTTGTTTCTTGCATTTTCTGATATTAATGAAATAAATAAAACACATACTACTATTTTATCCCTTGCTATAGAAGCAGCTGACACTGATGCTAGAGACTTGGTTTTCAATGTCCTTTGAAATCTTCTGAATATTGTCTCACCTTCATACATTATTATTGCAATTATTTTTACGCTACTCCAGATGGGCAAAAGTCAAGTTAATAGCTCTATCATATTGCAACTAGATCAGTACAAGTAACTAGGTGAAGGAGGGCCTATGCATGTGAGCTTTACGCCTATCGGCTTCGTTCAGTATAATTAAAATATAGAACATATCTATATCATGGGATAACTACTAATCTCTTTTTTTATAATATCGTTGGTAGATATGTGGGGTAACTGTATTCTTCTTTTACAGTGGGAAATTGAGGAAGGTTCTTGCTTCACAAAAAATCACAGCTTCCTTGTTATCCGCCTTACATTCGGGTACATAATCTTGGCATATTCTAGTTATTTGTTGCCTGCCAATAATAGCTTCTCTCTTTTTCTATGATAGTTTCGTTGGGCATGCAATTCTAGACAGACTTTGTAATTAAAAATTTATATTCACATGGATCAAGCTATTGATTTACTGCAGGGTAGTCTCTCAAATTTGGTGTAGTTTCGTCACTTTTCCGCTCTATGTTATCATTACTCAGGCAACTTATGAAAAACCTCTCCTTTCTTTCTATTCATCTTTCACTCTCTCTGTCTCTAACCTGGTGTATTGTTGCAGATGGGTTCAACATTCAAGAAGACCATAATTTCCAAAAATGTAAGAAAGTCGCTTCATGGATGGCAAAGGAGGGTGAAGGCCAGGCAAGGAGAGCACCCTTTTACCCTTCTAAATACATCATCACCTACATCCTTGGATTCTACAGGGAACAGCATCGGGAGAATGTATACCGTCACTTCAAACAGAATGAAAGGGTGCTCCTCAAGATATGAAGATACCTCAGTCGTCTCATGTCAACATGACTCTATGGAACGTGATCAAAATCGTGAATGTTCATCAGGGGAGAAGCTTCAGGTTCCACTTCATCCAAATCCTAGCTCTAATACATTCGATGACAACTACAATGAACTTGAAGACGCTTAGGCATTAATGTTGTAAAAGATGGGTCATTTCTCGTTAAACAGCTGTGTGCTCCCTTTCATAGCTCAGCTTTGCTCTGCCAAGCATGTAGTCTTTGCTAGCGAGGCTTCTGTAACATTGAAAAGCAAACATTTAAAGCGAGTTGTTGAAAAATGTGACGTTCATAGTAGCTTGTTCATTCTACTGGTGCATTTTTTTACCTATCATATTATTTGCTCATTTGAATGCCAGAAAGAAGATTAATATTGTACATACCGAGAGTGGTTTGACACGCTATTATCAATGTGGTAGATATATGGGTCTATAAACTAGCAATGATCACATCAAGAATTGATTTTTAAGTTGTCAGTATACTATAGTATTGTATTTTGTTGGGATTGCAGGAATGAAATGGAGTATTCTCTTAGCATTTCATTAGCATGTTTAATCCATTTTAGTATGTCGAAGGACCCTAGAATGCCCACATCAAGTTACTTTTTCCTCCATTGAAGGAAAATTTAATGATCTATTCCTGAAAGTATGTCGGCTGCTTGCCATGGAAGGACTGAAACCCGAGCCCAGATCCTGCTGTCAACCCGTATGTATCATGTATATCAATTTAAATACTGTAACATTTTTATTTTCTTATTGATAAATATCAAAATGATATAACATTATTACATTGGTTCCCATTCGCCACCCCTATCATTCTTTTTAATTAAGATTAGCTATGAACCTCGAGGAAATTAACAATGACACAGAATACTTTAATTTTAAATTAATGTTAATATATAATTATTTTACATTTTTAATGAATGTTGATATATAAATATAATAAATTTATTTAAGTAATTTCTTACAATATTTAAGAACATGAATAGTTTGAACTACAAAAGCTAAATTTTGTTGCTTTAATTAATATATTATGTAAAGTATTATTGTAAATATATAAATATATATTGTTTATAATCTAGATACTACATAAAAAAATATTATCAGAATCATAAATTTATACACAATTTTAATATATATATTATATGACAATCCTTATTTCGGTTCAGAGAGCTAGTCAGACACCTGCTTCATGGGTTGGCCCGTGATTTTCTCCATTGATGCTCCCATGAAATTAGAAAATAAATTCAGCAACAAAATAAAATTTCATGTTTGTCACACTTGTACCAAGTCAGAGGTGTAGAAACAATATAAGATGTGCGTTCCCTGCCAAAAAGGATAGTCAATTACATAATTCTCTCTAACAATAACCATTCCCCATCTCTCATGGTGAAGGCATAACAGCCACGTTAAACCAGACCTGCAAATCAAAAGTTGCGCCCAAAAGTTCATATACAAGTCAAAGTAAAGACAATTACAAGAGAATCTGGAGAATTAAAGGGTCCATAAAAGATTATAAAATGTCAACTCAGAAGTGGTCGCACAAGATTTAGGCAAGAGATCGTGCAAGTACTGGTTCAGAAATTACACCTGATGTTGGAATACACTTGCATCACTTGTCCTCAGCAGGTTCCTTGTCCTCGTCCTTCTTCTGCTCAGGCTAATGCAACAACCAGCAAATCCATTAATTCCACAAAAGAAGTTGGAAAAAAACCACCACCAAAACGTTTAAAGTAAAACCTACGCGCTATATTATTTCAACAACCACAACTGGCATAAAAAGGCTTGCATGAACAAAATGCTTGATTTCAGATACAATATTGAACTAATTATCCGAGAAAGCTTTCAGTGACAAATAAAGCAGTGCAACAATCATAACACCCAGGTTTCTCATGCAATAAGTAGGACATAGTCCCAGATGTCACAAGAGTAGACATGAAACTATTAAAGGCAAACAAAAAGAAAGGAGCCATGCACCAACCCAATTCATCACGACTAAAGAACTGTAACTCCCAGTTTATCAAGGCCTCCCATCAAGATGTATAGAATAAAAGGGCCAAGAGAACTATGCCCAAGATGCAAACTGCCAAGTACATCTACAACTCCGCAAAACATGTTGCACAACTTGCTTCAGCTTTGAGAATAAATATTAAAAGCATGGACAATTGCAACATTCTTCGCAGAAATCTAATTTAGGACTTGAGTGACGAAAGAAAAAGATAAAAAAAGGGAAGATGTTGATCTTTGTAATCTTTTCTTTCTCTTCTTCCCCTTCTTTTTTGGGTGGGGATGTTCTATAAAGAATAACCGATCAATAATTTCAGAGAACCTTCAACTCAAGTAAATTATCCACAAAAGGAAAAGAGAACAGACTCATCATGAGAAAAAGCAAGACCAGTTTATATAACAGAAGACAAATAGCCTTGCTATGATCTTTTTCTTCTCTCTCCTCTCTATAATCATTTCTACTTATACGTGGGCCGGAAGGGCCCAGAATTGAGAAGTGTCATAAGGCGTAATTGAGTTATGATTGCAGGTGTTATAGCTAAAAGATTCATCAACGCATTTAATGACTTGACTTACATTGATCTTAAGTTTGAAACAAGAAAGACTGGGCCTTCAATTAGACAGGGTATAACCAGTTATAGGATCTTCAAAAGTTAAATTGACTTCCTTTTAGTTTCATTTATTCCACAATATGTTGTTCTATCCATAAGAAGGCAAAATAGAAAAGGAAACAGAAAATAACAATAAAATAACTCACAAGAGGCTGTTCGGTAAGGGACTCAAATATGTAGAATATCATTTGGTGATGCATGTGCTAAAAGCATGCTTTGCAGCGTTTACTACCGGAAAAAAACATGATACCATACATCATTATAACAATGCTGAACCCTTCAAATCCGAATGGCAGTGACATACAAAACATGGAATATCAAGATAATAAACGCAAAAACATCAAGCAGATCAAACAGAAGCCAAAGGCATAAAAACTTTAGACTAAAGCATATTATGCATGTCATTTAACAAGAAGTCTAGAACTATAAGATGAATGAACTCACCTCAGACGGATTTTGCATAGATGCAAGCAAATCTTTAACCGAAGGGTCATTTGGATCAACTCCTGGGAGCTGTCAAACCAACAAAGCAATATGAAAATCTAAAGGAGACAATTTATTATTTCAAGTCACTTTTTTACTTGGTGGATGCTCCCCATCAGCGCACATGCACAAGTGAATAGGGGCTCAGTAATGATTAAGTTTGCCACCACACAAAAAGAGGAAGTGGCAGATCCGTAAACTTACTGAGGCAAGGATAGACGACACAAATGATTGATCCGCCAACAAATTACTCATATCTGTCTGGCTTGATTGGTCTTTCGCACCTTCCTGCACAGATAATTGAAGAGCTGCAACCAGTGCAAGACATGAAATCCATCAGCTGAAGCATGAGCGGAAAGATTTTTGCAGCTACTTGACTTGTTCAAGACTCTAAACTAATTTAAGAATTCTCTACTTATAAATACTTTAGATAAAGCCTCGCTATATATCCATGTGACAGATGAGAAATTTCAGTGTCCTGATAAATTTTCATTAGCTTGGTTATACATGACTGCCCAACCAGATAAACCTTAGACAGGTAAAAACAATGACATTTTATTACCTTATAATATCCACACAAATTTTTATATCAATTAGTTAGTTGATAAGAATGATGACACTAGTTGCAAAACAAATTTGACCCTAGGATGTTCAATTACATATACTTGAAGAGGTTCTACCACACCCTTGATTTATTTTGGATACACAATAAAACCACGATATTATAGGGACAATATTAATGGGAAAACAAGCAATCTATGAGCTCAAACTGAATGGAAATGGATACATAGGCTTGCGTAGATAACACATAAACAAATAATCCCCCAAAAAGAAACTCTATTATCTAGATAAAAGATGCCAACAGAAAATATATTAACTTACCAAGTGCCAAGTCTTGATCATCTGCAGCAGCCTCAGACATATCTGTGTCTCGCATAGCAACAGCAGCCACAGGGTCATCCACTGACATTGCAAGCGCCTGCTGCAGCAGCGCATTCTCATCATCCTGCAAGAAACTCAATGACTGCAAGTTTTAGATGTACCGACTGTTGCAAGCTGTAAACCACTAGTAAGGAGGTAAAACAACCAACAACCAGACTATTACTGTATAAGTTTATGATATAACAGTACTATTAGACAAAATTTAGTAATATACCAATATTTGCTTTACTATAAAAGCTTATAAGTTTAATATATAACAGTACTATTAGACTACTCTAAAAATATACTAATATTTGCTTTACTATATAATGTCTAGTGAACATGTCTATTAAAATTGTTTGTTTACAAGTGTTTAATAAGTTTTTATCATGCTCTATTAATATTTAAATTTTATTTATTTTTAGAAATAAATTTATAATTATTAAATATATATAAAATATTAAACATATTGTATCCTACTTTTTGGGAAAATGTCATGTCCCATGTCGCGTATCGGGTATCGGGTCACATCCTTGTCCCGTGTCCATACTGGTGTTTCATAGATTATGAATAATGTATATCTTTCTTTACTCCAGATAAAGATTTAAAGAAAGGATATTAGATTTCCAATTCAACAGCCTCCATTGAAGTTCTTAGTACCCTAACATCACACATTTGTTCTTCCAATATTTACATATTTCATAACAACAAATGCTGCACATATAATGCATTATCTAAAAGAAACACAGAAGTAAAGAATATGTAGATCCAATCCTGTCAATATTATAAGCAACTGGTCATGCTAAATAGGTAGAAATCACAGAACCCTGAAGAGCCTGAGGTCAACAGAAACTAACCATTAAATCAGCTGTCTTATTTTCAGTTTCGGAAGCTGCAGGAGCAACACTTCCAGTCATGGTTACATCTTGTGAAGTGGATCCTTGTTCCCCTCCTTTTTCCGGCTTTGAAGCTTCCTCTGCAGACTTTTTAGCAGCTTCTTCTTGTCGTGCCCTCTCCTCTTCCATTGAAACTCGAAGAGCTAGAGCCAATTCAGGATCCACATTAGGATCCACATCAAAATCAAAACCAGATACACCACCAGCTGCAGCCGCTGCAGCAGCAGCTGCAAACCCACTTCCACCCTCTCCATCACCTGTAAATATAGGAGTACTGCCCAAGAAAATGGAAAGTTATAAACCAACTCCAAGTAAATGAACTCTAGCAAATAATGATGAAGTGCAACTACCAACCTTATTAGCACATCAGAAAGAGCACTTGCACCAGGAGGAACATGAACAATGTGGCTGCTGTCATTATTATTTACAGCGGCAACCAGGGCCTCAAGCTTCTCTGTCTTCGCATCATCTTCCTCGCCAAAGTTAACAACATCAAGCGCAACACTGTTCTTTTTTAACTTCCTTCCGATCATCTCTAGTACCTTCTTATCATATTTAACAGGACTGGAAGCATGAAACTCACATTATAAGGATAAGGCAACAAACTACACTATGGGAAACCCCCACCCCCAAAAAACACACACACACACCCCAGGGAAAAAACATAAAGGGTACCTACCCTCCAGCAAAAACAATAATTCTTTGTTGCTGCTTCTTGTTTTGGCGATGCTTGAGGGCTAACTGAGCTACTTGGATCCCTGCTGCCAAGTTCATCTCACCACCTATGTTCAAACCTGAATTAACAAAGTATGTAACTTCAAAAAATTGTCAACAAATAAGAAAAGGATCAATGAAAAAGAAAGGAGCCAATTCTCGCTGTATTAAATATCCGGAAAAAAAGCATAAACTCATCAAGTCAACAGAGAAGGTCTATGAAACAAACAATATCCTAGTCAAAATCCGTATATACTAGTACCAACTAATAGAGCACAATTTTTATGTGCTTTATAGGTCACCTATGATTTGATTCATGTAGTACAAGTAGCATATACAATATACATGCCCATAAACAAAACATATTTTAACAAGCCAAAACCAAATCTGCAATATTCAAAACTCCAACAGCATTACAAGTTTCCCTCTTTAATTTGCCTTTTTCTTCTCAAATTAGAAGGCAATGAACAATTCTATACATTCCAACCACCCTAGTACCTAATAATAACAAAACCTATATGTACCAGAAGTTAAATTTGCAAAAAATATAGGAAATAAAATCTCAAACTACTAAATAATTAAAGCATAGAGATAGAGCTAACCGTGCATGCAAGCTAAGATCTTTCCAAGATCGCTGGTAGGAGTGACTAGAACGCGAACCCCTTTTCCCGCCATTGTTAATACTCCCACGGTATTCTCCGGATTTGACTGTATAGCACAACAAAATAAATAATACAAACAAATTCACATCAGACGCAGACCCCAAACAATTCTAAGTAGCAAACAGTGGCGGAAGGAAGGGGGGGCGGGGGGGTCAACTACCCCCGGTAGCCACTGCCGACATGCCTCTGTGTCTCCTTCTTGCCCCTGGTAGGATAACACAGTTGTCTTCTTCAGCACCTGCCTATCCCGGACCTTATCCATCTATGCCTTCTCCAGCTGGGCCTTCAGGTTTTAGCCAGGACGAACATGCATTTTCGGAAAGACCCGGCCAACCTGAGTGTCAATATTACGTGAAAACAGGGGATTGTAAATTTGGATCCTCTTGTAGATACCATCATCCACCTCAATGGAGTGTACCAAAGACAAATTTTGTCCTCAGCGCCATGGGCCTTCCTCTACGACCGATGAGCATCTGATCTCAAAATCTTTTGAATTTTTTGCTTCTCTTGAGAGTATGTTATTTGGACATTATGGTATTGTTTTTATTATATTTAGTTAATTCAAGTATTGATTTGTGATGGTCATAATTTCTGCTGGTAGAAACTGTCTACATCAGATGATACATGAAGTATTATTTAAGTGGTTTTAATATATGATTGAAAGCATGCATTACTGATTTTTCTTGCAAGTTTAATTGAATCAGACGGCCACGCAGCCTCTGTTTGACTGGCTGCTCATGTGCGCTTGTGTTTGCAAATGTGCATGCATGTTTCACACATCCATGTTTGTGCTAATTGGTTGTATTGTGCACTGATATTACTGGTTCTCTTGTTCGTGTGGGATGTGTGTATGGTGTTTCCCTTCTTTATAATGTGCGATGTCTGATGTATAAGAATGCTACAACATTTGTTTTGCAAGCTTGATCTAATCTCCAAGTGTGAACCATCTTTGGAGGATTCTATTTCTAATAAAGCCTTCAAGCTTATAAAATTATTAAAGATTGTCATTGTTTGGTGCTGTATGGAAAGATTTGACATCATATCAGACAGGTGAGACAGTCTGGTAGTTTATATTGAGAATAATATTTTTTTAACAATTAAAAACGAACAAATTTTGAGACGTTTTCAAACTATGCAGAGTCGCAGAATACAATTGACTCCTCCCAGTTGTATATCCGAAAGAAGAAAGAAGTAGTTCAAGCGTCAATAAATAATTTTTCTTGTCCTGGTTCCGCCACCGGTAGCAAACATCCATATAAAGTCATTGAAGCAAACAAAACAAAACTACAAATTTTACCTATAAACTTCTAATGCAGAAGATACATATATATATATATATAGGTTTACCTGTGTTTTAGCCCCACATATTAGATTAACGGCGTCTGCTTGAGCTTGAAACCTAGTGGGCGAGTAATCTCCGTTGCGCATCCATTCGGAATTATCGACACAGATCATTGTCGCCTGATATAGAACACAAAACAAAAACGGAAAATTATCGGTAAAAAAACCCTAGTTTGCTAAAAAAGAAGCGGTATAGCACATACGGAGAGAGCGAGCGGGGGGACGGATATGTATTGAATATAAGTGACGAACCTCGAGCACCATGGTCAGAGATTGAAGAACGAACGAACGAACGAGATTGATTGAGTGAGAGCGATGAATAATGGATCTCTCTCTCTCCTCGACTTCAACAATGGAAGAAGAAATTCGGTTTACTTGGCTACTACTCTAGGCGAGGAAAAATTAACCTAGACTACCTCAAATATGGGTATATTCAACTTAAGCACCCTCTTTCATTAAATATTTTTCCTCTTTGTACGTGTAAGTAACAACTATCCAAAGAAAAATTTTAATTATTGCTTTTCAATCTACTACTACATATATTAAGGTTTGTTGCTATTTTACATAAATAAATAAAAATATATATATTATAATAATAATTAAATTTGCATCTTAAAAATTATATCTAGGTGTCTAAAAAAATTCGGCAGATATTTTATAGGAAAAAATTGTAAGATATTTTTTATTTTGATAAGATGATAGTTTTGCACGTCACTGTTCATATATTTAAGATTCATTTATATATATATAAAAGATAATACGTGATAAGTCACGGTCGAATTTGACTATTGAAATACTCATTCATTAATAATATTTTTTATTATTTTTATTAATGACATTACATGCATCACTATTTTATAATCAAATATTACGTATTTATAACTATACTTGATTGTGACAAATCAAATATTTTATTCTCTCTCTCCCTATATATATATATATATATATATATATATATATATATTATACGTTGGGAAGAATTGATCATTTGGCAATTTGAATTTAATATCTAGTAACAAACAAGGCAAAAAAAAAATTGATATATTATTTCTTAGTTTGTAAGAGATAAAATAAAAAGGAGCAAAGAAAAACAAATACTTCATTGGCTATAAAATATAAAACTTAATTTCAGTTTTTAAAGTTTACAAATTCACCAACCTCGTGGCACGCCTTAAATAAAGATTTATTATATAAATTAGTAAGATAATCAATTAAATATTTAAATAGAGTTTTCAAAAGATAGTTGTATTTATTAAATAATTATTTAAATAATAAATTATTGAATTACATGTTATAGGCTCATTCGATCAATAATATAGATAAGCAGTTAAATATAGTGTAGATTTATTTAATTATAACTATGAAAAACTAATTATTATATTATTGTATTTTTATTTAGGTTTATAATGGAATTATATAGTAGTGTGTGTATTGACAAAATTTATTTGAAATTTTAATTTGAATAGAAGTATGATATTCAAACTTTAATATATTTAAATTTAGCTATGAAAACTATTAGTAATTAATCTACTATAATTGTTCAACCATTATGTTTGAAAAAATTCACATATATTGTTAATAAAATTAATCACATGATTTGGAAAAATTCCAAGTTTTAATAAATTTAAATTAATTAGGACATTGATTTAATAATAAAATTAGTGACTTATAATTAATATAATAAATCGCGTGATATTCAATTAAATATAATTATATATTAAGTTTTTCCTTCTCATATTAGATATATGAATGTTTCTTATGGTTGTGTAAATAAAAACATTAAAAAAAAAAAGGCTAATAATAAATACACACTATATTCAATTGTTTATCTTAATAATTACCTGAAGAAATCTACAACATATAATTCAACAACTTACTATCCAAATACTATAATACAATATATAATTCAACAACGTATTATCCAAATAATATATTAATTTATTCGTAGTAATTTATTTATAATTATTACAAATTTGAATAATGTTTACCTATAAATTTTACAACATATAAAATTAAAAAGGAATTTACATATTTGATTGTCCAAAGTTGACCCATATATGTTTAGTTAGTATACTGCTATTTGTTTATACCTAAATTTTAAATATTGTTACTTTACAGATTTCAATAATATTAAAATACAACAAATTTGGATAATATTTATATTAATTTAAATAAGAAATAGTATAATTGAACTAATAATTTGTAATTATTATAAATTTAGATAGTACTTATACGAGTTTCAAGAAAAAAAACAAAAAACTAAACTAAAAATTAGTTAAACCAAGTTTGTATTTTTAATTATACAAACTTATCAACACTATATAAAGTACAAACAACATGAATAATGGTGTATTATGACACATGGATAATGGTTTATTATGATAATTAATTAAAGATATGATAAATATTTAATTAAATTTTGAAAAGATAATGTTAGCTATTAAATTATTAAATATTTATTTAATTAATAGATTATTAAATTATATATTATAGGTTTCTTCGATCAATTATCAAACTAAACATTTTGAATGAAATGTAAATTTATTTACTTAAGATTTTGAGAAAATAATTACTTTAATTTTATTTAGATTTAATAAACTCATCTAAATTCTAATCCAAAAAAATATATGAAATTTAAGCATTAATAAATTTAATTTAGTTATGAAAATTATGCAGTAATTGTGACGACTCCAAATTCAGGTTTTATAACCTTGGGTTTGGTTCTCACTATTCAAATACATAATAACAACTAAATACATAGTTTTCATTAATCTAGCGAAAAATACATATTGTTCCTTACAAAAAAGTAATACAATCCTAAAGTTTTTAACCTTAACATTATCATATCTATCTTAAGAGATTCACAAAAGATTTACAATATTCAATTACATAATTAAACAAATAAACCATTTAACATTTATAACCTACGCTTTGGTTTTTCCAATGCCCTTGTCCTTCTTATAGCATTCGGTCTTAGCTGAAAAATAAGTCATGATATAGCAAGAGAGAGCAACTAGCTTACTCAGCAAGTTTAAGAACATATAATATAAGATATATTGTGATTGAATGAAAAATAACTTCAAAGGTTTCAACAATGGATAATAATTGTGAAATAACAAGAGTCAAATTTCAATTTAAAAGAAATAATTGAATCTTTACTGTTGAGTGGCATTTAAGGCCCATGAACTAATGTTTAAAGTAAATCAGATATATATCTGACTCCTTGATAGTTTGGTACTCGAAGGGATCAACCTCTTGTATCCTATGTATATGCATAACACTCAAACATCTTGCGCAAAGGTCGATTTTCCGAATATAATCCCCTTATATAGGGTTATTTGTTCTCAGTCTTACTGTAAGAATATGCATCAACTAATGGTTTAGATAAACTATTAAAATATTCTAATTAATGAATTTATGCATGTAGTGTCTAGCCGAAATAATTAGTTTAGACATTCTTAAACAGTTATTAAATTAATCAACTATAAATCTTACAAATACACTATGTTCAAATACAATAGCAATATGGATGTAAAATAATTTTAAATAATTACACCACTTAAAGCTCTAGCAAAATTAATTACAAGTTTAGGTGTAGGAAACTTGCTCAATAATAATTCGAATAGAGTTAGATAACTTGTCTTGATTGTTAATTACTGCTAACCAATACAATCTAATATCCTCTAAATAGACCTAACAATTAATCAAGTTTGATTTTTCATTTAGTATCATATCTAATTTCATATGATAACCTTTGCACATCTTACTTCTCTAACACTTAATCACATAATTATATAAACGAGGGTATATTAAATACATATAAAATATTATCATTATTTGATAATATTTTACTCACATAAAACCTATATTAATCATTTAATATAGTTCAAACTTCTATCTAATAATATTATTCATTTAATAATATTTTATTAGTCTCATAATATTATTAATCATTTAATAATATTTGTTTCCTTTCTTAATATTATTAGTCATTTACTAATATTTTATTCATCTCTTAATATTGTTAATCATTTAATAATATTTTATTTATTTTTTGATATTATTAATCATTTAATATTATTTTATTCATTTTCTAATATTATTATTTAGTGAATGATATTTTATTTATTTTCTAATATTATTATTTATTTAATAATATTTTATTCACTTTTTAATATTATTAATCATTTAATAATACTTTATTTATATTTTAATATTATTATTCTTTTAATAATTTTTTATTCACTTTTTGATATTATTATTTATTTAATAATTTTTTAATAATATTATTCATTTAATAATATTTTATTGCTTTACTTATATTATTAAACCTTTAATAATATTGATTACTTTTTACTTATTAAATTAAATTTATAAAAATGTTTAAATTACATTAATTGGATCTAATAATAATATCATAAATTTTAAAATATTTTTTAACTTTTTGACCCGAATTGGATCAGAAAATAATTTATCTTCTGGAAACGACATTGCGCCTAGGCGCAATGTTTTGAACTAAACACTGTATCCTGGCGTAGTCCGGCAGAATAAAATTCCAACTTCTTTTCAGATTTTTCTAACTTTGACAATTTTGATTCAAACTTGAATAAAATAAAATCTACACATCCAAATGACACCAAATCAGTTCTATTATCTTCCTAAATTTTTGTTTTACAACATTTCATGGTTCGATCACATTTTTGAAAATGTTTTGACGATAAATTTATGATCAATCCATCTATGGTTTTCAAAATGACATATTTTGCGGTAAAAGCTATAATTTTTTTATTTTTTCATATTTCTGAGATATTCAAGTTGGGTTATATTTATAACTCATAAATATAACTTTCTAGCTATATAAATCAAATATCCAACTTGTATATTTCAAACTACCATAATAAATAGCACACAACTAACTAGGGTTTTATCGGTAAAACATTATATGCACTTTTCTTCCACTTATTTTTATACCACACATATTTACATGTATTACAAAGACTAAACCATTAATCTACTTATATATCATAGTTTTAGACTTATAAAACATCAAAATAAGTTTTAAACAGTTAAAAATATATTTTAACCATATAAATGAAAATATTAAGGTATAGAACACTTTTAAACCTTTTTAACTTGAATGCTCTCATTCTCTTGGTAATGAACTTAACTAGAAACTCCACATTGGTTACTAGATATACACTCCTAGTGTATTGCTTCTCAATAACTTTCCAACAATGCTTTCACTTCTGTCTAAAATTCATCTCTATCTAAAAATGCTAGCAAATATAGAAATGACCAACATTGCATAAGTGTTGGTGAATTCTATTTATAGAACTCATCATTAATTCCTTAATCAACTATCATTGGTAAACTTATAAGCTAATTTGTGTTTACTATTTGATTGATTTACATGTTGATTGAATAGGGTGGTTGAACAAGTAAAGTAAAGTGTGTAAATGAAGCAACTTGGAGCAACAAGCCACCACTTGGTGGGTCCCCCATTTGGCCGGCCAAATGGCCATTAATTTGCCCAATTTTGCTTTATTTTAATAGCTAATATATATATATATATATATACACGCCTATGTGTGTGTATATATATATATATATATATATATATATATATATATATATATATATATATATATATATATATTGACCAACTTTTGACTTTGATTTGGGCTCTACTTTGGATCAATTGAATAATTCTATCGGGCTCATTTATTTAATTTATTTGAGCTTAATTTATTTATTTCATTGGGCTAACATTAACTAACACACATACATTAAATTAAAACAAGCATTAGACTATCTTAATTATAACATGGACCAACATTTTAATTAAGTACACAGACTACTAGGTTAATTATATTGGACCTAGTTTAATACTTTTTTGTACTTAAAATATAATTCAATTAGACTTGCTTTAATTAATTCTACAATCTTGCTATATTACTAGATAAATATACACATACATAAGTATATTCATTTAATTATATCAATGTATAATTAATTAATACAAATTTTTAACTCATTGGTAATCATTTAATAATAATAATTACAATGTAACTTAGAATTCGTGGTTATTACAGTAATTAATTCACTATAATTTTTAACTAATTTGCAGTTATTACTAAAATTTAGATTTATTATTATTATAATTAATCATGTGATTTGATAAAATTTTAAGGAATTTAATTTATTTAGAATATTAATTTAATAATAAAATTCAAGATAAATAATAATACAATCAAATCACATAATTTATTAAGAGATCAATTTTTTGATATCTTAAAAAAATTAATAATCAAATTATCCTACATAAAATTTGTTAAGAGATATCATCTTACATAAAATTGTGATAGAAAATTTTTATAATAAAATTGGTAGAAATAAAAATAAAAATTCATTTAAAAGATCATTATTTTTCTGTTAGAGATATAAAAATAAGACTTTTTTTTCCTTATAGGTTAGTTTTTTTTCACAAATTTTACAAATATTTAATTATTTCAAATGTAGATAATACTTATATTAATTTGAATAGAAAATAAAAAGTTGAATAAAAAATTTATGAAACCAAATTTGTGCTTTTAGTTATAACAAACTCTTCAATTTCGCGTGAAGCACGTGTAACATAAATAATAGTTTATTATGATATATGAATAACCATTTATTATGACAATTAATTAAATATATAATTAAAATTTGTAGTAAATAATATTAGTTTTAAAGTATTTATCTAATTAATAAACTATTGAATTATATATTATAGGCTCGTTCAATTAGTTATTAAGCTATTTTTTTTGAATAAAATATAGATTTATTTATTTATGATTATGATAAAAAAAAATACTTTACTTTTATTTAAATTGGATGAATTTGTTGAAATTCCAATGCAAATAAAATTATGAAACTTAACATTTAATAAATTTATATAGTTTTGAGAATTATTTATTAATGAATAAACTAAATTTTTTTAACTAATTTATCATTATTACTAAAATTTCGATTTATTATTAATACAAATAATAATGTGATTTGATAAAATTTTAAGTTTTAATAAATTTAATTTATTTAAAATATTAATTTAACAATAAAATTTACAACTAATACTAATATAATAAAATCACATGAGTCATTAAGAGGTTGATTTTTTGATATCTTAATAAAATTTTAATAATAAAATTATCCTACATAAAATTTGTTGAGATATTTTATCTTATATAAAATTGTGGTGGAAAAAGTTTTTAATAAAACTAGTAGATATAAAAATAAAAATTCCTTTAAAAAATTATTTTCTCTATTAAAAATATAAAAATAAAAGACACTTTTCTTTTTCTTAAAAAGCTAGTTTTTTTTTATTCTTTACAAATTTGATAATTATTTTAAATTTAGATTGTATTTATATTAATTTGAATAGAAAATAAAAAGTTGAACAAAAAAATTGTGAAACCAGTTTATGCGAAGCATGAGTATAGTTTGGATGATGATTTATTATGATAGATGGATAATGGTTTATTATGATAATTAATTAAATATAGGATAAATATTTAGTTATAATTTTGAGAAGATAATGGTAGTTATTAAATATTTATTTAATTACAAATTATTAAATATTTATTTAATTATAAATTATTGAATTATATATTATAGGTTTCTTAGATCAATTATTAAGATAAACATTTTTAATAGAATATTATGATTATGAGAAAATAATTACTTTTATTTTACTTATATTGGATGAATTTGTCGAAATTCTAGTTCAAATAAAATTATAAACATAAGGTTTAGTAAATTAAATTATTTAATAAATGAGTTTACTATAATTTTTTAACTAATTTATAGCTATTACTAAAATTTAAATTTATTATTAATACAATTGATGATGTGATTTGATAAAATTTAAGTTTTAATAAATTTAATTTCTTTAGAATATTGATTTAATAATAAATTTCACAACTAATACTAATATAATCAAATCACATTATTAATTAAGAGATCGATTGTACGATATCTTAATAATAAAATTATCCTATATAAAATTGTCATATAAAAGTTTATAATAAAATTAGTAGATATGAAAATAAAAATTCTTTTAAAAGATTTTTTTTCTTATTTGAGATATAAAAATAAAAGACACTTTTATTTTTCCTAATAGATTGTTTTTTTTAATTGTTTCAAATTTTGATACTACTTATACCAATTTAAATTGAAAAAGAAAAACTAAATCAAAATTTTTTGAAATCAACTTTATATTTTTAATTATAAGAAACTTACAAATCCCGTGCGAAGCATGTATATCATAGATAGTAGTTTATTATGATACATGGATAATGGCTTATTATGATAATTAATTAAATATAGAATGAACATTTAAATATTTTTTTGAGAAGATATTGGTTGTTATTAAATATTTATCTAATTAATAAATTATTGAATTATATATTATAGGTTATTTTGATTAATTGTTAAGCTAAATATTTTAAATATAATACAAATTTATTTAGTTATGATTATGAGAAAATAATTTCTTTAAGTTTATTTAAATTGGATGAATTCATTGAAACTTGAATCCTAATAGAATTATGAAACTTAAGTTTTAATAAATTTATCCTTCAAAAAATTTGTTAAAATAAATTATGATAGAAAAAGTTTATAATAAAATTATTAAATATAAAAATAAAAATTCTTTTAAAAAATCATTTTTCTATTAGAGATATACAAATAAAATACACTTTTTTTTCCCTAACAGGTCAAGTTGTTTTTTTTTACAAATTTAGAAAGTATTTAATTATTTCTAATTTAGATAGTACTTATACTAATTTGAATTAAAAAAAAATTAAACAAAAAAATTATGAAATCAAATTTTTACTTTTAATTATATATATTATAAATAATACTAGTTAAGGGCCCGTGCAAAGCATGGGTTTGTTTTTTAAATTATTTTTAATTTCTTGTTTTTTTCATATATGATGATTATAAAAAAAATTTAGAAATGCACAATATAGCATACTATTGCTAATAAAATGACTATAAACTTTGCTTAAAAAACGAATGAATACGCAAAAAAAATGCAAATACCATAATAATAAAATTTTGTAGTCTTTATTCCTGTCTTGCTTCATTTGTGTTTTTCTTTTTTATTTTCACCTATTACGAGGTTGGTAGACTCCAGTCTCCGCTGCTAGTTTTTCTATCCTTTTACTATATTTCGTTCTCTAAAAAGTAAAATATACACACTCCAATTTTGTAATTGATTAAAGAGTATGTAATATTACCTTTTAGAGATAATTAATGAGAATTTTCTTTTTATGCAAACAACATTATATTGAATGAACCGAAATTACCCTTCTTTTGATAATTAATAAATCACCTAAAAAAAATTTAATTCTTAAACGGCTAATTTTCAAAATAATTCATTTACTCTTTAATGTGTGTTCAAGTATGGAATATGAAACTTCTTACGAGTAGTGAAATAAAGCAATTGAATATCCTTTTTTTATTTTATAAATGAATTGGCTTATAGGTAGAGTCAGAGGTGATGATGCTCAAGACTACCGTTTACTGGTCTAAAAAAACACATCATTAAATATGAATAGCAACACAAAAGATCTAAGCTCAATCTTGTCATATGCTTTTCACCTATAAAGATTCATGGTAGAGCACTTCGAGTTCTTCATGGGGGCTGCAAGGAGTACAACATTTTTCAGTCAACTCACTTGGAGTGAATTCATAGAACTTTGAGTAGTAGAAGAGAGGAGAAGAGGGAGGGTATACTGACCAAGTTGACGCTAACTGGCTTCCCATCTTCTACAAGTATATCAACTATGGTTCCAGAATGATCCGCCTGTCAAAAAAATCAGAACATGGAATAATCAGTCTTTTATCAAGGCAGGACAGCCTAGAAACTGTAGGTTCATGCGTATGAGAGCCCAAGCGCGTGAAGCGAGTAAAATGGTTGATAGCACTAAAATTTGCTAAGGTGCAAAGTATTCTACAAATATTTATTATTCAAGATCAACATTTTAATGTAGACTATCAATCAGATATTGCACCTATTAACTATCAAAAAGTGGAAGAATGGATGTTCTCTTTGTATTACTTGTAGTAATTCAGTCTGAAAGAGGGTGCTCCAACAGAGCTTCACCATATTCATATCCTAGGAAGCACGAACAACTTTATAAATTCAACATGTCTGTGTAAGACGTGTTGGATATGCACACTTGATAAACACTCTTTAAGACGTGCCAGAGGCCCAGACACTTCTTTGAGTTTTGATGTGTCCATATTTCCAAAATATAAGATTTTGTGTCAAGACTGTGCTACACTTGTAGACAGTAGACACTAAAGATAATTTTCACTGTATCCATAAATTATTCTTCAAAATTCATCACATCAACAGCCAGTATCACTTCATATCAGTATTCATTTCTGTCTCCATGCTTCATACGTTATAGATGTATAGATTAAAAAAAATAAAGAAAATTATGCGGACATATTAGCAGAGGCTCATAATAGAATTTCATTGATGAACTTTTCATTTTAACCTTTTGATGTGCTGATCAGCCATCAGGAACTTTAACACTCTATGTAATGAAGAAAAGAGCAAGAGACTTGCTTCAATTTCATTCATCAGTTTCATGGCCTCAATGATGCATATTACCTGACCGTTTTGGACCTTGTCTCCTACCTATATAGCAAAATTTACAAATCAAAGATATAGTAAAGGATCATGATAAACATTGTTTTATGTGAAAAGAATAGGGTGTTTTCCATGCGGGCTGCTAATAAGAGGTCTCTTGCAAATTCAACTAAGCCGATACTTGACTGCCTTTCAGGCAAACTGAATTCTATTTCAGTGATTATGGCACCACAGAGAGACTTTCATCAATGAGAATTACATTCAACTGAAGTCAAGTAGAGTAAAAACAATGAGCAGAGGAAGAGAGATGGAATTTCGAAATTTATCGCAATATTTCAGTTATCAGAAGCAAACTCAGAGGTAAGCTACAGTGTGTGTGAGAGAGAACCAGAAACTATATGGAGAATTCCAATATATGTAAGGGATTAAACATTTTGAATTTTCATGATAAGTTTGTCTTAGACAAGTAAAATATGTATAATTATTGACTTCTTCAAGAATCTTAGTTAGTTTTATTTTATTAGGCACATTGGACATACAAATAAAGAAATGGAAACATTTACCTTCACAAAAGATGGGGCTCCAGGTGCAGGACAGCGATAGAATGTTCCAGCCATGGGACATTTTAGTGGAGGATGGGATGACTTTGGCTTTGCAGTGGTAGATGATGCATCTGAAACTGGAGGAGAGGCAAATGGACCAGCAGAAGCAGGAGCAGCCTGTACTTGAGGCAGTTGAGATGGAACCATAGCTTGTGGAGAATGGGACTGCATCATAAAATATGGAGCTGTGATCGGTGGCTGCGGTAAAGCTTCCTTTTTCCTTATAAGGACTTCACAGTCCAGTTGATTTAGCTGCAGCTCCATGATGTCTCTCGAATCCACAAGCCTGCCACACAAAATAACAATTACTCCACAGAACGAGGAAAAAAAAATTGTATAAGTTTGAATTTAATATATAATTGGCACTCTGCCCACATAAAAAAAAACATGCTATCTATACAGCTGAAGGAAATTAACGTACTCTACAAGATCCACAACTTGATTCATAAATGCTGAAATGGATGATGCATCAGGAACGGTGTTTTGAGAAGCAGATTTCTTGGTTGATTCCTCTGACTTTGTCTCTGGAACTGTTAACAGAATTTTTTGACTTCTCAATAACAACCTTAGATGAGGAGAGTAAATACTTAGATTCAGACCAAAGGTCCAAAACTCACAAGAAAAACATAAAGGTGGGAAAGAAGAAGTGAGAGGAGTGCAAGGAGAGTTGACAACAATGTTAAGCATACCTCATTCAGCTGAGAAGACACACTAAGAACTTCATACTGGTTCCGGTTAGATGCCTACAAAGAAAGGGAAAACAATTTGTAGGGGGGCCAAAAAAATTAAAGAAAAGAAATCAGAACAAATGATGATAAACCAAATAGCACATGAAGCCTTTCAGAGGCAGAGGAAGAGAGCACAAGCAGTTAATTGAACAGAATTATGATGTGACTCCCTGTTCATGCTTTCAATTGGTATTACAAAATTCTGTAATATGTGTGAAATGAGGGCAATTATGAGATTTTTAAAATTCTTATGATTTAGTAGAAAGAATACAAAATTTATAAAATCCCAAAGTTTATCAGATCCCGCCTCTCAGTTCCTGCAAAAGAGAGAACACGTACACAAACCTTATCCACTTCCCAAGGAAATCTACTTTCCATACCAGTAAGAACCTTTAATAGGCTGGTAAATCTCATATCAGATCTAAATTTTACTGAAACGCAGGCATCCAAGTTGCCAGCATTTTAAACCAGATAACTGGCATCCTCACCTGCAATGAAATTTCGAGATGAAAATAGATCATTGCATACATTTAATTATAATGCATTCTTCAACAGTGCGATAGTCACATTACTTTTATTTATTGAAATGAAATAAAGGTAGTACATGGAAACAATAAATGAAGTAAACAATAACTCAACTGGATACACATTAACATGTCAACAAATCAACATTTTGAACTTAGTAAAATGCCTGATTATGCATACAAAAGATTGAAACTTTTTAAATGGATTGGTATTAACTACTATAGAAAAATAAAAAATAAAGATTAATGTTAATATAAATGAAGTTCACAAGAAAATTGATACAATGGGTCACAGGCCAATAAAAATAAAATGGATCAAAGAGACATTCCTAAAGCTGAAATTAGCAGAATATGCTATAAACACACATATTAGAGTTGGAGAGCAAAGATGTGACCAATCCATACATATATATAATGTTCAAGAATAATTAAAAGAAACCTGACATCCAAAAATGGGAGAGTTATCTAGGGAAGATCCAGCTAGCAATGCGATTCGACTTGGAATCCGATCGAAAAGAAACAGAAGAGGGGTGTTGCAGTTGGGTTTGCTTCGAATTAGGCTGCAAAGTCCCAAATGAAGCAGAAATCTTAGGGCAAGAAACAGAGAAAGAGGCCATGGATCTCGATCGAGAAGTGAGAGACAATCAGGATTACGAGAGAGAAAGATGAAGGCTTTGTATGGGAGAAGGGGCGATTTAATCAATGGAAAGTAGTAACACAATGAGGTGTTCTAGGTAGAGGCGATACGCACGAGGCCGAAGGGACCGATGTGTTCCTCGTTGGAACAGAAGGGTTTAGGGAGGGAGGGAGGGAGGGAGGGAGAAAGAGTATTCAATTCTTTCCCTCCTGCCTCCAGGTGGTGGTTTAACGAACTGTACCCCACTGAGTCAGTTGGGACTCGTGAGTTGACCCAACTGGCGTTAAAATGGTTAATTATTGGGGTACAATTTCTTGTTTGCCAACCTTTATTTTTATCTTAGTTTCAAAATATTCTGTTCGACTGATAAAAGTGGTTTCACTTTAATTTTTGAGGTCAAATTGCAAAAACTAAATGTTGAAGGTGAATTTATTTATACAATGAAAATAATTAATTTTGCATGTCTTAAAACTAACTTCTAAATTTTAATATTTGATTATTAAATAAGTTTAACCCGACTAAATGTAGGTCTTAGTTTCCTGTGATTATTTTGGAAATCGGGTTTTACAATTTGAAAATTGGTATAATATCATTGAGTTTTGTAATACTTATTTTGTATTTGTATTTGGTATAGCCTAATCGACACTTATATGCATTAACCCAAAATTTGTTACTAATATAATGGTGTGAGTATACAAGCCTTACAAAGGACATTTAATAACAGAGCAATTTAGTTTCTAATATTTCACTTACCTGAAAAAAGGCAAAAGAAAATAAAATTTCCAAAAAAATGGGTATAAATCAAAATTAGCTTTTACTTCAATTGAATTCTTCATTTGTTCTATGAGATACTATAATATTTTTTTAAAGACAAACCTCCTATACTAGCACTTTTGTAGCAATCCCCTTAAACTTCAATGCCTTCGCTCTCAATTCTAGTACCATCATTAGTGATAAGTTCCTCCACATTCTTAACTTCGCCCTATTCGGGAGTTTTTTTTTTTTTTTTTTTTTTGACTTAAAGTTAAAATTTTAGTAGATTTATAAGTTAAAATTTTAGTAGATTTATAAGTAAAAGTGTTCGGCATCACTTTTACTTATAAGTCGAGAATTATAAGTAATAGTTGTGGATGTATTCGGTTAATAATGACTTATAAGTTAGAATAAAATATAAAGATTACTAAAATAACTTTCACTAAAAATAACATGTTAAAATAAAAGAGGGCAAAATGGGCATTTCAATAGGTTTGACCAAAACTTAAAAAATGACTTATAAGTCAAAAAAAAAAAGTAAAATGTACTTATTTTTTTTGACTTATAAGTCATTTTTTAAATTGGCATATAAGTCAGAAACGAACACATTTTTTAGCAAAATTAACTTATAAATTGGGTTGCCCAACTTATAAGTTAACGCCGAACAAGCCCTTTATACATCGAAACAATCCCATTTCATTCATTCAACTTTGGGTTGGGTTGGGTTGGGCCGGGCTCTAGTTTATGTCAACTAAACGAGTTTCTGAATAAATTGTGATGGACGAAAAAGTAAACTAGTAGCTGAATTAGGTTTAGTAGACAAAACCAAGCTTTGGGTTGGGCCGGATTTTAGGTCTTATCCTCACTGAACTCACTTCCGACAGCACACAAGAGTATAAACCCTAGCCTCCCTTTATATTTTTACCTCTCTTAAATACTTGAAGGACGCTGCCGAGCGAGGAGATTTAGAGAAACCCTAGCAGAGAGGAGATCTTCGGCCGCAGCAGCAAAAGTGAAGAAATGGAGACTGCTAGAACCGTCAAGGATGTTTCGCCCCATGAGTTCGTCAACGCTTACGCCGCCCATCTCAAGCGGTCCGGGAAGGTTTCTTTCTCCCCTATTGTACTATTGTTTATATTGTATTACCTTGGCGATAGAGTTTTAGATGGTTAGTTTTTTCCAGTAGAATGCTTTTCTCAATTTCAACTTCCATTGCTATCATGTTTCATTTACATTTGTTGTTGATATTTCTCAGCTCGTATATATTCAAATGATCTGAGTTTATGTCAATCATTTGTATTTAGTTATGCCAACGCTTCTAATAATTTGTACATGTGAAGTATTTGTTAAGTATTTTTTTTCTGTACTTGTCTGTTGCTTGCCTTAATGTCTCGTGTTATGTATTTTAAAAAGTAAAATGCGTCTTGCGAAAGCTTCACTAGTTTTCTCAATGGTTTGTGTTCATTTCTGTCATACAATCTATTTAAATATTTTATCATTCCCAGCTTGTGTTTTTAAGATCAGCAAGAGTTTGAATGGAGTTGGGGAATTCTGCTGATGCATTTAAGCTAGTCCACTTTATTTTCACATAGTAGATCACTTTAGCCCCCAGGAATGAAGGTTTGACCAATTGGGGTGGGTGCTATTAATGTTTGGACTGACTTCCAAATTTCGAAACACATCTATTGAGAAATTTATTTGATGCTACATCTTTACGTTATGAAGTCTGTAGCATAATTTGCAGTAATCCTTGGGTTATTTTTTAGTATTTTGCTTTTATATGCTTTTATTTTACTCATTTTTATGTCATATCTCTCACTTATTTTAGTATTTCTTCTTAAGAATTGGAGTCTTTACTACTGGTACTTAACAATACATATAATATTTTTTGGCACTCACATTAAATTTTTATTAGCAACATCTATGCTACATACACAATTAGTCTGACTATACTTGTGTAAATAAAAACAAACAAACTAGCATACTTTATTTTGTCATTCTTTTGAGTTTTGTTATTGATTATGGTGGATCTGTTGTATTTGATTTTGCTGTTTGCCACATTTTTCAACAGATTGAGCTTCCTCATTGGACTGATATAGTCAAGACTGGTACTTTCAAGGAGCTTGCCCCCTATGACCCAGATTGGTATTATATTAGAGCTGGTATGTTGGTTCTTCACTTCTTCTGAGACAATAACCAAACACAGACACATGTTTTGTGTCTCAATTATCTGTCTTTGGCTTATTTCTCTTTTATGTGACTTAACTGGCAGCATCAATGGCAAGGAAAATCTATTTGAGGGGAGGAATTGGTGTTGGTGCATTCAGGAAGATATATGGTGGGCGCAAGAGGAATGGTAGTGCCCCACCACATTTCTGCAAGAGCAGTGGGAGTGTTGCTCGTCACATTCTTCAGCAATTGCAAAACATGAACATCGTTGACTTTGACTCTAAGGGGTGAGTGCCTTTTTTTTATAATGATTTATTATGCAAAGTCTAGCAGCTTAGGTTGCCATTCTCATTGTTAATTAGCCATATGTACTGCATCTGTTTTCAGATGGAAACACGTGTTTTGTAGTAAATATAGTAGCCATTCCTAGTAGGTTGTATGAGAGAAAAAATTTAAGGGCCCGATTTTTAGTTTTTCCGTGTATTGCTGTTGTTTACAGACTATTTATGCTCATGGTGAACAATTGAAGAAGTGTTCTCTATGTTTTTTCTTGACATGGGATTAAGATTTACAGATTGTTTATGTTTACTGTCTACAATTGAAGGATATAAGAATTGTTGGCCTCAATTTTGTTTTTGTTGTTGACTAAAGCAACTTTCACGTTCTCTCTTTATTTGGGAGATTGAGATGATAATTCCCCTTGAATCACTACAAATTGAAAATCTGTTAAAAGGGAACTACTCTGAAATAATGCAAAGAGAGTATGTATATACTTATATACTAACGGTGTACATTTATTTGCGAGATTGAGATGATAATTCCCCTTGAAGCACTACATATTGGAGATCCCTACAGAGGGAGCTAGTCTGAAATAATGTACTATGTGAACTTCTAGAGTTGCTGGTATTGAAATTGTTGTTTTTAGGTTGTTGAGGTGGCATGTGCTAATTTAAATTGTAGTCGAAATAGGGGACAGTTGTTTATTATTATTATTGTTATTGTTATTGTTTCTTCAAGTTAATTCATCAGCTCTCTAAATTCTAGTAAGAAGTATGTTCAAATACTGAATTGTCTGACAAGATAACATTTTTCTTATAAAGTTTACTTAATAATTTGTTCTTGTGAAACAGAGGGCGAAAGATCACATCCAGTGGACAGCGGGATCTTGATCAAGTTGCTGGAAGGATTGCGGTTGCTCCTTGAGAGATGTATCAGTCCCTCTTCTGGATACTTTAAATACTGAGTTTTAATTTAAGTTTTTGTTGTCTGGAACAAGTAGCTTTAGGAGGGAGTTACCGTTAAACCAATTTTTTTGCTTGGTCTGCCACATACTTTAATATTAAAGTTGTTTTCATTTACTTTAGTTTGTTGTTGAGATTGTTATTTCTGAACGCCATTTCCATACACAAGTAATGGTTCTGTTCCTCTCCTTTCTTCTTGCCTCTGCGTCTCTTATGAATTATGATAATTAGGATGGTCTTACATGGATGATACTGCAATTTAAGGAAAAGGTACATTAATGGAGTTCAGAAATTTCTTTTTCCAAAAAAAGAAAGAAAAGAATTTGCAACATATTTTCTATTTTCTGGAGAAATTAGTTAAGCATTCGGGGTTCTTTTTAGGCCAATTAAACTTCTGACATCTGATTTGATTATAGCTGTTGTTTGCAAGTCTTTCTACACTGAGAAAATGTTTTAACCCATTGATGCTATGCTTAATAAATCTTTTAGCGATACCAAGACAAAACATTGATGTTATGCTAGGCAATTAACTCGATTAAAACCGAAAAGATTATTTTGTTGGGGGAAGGGTTAAAAGAATAATTTTCTAAACCTGTTTAAAGTATGAAAATGTTGCTTACTAGTTTTGCTTTGGCCATTTATTCATGACTCAAACAAAATAATTTTAAGAATTAAATAATAATTTTATATTTTAAAATTGAGTAATTATTATAAACTCTTATATATATATATATATATATATATATATATATATATATATATATATATATATATATATATATATTAAATGAAGGCCAAAATTATCAGCTAAAATATTCAAATGCAAGAACTTCCATGAGAAAATCACCAATATGAAAAGTAGTTTCAAGAAGTGAAATTCTCTCCCATTGTAGAAAGTGTAATTTCCATCTTTTGCATTCGTCTTCAAAAATTTATAAAGAGATTTGAAATGATTATATTTATTGACAGGGATAAGATCTAACTTATTTAGATTAAAAAATGTAGCCGTTATTTTCGCTCTATATACAATTATTTTAGCCCAAAACTAAATAGTAAATAAGTTGATCAAATAAAAAGTAACTAATATTGGTAGTACTTATAATAGTTATAATAGACTAAAGGCTGTATTTTAATAAATAATAAAAAAACGAATTGATATTTTCACAAGAAAATTTGATATTATTGTAAGACTCTAACTCACATAAAGGTGGATCTCACTTACTATTCATGTGAGTAGAGTATTATGAAAATATTAAATTTTCTTGTGAAAATATCAATTTTCTAAAAAAATACAATATTGAAAATTAGTTGGGATATCATTTTATTCATTCTTCTACTTATTTTAATTCAAACGCAATATTTTCAAGTTTCTAAACTCTCCCAATCTCTTATGATACGTTTGAATTAAAAAAAATAGAATAAGTGAATCAATAAAATAGATAAAAAAAAATACAATGAAAACTATAATATTTCATTTCATTTAAATTAAAATGGGTCATTTCATATTCTCTCATGAACAATAAAATTCATAAATTTGAAAAGAATAAAAACAATCTATTCTATTCAAATAGAATAACTAAATATAATTTTTTTTATTAAACAAAAATGAATCATTTTTTTTTCCAATTCAATCGTGACATTGGACTTTAGTAATTTATTTTTTTATGATGTATAACTTCTCACATGTACTAATTACTAAACATTACGTTCTTACTTTCACGGAAGCTAAAATTATTCTATTATTATTGTTACTATATATAATAAGACAAATGGACATTTGGTCTTAAGTTGACCAGTAAATTAATTGGAGTATTTTAATTAATTACAAGTTAATCTCGAATTTATTGTATCTACTTATGTAATATATGTCATATCGATAATTATAATAACAAATTTGTTATATTATTTAAAAAATGTACATTTATGTTTCAAAAAATATACATAATAAAGTTGATATACGTACTCCTCTTTAATTTAATGTTTAATGTATCTTTATCATATATACTATATTATTTTTAGTCAAATTATAACACTAAATAACACATATTATAATTTTAAATTGTATTATCGAGACTAATCTATCCTCACAAAGTTATCAATCCTGTAAATATATAAAGGCACCAAAATTATGTTATTTTTAAAAAAATACTCCCCTACCATTGCAAAAATTTTAAGGGCACATTTATGTTCAATATTTATACTTAAATTAACAGACACAAACGACAACGAAAACGGACCAAGACTTTTTTCGGAAATAACTTATTTTAAAATAATTTAAAATTAAAATTTAAATAGATTTATTAGTTAAAATTTAAGAACTTATAACTAAAAGTGTTCGACATAGTTTTATTCATAAGTCAGACTTATAAATAAAAGTATTCGGTTAATACTAACTTATAAGTTAGTAAAATATAAATATTACAAAAAAATATATTAATAAGAAGAACATTATAAAAATAAAAGATGACAAAAGTATAATTTCATAATGTTTAATCAACTTATTAAAAATAACTTATAAGTTATTTTTAATCAATTTAAAAAAATTACTTATTTTTTTAACTAATAATTTAATTTATAAGTTAATAAGTAAATTATTGCCGTAAAAATTTCTTATAAAATGGGGTAAGTGCTCTCAAGCGGGCTCCACCAAAACAGAGAAAAATAGAGATATTAACAGAGAAGCCCAAAAACGCAGTTTCGTTATCGTTCAAAGTCTTCTCCCATTACGATATTTCTTCGTCTTCGTTTGACGCAAATACAACATTTAATAGAAACCCAGCTAATAGTTTTTCAAACAACACCCAATTCCGGCTCTTCACTGGATAAATCCTTTTATTTTGTTAATATATATTATATTTATGTATGTGGGGATAATCGATAGCAATCTGAGGTAGATATGGGGTGTTGTACCAGCAAAGACGTTGATTCCAAAGCCAGCCGGCTTGCTCGCTGGCGATCAACCGGCATTGTAGCTTTACGTGATTCCAAATTGAAGGCATAAGTCCTCTCCTTTTTTCTCTCTCTATATTTATTGAGTTCGAAGAATCTTAAAATTATTTGTTCAGATAGTAAGTGAGTTTGATTCGTTTTTACAGGTGAAGGAATAGAATTTTGATGACGATACGTTTGCAGTATTTTTTTTAAAGATTAAGGATTACTGATTATCTTTCATCACTTTATTTTTAATTTAAGTCATACTGTTTAATTTTGCATCACTCATCAAAATCATAGTCACTATCACTATAATTTTCTACTTCCAGTTCCAATGATCCTTTATTATGTGTTAATTATCTTGAGAGACATTGTAGTTTTAAGTGCGAAAGTGATACTGTTGTTTATAAGGAGGTTGTCAAGGGTATGAGCTGACTTATCTTTTAGGTAATAATCGATTGCTACGCAGATATGTAAGATATGGCTGTATTGATTTCAGTATTGCTTTCTTCCACATTCAAAAAAGAAAAATAAACAGTGGATTACTCCTGCTTATATTGACAATAACTTTAGGCCGCTTCAGGTACTTGGTTGGCACATCCAGCATCCTGAATTTGATGTCACTCAGGAAATCACATTTTTCACAAAAAACATTTTGACAACAATTGTCAAAAAAGATACATTTTACCGAACAAAGACAAAGTTTGAATTATTTTTAATCATCATCAGTTTAGTTTATTTACTTTTAGGCAGGGAACATATTCCACTTACAGATTATACACTTAATGACACAAAAGCTGATCATAGTTTATGGCGGAGAGTGATTTGATTTAATTTAATTTAAGGCTTAAAAAGACAAGACGAGGCTCTAAGAAACTAATTGGCTGTCTTAGATCCAAGGGAGCACATGAGTTTGGAAAAGGCCTGCTGGTGATTAAGGTCCATGCTGCTGTCTTATTGAGGTCCATGCTGCTGTCTTATTGAGCTGAGTGAGTAATGTTGGGGGGAAGGTAGTATCACTAATGTAATTAGACTTGTGAGCCTCCAAACGTCTGGTTAGCCAATGATGGCTTTCGCACCACCAAACAGATTGAAGAACAAAGGATGTTTCTGATACTGATTTCAGTTCTTGATGCAGCTCTGTACACCCATTAATTTTGTCACACATAATCATTCACCGAAAGCCTCAACTTAGTTGATCATTGCTTGGAATTATAATCTGATCCCCATCCCTATTTCACAAGCAGCAGCTAGTTGAGGATTCAAATGAAGCTGCTTTTCATTATTGTTACGACGATAGAAGGAAGCTTTCTCATTCTTTCATGCAGAAATATGTGCAGTGATATATTCCCTCTAACTTAACTGAAATACGTGTTTTCATTATATTTTAGGTAGGCATGGGAATTTCCTTCCCCTACTGCATGATTTTGTTTTCTGCAATCACTATATGATTGTAAGGGTTTTAATCTAAAACAATACATGATTGCGAGGTGGTTTCAGAACTGACACATATTGGAAGTTTGGCACATGTAGCTTTGCTTTTGTTTTAAGTTTATATAATTTAGATGGACTAACTAAGTAACTATATTGTTTTTATGTGAACAGACATTTCCGGATGAAGTGCTTGACTTGGATAAATCCGTAAGAACTCTTGATTTAACGCACAATCGATTAGGTAATGCTCCTTAGTTTCTGAATCACCTGGTTTTGCGTATTTTTCATAGAATTTGGAGATTATCATACCATATTTTCAGGGAAAGGACAACGTATACGCTCTGTTGGATACCCTAACATACACCTGTGGGCTGTTACTTTCCCTCTTCTATTTTGTTTATTAAACTTTTTAACGAGTAAGGTGAAAGGGATAGCTATACATTGGGCATCTTTGAAAACTTTAATTGGGTTTGCACAGAAGGATATACTAATGATTAGCTCAATGTAAAATTTAATAGGAGGTACTTGTAGAGATGAATTACTTGAAAGGACAATATTAGGAGACTGGATAGGTACTTGCTACCTGCTATGTTGTATTTCAAAGTAACATTTGTACGAGAAATAATGTCAACTTTATTTTTTGAGCCTATAAGCATCTTGATGAGGAGGGATATGAGTCTATATAGTCTAAGGAGATTACTTACATCAAATTTTGAAAGTGAAGTAAAATACTGAGAGACGGTGACAGTAAGTAGGAGGGGCATTCAACTGTGTTGTAAAACCCAGATTCTCGAATCAACCACTCATCCTAGTTAGGTTCGCAAAAGTTGTCTGTGGACTTAGCAGCCTAGTAAATTAAGAAATTACCTTTTCTTTTTTTGCTAAGGTAGACGTGGTATAAAAGAGAGTTTAACACAAGGCACGAGATTAAGTCCTACACAACACAGAAAAACTACAAAATGTTATTTGGACCACTATATGTTCAAACTTAAGATAAAACTATCAAAAGTTCTCATGTTTATGATTACTGCTTTTCATAATGTCACTTGCGTTGTAATCTCTCTTTGTTTTACGTTTTACAATCTTTATTAATAGTGTAGTTGCTTGTTGTTACTGATAACGTAACTCACAATTAAGGAACTCTGGACTGTATGTTATTTAATTAATTTGTAGAAATTAATTCCTATGTGTACTACAACTTTTATTTTCTTTTTAAATTCTAACCATATTCCCTTGTTAATCTGATGTTTATCTATTGTCTGCCACTTTCTATCTCTCACTCCCCTTACTCCCTTTTTGTGCTATGGCTGTTGCAGTTGATGTTCCAATGGAGATCAACAAGTTAATTAACATGCAAAGGCTGGTAAGAATCCCAGCTTACATTTTTCACCTGTATGCTTGAAATGGGTTATTATTAATACTACGATTTGTCTAATATAACAGAGATATGAACATCTAACTAAAAATTCTATTTTTTCAGATTTTAGCTGATAACCTTATAGAGCGCCTCCCAACGAACCTCGGGAAGCTACAGTCTTTAAAAATTATGACACTTGATGGGAATCGAGTCACTAACCTGCCTGATGAATGTAATTCTCTTAATCTCTTAGTAAGAGAATGCCATATTGAATGCTATTTGTTCTATGGCATTGTAGCTTGCATTTTTATTTCATTCTAGAGCTTTATAGAATTGTAATTTCTTGATGTAATTACTTAACTTATGCAAGATTTTATGCATTCAGTGGGCCAGTTGGTGAGACTAGAGCAATTATCCATCTCTGGAAATTTGTTAACGAGCTTGCCTGAAACCATAGGGAGCTTGCGCAACGTGAGTAACTGCATCTATATTAAACCTATTTTGTGACACAAAATTGTATGAGTTGATAAGAAACTGTATTTATCATAAAAAAAAATAATTTGAATAGTTTTTGTAAAATGTAAATTGATCTAGTAAATTATTTTACTTGAGATTAAGGTTGATGACACATGTGTTAATTTTGGCCCATATGAAGTGATGGAGTTTTGAGAGGTGGACTGGGTGTGAACCTAGTCATCAGTTTTATATTTGGGAAGTGTGTGAACTCATCAGCCTCGACAACCTGTATTTAATGTTTTTGCCATGCAATGGTGCCATATTTGTCTAGGTTTAGTAACTTTTGTTACTTTTAGCATTCAAACCCATCAGATATTGTTTTACCGTTTGATTATAAGAGCTTTTGTTCAGTCCTGATCTGACCTTGTAACTGTGTGTTTTTGAATTATTGAAAGTAAGAAACTTGTAAAACTGGTGTCATTTTCGCTTTTGGTCCATCTTTTTGTCATGGTTTGACTTGATTGAATGTTTGCATGCTTTAAAGTGGTGTTTGATTTCTTTTAACAAAGCTATTATTAATTTTATGGGTAGGTGGAAGTTTAATTTTAAAGTATATGGTGGCTGACTCTATGAAATGCTCAAGTAGTGCCATTCGAACGGCAGCTATGATTTACTCTAGAACTTTGTTTATGAGCGCTATAACTGCACAATTTTCAATAAAATATGCTACACGTATGAACTATGAAACCTCTTTTGCTTTCAAACTAACAAGATATTACGACAATGCAGTTGGTTCTGTTAAATGTCTCAAATAACAAGTTAAAGTTTCTTCCGGAATCAGTTGGGAGTTGCTTTTCTCTGGAAGAACTACAAGCAAATGGTAATTTAAATTTGAGTTCTTTTTTTTCTTTTTTCAGCATATCATTTGTATTATTTTTTGTCATTTCTTTTGACAACAAATGCTATTTATGAAGCACAACATTACTTTTTGATCAAAGTGATGTCAGCACATGAATTTCCTTTATCATAATTTTCCTGAAAATTTGGAATTCTGTGACACCTTTATGTCAAGTGATGGTCTGACCTATGTTATCTCTAAGAGATTATGAACTTGTACCATTCTCCTACATTGCATACCATGTTTAGTGTAACATTGATATTTCACTCATGGGACTAAGTCAATGAAGAGTTAACAACACCTCTATTTGATTAAATGCACCTGTTTAGGTCGCTGATGATTAAATATTATGTTTTAAGCCCTGCATTGGTTGCTTTGGTAGTGCAGAATTTTTTTGTCAAGTCAGCCATTGCTTTAAAAGCTTAAGTTCATGCTTTAACACTCCTCTTCATGCACGACTCTAGCTTGCACGTGGAGAGGCAAATCGCATTGCATTATGATTTTCAAATTTAATAAATTGTAACCGAGTTAACAGCATAATTAGCGAACCAAATTTGACTAGAGGGTTTGAATCCAAGGCTTCACAATCTGATAACGTGTCAAGTTACCAATGTGCTCAAAAACCTTAAACTGTTAGATAGTGAGCTCAACAGTATATATAATACTTCAACTGATGCAGCCCAAGTAATTAGAACAGAAATGATACAGCCCAAGAAATTATAATGTAAGAAAAGTGATGGATGAAATCTGGTGGCAGAAGCGATGTGTGTGATTAGTCCGACTCCTTGTGCAGATATTGTAAGAGGACAGATTCCGATCATTAACACTCTCAAAACTATTAACAATCTTGGGTAGATATTCGAATTTTCTTGGGTTGGTATTTGAATTTTAATTATCCATCCTGTTTCTATTATATTATGTTGAGGTTGCGAGTATTGTTTTGTAGATTGAGGCCAGGAAATGGCAGGTATCAAACATCTTACATCAGTTTATTATGTGAGTTGTTCCTGCATATCTAGCTATTACCTTTCAGCTTCCTTATTTTAGAATGGAGTGTTGCACGTGTACTGTTAGCCGAGAGTTCAGTTACTGTATAATTAAAAAAATAAAAATCTATGTAGATTCCAAGAACCACTGGCCACTGTTTATAGGTAGCCTCTTCCCTTATTTTTATCTTGTCGATAAGAATGGCAATTGCTACATTCCATCATGCTCATTTAAATGGTATAAAGATCTAGATTAGCTTTTAATAAATTTAGACATATATATTTGCATAATTGTGTATAAAAGATTTAAGATGTTAATGAAGGTGCACATGTATTTTTATATTCTTTGATTTTTTTGTTACTTGTTAAAAAAAAATATTTGGATTTTTGTTTGTCATTAACCCGGATATATATTTTCAAGCATGGATTTATCTATTTTAGTTGACTAAAGTATAATCAAGATATAAGGGCCTACCTACTTTTTGTTTTCCTTCATTTCTTTCGATAGTTCTTTAATTTACATGCAATTAGTTTAATGAATTGCTTTGTGATAGTTGATACACATCCTCGTGAACTTCCACCTCTAACAGTTGTGACAATGTTCTGAATTTTTGCAGAGTACCATAGCCCAAAATTTTAAGGGTTGACGTGTAATTTTTTCCTGGGTAGTGTTACAAAGTACATGTGTTTTTAATCCCCGTGTTTCTGCTCAGCTTCATTATTATGTTTGTTTCACTTTCCAGAAAACTCTATTGAAGAACTTCCTGCTTCAGTTTGCAATCTCATTCACCTAAAGTCACTCTGCTTGAACAATAATAGCGTGAAACAGGTATTCAGTTAACATTTCAAATTATTTTCAACTTACATGATATTAGGGTTGTCAATGAGCCAAATCTTGACCCTGCTCCAACATAATTTAGTGGATCAAAGCTCCACCTCATTTATTCTCTGATTTGTGATTTTTTGATCCATTTGATCAATATTTTAAATGGGCCAAATCATGGATCAGATTTGATTTGACCTATTGATCCACCAACACAATTTTTTTTCCGTATGTTCCAATATACTTGATCGAAACATCAATTGGCGTAAACCAAAAACTGCTATCTAGTTCCTAGCAAAACTGGAACACTAATATTTTAATAGTATTTGTTTGTTTAATATGTCAAAAACAATAAGCACCCCACCAGCTACATCCGTTCTTTTCTAATCCACTTGTTTACTTGGTAACCATACAAGTGAGTGAAACCGGTCTTCAATTCTTCCAAAACGCCTTCCTTGATTAAATTTTTGGGATTTGATTATATAAATGTCCCTCATAATTTATCACTTGGATTCTAATTTCTACTATAAAGTTGAAATAAAATAAGTATTTTACCTCAAAATATAAATACATAACTAATAAAATATACATATTACAGTTACCAATATATAGACTTTTTGTAGGAAAAAATTTGACAAATAAAAATAATTTATTTATTTAAAGAACGTAGCACCTTTCCCCCCTGCCTTTTTAGTCCCAACATAGCATTGATGTTCCGGATAATGGACAAATACTAAAAGTGAAAACTTGTTAGTGCTATGTAAACAATTTTAGGGAGATTAAGTGAATTTTTTTCATAACTTAATATAATTTTATAAATAATAGTATTTTATAAATTAACATAATTTTATAAAAAATAAAAATAAAATTAAATGGATCGATTTGGATCATGATGATCAAGTGGATCATGGGGTAGATCAATGATCTATTACATAATGAATCAAATCATTTATCCGTTAGCACACTTGGTGGATTGTATTTGATTAGAGCATGATTTGCTCTGATCTATTTCATTGATAGGCCTACATGATATTATCTATGATATTTTGTATTATGAATCTGTTTTGCTCCATTCGGCTTGTGTTATATTAGTTTGGTCATTGGTATTGTAATACAGCCATTATAGTTATTACCTTTTTTTCAAATGAATTTTGACATAATTTCATGGTTATCTGCATAATACCCGAGTCACTTTAGGGAAATTTCTCTATTACAAGCTATTGTTTCTCCAATCCTTGTAATGTCTTTTAGTGTTCTCTGTGTGTGTGTGTGTGTGAGAGAGAGAGAGAGAGAGAGAGAGAGAGAGAGAGGGAGGGTCCATGCGTGTGTGCATGTGTTTCTGTGGGTGGATATGTGTTTTGGCAGAGGCAGTTCACAGCAGGAGCAAATCTAACACTGATCCACCCATTCCGGCAGCACACATGATTCCGTAGATTTCATTTCAAATCTGGTTATTGATTACAGAATGCTTCCTTGAATTGTAATATATTTCTGGGGTTGTTTATATATGTTAATTTATAATGCTGCAACTTACATTGGGTTGGTGACTGCATTTGGCTTGCCAGCATGTGCTACTATATGATTACATCCTTCCGAAAGTGATATTACGAGCTTCCACATTTCTAAATTGTTTCCCAGAGTTTAAATTATAAATATACATATGAAGCAGGAGATACCATATGCAATAAATTAACATTATGCATATTACACCCTGCAGATACCTACTAATTTATTGAAAGAATGCAGAAGTCTGCAGAATATTTCCCTGCATGATAATCCCATCTCCATGGATCAGTTCCAGCAGGTAAATCATAGTTTACTTGAGCATTGCTAGATTCATTTCTAGATTATAAGTGTAGACTCAGAAGTATGTTTATTGACTCAAATATATCTTACTAATTTGCTCTCAGATGGAAGGATTTCAAGACTTCGAAGCTCGGAGAAAAAAGAAGTTTGACAAGCAAATAGATTCAAATGTGATGATCAGTTCAAAAGGCCTTGACGAGGGTGTTGATTTATGATATTCTGCAGTGGATTTCAATTTGTAAGTGTTAGGAATTACTCTCACTAAAACTTGTGCTCTCGATTGACTTTCAATTGATATTTTGTGTATGATCAGTTTTCATTTGTTTTGAATTTTTCAATTTGAAAATATCATTATTGGATTAAACCTTCCAATTCCATAACACGCTTGGTTAAACAATATTTAAACCACCAATATGAATTAATGAGTCTTGTAAATTTTGTAAGGGTAAAATAGCTTTGCCCTCACTCAATTTTATTTGCTTTGAAAGTTAGAAGTTGTCCAGTATCACGTAATATTGATCATATTGAAAACTTAACGTTATCCAGTTTCATATAATATTGACTTACTCGATAAAATTGAGGTGGAATTTTCAAGTAAGCACATCAGACACCTTACATAGCATTAACACGTGGTTGTAGATACCGACTTAGATGGGGTTCAACCATATAAATGTATACTCTTGATGTAGAATTGGGACTCTAAATTATAGATGCATACAATGTATTACATAGGTATATCAGTAGTTAGAAAAAAATTGATAATGCTGATTTTTCATACCCACATGCGCGTGTCTTTATTCATGCATGTTCTGGGCTTATGCATATGATGTGTTGCAGCAACATCAGTTTTTAAAAGAGCTTGTGTTACCCAGTGTTTTTTATTGTCTGTTACATATCTGCCGTAGTTTGAACTTTCTTATGTATGATAGCTGTAGTTCTTGTTTTTTCGCTATTAGTATTCTTCATTGTTGTACCTAATTTTCACTTCAACATCTCCAGGATTAGTGGGATTATGTACATTGAAATGCTGGCATTTATGGAACGGGTGCTTCTTCTTCTTCTTCTTATTTTTTTTTTTGGACTGATTGATTGTATTATAGTTGAGCTTTGTTCTATCAGTGTGTAAATGGTCGCTATTTTCTGAATTTCTGCTTTATTATGTCTATAGCACGATGACAGACAATTGCTTGAAACCACCTGTAAATGGCCAAAATCCCTTGTAATCTCATATTTTGCATGTTACACTCTACTAATGCTTGAAACTCTTCTATTTTATTTAAGGCGACTACTGTGCTTTAAATCTCAACCTAGTTTTTTATGGAGTTGATGAGCTTGGAAGACTTAAAAAATAAATAAATAAGTGACTATAATTAATGAATAATGCTCAGGTGTTAAATTTTTATGTCTAAAATGTATGCATTATTACATTAATTACTTATCATCGTTGTTTGGGACCTATCATGATCTCATGATATTAAGTTATTAATGTAACGAGACACGTTTGTCACTGAAAAATTTGAGATCATTAATATTATTTGTAATTAATTTAATTTGAAGAAGAAAAGTTCAGTTTGACTATGATGAGCAGATGAGACTAGAGTTAGATAAAATGGTTCACTTGATTGATGAGTAAAGTGTAATTTATGTGATTGTTTTAAATTGAGATTTTCTTATTATTTTTAAAGCGGACACGTGGATTAAAAAATAAGAAATTTTAGTCATTTATTTTATTTTTTTAAAATTAAAATTAAAATTATTTTTATATTTATTTTAAAATTAAAAATACATTCTTAATTTTATCAAACTGATAGATCAACTAAATTGATTACACCAAAGTTGAAAGTTGACCCTGTAAATTAGATGATTTTTTGTTTTGTTTCAGTAACAGGCAATAAGGTATAGCAAAATATATTTAAAATCAAATCAAATTAAATTAAATAGAAAAAAGAGAGAGAGAGAGAAAATGTTACATTTTTTATTTTACGTGTCGTATTACAATTCCCAACTATCTGATACATCCTGACCACCTGTTACAAAAAAAGGCCAACCCTAACTTCATCTTTTTCATCACAGGCCACCCTCCTTTGCAATTCCTGTCTTCCCTCGATCGATTAGTCGGATTTGTTCAATTAATTTGTAAATCAATCCCGGATTCTTTCTATTTTCTCTATTATCTATCGATCGATCCCTTTATTTACCCTTTCCGTTTCGTTTTGTGTGTCGAATTTTAGAGTTAGGGTTTCAGATCTTGTCGATCATCGTCAAGATCTGTAGTTCTGTTTAGTAGATCGGCCGTTTTCAGGACTGGCTATTGGGTTTTCTCTCTCTCTTTCTCTCCGATTATTCCAAAATTTTATTTTTTAAGGGTTCTAGGCTCTCTGGTTTTCAATTGTTAATCTTGATCCCCAGATCTATTTCTCGGTCTATTTTTAGACTTAAAAATCGGGGATCTAGGATTTCTGGAAAAAAGTTTTTTCTTCTTGTTCTGCAATTGGGGGTTTGTGCGTGCACTAAATACCTAATTACACTTTTACCCTTCTACCGAAATTGCCCTTTGGTTTAACGAGGACAAAAGCCGGAGGTATAAAATTCTATCCTTCCTAATAATTTTAGAAAATGTATTAGCTGTTTAATGCTATGCTCCTAATTGGCTACCTAGTTTACCGAAGCCGGGCTCTCCATATTTTATTACTTTGGCATTCTCTTTTAAGTTTAATACTTTATAGGATGTCTAATTAGATCTCCTATATGCCAGTGTGTCATGTTATAAGTAGTACTTCTAGTACATATGTAACTCACCATGTGAAGTGAGTTATGTGTTCTAAAGGTTCCTAATTTTTTTAAATTAAGAGTCCAAATGACCTCTTACCTTCTATTTTTCCTCTTCAATCTATATGAATTGACATTTAATGTATGAAATTGCTATATTGCAGTTAAATGGAAATTAGAACAGTAGTGTCAACATAAGCATGCTTTAACTTTGCTCTAGTATTCTCATCTGATTTATTTTCTTTTAGTTTTTTAAAATTAAGAGAAAATATGACTTTGGGCATACTTGTTTTAGATAGAATATGATTTTCCTAATCTGTTGTGCTAGATATTGGGGCATTAGCCATACTTGAGCTGGAAATTATATTTCATGAAGCACTCGCTGAATTACATTTTTCGAAAAAGTGGTTGTGAAGTTGTTTCTGTATCATTATCATATACACTCATTTCAATGCAAGTAAGTTAGAGTAGTTCAGGTACTTTTACTGTTACATTAGGATAGTATTAATGGTTTGTTCAGGTATTTATATTATGGATCCTACCTGTGAACTTGCATTTGAGACATCCTTCGTTTGGTGATTTTGACTATATTGTGGCATAGCTCGGGAAATATCACGCAAAACTTAATTTTAAGAATGTCCAAGTGTTATGGAAGTGATTGTGGGAACATCACTTGCAAAACCTTCGATAAATACAATGAAGATTCTTGGAGATTCCACAAGGGGGATTTTTGTTTAGTTCTTTTTTGGGAAGTTATTTTCTCATTTCCGGAACTTTCAGTATCCTCCTTCACGAGTTTTGTTTTTTTTGTTTTATTTTAGGATCAGTTGTGTTGAATGGACTATAAAAAAACATGTTTTGCTTATTTTCATATTTCTTTTGGCTCTGTTGCAGTTAAGCATGGGTCAAAAACGACCTTTTACCGGAGAATTATTTGAGATTTCATCCAAGCACCCAAGACAATTTGAACACAGTGACCACCTAGTTTCCTTTTTGGAATTTCCTTCTAAGGGAGTGAGCTGGAAACCTAACAATTCAGGTGAAAAAAAGATTCTGACATTCTTTGTGAAATACTTTTAACTTTGTCTAACTACTTTGTATATATATATATATATATATATATATATATATATATATATATATATATATATATATATATATATATATATACAGTGTGCATGCATTATTTTTAAGTCAGTTTAAAGATCAGCTTCCCCAGTTCAGGTCTTTACGATTCAAAGGGCATTTTTATTGATACCTTTAGCTGGTTGAATGATCTTAATGTTTGATCTTAACTTGTAGTCTTCTGTGACTCATTGAACGATAATGTTCCCCCTGCTTTTACAAGAAATTTGGTTGACTCAAGTTTCTATTGGTATTCTGTCTGGGGTTTATTCTTGCATAGTTGAATATCTGGAGTTTACTCTTGCAACTGGTGTTCATTTTGCAATTTTCTCAATCTATCAGTTGATCTGTCCAATTACATTATATATAGGTGAAGGCAAGGATGGTTTCACAAGAAGTATACCTGAACACGATAAGGAGCCTGAAAGTGGCAATATTTCTGAAATCCCAAAAGAGGATACTGAAAATAGTTCTCGTGGTGGAATTTCTAACTCTTCCTGGGCCAGTAGCTATGCCAGTGAAGTAGATGTCAGATTGGAGGCACCATTTCATATATTGGTCTCCCCAAAATACTATGATTCTGATCGGCCAACAAAGACACTAGTTCATTCTGAGGATATATATACTTCTCATTTGGAGCATCATCCTCTAAAGTTGGTTTCCATTGGACCAGATTTTCAAGCTGATGTTCCTGAATGGTGCTCACATGGTGCCAAGAACACGTCTGTTTATTCAGATTCAGCTGAAACATCGTCTCTATATCCTCAGGCTTATGGATCAAACCTCGATGACTATTTAAATGTTGAGAATAAGTTCTCTGGTACTTGTGTCATTCCAATGCCTGAAGAGGAACCACATGCATGCAATGATGATAAAATTGGATATTGCAGAATTATTTGTTTCTGTGAATATCCTGGCTCTTTCAAATGTGTCAGCCAACACATAGTTGAAGCTAGAGAGAATCTTAAAAGAGCAATTGGGCAGGAGAGATTTGTTGAGCTGGGGTTTTGTGACATGGGAGATATAGTGGCAGAAAAATGGAGTGATGAGGACCAGCAATTGTTTCAGGAGGTGGTATTTTCTAATCCTTCATCAGCGGGAAATAATTTTTGGGACCATCTTTCTGCAGCTTTCCCTTCCCGGACCAAGAAGGAGATTGTTAGTTATTATTTCAATATCTTTATGCTGCGAAGAAGGGCTCAGCAGAACAGATGTGATTCAATGAACATTGATAGTGATGATGATGAGTGGCAAGAGAGTGATGGTGAATTTGAAAGTTCAGGCGAAGATGAAGTTTCAGAGGAAGATGAGGACTCTGTGGACGAATTGCCAATATGTCAAGGCATTCCTGGTTGGAGTGAGATCCATGATGACCGTTCACATGAATACGTCAGTGGCATTTTTAGTGCTGCTTCTCATCATTACGATTTGAATTTTATTGATGGCACTGAGGGAATCGCCAATGTTACAGAAACATTCCCAGAGAAGTTGCTTAACAATTACAGAGCCGATCCTATGTTTCAATCCTCTGAGCAAACCCTGTTGGATGAAATGGGGGATCATGATATAAATGATCACTCGTGCACATCCACCAACGCGGGGTCTGAAGATTCTGAACCACAAGCTAGCCAATTAAAGGTAGAATATAGCAAAAGCTTTACAGCTCCTTTTAATGGGGTGAGTGCTGAAGGTGGCCATGAATTTCTTTTGGAGCCCTGTGATGCTAAAGTTTGGGATGTTGGGTATTTGACCTGCCCAAGGAATGATGTTGAGTTTTTACCCACATGCAGTATGATTGAAGAGGTATTTGGTGTTGGATCTTGGAATTACTAGTTCAGAATTGGTAAGCTTGTGAAGTGTTGGAGTACACATCTTTGCACCCAAAGTGGTTGTGGAAAGTACTGGGTGGATTCATTAATATGTGAATTCCTTTGATTCTTCTTCTTTTAGACTGTGGGATGCTCAATTTTCTTTTGTACATTCATACACGACTGTAGATGGAAAGAAAAACTCTTTCTTTACCATATGATTAGTGTTTTAGGTGGTTGGTTTACATGTCCTGTTGATGAGATGGCCTTAAATCATTTTCCAGGAGTGCCATCGTTCTCATCCTTTTGTTGTATCACTCTTGAACTTTGTTTCATATTATGTATATAATTATCATTAGTAATAGTTGTGATTCCTTCATCTTTTAAGTTTAGCTTCATAAAGAGAGTTTTTACCTTTTTACACTTGTATTTCAATTTCAAACGTTCATCCCCGAAACTCTGCTTATCTGCTTTTGCAAATTTGGCGATAAAACTGTCCCTCACACTTTGGTGGGATGATGATGACTTCCTAAAAAGAGGAGTTTTGGTCTGTTGGTGATTTAGTAAGGTAAATATTTAGACTTGTATTGAGAATTGTCATAAAGAATATGAAATTTCAAGGCGTCTTTACTGCGACGAGTTGTTTTTTCTTTTTAGGATGTTTTAGTTTGCTTCTTTGGTGTAGATCCATTTTTACAAAACAGGGACTAGAAAATTTGTTGCCCAAACTATTAGAATATGTTAATTGGGTGAACTTTGGACGGTCAAAAAGGGCAGGTGGCCACTGAAAGATTACACGCTTCGTAATCTGCAAAAACCAGTAGTGCATTAAGGAATATGTTCTTTGAGGATTGGGTGTATAAAGCTTCCTATCACTTTCATTTGAAATGCAGGAGCCCCATTCAAGACCAGCTAACATTTCATTGAGATGGCTCTGTTGATTAAACTATTTTGTATTACATGTGCAAATCTCAAAGATGTATGACTATAATTAAATAAAGTAAAAGTCATTATGAGCTGGCTCTTCCAACATTTGCATTAAATTTTGTATGATATACAACACCCACACGACTTCAGGCAAGAAGTGCAACTAAGCGAGGGGCCTTTCTTTCTTAGTTAACTAAAAGAGCAACTAAATGCTCCAATAGAGTCCAACGGTAGTGTGGTAGATGTACTCACCCATCCAAATTTCCAAACAGATACAGACCAGCTGAGAAATGGGCTTCGCTTGCTTGACATAATACATAAATGTAGTGTTAGTATTTCAATTCAGTTTTTCTCTTTTGGATTAACTTCATCCGACTCTTCTTCGTATTCCCTAAACAATGATAGTGATCAAAGCCCACAAAGCTAGCTCACTCATACGTGCACCATTACTAACCACATAAATGCATGCACTTGTATCATTATTACTACATTTTAAAAAGGGTGGAGGATATCTAGTTGCTATGCTTTGTGTGTCCATTTATAGACATGCTTATGCATGTGTGCCCGTGCGTGAGAGAGAGAGAGGGAGAGAGAGAGAGAGATTGGAAGTTGGAAGCATTAACATGGACAAGTCTAATCAGCTTAGATAGGTTTGGGAAGCTTGGAGTGGGAGTGGTGGGACTACTGATAAACAAGACATTAGCTTATTGAGCTAAAGGTACAGTTGTGGAAGAATATGCCTTAACTACCGAGACAAACAATTAGGTTATGATTTTAGCTTAATGTGCTTGAACTTGTATTTAATTGTCCCTATTTGATTTCAAGTACACCATGATGACCAGTTAAGGACTAACATGCTTTAATTACTTGACTGTATTTGCTTTGTAGAAGGGCAAGGGAAGCTGATATTGTCCAATAATAGTGTTGAATTTTACATATTTGGAGCTAGGATAAGATCACGGATGAAAAGAGGATGAAAAGATAGAATAAAGCCGAAGTTGGACATCTTATAGTGTCTTAATAATAATGTATAACACGAGGCATGGGAGAGGAGACATCAGACAAGTAGTGGCCAAACTTTCCTTGGTGTGTGTTTGTTTGCTTTGTGGATTTGAGCATCACTTTTTCCAAAGTTCTTACTACTCTTCTTCACTCACAATTAAGTGAAGGTTGTTCTGAAGGCAACATGTCATGCTATATACTACTTAAGTTTGTATGTAATACCTTTCCCTTCCTAAAAAAGGAGTACCATTTTCATTACTCTTTTATACGAAGAATGGAGTATAGTTGCTAGAAGGTCTACTATTTAGTTGAAAACTCAATTTAAAGATAGAGATTCTAAGCTTGAGCGACATTCCAATGGAGTCGCTAACCGGCCAATGTAATACCCAACCCCATTTATGGTTTTAAGCATTGTGAATTTTTTTGTCAAAGCTCAAGTTCAAAACTTCTTCAGTTCTATGGATAATATTGTACAATTATTTGATTTGTACTTTGATACCATTAGTTGGTGGTATAACATATAAAAGGGTGGTGGTTGGACAACCCCTCAACATGAAACGACACTAACAACAAATGCAAGCGAATTTTGGAGAAAGGGCAGATCCTACAAGGACAGATTGCACAATTGGTTAATAATACAAGGGTGTTATTGACAGTTCAAAAGGATTAACCTTAACATTTCCCTGAAAATGCAATTAGATGCAACCTAGTCAACAAATTCAGCAACTGGGCACAAGATTATCCGTAGCCATCGTTTTAACAATAATTTGGAAGCACATTGTAAGTTGCCATATTTTTGTTCCCATTTCTTTTCTTTTCTTTTCTTGTTGGTTTTAGTTTATTATCCTTAATTAGTCCAATCCTTTCCTTGAAGTGGTATATTGATTACAACACTAAATATTTCGGAGGTTACTAGTTCAGATTTGTGAATTCACTAACCGGCCAAGCTGCACAAATAATGTGCCTGCTCGGCTGCACACGTCAATTATTAGACTAAATACTTTGTTAATACTTCATATTTGCTTTCTCTACTTCAGCTTGCTCTCTCTCTCTCTACTCTTTCTCACTTCATAAACTACAAAAGAAGAAAAAAGAAAATGTAGACCGACAACTTACAGCTAAACAGGTACTAAAATAATTGCCGGCTAAAAAAGGCATGAAGAATGGGATTTATCAGACAAGATGTGATTAAGTGCAGCTAATAAGACACTCGTGTTACGGTTTAGGCAATGAGAGAGCCGGCTAGCTTCGATGGAGTACAAAGGCCGGCAGCATAAGCTCGTCTATTTAGCTCTACTGGCCAATTAGTGACAATTTGTAGTGAATATGAACTAACATCCAAATCTAAACACATAATTACTAAACACTATATCAAACACTACATTTATTTATATTATTAAGAAATGGTATGACATTAAAATCCGTGTCATACCTTACTTTTTGATAATATAAATAGATGTAGGGTTTGATATAATGTTTGGTCGGTGTGTGACTGTGTGTAGACTTGTCTGTATGAATTGGAGTAGAGTAGAGTAGGTTCGTTCCACAACCATAGTGATTAGGGAGGGATGCTCAATTTGGGACAAAAGCTGAGCCGTTTGATTGGGTTGGCGTAGGATCCTCAGTTGAGTACACGTGTTGCTCTTCCCTTTAACTCTTTTTTATCTTTGCGTCCATGCATGGTTTTCTCCTCCAAATTTAGTAATACCTTGTTATTTGCATATGTAGAGTGAGAAAGAAAAGGGATCGAAGAGAGGGAAAGAGTAAACCGCTCTCCCTTTTAATTTCTCTTCCTTTTTTGCTTGTTCATCGCCATCATTAGCAACAGAAGTAATACAGGCCCATCTCTTCAAATTTGATTTTTAGTTTTTTACTTTAGATTTCAGCAACCCAGAGCTAGTATTCAGACAGCTACTAGATATTCCCGTCTTTGCTTTTCTTGTACATCAGATCTTGTTTCAGCCAAAGAATTCAGTGATTTATGCTGTGGTTTCTTCTTAATTAGATCAGCTCAATGTGCAAGACTTAGTACTCAATTTCAGCTTTCAATCTAGTTTCTTGATCTGGGTATTCCTTCAGTTCGTCTGTTCCATCTGCATTTCGACTTGATACAGAGTTCTTTACAAGGTCAATTTTTTAACATTTTTGTTCAGTTTGTGTTACCAGATCAATCGGACCTTTTCGGTTGCTCTGTTGATCTGAATTTTCACCGTTCAATTGTAATTCAATTCGATGGAAGAAGATCAAGAACCGAAGCATACGTGTAAATTGTGCAACAAGAGCTTCCCCTGTGGCAGATCCTTGGGGGGTCATATGAGGTCTCATCTGATTTATCCATCTGATCATCAACAAGAGCTTAACAACAAAAAGCAGCTCTCTTCAGTCAACAATGATGGTAACATTAATGCTTTTATTGATGCCAGTTGTGGCCTTAGAGAGAACCCCAAAAAGACATATAAATTTAAAGATTCAAGTGAAGATACTTTGCTCCATGACAAGTTTAGCAAAGAATGTGGTAAAACTTTTCAATCTTGGAAGGCCTTGTTTGGCCACATGAAGTGCTACTCTGACAAAATTACGCAGACTCGTGTGGATGAACAAGATTCTTGGACCACTGCTGATCAATCGGATAACGAAACTTGGGCTCCAAATCGGAAAAAGAGATCATCAAGGAACGCAAAAATGTATAACAATATGGTCACTACTGGTACTACAACTTCATCTTCTTTATCTTTCAATACAAATGCTTCAATATCTGTTTCTGAGATTGAGCAAGAACAAGAAGAGGTTGCTATGTGTTTGATTATGCTTTCTAAGGATGTGAGTCACTGGGGTGGTCTGAATTCAATTGGGGATTCCTCTAATAACAATTCTGAGTTCTTAAAATCCAATAATTTAGATGAACTTGTCAAGTTTAGGAAGCTAAGAAATGGGAAGTTAGAGTCAACAATATTGGAGATTGAAACAGAATTGGGTGCTTCTGGGAACTTAATGGATGGGTCTAAAATGGAAAAATCAGAAACCCAATTTGATGGGCTAATTGTCGATGAAAAGCTGGAGTATAAAGTGGTTGGGGAGTTCGATTTCCAGGTGCCTGAAGTGGGAATGAGAAAGAATTTGATCAAGGAAACTCAATCTGATCAAAAAGCTGAATTGGGTACAAAGAAATATCATTCAAGCAAGAGAAAAGTTCATGACTTGATTGACCCAGATTTGGGAGTGAACTACTCAGAAATATACAAGGAAAATTTTGAGAAAAAGAGCAAATTCGAGTGCGTCTCCTGTAACAAGGACTTCCACTCTTACCAAGCTCTTGGAGGTCACAGAGCAAGTCACAAGAAACTCAAAGGTTGCTTCGGTTTAAAAATCAATGGCTGCGAAAACAAAAGCATTAGAAGTGACCACAATCTCTCTCCAAACCCAGGTAATGCTGATAACAATAGCCCCAATATTGATCATGGAGTAGTAGCAGACACAAGTTTTAGAACAAAGAAGATGAACAAGGTGGGATCACATGAATGCTCAATTTGCTTCAGAATTTTCTCATCAGGCCAAGCTTTGGGTGGCCACAAGAGATCACACTTGATTGCTGAGGCCAAAATCAACCGAAGTACCACCAGCATTGTAGTTCAGAAAACAATTCCGGAAATTCGAGATTTTCTTGATCTCAATTTGCCTGCTCCTGTAGAAGAAGAAGATAGCAGTATTTCTGGACTTGGGTTCAGCCCATGGTGGATTGGAAGCAGCCACAAGCATTAGCCGCTGCTCGGTCTGCTCTCAAACTGATCATTTCATTCAAGGTGTACAGATTCATTCATTCTTTTCTTTCATAACTGAATTGTTTGCCGCAGTTAACACAATTCACTCAACTGCTTATAACGATTCCAGTTGGCTTTTAAACAAGTTTATTTTCATTTTTTTAGACTTCCAACTTGCTTTTTAGCTTCTTAACAAGCCAATATGGTGCTCATAGCAAGTGTTACCAAAAGGGTACTTTAAATTTTTTACTGTTTCATGAAGGAAGGAATTCCATTACTGCAATATGTAACAAAACAAAAGAACTAGTACATGTTATTGAAACTATATAGACAGTGTTGCAAATTAATAATATATCCTTCATTTATTCTGACCACTGTCATGATTTTATCTTGGGATCGAAGACAAATGAGTGAAGTGTTGAAGACATATATAAGAGGTGTAATTTTATATTGTAGCACGGAGATCGATGGCATGTAAGATGAAGGTGGTTGTTTAGTCGCCTAGAATAGAACATGACAATCCATCGGCCATCTCACTTCCATTTATTTCTTAAAATTAAGTGTTCCAATGGTGTTGATACTTTTCTTTGTTTATTTCATATCTTATTTTTCTTTAAGAAAATTGAGATTCAGATTAGACAACTATCATATATATACAAAAATATACAAAAATATAATTTGGTATATTAGACGAGAGAATATATATATATATATATATATATATAATAAAACACAATTGTTTTTGAATTTCCCTCTCAATCTAATAGAAGATCTTGACCGTCGAAAATTTGAGACAAATCTCACCGTCGATTGTTTAATAACCTTCCTCCTCCCTCTCTCTCGCTTACAAATCCGACTACCCACATTTCTCTTCTTCCTCTTCATCTCTTTCATTTCTCAGTGCCGTAGGCACGGGCCAAATGCTAGTATATATATATATATATATATAATGGAGGGGAGCTAAATATCCTAAAAAACACAGATTTCATAACTCAGTAATCGTACCAAGCTAACGAAAATAGACTGATTCATGTATGATGTTCTTTTTATAAAAGGGAGAATATTATATATATATTTTTTGTTATAAAATTATAGATATAATTTTTATAATTTATTTTAAAATTAAAGATATATTTTTATTTTAAGATTATAATATTATATAAAGTTTTTAATTTGTTATTATATTTTAATCATCATTTTTAATTTGTTATGACTAATTTTAATAGGAGTATCTAGAGGGGGAGAAGAGAAGAAACGGTCGGTCTAATTTTGTGAGCTAAGAAGTCAAAATGGGGGGCAGAGTTCACTTTTATTTACGCGCTTCTCCTTTAATTTCACCTCTGACATGTTCAATCCTACTAGTTAGGGATAGAAGAATAATTTGTTCCCATATATATATATATATACACACTTTCTATATTTTGAACTATAAAATTAATATTAATTTTTTAATAATTAATTTGAGATCTTTTTAAATTTAAAATTAATATGATAAATTAAAATTGTAGAAATAGTACATTTACTTATTTACAATTGTATGTATAATAAATAAATAAATTTCTATTAATGATAAAGTTAAAAATATTAAAATTAATTTTAATATTTTTAATTGAATAAGGAATAATACAAGTGCAGCCGCTTATTAAATATATATATATAGTGGAGTATTTTAAAATTAAAATTATACTTCTTAAAATCGTTAATTTATTAAACATATAACAATTTCTTACAGTTTCCACCCACTTGACTTTTCTTGGCCCTGAAAAGATTTATATATATATATATAGACTATCCATTTAAATCATCCACTCGGTCTTCTCTCTCAATTAAATCCTCATCATTTACTCTCTCTCTAGATTGCATTTTGGCTGCCGTAGCAATACTGTCTGTGCTCTTTCCTGCCAAAGATTATTATTATATCCAACTTCTGTGAAATCACAGGTACCCCGCCAAGATTTTGATTCCAGCTTTCGATACTCGATACCCTCCTTTTCTTTTATGCTAAAATTTTAATCTTTTTTTTCTGGCTGTTGTTTTTAAGATAGAATGATAAGTATGTCTTCAGTAGATTCCTTTTGTGATTTTGATTGATGGTATTTGTTTAAGCCTAAACCATCTGTTTTGTTTTCTTCCTTTTATTTTTATTTTTTTTATTTGATTCTTTCTTGTGAAGTTGTTCTCGTAACGGCTATCTTGGAGTATTAGTTTTTATTTTAAAATTATTTTTTATGCATATTTCATGTGTATTTGTTTTTCTGACTTATGGGGCTGTGTTTGATTACTCGGAATGCTAAGGAACATGGAAAGGAAAATTGTGATACTGATCTGATTTAAATTAACTCGTTTTTGATTAAGTAAAATGGGGAGGTAGGGTTTTTTTTTAGTAGAAAAAGATGATTTTTATTAGAAAAGAGAGATTAAAGAATTTTAAGTAGATAGATGATGAGAAATTCTCCTAAACTAGAAAAGTGGAACAATCGAAGCTCTAATAAAAGTGCCCTAGAATCCTCTAGAAATACAGAATCCCACCAAGATCACTCATCCCTATCTCTGCAAAGCGACCACAAAAATGACCAGAGGAAATGCAAGGAGATGAGGAGGGGTTTTGGTTTTCTTGGCATAAGGGTATGAAGAATCTGAGGGTCAAACTTACTATATATCGCCTTTTTATGAAATGGGTTATGATTGTGTTTTCATTTTAAAGTTATTTTTCATATTATTCCCCCACCACCTGTTCTTTTCAACAATGGGGAAAAGTAAAGGAGCTCAGCTTTACTAACTTTCCAGTGCTAGTTTGGTGAGTATATTCCTCTGGTATTTTGGACCGGATCTTCATCATATTTCCTGTGTGTAACCTTTCCGCTTAACGTTTTTTTAATCACTTTCTTTCCTCCAATTGTTTGTTTTTCATTAGACTTTGAGATTTTTGATGTTGTGCGTCTTTTTATCTTTACCAGCATGTTTAATGAGTTGCTATTGTTTGTTTCTCCAGGTACTTCGTGAAACTTTGTACAGATTTCTTTGAATCTGAGATTAATTTCTGTTCAGATTCTTCAAGACTTTAACTGATCAACTGACTGTTTAGACCCTTCATTTTTTCCCATTCAAATATGTTTGGTCACAAGAAATCTCCTCTGAACAAAAAAGCCAAGCAAACCTCAGTTGACCCTAGATTCCTCGGTTATCATAGCCCCAATCCTTTTGATTCTGACGCTGAGTCAGATAACAAGCAAAGCCTTAAACCCTCAAGGAGAGCTTCATCAGATTTAACTCTAGCTTCCCCTAATATTAGTACTAACCCTTTTAATATCGATGAAGAAGATAAAAAGACCTCTACATCTTCGTACTCTCTTTCTTTAGCAAGAAGCAAATACAAGAATGATTTCCGTGATGCAGGAGGATTTGAGAACCAGTCTCTGCAAGAATTAGAAAATTATTCTGTATACAAGGCTGAAGAAACTTCAAAAACGGTAAACAACTGCCTAAAGATTGCAGAGGAGATACGAGAGGATGCTACTAAAACTTTGGTCACCTTGCATCAACAGGGTGACCAAATTACGAGGACACATGCAGTTGCTGCTGACATTGACCATGATCTTAGTAGGGTATGACTCATTTATCACTTCACTAATCTAAAATTCATTGGACACAATTGAAGAAGCATAATTTTTTTTAGAATCCAAAACTTTTAAGGCCATCATATATTTGTGTGTATATATGTGTTGTGTATATATATGTAGTGATACAACCCATCTGATAGACCACCTTGAATTTTTTTTATTTTACAATCTGTTGTTCTATTGTGTCTACACTGTACTGGTATTGATATGTTTTATGAACACATTTTAAGGTTTAAGACTTACTTAAAGATCTAGAATTTTTTTGAATGCATTCTCGCCTTTTGAATACTACCTGGTTCTTCTGGAAAGTTTGCAATTTGTCATATTTTGAGTCCCTCCAAATTTTCTCAATAACTTCATTATTTATCCTTCATAAGCATTTGAAGAAAGTTTAAATGAAGTTAATTATTGTCCTGGATCTTGGCTTCCTCTAATATTGGTCTTAGTAAGCATCTGGTCATGGCTCATATCAAGTTTATATCGAATTATAGTTAATGGGTTGGAAGTCATGGATAGACCTTTTGTCTTTTTAATTGAACATTCATTGTTTTCTGTGTAACCACGATTCTCAAGCTTTCATGATAGGTTAATGGGGGCTTAGTCTTTCTCTTGTCATTTCCCACTATCTGTGTGCTGTCTAAGTAAGTTGTTTTTATTTTATTCTAAATCAATCACATCTTCTTGCATACGGGGAGTGAAACATGTTCAATTAGGGATACAATGTGTAAAAACACTGATGAATGTCCCCTGTTGGACTCTTCCACTCGGTAAATTTTGTGGAGAAGATTCTTTTCCAGGAAGAACTGGATGAAGAGTTGAAATAATTCTCATTGTTTAATTAACTGCTCTTTGTGTTGACTGTGAAACCTGAATGTCATTTGAGATAGACTAAAATTTTCGATGTTTGATTTTCAGGGGGAGAAGCTTTTGGGAAGTCTTGGGGGTATTTTTTCCAAAACATGGAAACCTAAGAAGAATCGTAAAATAGTGGGCCCTGTTATCATGAGAGGTTAAATTCTCAACATACTTGGCTAGTTTGTTCACATCTCTTACCCAGATTTATACTTACAGAACTTGAGTGAAAAGATGGATCTGAAACTTGTGGGGGCTGTAATTTTTTGCAGATGATGCAGTGCAAAGAAACCACTTGGAGCAGAGGGAGAAATTAGGGTTGTCTACTGCACCTAAGGGAAGGTCAAATGCACGAACACCACCTCCTGAACCCACAAATGCACTGCAGAAAGTTGAGGTATTTGTGTGTGATGATTGATTCAGCAGAATGTGAAGTTGTTTAAGAATAAAATTGAGTCAGATGAAACTATTCGATGTTGGGGCTTGGCATATGGACCAAGTTAAGTCCACTTGTCAACAGAAAGATTTTTAGGCTGTACACTCGTACTTCTTGTCTGGAGAACTGGGTTCTAATTTGTTTCCAATAAAATAAAATGAGATATCGTCTGTTTTTTTTTGGATATAGTTTGATTTACTAAACAAATTCTGGTTGCCTTATTGAAAACTTCGTACATTCAAGATGTACCATCATTTGTTTTCAAAAAAATAAAAATAAAAAAATGAAGAAAAGATAAAAGGAAGAGAAAAAGATGCGTCATTATTTGTAATATTCTAATGCCTAGAAAAGGCTTCATGGTGTATCTGCAAAATTTAATTAATTAATTCCCTGTTGTTCATTTGTCACAGGTAGAGAAGACAAAGCAGGATGACGCACTCTCTGATTTAAGTAACCTCTTGGGAGAACTGAAGGATATGGCTATTGACATGGGATCTGAAATTGGAAAGTGAGTCATTTTTTGTTGTATTAAGAACTTCCAACATGTCTTGTTGGATTTTAAAAGTTCATCGCTCTCGCTCTCCTCTCTCCTTTATCCTTTATTTTCTTAATTAAATGATTTCTAGTTAACAATCAGTTTGTTACTATATTTTCTAATAGTTACTCGTGCAAATCTTACAGGCACAACGAACTTCTGAAGCCTATCGAGGATGATGTGGAAGAGATAAACGGAAGATTAAGAGGTGCTAACCGACGTGCGCTCAAGTTACTAGGGAAGTAGATCAGCTTAGGTCTATGTGTTTCTATTCAATTCTGGAAGTTCTACATTGATTAGGTTTCTGTTTTGTTTTTTCCACATTGTTTTCATATACTTGGATTTGGACACAGAATATGATAAATGGTACTATTTTTACAGAAGTTTAGTGCCATCGCCACAGTTAAATGTTGTTTTTTACAAAGAGAGACCCACTTTCTAAAACACTAGAAATGCTAATAAAAATAAATTCTATTTGGGTCAACAGCTATATATCTCATGGTCATTAGTTTGAATGCATTTTAATTATATTGTTAAAATTTACAGGCCTCCAGGTTTAGACCCTGTTGATGCTATCAGTTTAAGGCTTTCTCTGAGTCGGGCTTTTAACTTGAAAATTACTGAAGCAAATGAATTTATTTTTTTTATTAAATTAATTCATATCGAACAAAACAATGATTGTGAAAGCTCAAAATTTCAAAATTTCGTCAACATGGGTCAAACTGTTAGGATGCTATGCCCAGAAAAAGGCATCGGATGCATTCTAACACCGAAGTACAGAAATAACTGGTTTTCTTTGAGAGTATCAGGAATTGGGAGGCATTTGACTCTCATTTTTAGGTGAAAAACAACGGATAAATAATTATCTAACATTCTTGTTTTTTCATTGATATCCAAGGTATTTATCAAAGTTTCAACTACCAAACATTATACGAGGAAATTTGAGCTTATTTTTTTACAAACTTTGATTATAATCCCAAAACCCAATTGTTTAGATAGTCCAGTGCCAAGCCTACCAGCCATTACTGTATGGTGATGATCCCTCGCATTCTGTTTGTAGAGAAGCGTCAGAGGTGACCATCAGACCAACTCTTCTGCATGCCAAAGTCACTTGTTATAGGATTAGGAACCACAATTTGGAAATTACATTAGAGGATGGAGAATCAATAGGTGATGAGTTGGCTAATTTTGTAGCACTGGGCCAACGCAACCTTTAGCCAAAATCACTTGGCAGTTGTACTAGACACTAGCACTCTTAGCCCATAGTTATTATATAAAGAGAGGGTCAAAGGAAACGATGGTAGACCATCTCAACCAGATAGAAAGTTAAATACCATCCTTTTAACCCTTGGAAAAGAGGGGGGGGGGGGGGGGGGGGGGGGGGAGAATTCCTCAAAAGTCTCAGATTCTGCCAACCTTCATTGATTAGGTAGTTCCAACCAGGAGCCATAAATGTCTCAAGGAGATTTTAACACCCTGAACTCTCCTAGAGCCTGCCAAATTCCAATGGTCCCAGAAATTTACTAGTTAAACATCCTAACCCAAGAACCATCTTTTGCTCTTTTTGGTACCAAAGCAAAAGTTTTCATTCATTAATAGCATTTATGTAGTTTAGTCCTTTTTTTCACATGGGTCTCCTATTCTTCTTTTCTCTTGCTCATGCATTGTGTTGCATATCTCCATCAATTGACCTCCTCATCCATTACCTTGTCATATTCTCATCAGGCTTATCTCCTTCCCTAGCTATAGCTTATTGCTTTTCATCATACTACAGAATAGCATGCAGAGCTCTTTGGGTTGTTGGATTCCAGCAGTAGCAGCCATCTTCATTTTCCTTGTTGCAACCCCACAGATGGAATCCTTTCATACATTTCATCATCGTCAACACCACTACAACCGCTTCTCTCGTCCTCTTACCAAATCTCTCTCATATAAAAACCCATCAAGGGATCAAGGGAATGATCCGCACTCACCTTTGCGGCCTGATGATACTGATCCAAGATTTGGTATTGACAAGAGACTGGTTCCTGGTGGTCCGAACCCCCTCCATAACTGACCATTTCCTTACTTTTTGAGGTGAGTTTCACATACATCTGAATCTAGGAGAATCAATCTCTCTAACATTCTCTCTCCTGAAACAACTTCAACAAATTACATGATCCTGTAGTTGGTCAATTCCTGCTAGCTTATCAACTATAAAAGAGCAGAGAAGTCAGATTTAGCTTGGGACTCTTACAAGTAGTTTCTTTCAGGTAATTTATTGATCTTTGTCAGCAAGTCGGTCATTAAAAGTCGAGCAAAAGACAATCTAGACAAATTCAATGTGCCAGCTTTTCTTGGAGGTCTAAACTAAACTTTTCTTCGCCAATACCGTGAACCTGCAAAAGTCTGCATTGCAATGCATTCGCTTGTAACACATTAACCATGTAGATCAAGCTATCAACTAATCCTTTAGCTAGTCCCTTTCTTTCTCCACACATAAAATACTAGCAAAAACCAGATTTTTGCTTTGCTAATGTAGAGCACAGGAAAGGTGCTTCTTTCATGTTCAAGTGATATACTGTGATACTTATCTATCAAATATGTGGACTCCAAGCTATGGTATAACTAAATAGGACCACCTTTAGTGCTAAAAATCTGTTAGAGATATCAATCAGTAGGAGATTAACAGATTCTCCAAATTATGGATTGGAGAAGTAGCCTAACAATAATAGCACGTATACACACTATAAATGCAGTTTAGCAAGCCTTTCTTTAATGCTGGCTTTCATGAATCATAATATAAATTCAAAGAACCACCACTGTGGTAATGTAAGCATTCTCACCCCAAGTGTGTGTGTGTGTGTTCAGTTTTTGGTACCGATTAAACTCAGTTCCACACACCAATACAATATGGTACTATATTTCTTTATTCACCATAAAATAACCTTTTAGAAAAGCACAGGAAAATTATGCAACTGTAGGCTTTTGCCTTTTAATACAATGCAAACATGAATAAAAGGAAGTAGAGAATGGAAAAAATGAAGGGGAAGAAGTTTGATGCTTTTAAGTTAGCATAATCCATTTTTGTTACACATTTATACCTGTATGTATTTGAAAATACTTCGGTTTTATCAAAGTCATAAGAAAGAAGCCTAAGAGAAGGATTTATTTAAAATATTATTCCTTATAACAGATATACCAAGCATGGTATATATGTCCTTGAAAAATACCTTAATCTTTACAGAAAGGATTTGTTTGCATCAATAAAATTATATAGTATTTCAATATGTATGTCATTAGAGTTACAAAAAATACAACTGAAGTGACACAAATTTACCTAAGTACATCACTTAAAAAAATCCTCAGCAAAGACGAAAAAGAAGAACTTCTGCAGCCATACAGAGCTATCACATGTCAATCTATGATACTATGGGTGGGTCAATTTTATGGAAAAGATAACTATATTAGTAAACTCTGAATGCCTAATAATGGACTGAATCATTGAAGGCCTCATGATACACGATCTTGAGCATCTGAGTTGCTACTACTATTCTGCATGCATTGAAGCTTATAATTTCTAAAATTCCATAAATGAATAAGAGGAAAAACCAATACCAAAATGGAAGTGGAAAATGGAGGAGGCCAACACTTGCTAATGCAGTAAGAGAAAGGTTCAACAGATTATTTAAAGATAAAAGAAATCACGCCTTAAACTTTACATATCCAATTAGAATCGATGCTTTTACAGCATATTCATATTCAAAAAGAAAATATGTTCTGATATGCTCTACATATAGCTGACTTCAGCACTCAGTACTTGCAAGAATATGAAGAAGTAACAGTGATCAACTAAGATGTTCTCTGACAGAAAGATATGCTCTAGCATTCTACTCCATGATCATCTACCAGCTGATCATATAAGGATTTTCAAACAATTTTATATGAATATTAAACCCTTTTGGAAATTTGAACACGGATTACAGGTTAGAATGGGATAAAAGGAACTGTTAAATTGAGTTGATCACATGTAACTAACTGCATAACTTTGATTTGTATTAAATCAATGCAAATCTTAACATGATAAATTAGTCACCACTCACGTTGAACCACAAAAGAGTTAATAGCTTAAGAACACAAAACTTTGAGAAATGAGAGCCATATTTACTATGCTGATTGCCAAGAAACTTCCTTTTTAAGTATTAACTATTAACATAGTTACTTCGAACATGTCCAAGTTTAAGGATAGTTCTATAAAGGCAGCTGGAACATTTTCAAGAGAACCACCCATAGAAATACAAAATGGATCAGGACTTTTGTGTAATCAAATATGACCTACTTCTCTGCATTCGACGAGAAGTTGGAACAAGGAAAAGAAATATATTATACTAGAGCCTCACATCAAGAGTTGATGTATCATTGGTGAATAAAGTGAATATAATGTATCATAGTAATTATATTTGAGATACAAAACTAAGGGTAGGCTATCAACTAAAAACCAACATCATGTCACAACTCCAATCAGAAGTTATTCAATATATTGTTTAAGTAAAAAATTTGGATCTTCACTCTTTATAATAAACCTAACAAAAATTTAACCCCAAATACAGATACAAGCATCATAAACTTCTTTACAAAGGATTCTTTTCTCTTCAAAGCAAAGAAAACACTAAACACCATCCATTTAATTCTAAGTATCATCCTCATTCCTCCAGGAAATAGGCTTAAAAGAACTTTACTTTCTCATCATACTTTTCTTTTAAGAGACGTCTTTTATTAGAATACTTCGCAATTCTTAATCTAAAGTCCCATAAATTACTGTCGATAAAGCACTTTTTCTGATATGTTTCCCACTCAAAAAGCCGAAGATTACTGCTTTATTAATATATAAATAGTGTTTAAATTACTGTTAAAAAAGTTACCGGCAAGGTGAAGTTGACATATCAATAAAAAATCTAGTGTTAATTGCACGAATTGTAAACATTAAAAGAAAAAAACTATTTATCCCCTCCACGAAAACCTCTAACCTATTTAAGTGAATATAACCTTGTGGGAGAAGGGAATTAGCCCCATGAAATAATCCCGAAACAACATCTAAAATTCTATAAAACTAGTTACAACTCTAGTTCACATAAAATAATAAAAAAGCATTGATAACAGCTACATATAAACCTAGGTCAAAAATTGAAAGAGTAAATTCACATCCATCACAGCTAAATGCTTCTAAGTAGACAGATTAACCCAAGCTTAAAGATTTCAAATACTTCCTGTTGGGATAAACTCAGGAATTTTGGCATACTCGGATAAAATAAATCTCAGAAAACTATACCACTTGTCAGAAACCCAGTTCATGACTTCATATCACAATTAGATACTCTAAGTGCACATAAATTATAATTGAAAACTTATATTAGCAACAATAACACTAAGGCTACGTTTGTTTGCAAAAAATATATTTGGAATTAGACTATTTGTATTAATTTAACACTATTTTGAACTATTTTAACCTATGATGAGGGGTCTAAATGTTAGACTATTAGTCCCATAAAGTCATTTAATAGCTTAAAATGAGAACACTATTAATCCTACATTCATCGTGAGATTAGCATGATCCCTCGTAAATAACCTTAAAAAATAATCATAGGACTATTAATTCTCTATCGTGAGATAAAATGGTCCGAAGTAGTGGAAAATTAATACAAAGTGTACAATTCCAAACATATTTTTTGCAAACAAGCATAACCTAAGAAATACACCATAATACAGAAAAATTAAGCAAAACCAGATATATAAAACCACCCAGTTCGAGCAAACTCAAGTTAATCATATACTCAAAAAGCTGAATCTCAAATTCAAAGGTAGGTTACAAATCCTCAGTTCATAAGATAAAACCCCTAAAATCAGCATCGAATAACAAAATTACCATTTGGAAAGCAGCAGGGCAATGCCCCGCTGTAAATACGATTAGTGATTGAGCTCCATGATGCTTTTAACCTTGGGAGCGTAGAGAGAGTAAACAAGGACCTGTCTTTTAGCAATATCCAGCTGAGACTTTCCCTGAGAGAAGGCGGCGGAGATAGAAGATGGGTCGGTAAGATGTATGTTCTGCCGAAAGCCGTCGATGGTCCGACGCTTGCTGTATTCTTTGATGTTGTAGTCTGCGAATTGACGGGACGTTCGCAGCAGTGACCGGAACAAAGACAGGATTTCCGATCGACAAGGCGACGCTGCCATCTTTACCTCTTTCAAGTTCGAAGTTGTGCGTGAGAGAGAGAGAGAAAGAGAGAGTGAACGATAGGGGAGAAGATAGAGGTTGAAAAGGGTTGGTTATGTATGTATTATCAATCTTCGCCGCAGCTTATGAATATCAGACAGGACCGGAGAGATGCACCGATTAAATCCCAATCAAACTGATCATATATTGTACTAGGTTTATTTTCCAATATATTTGACTCCCTGCGAGTTTCCTATCAGCGGTCAAACGTGTTTATATATAAATTTAATACACAAAACATATTGATAATTAACTTTTTGAAAAAATTATATTTGGTAATCAGCTTTAAAAGTTGTTTATAATTATTTTTTATAAATATAATTAAAAGCATCAATTTAAGAGTATGTTGAAATAGTTAAAAAAGATATGCTTAATAATTTTGATTATTATTTTTGTTTATAATTATTATTTTTGTTTATAATTATTTAAAAAATAATAATTTGTGTTTGTTAAAGAAAAAAATACTTAAACTAGTAAAAAAAATAATTGATATAAAAAAGTTATATATCACTTATTTCAAAATATAAATTATTAAAAATTAAAGTTTTTAGAAATAAATAGAGGTAATGGAAAGGTTTAAAGTATTTGATTAAACTTGATTATTAAACATATTTATTTTTATAAAATATTGTTATAAACAGTTTTAAAAAGTTAATTATTAAATATTTTTTGTTTATTAAAATTGATTAAATACAGATTTAATTATTTGTAATCAATCTTAAACATGCTTTAAAGTTTATGATTATTTCCAAAACACTAATAACTAAATTTGACCAATTATTTTACTAATTTATTTTTATTAATTTTAATAATTATATTTATCGTTGGTCTTGGTCTTTACTTTTCAAAAGTATCATTTTTGATAATCTATATTTAAAATAAGTGATAAATAACTTTATAAATAAAATACTTTTTACGAGTTAGACTATTTTTTTTATTATCAAACACAAGTTATTTTTTTTAAAATTAATTATAAATAAAAATAATAAAGAATCAATAATCACACTAAATTCTTAAACTAAAGATATACTTTATTTTTTAAAATTAATTTATAAATAAAAAATTATTTATTTATTTTAGTATGGTAAGTTAATTATTGTGAAAATTTTAAAAAATTCTCCTACTAATTATCCTTGATGGAAATTTTATATTTTAGGAAGATATGTAATGTGATTTAATATATATATATATATATATATATATATATATATATATATATATAATTTTTGTGTTTTTTTTTCGAGTTTCCAACTTGTATAGTTTAAAGAACATAGCACTAGTATATTTTCAGTCTTAGAAGTGAACGTTCAGTATGAGATGCTTCCTGCCTCATCTACATGGGCTTGTGCAATCACAAAACCCTAATCGGTCATTTTGGTTGCATATTCAACTCTCCATCTCGCCACAAAACGTATCTGCGCTCAATGTCTATACTAGTCAAACTGTACGTATATTGTTTGTTTCAAAAGTTGCTATCTTTGAAATTCAAATACATTGTTTTTGTTCAGTATACACACAAAACATTTGTAAAGCTCTCAATTCTTCGCGGAAGCAAGATTAGTAGGGGTAATCCTTTGCAGAAAGCAACTAAATTTAATTAATTTTACATCTGGACAGAAGATAGAAACCATAGTCAAATTAAATACGAGTAGCTTGTAAAAGAAAATTTGAAAGCTTTTAAATTGAGGTGGTCTATGAACCCATGATTTGTTGCTTTTTTGAAAAGTCAAACACTTTAGTTTTCTTTCTTATCTCAAAAGATCCTTTTTTTTGTTCAGAAACCCATAACGAGGCAATTCGTTAGGTTTTATAATTAGATAATTAGAAACTTGCTTATAATTTTGGTTGATGCAGAAGGCAAAGTCCATGAAGTGTTATCGAGTAGTGAAACCTAACAAAAATATGAGCGCCCCTATGACCTATATATATATATATATATGAACATCTAATGACATTATAGCAACCACAAATAGTACTAACCAATGTTTTTTTGTCCAATTTTCTTTCTTTCTAAATAACGTAGATATTAGGTTACAAAGAAAGTGGAGTATTAGGTATAATGTAATTTCAGATAGTGGATTAATAAATTTCCCTCATGATTGATAGAGGTTTCTAGAGAGCATGACACCCACAAATAGAGAAATCAGTGGGTTTTTTTTAAGAAATAAGCAGGACATGTATAAGAAAATTTTGGTGACTGTGGCCAATAATGTATGTGAAAAAACTTCCCCATTTTATCAAATATGTATATGCTACATGTGGCATGGATGTTTTAAGAAGAGAGTTTGAGTCAAAATTGCAGTTTTACGTATTTTATTGTTTAGATCCTATCTCTGTGGATCTCTGTTTTAGGAAGAAAATTGCATTCAACTCTCTCCTCTACATCTTTTTTCACTGTTATTTGATAAATTTGTATTAAAATTGAGCAGATCTATGACTTTATGTGATCATTTTGAGCAAATTGCAATACTGTTTATGTTATTGTATATATCCGAGCTCTATGACTTGTTAGATGACTATTTAGGAAGTGAAAATGGGCTAGATAGCTAATCTGTTTATCTTGTTACAATTTGAACTCTGTTATGTTTGAATTCTATTAGTCATATCTAGCCTTTGTGTTGAGTGGGCTGCTACAGTTGTTATTCTGCTAGCATTTCTGTCAATTTTTTGTGTTTCGATCATAAAATTTTTCAATGAAGGCAGTATTTTTGAAGTTCAAAAGGAAAATTCTTAAACTATTATTTTTTGTATAATTTGCTTTGCTTCTAAAGAACATAGATTCTAGTGTGCAAACAAAGTGGAGTAATTAGGTATGATGTAATTTTAGATAGTGAATTGATAAATCTCTCTCATGACTGATAGAGGTTTCTAGAGAGCGTGACATGCACTGATAGAGAAATTAGTGTTTTTTTTTAGAAATAAGCAAGACATATATAAGAAAATTTTATGTAGTTGTCACCAATTAGGGAGAATTTGACAGCTGAAAATGAAATTTTTGGAACCCTTAGATCATTTTTCATTAATGGTTGTGAAATATGTATATTCTAGACTTCGCACGGATGTTTTAAGAAGAGAGTTTGTGTGAAAATTGTAATTTTTTTTTGTTTTGATATGATCTCTGTGAGATATAAGATCTCTGTTTTAGGAAGTGAATAACATTTGACTCTCTCCTCTACATCTTATATTTCACTGTGATTTAGTAAGCGTGGATTAAAATTGAGAAAATCTATGACTTCGTGACCAATTTGAGCAAATTGCAATTCTGTTTATCTTATTGTATATATTTGAGCTCTCTGACTTGTTAGATGACTGTTTACGAAGTGAAAATGGGCTAGATAGCTAATCTGCTTATCTTATTATAATTTGAACTCTGTTTTGTTTTAATTCTATTAGTCATTTCCAGCCTTTGTGTTGAGTGGGTTGTTACAATTTTTTTTGGGCTAATATTCATGTCAATTTTTTGTGTTTCGATCGTAGATTTTTTTAATGACGGTAGTATTCTTGAAGTTCGAAAGGGAAATTCTAAACTATTATTTTTTTGTACAGTTTTCTTTCCTCCTAAATAATGTAGATTTTAGTGTGCGAACAAAGTGCAATAATTAGGTATGATATAATTTTAGATAGTGAATTAGTAAATCTCCCTCATGACCTAGGAGGTTTCTAGAGAGCGTGACATGCACCGATAGAGAAATCGGTGTTTTTTTTTTGAGAAATAAGCAGTATCCATATGAGAAAATTTTGGGTGGTGGTTGTGGCCAATAAGGGAGAAATTGACAGCTGGAAATGAAATTTTTGGAACCCTTAGATCATTTTTCATTAATGACTATGAAAAACTTTCCATGATATGCAGTTAGTTGAAGTCGCAAAACATAGAAGTCAAGGTGTACATCATGAACAGAGAAATTTGCCTGTCTCCTCTCCATGATGTGTGCAATCATAAAATTCCAACCCTAAAATTTCTTTGCATATCCAGTTCGATGACTTCCAGTATTTCTTATGAAAAAATCTCTAGTTCAATTGTAAGTTTCATTTTAGTTTTATACTAGTTTTTGCTCTCAAGAATTGCACAGGCAGTGTAATGTATATTTTTATTGGAAGTGCCTTAGGGTGTGTCATTAATATCCAGGTCAAGACATGTTGCATGTCTATTTTAAGAAGAAATTTTTAGTCTAATTGCTCATCTAATTACGTGTATGTGAGCTCTGAATGCTGGATTGCTATTTGAGGAATTGAATACAGGCCTCTGATTGTCTTAGTACATATAAGTAAATCATGTAGGAAAAGCTCATTGTAATACAAGAATTATAAAGCATTTTTGATCTCTAAGGAACTCTCTTTAGTAGTTAAGAAAGTTATCATTGGTATTAATTATATATTATAAGTTTCATTGTATAAGTTGGTTTAGTAATCAGAGGTATATTAATTCTTTGAATTTGCAGTCCTAGTTAGAGTTGTAGTCCTGCTCTTATAAATAAGGTTGGACCTTACTTTTTGGGTAGAAGAATAACATGGAGTTCTGGATACTTCTGTCGATCCCTCTAGGTTGTGAGGATGGCTTCTTCTTATCCTAATTTCATGTTCTTTGTCTACATTCCCTTTTCTTTATCTAATTTCCTGTTCCTTTTGTGTTGCTAATTTTAAACAACCTACTTTTTGTCTTTGTTTTGAGTTGGCAAGTGTAGTTGTTATTTGCAGAGAAGTTCAGTCAATTATATATGATTGTGTCATAGATCTGTTTAATGTTGATGCGTGCATTTTGTCATAGTTGTAATTAGCAAAGAAGTTCATACTACTACGGTCTCCATATGACTTTGTTTTATAGAAAACTTTCCTAGCGTAGGGGGTTTGGGGTGATTTTTGAAAGAGTAAGGGCCAAATTTAAATTGCCTCGTGATGTGATAAAAATATGTAACTGCAAATGCATTGTCAAATTGAAGAACTGACAAGTACATGTCGAATAACAAAGTCTAAATTAATTTTAAAACATCCTTAATATGTATTTCAAGCGAACTAGAAATAAAGATGACAAAATTATTAACTACAATTAAACTAATTAAAAGTTAAAAATTAATAATAAGGAAACAATCTATGAATCCGAATTCACTAAACAATAAACATAACAAATAATCCAATCTCTTCTATTTTTATAACTCAAATTATTCCACTGGTTTGGTGTACATAATTTGAAAAATAATCAATTAAATCCATTAACTATACCTTTGATCTCCCTTCCCTTTAATTTAGTAATTTTATAATTAACTTGGGTAAGCATAGACTATGAAAATTTAAGGATTAACTATAACATATCAAAACTTCTTCGAGTAAAAATGTATTACGAAAAACTCATATCTTAATAATAATATATCAAAATTTCTTCATTAATTTAAAATCACATAAGAACTATAAAACGAAGGTATTTCAATATTAAAACATGAAAGCGAAAACAATTAAACATTAAAACACAAATAATAAAAGAGATGAAAAATATTATCATGAATAATTATTTAATTTCATCTTCATCCTAGTTCTAATTTTTTTTAACTAGATATTAAAATAAATAAGATAACAAAAATAAAGAAGTAGAAAACTCCCTTTATTGAAGATCCTCTAACGAGCGTACAATGAAGAAATAATTTAATTGTACTCTTACTCTTAAACTTAAATTAATAATAAAATTAATCAAATACATAATTCATGCATTATTTTAATCTCCCCTCTAATTCTCAAAATAAAAGACCCTATTTATAGAGACAAATTATTTGTGCTTCAAATTAGTTACAATGAACTTGGACAATTTTTCTTTAACATCCTAGATAAGATTAAACTCTTTATCTCTATCTTTCAAGTATTCTTTTCTTGCGTATTTCTTTATTGGAGTTCAAACAAAAATCAACTAGGAAGCTTCTAGAATATCCTTTTCAACTCAATCTCATCTATTTATGATTTCCTGCAAAACAAAATAAAACTAATTACTTTATTTAATAAAAATATTAAAATGAACAAATTAGATAATTAAAATGTATGAATTATGATCCTATCACCTCACACTTTATTTTTTGTTAGGTTTTGTTTGGGAGGGGGGGTTCAAAGTGTAGAGATAAAGTGAACCATAAACTAAAGCCCTAATCTCTAAAATTGCATTTCATTCATACTACCATCCTTTCTTAAAGCAGCCCCACTCCTCGCTCTGACAGTTTGAAACATCAATCACAATCTAGGAAGTCTCGCCAGCCACCGGATTGTCACTTTACTTCATCTAGGGTCTCTCTTTTTCTCTCCTCATGAAGTGAACTAGACAATTAGGGTTTATTAATTACTTTATTGAATAATTGTTGATTTGTTTCGTTTTAGTTTATAATTATAGCTTATTGGGTTACTGTGCATCTAGTGTTTGATTTGTGATTTTTTATTCTATGATTTGGGTTATTATTTTTATATCGGTTAGTAATTAGATTGGTTTGTGATTTTAATTACTTCCATTTGTTCGTTGTTCTATTTGTGATTTGCGTATTTTGATTAAATGTTAGATACTTTTTTATTTGTCTGATTGGTTGGATGTGATTTTAATGCTGATTTTGTGATTTAGGAAATAGACAAGTTTCTTAAACCTTATAATGTTCCCAACTAGAATCTAAATCTTCACACATTTTGCAGGGGTCTAATACTTTCCCAATTTAACAAGAACCTTCTCAATTTCTCAATCTCAAGGTGAAGTCCATCCTAAATTCATAATCTATCATAGATTCGGGTTTAAGACCTCTCTCTGCAGCGTATGATGCTTAGTAGGGGGAGATTTTTCCACGATCATACTTGCTTGAGACCCTTGTCATTCTTAAAGAATTCCCCCGGTCTGAATTTTCAGGTTGCTTGCTAGATTTAATCCAAATGTACAACTTGTATCACCATTGTTTGGAGTATAGTAACGAGAAAGATGTGTTGTTTTTGTTTATGTTGTTTTCAATCTGGTGTTTGGTGACAGTTGCTATTATGCAAAGGTTTCAAGAAATGAAGCCTCAAATATCAATATTGTAATCAAACTTTTTTCTTTTAGACTATTTAGTATTAAACAGGATTGTTCTTGCTAAACATTGTGCACCTTTGATATATTATCCATTATTAATTTTCTTTTGTTTTTCAAGTTTTGACCATATAAGATCTCTGTTTTAGGAAGTAAATAGCATTCGGCTCTATCCATTACATCTTATTTCACTGTAATTTAGTAAGTTTGGATTAATATTTAGCAAATTTATGACTTTATTTGATCAATTTAAGCTAATTGCAATTCTGTTTATCTTATTGTATATATGTGAGCTCTATGACTTGTTAGACGACTGTTTAGGAAGTAATCTACTTATCTTATTACAATCTAAACTCTGTTATGTTTAAATTCTATTAGTCATTTCCAGCCTTTGTGTTGAGTGGGTTGCTACAGTTGTTATTCGGCTAACATTTCTGTCAATTTTTTGTATTTCGATCATAGATTTTTTCAATGATGGTAGTATTCTTGAAGTTCAAAAGGGAAATTCCTTAACTATTTTTTCATACAATTTTCTTTCCTTCTAAATAACGTAAATTTTAGGGTGCAAACAAAGTGGAGTAATTTGGTATGATGTAATTTTAGATAGTAAATCAATAAATCTCCCTCATGACCGATAAAGGTTTCTAGAGAGCATGACATGTACAAATAAAGAAATTGTTTTTTTTTTTAGAAATAAGCAGGACCCATATGAGAATTTTTTGGGTGGTTGTGGCCAATAAGGGAGAAATAGACAGCTCAAAATGAAAATTTTGGAACCTTTAGATCATTTTTCATCAATGGTTGTGAAAAAATTCCCCATTTTATCAAATATGTATATGCGACATGTGGCATGGATGTTTTAAGAAGAGAGCTTATTTTATTGTTTAGATCTGATCTTTGTGAGATATAATATCATTGTTTTAGGAACCAAATAGCATTCTGCTCTCTCATCTACATCTTATTTCACTGTGATTTAGTAAGCTTGGATTAAAATTGAGCAAATCTATGACTTTATGTGACCAATTTGAGCAAATTGCACTTATGTTTATCTTATTGTATATATCTGGCCTCTTTGACTTGTTAGATGACTGTTTAGGAAGTGAATATGAGTCGGATAACTAATATGCTTATCTTGTTACAATCTAAACTTTGTTATGTTTGAATTCTAGTAGTCATTTACAGCCTTTGTGTTGAGTGGCTGCTAGAGTTGTTATTCGGCTAACATTTCCGTCAATTTTGTGTTTCGATCATAGATTTTTTTCATGATGATAGTATTTTTGAAGTTTGAAAGGAAAAAACTTTTATTATTATTATTTTTTGTGCAGTTTTCTTTCCTTCTAAATGCTTCCTTTTCAAGTAACCCTATACATAACTAATTAATGATTTAATCATCATTACAAAATATCCTTGTCTTCTTTGATCTTTCCATAGTGCAAGTTTGGCTTAAATAATTGCTCAATAGAAATATTTTTGGTAACTTTGGCTTGTTTTATTTGGTGATGCTGGAGCGTATGCTAGAGTAAATTTATCGATCAGCTATCGCTTGCTATCTTACAATTTTGCATCGAATAAATTTAATCTATTTAATGTTTATCTCTAGCTATTTAAATTTTTTCTTCTAGATTTCTTTTCTATTCTGAGATTTGGAAATTTTAAATTTCAAAATATCTTTTTTATCTATTCTCATATTTTGTGTAGTATATGATATGTTTGAACTTGTTAGGAATATGAATATCTGAAATCCTCTCAATTGGTCAGGTTATTTGATTTAGAGGTTTTCACTTGGACCAGCTTGTGAAGTGGAATTAGGATATAGTTGAAGATCAAAAGGGAACTTATGCATATCAAACAATAGCAGGGAAGAAATTCTGCTACAAAAGCATTGATGTTTCATATCATCTCTGTGAAATTTGTTATGCTAAATGTCTTTCCCTTATAAAGTAAAATTAAGGGTAAGATTTTGGGGATAACTCGTGTCTATTTTTCTTCATTGGGGCAACCTTAGAACATGAAGTTATGGTTTTGCCCATACATGCTCACAAAAGTAATAAATAACATTTCCATAGAATCTGTTTGTCGGTTGTCATGGTAGCCTGAGAAGATTCTATTCATTTTCAATGTTTGCTTCAAATGAAGCCTATATATTTCTATTGATCAAGTTGATTGATGTGCTCATCATATAATTGCAAGGATGTTTTCTTCTTTAAGTTCTGTTTGTGCATTTTTATGTCTCTATTCTTACAAATAGATTAATGACTGCTGAGGACCGTGCAATGTCAGATTGTGAGTAATTAATGGTCATGAAACATATAAATTAAGAATCTATTAAGACCAGTATATGTGTGTGGAATAAGCCAGAATATATTGACGATTATCATATTTTGATAATCATAAAATATGAAAAAGAATGTGATTCTCGTCCGTATATTTTGGGAATGTTTACTCTCTAGTGTTTGGTGTACTTGGGATATAAATCCTCGATTTTGCATGTGGCAAGGTTTCTGGAGGATTCAGACCTTGATGTTGTATTTGCGTAAGAATACCTTTGGATAAGTACGAATTATCTACACCATTTATTCACTTACTTGCAGTCTGAATATTTATGCTATGCTCAGAAATCGATCACAGGTTTATAATCATATTCTGCAGTTTATGATTCAGTTTTAATTGCAGTTCAAACTTGGAAGACAATGGCAAAGATTACAGACCTGACATATGAGTTGTTGAGCTATATCATGTATATGGTGGTGCAATCACCAGATGGTGCTGATAACCTAGCAAGAGCAATATCTGTGTAAGAATTTACTTTTGAAAGCCTGTTTCAATTTTGAAATTTGAAGTTGTCGTCAATTTATATCAATTTGTGTTATCAGTGACTTTATCCAAGCCTTCCGTCATTCTTACTTTTTATTTCATCCTCTGTCCAGTATGTTGTAGATTTATTGAACCCTCTGACGGATGATAATATCAAAAAAGGATTTTTATTTCTTTATCTTCCTTCTGAGGGCATTTATGTTTGTATACTAGAGAATTAACCTATTGAATATTCCTGAAGCTTCTTGAGTAGTGACACTTATGCAAAACTATATATTTATATTTAATAATATATGGATTTTTAAAGTTATGATATTATTTGTGTTTTTATTAACCCCAAGGAGTGGGGTGGGAGAAACGGCAGAGGGAATAACCTCAAGCTTGTTGGTTTCAATCCCCATACTTGCGTTTGGGGGGGGGGGGGGACTTATCTATCCAAAAAAAATTGTATTTTTATTAACAACCAAACCAGAACAGAGCTCAAAGATATTTATGGTGTGGATTGGATACAAGGATGGCATTTTTAGACTTTTTTTAGTCTGGTTGAGTCCACTGGACTCCTGTTCGTCATCTTCTTACCTCAAGAGTTTGGCGTCTTTGGTTACCATCTTTTTTCTCTATTTGAATTTAGTTTTTAATCTTTGTTTTCAGTTCTGGTTTTCATTTTTTTTTTACGTATTAGATATCTAATCAAGATTTTAGGAAATTGTATTTTTAAAAGATTATGTCATTGCAATTTAAACTACACAAAATATCCCACTGCATCTTATATGACTATGATTTTGTGGTCATTGTAGACTCACTTTTTCCATTCTTGGAAACCACTGAAATAACTATATGGTGATCTTTGAAATGGAGGTGTTTTCATAATTATTTCCTGAAAAGTAAAAGCAGAAAACAACATCCAAATTCAAGTCGGAATATTCTAAAAACTAAGAGAAAATAGGTGTGAAAACACTGTCGAAACAGGCTGACTTTTGATTTTCAAATCTTATTGACAACTCCACTTGGAATGAGTAGCACCTGTGTTATATGAACAGTGACAGTACAATTTCTGCCTTGTTTTTTGTTTATTTCTGATTCTACAAAGTTTTTGAAATGTCTCCTGTAACATTATCAGTTGCAGGGAGTTCTTTAAATTTGCTGAAGATATAAATATCTTGAAAGTTGTATTTTTTGATAATGTGAGGCTATCAAATCGCGATCACTTATTTCAGCAGATAAATGGCTTGGTGAACAAATGTGCACAAGCTGGGAATATAGGTGCTCAGTTCTTGCTCGCAAAGGTTGGTGCCATTCGTTAGCAATAACAATCTGCTAACTAAACAACCTCGTATTCAACTTTCCTTCACTTTGTATCCATCTATTAAATACAGAAATGCCTTTCCTTACCTTCTATCTTAAATTAGCTTGGATAACTTGATCTCCGGAAAAATGAATTTTTGTTACTACTGAACAGATAATATTGCTGAGCTCTTCTCATTTGTTTCTAGCGCAAGTGGAAAAATCTGGTTTGTATTCTATGTATGATAAGCATGCAGTGTTAAAGCTTATTGGTCTTGAAAATCCAAAAGATGGTGCTCCAGTGGTTTCTTTCATGACCCATTTTCTGCCTGACCAAGCATCTACTAGCAGCACTCCACAGAAAAGCTTGGTTCACTACCAACTTGTAAAATTGTTCTTGCGTCAATGCGGCCCTCGTGACCTAGCAGAAATGAGTTTTCAGTTGAGTTGGTATATGAAGTACTTCACTGAATCTGACAATCCAGGGAGTTACCTTCTCCAAGAGGCTATCATTTCGATGCATGGCCTGGCAATTCGTTTCGGATCAAGGAATCAATTGAGGGAGATTAAAGAAAGTTTTGATTACAGTGTCAGAGCTCTGAGAGAGGTTGAGACAATTGCCAATGAAGATGACCCTTCCTGGCAAAAGGTCCGTGCAGAAGCATCTTCCAGATGTGGTGCCATTCATACAGTGCTGCAGTTTAAATGCGTGGAAGCTGGTGTTGACTTCGGAATGTTATTTGGTGGCCAAGACAATGGCAAAACATTCGAGATATATTTTGAGGAAGTATGCAACCTATTTGAAAAATGCCGTACCACTGCAGTTAATGTTTTTGAGAGGAATTTCCTTTAATCTGGTCAAACTGGCCGCGCCACGCTGCATGCTTAACTATTGCAGGACCCCTAAAAACTTACCAAGCTAATGGTACTATCTTGCTGCCAGTCATAAAATCTTCTCCTAGTATGCCTTTAGCAATTAAAATAATGAAGACTGGTTGTATGTTGGACCTGGAACCTCTGGTTTTTCCAAGACTGGTATGTAATATGTTGGTTTTGTCTTACTTCGAGTGATACATATACATATTCCTGTGTGTTTATATACTGGCATAACATCTCCTTAAGCACCATAGATATTTTAATCCGTCATATACAAGTTTGGATAATTATGTACATGAAAGGAGGACCCTTGCCATGGTGAATCTCCACCAGTTCAGCAAAATATCAACAAAAAAAGAAGTTAGTTTGATTAATAATTTCACTAATACTAATACATTTGACAATGAAAACTAAACAAATATAATTTCACTAAAATCTCTCGCTCTCTCAAACGTGTTTATTTGAGTATAAAATTAACTCTCTAATTGCTCTCTAAATTTTAAAATGTGTAAAATCCCTTTCTCCAAGTTGATCAAGTGAGACTATTTAATTTAGTTAGTAGTTCCCCTTCGGGCAGGAACTTCAGAATCTCTCCTCCTCCCTCTCCTCTAGTTATTCCCTATATGGGGAATGATCTATTTGACAATCCAGTAATATTATATTTATAATAGTGCTCTGTTGATTAAAGAGCAGATAATAAGAAAGGATATAAATAATGTCATATGATTGCAATCGTTTATTGAACTTTTTGTTATTTTTTTGGTAAAATACAGTTAAAGTTCAAAAGAAAAAAAAAAAAACTACACCAAAATCCAAAATCATATGCTAACATTCATCTAATCTTTTTATAAAAAAAAGACGTAATTCAGTCGAACTACAACTTGATTAGTAACTTAATTTATGCATGTAATACTTTCTCGGAACACATATTATACTAACTAATATATATTAATAAGTTTGTAAATTGAACTAAATAAAGTATTGAGTTAATTTATGTATATTGAATTATAAATTAGTTACAGTTGACACATTGATTTATAACTTAATTTTTATAAGAGTTGTTTTTTACCAGCGTAGTATGATCAAAAACATAAAGAGAAAAAAAGAGGGTAAAGAGGGGGAGAAGGTTATTTCTCTTGTTCGGTTAATAGAAAATGAGAGGCGAACGTTTAATTTGTTTACTTCTACTACTATTTCAGATTCCTCTTGATTGGTAGTTACAGACTACAGCATAATAGAGGGAAAGTATGAGAGAAATTTTAAAGAGTATATATAAAATAGTATATGGCGGTTTCAATTTGCTACACAGTATTGATGGCCGGCGACAGACCCACGGCACTATGAAGAAGGTTGGTATTATATGTAGTTAGTCGAAGGCGCAAAAAGTATAATTGAAGTTGGACATCATAAACAGGGAAAGCCCCCCTCTCCTCTCCATGATATATGCAATCATAAAACCCCAACCCTAAAATTTGTTTGCATATTCAGTCCATTGACTTCCAATATTTCTTCTGAAAAGATCTCTAGTTCAATTGTAAGTTTCTTTTTACATTGTTTATTTCAAAATTTGCTATCCTTTGTGATTCAGGCATCTATAATTCTTAATACTAGTTGTTCGTGCTCTCAAGATTTGCACAGCCTCTTAATTTATCAGCAATTAGCTACTCAAAAAGTACTAATTAAATTCCAAAGGCAGTGTAATATATATTTTTATTGGAAGTCGGAACCCACCCTTACCTTAGGGTGTATAATTAATATCCAAATCAAGACTTGTTGCATGTCTGTTTTAAGAAGAAATTTTTAGTCAAATTGCTCATCTGATTACATGTATGTGAGCTATGCATGCTGGATTGCTATTTGAGGAAGTGAATACAGGCCTCTGATTTTCTTAATACATATAAATAAATCGTGTAGGAAAAGCTCATTGTAATAGAAGAGTTATAAAGCATTTTTGATCTCTAAGGAACTCTCTTTAGTAGTTTAGAAAGTTATCGTTGGTACTCATTATATATTATGAGTGTCATTTTATAAGTTGGTTTAGTAATCGTAGGTATATTAATTCTTTGAATTTGCAGTCCTAGTTAGAGTTGGAGTCCTGCTCTTATAAATAGGGTTGGGCCATACATTTTGGGTAGAAGAATAACATTGAATTCTGGATATTTCTGTCGATCCCTCTAGGTTGCGAGGATGGGTTCTTTCTTCTTATCCTAGTTTTATGTTCTTTGTCTACATTCCCTTTTATTTGTCTAATTTCCTGTTCTTTTTGTGTTGCTAATTTTTAAACAACCTACTTCCAGTCTTTGTTTTGAGTTTGCTATTGTAGTTGTAATTTGTAGAGAAATTTAGTAAATTATATCTGATTCTGTCATGGATCTGTTTAATGTTGATGCTTGCATTTTGTCATAGTTGTAATTTGTTTTATAGAAAATTTTCCTAGCATAAGGGGGTTTGAGGTGACTTTTGAAAGTGTAGGGGCCAAATGTATATTGCCTCACACTTTTTTTTTTGGGTTGAGGTTGGAGGTGGGGGTGGGGGTGGAGGAAAGGGTTCAAAGTGTAGAGATCAAGTTAACCATAAACTATAGGCCTAATCTTTAAAATCCCATTTCATTCACAATATAATCCTCTCCTGAAGCAGCCTCACTTCCACTTCTTGCTTTGACAGTCTGAAATAGCAATCCCAATTTAGGAAGTCGCACCAGCCACCCGATTGCCCCTTTACTCCGTCTGGGGTCTCGCTTTCTCTCTCTCCTCTTGAAGTGAATTGTTGATTTGTATCGTTTTAGTTTATAATTATAGTGGGTTACTGTTCATCTAGTGCTTGATTTGTGATTTTTTATTCTATGATTTGGGTTATTATTTTTATATTGGTTACTAATTAGTTTGGTTTGTGATTTTAATTACTTTCATTTGTTCGATTTGTGATTTACGTATTTTGATTAAATGTTAGATACTTTGTGATTTGTCTAATTGGCTGGATGTGATTTTAATGCTGATTTAGGAAATGAATAAGTTTTTTAAACCTTATAACGTTCCAATCAGAATCTCAATCTTCACAGATTTCGTAGGGGTCTAATACTTTCCCAATTTAACTAGAACCTTCTCAATCTCTAAATCTCAAGACGAAGTCTACATAATCATAGTTACTAGATACTCTCATTAACCTGACTAATCGCGTATTGGTACTTGCTTACCCAAATAGGGTACTCTTACGTACCAATACTCTATATTTAGCATACCGAAAAATTTCTTTGTTATTTAACTTATAATTGCACAAATATCAATATTATAACTTATTATTGGATGCTCAAACATTACATTTGTGCTAAATTATTTATAAAATAATGAACTTGTTGATTTAACTAAAAATCTTCTACCAAACTTAGGTTATTACATTTAGATTCTAAGAGAATCTTTAACTATAAGAACTTATATAAAGATACCCTAGCTTGTCGTGTTTTAACTATATAGCATACTGCGTATTCGTACTGCGTACCGAATATACCAAGTTCATCCTAATCTATGGTAGATTCGGCTTTAGACCTCTCTTTGCAGTGTATGATGCTTAGGAGAGGGAGATTTTTCCATGATCATACTTACTTAAGGCCCTTGTTAGCCAATTCTTTAAGAATTCCTTCAGGCTGAATTTTCTGGTTGCTTGCCTAGATTTAATCCAAAATGTACCAGTTGTATTGCCCTTATTTGGAGTATAGTAAACAGAAAGATGCTGTGTTTTTGTTCATGTTGTTTTCAATCTCGAGTTTGGTGATGGTTGCTATTATGCAAAGGTTTCAAGAAATGAAGCCTCAAAGATCAATATTGTAATTGAACTTTTTATCTTAGAGTATTTAGTATTAAACATGATTATTCTTGTTAAACATTGTGCACCTTTGATAAATTATCCATTCTTAATTTTCTCTTGTTTTTCAAGTTTTGACCATAGGATTTGTTTTAAAATTAATTGCATTGCAAAATTAATTTTTTCACTTGCAAGTGGTCCCACGCCTTGTAAGGGTTGCGTTACTAATTAATCTAATTTTATGTAGTTTATGATTCAGTTTTACTTGCAGTTCAAACTAGTAGACGATGGCAACAATTAATGACCTGCCCTATGAGGTATTGAGTTATATCATGATTTTGCTGGTGCAATCATCAGATGGTGCAGTGAATCTCGCTAGAACGCTACTCGTGTAAGACATTACATTTGAAGCCTGTTTGAAGTTTGAAGTAATTGAAACGTTTTGCTTACACTTGGAAGCCCGTTTCATGTTTGAAGCTGTTGTAAATTTATGTTGATTTGTACTATAACCATGGACTCGACCCAAGCATTTTTATCTATTTTTTCTATTTATTTCATCCTTTCTGCATTACTTTTTGTCCTTTTTAAATGGGGACTCTGATGGTCTGGATGTAAATATTAAGAAGATTTTGGTTGGATTTAGCTTGCTTGGCTGGGGGTTTATACCTTGTATACTAGAGAATCAACCAATGGAATAATCCCAACGCTCGAGTAGTGACACTAATGTAAAATTCTATATTCATTTTTAAGAATATATTCATAAGTTATGATATAATTTGTGTTCTTATTCACAACAAAACCAGAAAAGAGCTGAAACCTAATTGTGGAGAGGATTGGATGTAAGAAAGGAAGCGTTAGATATGTTTTTGTTAGTTCAGTCCAACTAGGCTCCAGTTTGGAAGTTTTCTGCCTTGAGAGTTTGGGGGGTCTGTTAGTTACTGTGGAGTGGAGAGATAATTTCCTTTTTCTATTTAATAAATTACAGCCAAATGACATCTTTGGGTTGACACATGAGAGTTAAACTTTAACTGAGTTAGACGAAAGGAAATGAGTGCAAGACAAAAATTGAAACTACTTGAGTCTGAGGGACGAAAAGTTTTTAAATGACGAATACAATCACCATTAGTAATTAGCCTCGATATTTAGCTTTCAATATTTGTTTTCAGTTCTTGTTTTCAATTTTTTGTTAAAATTGGATACATTTTCAGTTTACATTTTGGGGGAAAATATTGTATTGGATTCATGAATTTTTTTATATAAAAATTCTTTAACATCTTTAAGTACACAAAATCTACCTCTAAAGTACACATGATTATGTCTTGCGATCATTTTAGACCCCATTATTTCTCATTGCAATCTGAAAACAATTTTATGCTTTTCTTTGAATGGGTAGTGTTTTCATTAAATAGCTAAATCTGGAAGTTATATTCTTACATTTCATTGTTTTCTAAAAACTGAATAGAAAGATAGGTTTGAAAATGTCTATTGGACTCTCCTTTTGCTGAATGATTGTTGGCAATTCAACTTGGAAGGCATTGCAACCCCATTTATATGAATAGCGACTGAATATATTCAGCCTTTTCTTTTGTTTATTGCTGATTCGCGAAAGTCCCTGAAATGCCTCTTGTAAACTTATTCTCGCAATTGCAGGAAGTGCTTTGAATTTGATGAAGATATAAACATCTTGAAGGCAATTTTCGTGATGCAAGGCTATCAGATCACTGTCCCTTGTTTCAGCAGACACATGGCTTGGTGATCAAATGTGCGCAAGCCAGGAATGTAGCTGCTCAGTTCTTGCTCGGGAAGGTAACGATCAGCATTAGCTTCTTTTCTTTTTGGTTGTCTAGATGGTTTCATTTATCAGCAATAAAACTGCTTGCTAAACAACCTTGTATTCAATTTTCCTTCACGTATTCACTTTTTAAATACAGAAGGCCATTTCATATTAAATTAGCTTAGCTAACTTGATATGCAGAAGCATGAATTTTTGTTTTTTTGTTTCCAGATAATATTGCTGAGCTCTTCTCAGTTGTTTGTAATTGAAGTGCACAAAGTTGGTTTAGCATCTATTCCTTGTGGTATGCATTAATGGGCTGACTTCTTGCTGGAAATATTCCAATTGATGATCCTCAAGTGGGTTCTTTTATGGCGTACTTTGAGCCTAACCAAGGATACAGCTTCGCAAAAAAGCTTGGTTCATTACCAACTTGTGAAATTGTTCTTGCGTCAATGCTGCTCTCATGACCTATCTGAAATGACTATATACTTGAGTTGCTAAATTAACTACTTTACAAGACCGAATAACCATGCCATTTCTCCTCTCCACAAGGCTGTTGATTCTGTGTGCCTTAGCAACTCGTGTTAAATCAATGGAAGAATTGAGGGAGATAAAAGAAATGCTTGACGGCTGTTTCAGAGTTCTGAAAGAGTTCTCGTCTCTAGATTAGTGGATCATCTTGCCAGCGTTTAAGGGCTCGTAAAGACTCCTATTATGTATATAACAAAAGAACTAAATAAACATTTGCTAATTTTTACGTGTAACATTTGATTTTGCCCGACTTTCAAGTTTGTTTATCCACGCACGCACACAAAAATTACATATATATGCATATATTTTGTATGTGGTTATGAAAATATATTGGTTGAACCAGATAAAATGGTACGGTCTTCTGAATGCGACTCAACTTGGACAGGACAAAAAAATCTATACTAGCATGGCATACCCTTAATTAAGCCAGCTTTGCTTAATCTGCTAGCAGTGGAGCATTGCTGGTACGTACTTCCTTCGAGTAAGTATGCTGCCCTCATTACTATTATTCTTTTTGTGTACCTTATAGCATTTGTTTTTCTCTTTTTTTTTAAATGTTAAAGGGAAAAAAAGTTTTATTCCATATGTCCTTCATTTCATTGTTACACTACTCAACTCAAAATCAATTGATTATTATTAGATTTTACATCACTTATTTTTGAGAGCAACTTTATTAATCTTTTTTTTTTTGGTAAGAAAAAACAAATTTGGAGGTGCCCACGTTACTAATTAATACTGGACCAGAATAAGCATCCACACGAGACATGATCTCTCAATAACATTTTGGTACACACTACTGGTATATCATTATTAAATATCTGTTGAACGTTGTCACCCCAACATGTGTTACAATGGTCCTCCAGTTTGTCTAACTGTTCATATGTTCAAAATCGAATAGACTTGTACAATAAAGCTTGTTCCGTATTTGCTCTGCCATATTGAGACAAACCCGAACTCCTAACATATCGATTAATGGTTCAAGGTCTGCTCATTTGTTTAGGAAAAAATAGGATTAATTTTATTTTTTGGATTTCAACTTTTCCTTGTGAAGGATTTGAAAGAGACCGACTATTTCTAAAAGAAAATTTGTATTTCTGCAAATAAAAATGATAGTTCTATGAATTTCTTCTCACATAAGTGTGCGGCTCATTTACTATTCGAGAGATCTTATGGAACTATCATTTTTACTTGTAGAAATATCAATTTCCTTTCTAAAATTATTACAAACCAACTTCGGTTGACTAATGATATTAATTAATACTTAATTATTATGGCCGATAATCTGATCGCTGCCCAGTACCCACCACCACTTGATTTTGAATGGAATGTTTCTAAAGAAAAGAAAATATGGGTTTTTTTTTATTACTTTCCGTAACCAATTATTTTCAATTGTTTTTTTCACGATCTATAAATAATAGAAAGAATACTTGCAGCAAGATTGTATGTTAACTGGATTAAATCTACTTAAAATAAGGGTGATATGAGCCGGGATTCTTAAATTATGTCATTTGAAACTGAATCATTTGATTTGTTAGCTAAAATCTGACCAACACTGAAAAAGGGCGAAGTAATTGGCTAATATATGAAAAATTATACAGAGGAGCCAAAGTAAAGCATGTATATCCTCTTCCCCATCAGACTTCGCTGCTACCACATGTCATTAATAATCTCCATCAACAAAATGTGACATCCAATATGGTCCAGTAGACAAGGAAAATAAGAGATGGAATACGAACTCAAACTCTACTACCCTATGTCATGTGTGAGAACTGATAGAGATAAAGATAGACAGAGAAAGGCAACAAAGCAGGTAGCATATATATAAATATAATGAGTAGCTAGTGTATAGTACCAAAATGGAATGTTCACAACCACCAGAAAACCCCTACTAGTCTGATCAACATGTATGCATTACTAACTGATCCTTCCTTCTAAAAATCCACTGGATTTCTTTTTTCACTCCTGTTTCTGGTTTTATCTTTCCTCCGATTCTGCCTCTGCTGTTTTTTCTAATTATATATTTTATTTGTTTTTTTTTATTTACTTTATATGGGAATCCTCTAACAAGTCCACAAAAGGAAAGAAAAAAATCCAAGTCTAAAATACATAACATCCATTTCTGTTGTCAGTTTCTCTCCCGGAGGATAAATTAACACGAGTTTGTTTTCCAACAGGCGTGGAAACATATTTCTTTCTTTGTTCACTGTCTTTTACTCGTCATATCAGTTATAGTTTTTTTTTCCTACTTTTTAATATGAAAAGGAATGAAAAATAATCCACTAATGTTTACATTTCATTTGAGGATTGCTTCTTCTAAATTACTCATCGACTCAAGTATGTTTATATGCTTGAAATTCAGGTCAAATTATGGAGTTGCGGAGCTAACATGGGGAAATGGCCATCTATCCATGCATGAACTTGGTATGATTCTTCCCACTGCACAAGCAAAGACCACATGGGACGGGACCGGCGAGACGCTAGAGTCTATTGTTAATCAAGCTACAAGCCACGGCCAAAACATATATTTAGCCAAAACCGATCATCACCGGAATCATCTGTCAACCACGAGCTCTATCGTTAAATCCAATAAAAGAAAATGTGGAGAAAATTTGAACCACCTAGAAATGGCTCCAGGTTTCGCCAATAAAAGGGTGCGGTCAGAGTACTCTGATCAAGAACATGCAGACCGGAGTGCATGTGCCAGTGCTAGCGCAACCTTTTGTATGAATAATGATACAACTATGATGACATGGCCTTTCCTTGAATCTCCTCGGAGCTTGAAAACTAAATCTGTGGTTGAGGATTCAGCTTGCCACGATGGCTCGGTAGATTATAAATTTCCCGGAGTCTGATAGCTTCAGTCATGATATTTATATGGTGCCTGTTGACCAAAAAGACTACTAGTATTTCAAAACTAGAAAATTTCCAAGTAACTAAAAATGTATTCTAAAATCAATGAATACAGAGTTTCAGACCTTTAATGCTGAAAACAGAGAATATCCTTGAAACAAAACAACTATTAATGTCTAGAGGATACTCTATACGCTTTACATTCAAATTAGTTCTTTTCATTATGTTATTTTAAGAATGATGTCATAATATTAGTGTGTCATTAACAGTTTCTCTACCATTCTTTACAGGAAAACCGAGATAAAGAGCATGAGACCAAGGGTGAAACAGTCCGATCCCACACAACAAGACGGAGTAGAGATGCTGATGTTCATAATCAGTCAGAACGGGTAATTTTCAGTTTCACATTTGATGGTTACTTTCTGGGTAGATTATAACATCGTCTTGATAGCAATATAAGAATTTAATAGCATATAAAGTGCATACTAATAGAAGTGTTTGGTTATGATACTTATGCAGAGACGTAGAGATAGAATCAACCAGAAGATGAAAGCTCTACAGAAGCTGGTGCCTAATGCAAATAAGGTGGGAAAATCAGGATTTCCCTTACTTTTTTGTTGTTCTACCTAGATAAATTAAGATACCTGTTAACTGAAATAGTTATGCTACTTTAATACTTGCAGACTGATAAAGCTTCAGTGCTTGATGAAGTAATCGCGTACTTAAAACAACTTCAAGCACAAGTTCAGATGATGAGTGCTAGAAATATGCCCCAAATGATGATGCCTCTAGGAATGCAGCAACAACTTCAGATGATGAGTGTTAGAAATATGCCCCAAATGATGATCCCTCTAGGAATGCAGCAGCAGCTTCAGATGTCTCTATTAGCACGTATGGGGATGGGCATTGGACTAGGGATGAATGCGGGAATGCTTGACATGACTACTGTGCCTCAAATCCACCCAAACCCTGCCACTGCTGCTGCTCCCACTTTTATCCAACCACCATTTGTGGTTCCCCCCATGATTCAGAGTCACATTTCGTCACAATCAGTGCCCAGTCAGGGCGCTACCAACACTTCTGTTCCATTCAATGATCCATATTGCGCGTTTCTAGCACAAGTATGTGGAAAACATGCTACAATTATATAGTATCTGTTTATGCATGATTTCAAATCTAAAAGCAAAAGATGTTCTTTAGTGATTTTTTTTAAAATTTTGTTTTGTAAAGTTAATTTTACCATCTTCTTAGATGTTTTTGATTGATTGATTATTGTCTTTCCTGCAGTCCATGAATATGGAACTGTACAACAAGATGGCTGCAGCAGCATCAGCAGCCTATCAACAAGAAGTCAATCAGGCAGCAAAGACAACGAGCGATAACTCAAAGTCCAAGAATGTTCATGGGGAGTGAGGACACAACTACTTCTATTTTCTACCATCTAAAAGAAGCAGATATAGTTAAGAAGTAGTATTCACTTAGGATCATAATTGTCTAGTCCAATTGATCTTATAAGAGACTGATCAATTTTTGTATATAATGGATAATTAGAATTATTATCTTGAATATGAAGCTCTTTTTGTGGTTGTATCTTCATTATAGCAACATTAGAACTTTAGTTTATAAATATTAGCTTCATGGTAATCTGTATTTTTCTAAAATAAACATTAGCCATCAAGCAGAAGTGGGACAGATAATAAGAATCAGGCTTAATATTAAACTGGCTCGACAAAAAATAAGTAAACATAATAAAAATGTATTTTCGCATAGGAAATGGGAAGCCAATGAAGTGAACCTTTGTCCTGAACAGTAAGTAAATTATGAACCTTATCTAATTTTCTCATTAAAGAGGGAAAGGAAAAGGATTCAAGGGTACAACCAACTTATATTGATGGCTATAAACTATGGTTCCTTGTGTTGTTTCTATATTCACCCAATCTAATAAATTAATATTTTTAAACTCTAAGAAACTATTTTCTCGCATGGGTTTATAGCTCACGAGCTTGCTTAAAACTTCTAAGATTCTCGAGGGTGTTCTTGGAAGCAAGATCAAGAAACAAATTTCAGAATATTGGACTTATTTGCTACAACCCCCTTACTTCACTAGAAATGCAATAATTGAATTGAGCTAGTTGCACGGGTGAAATGGCTAGGAGATTTCTTAATAGCAATAATTGAATTGAGCTAGTTGCTGTTGAGGCTCCTACTGAGCTCACATCAATTTGCCTGCTGTAAAAGTGAGCACATTAATGTTATGTTTGGATTGCAGGAGTGAAGATAGAAATAGAATAGAATGACTAATTTTTATGAAATGAAAAAATTGTACTTAATCATTTTATTGGAATGGAATGAACCATTTTTAAAAATTGCCATAGATTTTTAAGAATGGTTCATTCCATTCTATTTGATGTGGCTGCTATAGCTAAATGCGGGTATGCCCCTTGATCTTGTATTTGGTTTTGTTCGTTTTAATATAATTCAAATTAGCAACCAAAAAAAAGAAAGGAAATAAAGAATAGAATTGGAACTTGGATTGTTCCAATCAATTCAATCGGTTAAACTGGGAACCGGCCTTACATCCGGTTCGGTTTGACCCAATTGGACTAGTTTGAACCATTCTCATTATTGCTAAATTTGTAAATTTTATTTTTTAGAGAAAGGTATAGAATGACCAATCTTATTGGAATAGAATGAATCATTCATTTTACTCTCCATTCCGTTTTTTTCTTTATTTTATTTTTTTATTAATTTCATTTTTTCGATCTAAACGTAAAATACGTGTTAGTAAAAATAAAATATTCTTAAATAGATCACTTTCTATACACAATAACCAAACACAACACCCATTTCACTATTAAAACTGTGTGAGTCCTTACTTTTTAATGTTAAGATAGAATATAGTGTTTAGCATTATTATTAAATAAAATGTGTATAAACTTATTCTTCTTAAATATAATAGCGACTCCTCATTGCCGACATTCTTAGTTAAAATAGCGACTCCTCACTATAAGTCTAAGTTGGATCGGGAGACGAGCTTTTATTTGTGCAACCAAAAATCTAGTTGGATGTCATTCTCAAGTCCAACACACGACTCCATCAACATGTGGATAGGATAGGCAGCAGCGTCACCGTTAGATAATTAACAATGGGCCCTAATCATCATCAGTACTTGGCTTATAATCCATAGTCATAATTGGGTAGTAGAATTATCTAACCATCTCATCCATATCCGTTCATACTTGCATTGAACACCTCGTATCAAGGTTAGTCAAAACACACTAAAAATTCAAAATAAAGTATAAAACCAACAATTTAAAACACCCATCTACGAACTTTGTTGTACACAAAAATATTCAAAAACAACATAGAATGGAAAAATGATATCACAATTTGGTCAAGTTAAATAACATACCATATATGCAGGACGTATGTAATTTCAGTATAGTCTTGACATATTATTTGATAGTTGTTAAAACCTTGTTATATAATATTGAACAAAAGCTTAAACGAGATTGTTTTTTCTTTAAAACGATATTTGTCCTTAATTTACTGCAACGGGTTAATCAAAGAATTCATCTACAAAAATAAGATAATAGGTAGCAAAAAAATAATATATATATATATATATATATATATTATTAATGTTTGCAGTCCAATAACAAAACAAAACTATAAATTATATGGAAAAAAAATAGAGAGAAAAGTACCAAAAAGCTATCTCATAGAATGTAAAAAACTAATTTGTAATGTTATCACAATTTGGTTAAATAACATACTATATGTAGCACTTGTGTAATCTCGTCATTGTTGATTCACAGTACAGTTCAACACATTGTTTGATAGGAAGGTCTACAATCCTCGATCCAATCTCAAGATGAACGGTTGTAGATGGGTTGAGTAGATAATATCGTCTAGCCAATTATGTCTATAAAATCAGCCCCATATATATATATATATATATATATATGTCACTTCGGGACCAATGAATCCTCCCAAAGAGATCTCATGTGGGTTCAGGATGAAACTCAACCTCCACTTGATCATACTGGATGCCAGGGGCCTAGGACAGCCAAATGTGCATTAAATAGAATTCTAAACTCTTCTAGCATTCAAATTCAAGATGATTGTGAGATGTATATATATATATTCCTGTCATATATATCACTTCGGGACCAATGAATCCTCCCAAAGAGATCTCATGTGGGTTCCTGATGAAACTCAACCTCCACTTGATCATACTGGATGCCAGGGGCCTAGGACAGCCAAATGTGCATTAAATAGAAATTCTAAACTCTTCCAGAATTCAAATTCAAGAAGATTGTGAGATGTATACATAGTCTGAATAGTATAGCCAACTAAAGTCTTTCATCGTGCAACTTTTAATGTGTTTTTTAGCTAGCAATGAATTTGTGTAAGGACCATTTGCTTCTTACTCACAGGCTGGATGATACAAAATAATCGGAAGGGGATATCCCATCTAGCCTCTTTAATGAGGAAACCAATATTTATCAAAATAAACATTCTTTTTGGCACCACCCGGTTGCCGACTCTTGCAGAGTTGCAGTCTAGGTTTTTTTTCTTCGTTTAGTGGCACCTATGGGTCCCAACATGATTATACTCCCAGATACAAGCACTACGGACAAGTCATTTCTAACCGAGTCAGTTCTTATGATACCTTTAAGAAGGGGTATCTCCCCTAATAAGGGGAGAGGTTGCAGGTAACTGGAATCAACTGATTAGGATTGCTAGACAAAGCTGTGAAGGGCTGCTGCATAGCATCTTCTAATTTTGAACTCTTTTCTAGGATGGATGGTTGCTGGTAAGACTAAACGTCCTGATCTCAGCCTCAAGTGAACTCACTCCAGTGCTTCATAACAAAATGAAGAATTAGGGTTTTTTTTTTTTAAGAAAAAAACTGCGGCAGCAGAATATATTAGTTTAATGGTATTGCAGTGGCACCTATGCTATCAAGTGAAGATTTAATTCTGACAAAGATAAACTCATTTTACAGAGAGACAAATTCTTCAACTTACCCAGCACTGTTGGGAAATTTGAAGACTGAATGAATATAAATCTAGGTAGAGCATGTTATTGTTTTCCTTACCTGTGGGATGAAGATACCGTTACCATCTAACTATCAAAACTCAGAACTAAGCATCTGGAAGCAGAGAGTTTAACATAACACTTATAAAGTAGATTCAACCAAAGGACAAGGACTCCAAAGGCAGATAACTTTATGCCGGGTAGGGTGTGGGGGGGGGGGGGGGAAGTTGCATATTTATAGAGCCACTGAAAGCAGTTCTATAAAGGAAGTTTGTGATTTACAGAATGAGAACTAAAACTCAAGTAATGATTTCTCTAACCAGCCAATCGAGACTAGGGTATGCAAAGTACAAAACAAGTAAAGATGGGACAGCAAACAAAATAGTGATAAGAATGTACAAAGCCAAGATGGCTGTGCTGGCAGGTATTGCATATAAAACAATAAGAAGAAATACGAAGACCAATGGGAATTTAGCAGTCAAGTGAGCAAAGAAAACCAAGGACTTGCGAAGGGATTGGTGGAGTCTTTCAGCATTGAGAGGGCTACCCATTAAGCGATCTTCTTCATCACGGCTGGACTCATTTTGTTCAAGAAGAGAAGTACGTGGAGCACAGTTGTAATTTGCATTGCTAACCTGATTCGCAGCCACGCTCTTGTTTGAAGACCAAACTTGTTGATGATCGCCACATAAGGAAGAATGGGACTTCACCCTGTCACCATTGACACTCTCAACCATCCAGAGGAGAAAGAAGTTCTTGCGGGGAAATTTGAGATTTCCCTTGTACACCAGCCTGAAGGATAAAAGGCTGCACCAAGGGCAAGAAATGAAAAATGGAAGCTGAATTGGTAACATGGAAAGTTTTACCACAGCCCATCGCAGCCCTAGGACACAATTCTTACAGAGGGTGTGACCACACCATAAAACGTAAGGTACATTCTCCACGATGTTGAAGGATTCCCAGCAAATTGGGCATTCCAGTCCCTCCTCTCTGATTTTGTTCATGGAAAATTCATCATCTGAACACTCTGACGGAGCTTGACTTGGCTTTAGGAAATCATTTTTCAGTCCAATGGTTCCAGAGATGGCATTGGAAGCGAAACCCCACATGATGAGTGTGCGAGGAGTTGACTCAATGAAAAAAGTATTTGTTAAGTATTCTTAAACTTTAAGATTCTCAAGGACTTCTCTTCTAGGCATAACCCATTAAGAGAACTAACTTCTTGGAGTCAGACCTGCACGAATGTAAAAATCAGATATGAATGACACATCATTGTAAAATAAGTATAATAGTTGAAAATGAGGATAATGTAGAACACTGACATATATGAAACTTACCGTGGCCATTCCTTCGGCTAATTGAAAATGAAAAAGAATTGAATGCACTCATTTGGGATGGAAAAAAGCTAGCATTATCCTATTAGGTTCATACCATATGTAGTCACAAAAGAGCCCAGGCTACTGATGATATTGCAGATACCAAGTGAGCAAATTCCTACTGACGATGCACCCAATGTTTTGCAATGGAAATATGTGGAATACAACATAGTTTTACTAAAAGTACAATCCAGTAAAAAGAGACAATGATAGACAAAACTGAAAGGAATCAATTGAGACATGGTGGAAGTATCGAGCCCAAAGCAATCCAAAGTAAACCATTAAGTGGTAACTTATCAAGAGGATTAATATATGTTTTAGTCACTGTACTGGGGGTTGATTTTCATTATGGTTACCGACTTTTTTTTTGTTTGTTACAAATGCATTACTATACTCAAAAAATATTTTAACCGGTTGATTCGACAACTGGGAATGGATTTTAGGCCCAAGTTTTATGGCAATTTCTAGTTTTATTTTAACTTTTTTGTTGGGGAAAAATGGTAATTTATTGGCATGTTTGTCTTCTAGTTAATGGGTGTTTTTTCTTTTAATATCTTAAATTTGGAATTTTGATGGGTATGTATATGGGTTTTTTGTTAGAACTTGAATATTGATTTTTCTAATTTTAATCTCCTTGTTGGGACTGGTTGGGTTTTTTGCGTTGATTTTTGGGTTTATTATATCGTAATAGTGGTGTTTGATGGTAATGGTTATTTTTTAAGGTTCATCTCTTTCAATTCTTCTGTATTGAATGTCAGTTTTTCTTTGGGCTTTTTTGTTTTAAAGCTCAGACATCCTTACAAGAAATGTACATGTATAGACTTGAAAATTCTGCCTCGCACAGCTTGGTTCATGGCTTGATTGATTCTGAAATTAATTGGAGTTATTGAACTTAGATAGCAGGTTGAAGAAATTTGATTGAACAATGATAAAGGGCGAAAAAATAGTGAGAATCCTACGCGCAGGAAGGGCAAAAGTACAATCTTTCGTGAAAGGGATAGAAATGGTTATTTATTTTACGTGATTTTAGCTGTAATTTTACCACTCAAACAAAATCATAAGCTGATATATGTATCTTACATATATGGCCGTCGAGAAGGGTGGAGGAACTCGGAGGTCAGGTTGTGGCGGAGTCGTCGTCGTTAATGGAGGAAGGAAAGAGGATAGAGAAAAAGAATTAGGGCTAGGTTTAATTTTAGGAAGAAGATGAATGTTAAATGTCTATATTACCCCTCATTGATTTTATTAATATTAAAGGATTCACGTAAGCTAGGTCCCACATGCCACATAAGAAACACTTGTCAACTGTTAGCCTACTCAGCAAGTTCCGTCACTTTTTTGGACGGAATTTTAACGAATAATTTTTTTGTAATTTTTTACGACTATAGTAATGCGTTTGTAACAAAAAATAAAATCAGTAACCATAATGAAAATCAACCTCTAATACAGTGACCAAAATATATATTAACCCCTTATCAAGACATAAACTATTGAAGTTGCCATTGATGACAAAATTGGCGTCTTATTACCAAACACTTAAAAGTACAAATATCCATATACACCTTATCACTAAACAAACTACACCGAACGGTTCTAAATCAATTCCATTTGTGATAATCAGCCACATGTAGCTGTTGCAGAAACCATATAAAGTTGTAATACTAAGAAAGCCACCTGACTTGCTAGAGACTGACTCAGTTACATGCTTGATTAAGATTGCACATGACATAAATAAGCAAAAAAAGGGGAAACTTACAATTTAATTTCAAAGTCAGTCATAATCTGACAATACTTGGCTCAACTTGCAGTTTAGAATCTTAATTTATAATCTTGAAGTCTGAAATATTTATTCAAACAATTAAGAATTATAAATACGTCACATCAGAAAAACAATTGCGCCAAATCAATGTACTCAACACTGTGGTCGGTTAAAAAAAAAAAAAAAAATCCTCCGTGGCATTATTCACCACAAGTTTCATACTTTTCATGCAAGCTAAGCTAAAAAATCTATCCAATTGAGCCAAGTAATTTAAATCCAATCCATATCTCAAGCCTCATTCTTTTTGCTAGGCCATTGTATTAAGTACCTTTATTACTATAATGAAACAACAATTTTATTTTTATAGCGTCATCACTCTACTCCATTATCATTTTTAAAGTATTTCTCTCCTGAACAAAATAAAAACTGGTCCTTTATAAATATGCCAAATTTGATTTATTTTAAAACCAAAAGCTTCGGTAATTTTCTTTCTCAAATGCCAAATTTAATTCCTTCTATAACCAAAAGGCACCTATTTATTTTCAATAAAGTAATATCAAGAACAACATTACATTACATATATATATAAATACCCAGAGAGCGATTATCAACAGAAATCCAAGAATATTCATTCAAATCTAACCAGAAAACGTTATCAACACAAGAACATGAATGAATTGGCAGAGAAATTAGATCAAACCTATTGGTCGTCGCAATCTCGAAAAGCGCGCCTAAATCAGAGACCCAACCTGTTGCTTCTCTCTCTCCTTAGAAAAACACAGATATTTTATCTGTGTGTGTGTATATATATATATATATAGACAACGTCGCTAAGATATTACTGCGAGCCTTTTGAGACCAGAGCCGCTCCAGCTTCCAAGTGTGGGGAATAAGGAGATCCTCTACATCATGTCGTACTTTACTAACATAGGCTATCGGGTATTAAAAGCTGGTTGATTGGACCGGGCTACATCAACGGACTTGATGTCGCCATTTTCTAAAGAGGGTTTAGGGTTTTGGGCTGGAAGTTACGTAAATCTGGCCATTGTCTAAATTTTATCTTAAAATGAAGGTCAGTATTTTTGATTAAATGATTTACAAACATATAGGCTAAAAAAATATGTTGAAATAATTTGAATGATTTGTAACTTGCACTGGTTATGCTTAGCTTCCATACATTTTCAAGTAGTAATTCAAAAAATCAATGAAATTAACAAAATTAATAAGAAGAGACAGATGCTTAATTACGATAATCAACAGTAACAATAGTGTTTTAATAAAAATCTAAATTGAGAAGTTATTTAGTGATTCTAAAGTACCACGTAATTATGTCCCGTGTCATAAAATAATCTTTTTAGAAGACAAATATCATAATTAATCCAAGTAGATGAATCTTATTAACTAAATAAATCTTAGAAAATAGATTTTGAAACATTATTTATTTTTAACAAGTGAATAAATTTATGTTTTGATATAACTACAAGGATCGCCACATGAAACATGCATTTATTGTGGTTTTGTACAAAAATTAACTCTATACATAAGAGAAAAAAATAAATTAAGCACCATTGTCCTTAAAGGTGTAAAAATATAAAATTATCGTTTATTATATATTACAGTAAAATACAATTTTAAAAAGAACAGTTCAATTCATTTTTATTTTACTTCAATAATTATAGTACTAAACTAATATGCATAAATTTCTTTTATTATTTCAACAATTATAACTTAAATAGAAGGAAAAAATTTAACAAGTATTTTTTTGGCTAAACTAAACATGATCATTATGAAATTGAGAGAGTATAATTTAAAAAATAAAAAATAAAAAAATAAAAAATATATTGCACATGTTATCTTATCTATTGTATTGTATAACGAAATAAAATTTGGTTGTTTCAATGATGTAAAGTGCAATTCTCATAATAAACTTTTTAAGAATATTCCGTTCTTGTAAGTGATATTAAAAAAAATACTTTTAGAAATATCAAATTTATTTATTTATTTTTATTTTTAGAGTTTAACGTAAACCCTTGAAAGTTGCAAAGGAAAGAAAGGAGCGAGCAGCCTTGCGACAAAATTTCTCATAATTTAGTCTCTTTTCAAACTCACCATAGCTGATTAGTATAGCCGAGTTGCTTCATCTCCCCGTTATTCGGCCGCCGGAACTCCGGCGAATCGATCTCCTGTGAACCTTCCGGTCGGTAAGACTTGCACCTAGGCTTATTCTAGATTGCTCCATGCGTCGCTATCTATCTATATATATACATTTGTATGCTGTATTTCTCTGATTGAAATACTATCAGTTCGCTTTTGTGCACTTCCTTTGTGTTTGCCTGAACTTTTCATACACCCTGTATTCACCATTAAACATACATTTTGAACTGTCTTGGTCAATAACTCGATTTGATAATCATGGTTTTGTGAGAACATCTCATTAATATGGCTAAAGTATGTTTCAAGGTTCAAAACTATGAGGAGCAAATTTCTTCTTTACCATATCTATATACTATCTTTATTAAATTTACTCCTTCCGAAAACCCTATATATACATATATGAATCAGATGTCATGTGTGAAACGCTTTTAGTATTTTTTTAATTTGGGAACAATTAATTCATGGATCTTGACACCTCCTGATAGTTAATTACCGAGTCTTTCTGTCTTTGAGTTTTTGTTTGTACTTTTCCAGCCCATATTCTTCCTTGATATTGTTAAGAAATAGCTATGGATCTGTATAGTTTGCAACTGCCATATAATCTCTGTTATTTTACTTCTACATTCTGTGATTTGATGTGTACTTCTGTAAATTCAGTAAATACTACCTGTGTGACTTTTTTTTATATTATTATTATTATTATAATGTGCTTCACTTTTGGTATTTAAAAAAAGAAAAGGAAAGAAACCCTCTAGATTGTGGCATATTTATAACTGGCGATTGTTATTTGTATCATTTGGGACAATTTAGAATGACTAATGCAAATCAAGCTGTGGAGTGACTCAACATTGCATAAGTTTTCGCGAGTAGTGAATAAAGAAGAAAGGGTGAGTTTCTTGAGACCAGTTTTAGACCAGTTTTCTCTAGAGCAGTTTGCACTTAATGGCTCAGAAAAAGCTAAACAAGACTGTATTTTGTTTTCATTTAAAAACTTTGTTTTTCAGCCATAATGATAGATGAGTCTGCTGATACAAGAAAGTGGGTCTGAGTTGGTTAATATATACCATTACTACAGTAATCAAAGTTTGATAACATAATTTGGGATTGTCCTGAAGAAGAAAAGGTAAATAACAAATAGAGAAAGAATATAATAAAGAAGTAGCTGAGCTAGTTGGTGGCCTTGGTGTGATGAGCTAGTATATGCATAATTAATGGAGGGGGCTTCACAGAATTATTCTTTCAAAAGTTTCTTAGTGACGGGAAATTTTGAACTATAAAATGCAACTATGCAAGTAACATTCCTGTTTTTCAACCTGCAGCAAAGCAACAGAATATCTTGGACCTTATCATCCATTATTTCCATTTTCAATAGTCAACCTCTTTCGAAAATGGCAACTCTGCAGAAAGGAGAGGATAATCAGCAACCTGCAGATAGCCAGCAACAGGCTACCCCTTCTGCTGTCGGATGGATAGAAAGCCAATATCGGAGGCTCAAAGAAAATGCAGAAACTTATCCTTATGTGTGGGCTTCGTATGCTGTTGTATACATTGGATTTGGCCTCTGGACTACTTATAGATGGAGAAAGCTCCGTCAGACTGAGGACAGAGTTCGAGTCCTTCAAGCCAGACTCTACAAACTTGTTGAAGCTGAGGAGTCAGCAACCTCTACGGTAGTGACTGACAAGGAAGTACCTTCCACAATCGCTAAAGCTGAGTCGGTAACATCTGCGACAGTGACTGACAAGGAAGTACCTTCCACAATCGCTAAAGCTGAGTCGGTAACATCTGCGACAGTGACTGACAAGGAGTTACCATCCAATGATATACCCATCAAGTAGTTGATCTGTGCCATAGTTGATGTAGTTTCTTTTTTGAAAAACTGATTTTATACAGATTACTATTGTTCTTTGCTGGTGAGCGACAAATATTCGCAAAAGTTTATGGTCTAGAGAAGCTCGAGAAATGAAATATAATGAAATTTTGGGGCCTTGTGGCAGTATATTTTGTGTTGCCATATAGTCGGTTATCTCAACTACAACTAGCAATAGCTAATGAAGTTCCATAATTCTGTTTTTTCTTGCAACCTATGGGCACCGACATCCTAATATAGTGGTGAGAAGGCACGGCCTGCTATCCAACAGCTATATGTTGCTGTGTAAATGAGAAAAGTTGAGGGACCAAACCCATAAAAGGAGAATGAGAGAATCAGTTAATTGGTAATGTTGCTGACACTAATGTAGGCCGAGGATAAGATTCATACAATTATTATGTTTTGGATCCGACATTACAGTCGCTGGAAACACTTGTGCTGATCGTTTTAGTTTTGTTGTCTAAGCTTTTTCATGGTTGATTTTTTGTTGAAATGCTACTGTACATGTCTTAGAAAACTTGATCTAGATACAGTTCTAACTGTCTGTAGGGGATCTGTTTGGTCTTGTTTACATTAAAGGAGATAAACTGATAAAGTATCTCTTGACTTTCATATAGGATATCCCTAGCTCATACATAAACAACAAATAAGTATTTAAATAAAAAATATAAGAACAGTGGAACTTGATAAAGTCTTCTTCCAGCTTAATCTTTCTTGCCTTCTCTGGGTTGGAATTTATTAGTAGCTAGGAATATGGATGGAGTGAAGTTCATGATCAGTTGTAGGTGGATTTAGTAGATGGAGGATATTTCCGAGCATTTTCAAGAATCTTGGAAAGAGCTGCTTGGCCGAGATCAAGTCCACAAACATCAGCAAGCTGAACCAGATAGAGTAAAACATCAGAGTTAGTCCTCTAGGTGTTCCTTATCATCAGAACTAGCTCTCGTGCAACCTCTCCTTTCCACTGAAATCTCAGACAACTCTCCCACCTCTCCGACCTGCAATCACGGAAACACAATATATATATTTTATAAGTTTGCGGATAGTATTAATTATCCGTATAATTATAATATCATATCTATATGTTTATACACAAAAAAAGGGAGGAAGAAATAAAGTTTGACAAATATAATATATTATTCCACTGAAATTAACTAGGGAGTACTAACAAGAGCTAAGAGGAAATTTCTAGGACTATGAAATCGCTCCCAATCCCTTGTTTTAGCAAACTAAACAAGCCTATCACTAAGTTCTTTCAGTGACGCATCCTTGGCTTTACTACAGTACTCCTGGGACTTCTCCATTTACCCTTGGATATGTGGCTCTTACATGCATCATCTTTCTATTTAAAGACAAATGATTGTGAGGTGGGTGAGACTAGTCTGCAAGAGGGTGTGTGTGAGAGAGAGAGAGAGGGCCTGCCCTGCTTCTAACTAAAGTGCATGATTAGTGGATGGACCTTTAGAGTGTGACTTGAAAACAATACTCACTTGAGATATGGCAAAGATGTTTCCATCTTTCCACGATTTGATATAACTTATTTTCCACCTTCATATTCTTTTACTTCCAATACATATATATATATATATATATATATATATATATATATATATATATAGACACACACACTGGGCTGCTTAAGACTTTAAACATCAATTATGGCATATATATGGTACACCTATATTTTGATTTTTCCTTGCAGAATCTTTAGCTTTGTTCATAGCTTGGAAATTTAGATCCATTACTGCTGAACTTTGAAGTGTATTCATTGTGACAAGAAGAAACAAGACATTAAGCTTGCTTGATTATCCTTTTCACCATAGACAAACAAACATCATTAATTTCTTATGCTGCGTTGTAAATCCCGGATATTCTGGCCCCGATTTTGGATAATTTAACTGTTGGTGTTTAGTGTCAAGTGCCAACAAATAACAATTGTAACTTCATGATCAATCTTAACCTAAATGTGTCATGTATATCAGTGCGCACCAATGCTCAAACATGTCGGTAATGGTATGTACCGAGGTTTCTATGCTATCACAACATGATGTTGCTCTTAGGTAACCCCACATTTTTGTGTGTCATAACTCATAATTAATTTGTTGAACTAGTGTAGGATAAGATTGATCAAAACTTGAATATAACGACCAACAAGCATTAGTTTCTTTGCCTTTTAAGATATCTTGCTACATTTTTCTTATTCGTGACAATGATGTTGATGAAGCTGATTGTGCTTCCAAACTCGGCCACTAGTTTAATTATTAAAGGAAGCTGTTGCCTGTTGGCTTTTGCACATTTTGTATCTTTGTTCCAGATCCACCATTCTTAGTTTTTGGACATCTTAGGTTTCAAATCTCTCTGTCCCAAATTCTGTAGCTTCTAAAACATAATTCCTATAAATTTCTGTCAGTAATCTAAACCCTTGGAAACTATATAGCCTCATGGACTATATCCTCCATTAGTAAAACTGTTCTAATTTTCAATATGTTGTATAAGTACTTGCAGGGAAAAACAGAGGATGCCACAAGAATTTGAGTACATTTAATACCAGCAGACAAACAGGAGTTACGGGACTTGTAACACTAATGCCATGAGTTTTGTGTTTTTACGTTTTTTTTTTGAAGTTGTACCAGCCTCTCCTTTAAGAAAGCAAAAGCTGATATGAGGTAAGAAGAAAATAATTAGTTAACTGAGAGCCCCATGCCTACCTATCTTGTTACATCTTCCAAACCATATTTCAGTTTTTCTGATTTTGTAGGCTGGTCATGGGTGGTCTTTAACCTTACTAAAAAGGTTACTTAATATGAGTTTGATAATTGGTTCAAAACACATCAAAATCTTCTTCAGAATAATGAATTTAAATGACTTTTTACAACAAGAATGACTGAGAAATACAAATGTATGTAAACCTCATATGTATAGACGCCTATGTTTCTTCATTCTCGAGCTCCAAATATCACAATGAAAGAGAAGAAGAGCTATATTTCAAATCCCTTTCGCTGGCAGATGGAATCCTAACCAACATAGCAAGCACCTCCTTCATATTTGGCCTGGCCTGTGGCGCCTCTGCTGCACACCTTATTCCAATCCTTAACAAATCACACAACTCCTCCGCCCCCTCTCCTAGTCCGGACACCAAAAGAGCCACTGGCACCAATGTTCTACTAAATCCCCGTCGACCGTCTCCCATCACCCTTCTCGCCCACTCCACTAGGCACTCTTCTCCCCCATCCACCGCTCGCCTCCCAGTTGCAAGCTCCATTGCTAGCACTCCATAGCTATACACATCGCCCTTTGTCGTGGCCTGCCACGTTTGACCATACTCCGGTGCAACATATCCAACGGTTCCTGCCACCATTGTGCTCACATGACTCCCTCCAGCATCAACAATTCTAGCAAGCCCAAAATCCGTCACGCGTGCTTTTCCATCTTTGTCAATCAGCACATTGCTAGCTTTGACATCTCTGTGCACAATTGCAGGGAAGCACTCGTGGTGTAAAAAGACTAGCGCTCGTGCAACATCAAGTGCCACATCTATTCGCTGCCTCCACGTGAGGCGTGTCCTATCTGAAATAAGTTCTTCCAAGCTACCACCTACCATGTACTCATAAACTAACAATTTTTCTGAGCCATCAAGGCACCAACCGTAGAGTGTCACAAGGTTCGGATGAGGCCAGCCAAAGCCATTTCCAGTTAGTACTTCCATTTCTGCTCGAAACTCTCTTTCCCCCTCGATACCCTCTCTTTGCTGCTTCTTTACGGCTACTTCTCTCCCATCCGGTAACACTCCTCTGTACACTGTTCCAAATCCTCCCCTCCCAATAATTCTCTCATCTGAAAAATTCCCAGTAGCCATTAAGATGTCTTTATGTGTGAATGCTGTTTTGTCCAAACGAATGACCTTAACTTTGCCCGATAACCACGGTGAAGATCCACCAGAGCTTGACCCTGTATCGTGTCCTTCCTTTGATTCCTCCAAAAGATAACTAGGTGAATCTACCGGGCTTTTTACCACAACGCAGACTATGAGACTCGTTATTCCACATGCTAAGAAGGCAAGTAGTAGAGCTAAAAAGACAAAGAATGCACTCGATTTCATAGTCTTTCTCGGATTTTCATTGGTACCCGGAGGATTATTCATAGTGTTGTTTAAAAAAGGTGGAAGGCGTAACAATGGGTCACCAAGAAATGACCATATCTCAAATGTTGCCAATTGCCCAGTTCCCGGTATCACACCAGAAATATACGGATTGTAGGAGATATTGAACTTGCTAAGGTCATTCAACTTGTTCAAGCTAATAGGGAATTCTCCAGAAAAATTGTTATACGACAAATCAAGGATTTGTAAGCAATTGATACTCCCCAATTCTGTTGGAATTTCCCCAGAAAAGTTGTTCCGCGAAATGTTGAGGACTACTAGTAGTGAAATCTGTTTAATCTCAGCAGGGAATGTACCACTGAATTCATTAACACCCAAATGCAGCATACTAAAGTTCTGCATCTTCCCAATTTCATGAGGGAGTTCACCAGATAATCGATTATCACTAAGCTGAATATAACCAGATATCTGAAATGTTCGAACATTTGTACCCGGGGCACAAACTGGAAATATTCCATACCCTTTAAGCAACCTGTCCCATAGGCTTCTACATTTCTTCATTGTAAGGACTGTATACACAAAACTAAATGGAGGGTAATTTGCAGGTATCCACCTTTTCATAGCTGAACACTCGCCCAAACTAGCAGTGATTCGATCATCTGCACGATTCAACAGAAATGTTGGCGTCGCGTTCCTGCCTATATTTGTCAATTCAGCTGGTATTTTCCCAGAAATTTGATTGTTGGCAATATTCAGCCACAACAAGCTACTACAATTCCCCAAGTCTGGTGGAATTTCACCCGTTAAATCGTTGTTGGCAAGCATCAACCACAAAAGGGAATTCAAGTTTCCTAAACTTGGTGGAATTGACCCATTAAGCCTATTGTAGGAGAGATCAAGGGCTTGGAGTTGCGGAAATTTTCCGTATTCAAGTGGTATATTTCCAGTGAACTGATTAGTGGAAAGAAACAAGTACTTCAAGCTTACCATCTGAGAAAACTCAACAGGTAATTGACCTGAGAAATTATTATAACTCAAGTCTAAGCGAGTAATGTTTGGTAATTTGAGAATTCCAGAAGTATTTATCCCACCAATATACGAATTCCCATGTAAAAGAAGAAATTTCACTTGTATAATTCGCCCAAAAATCTCTTGTATATCACCTTCAAACTTGTTCCTGCTCAGATCCAAAAACACCAAGTTCTTCAAATCAATTAAAGATTCCGGAATTTCCCTGTAAAAATTGTTGTTCCCCAAAATAAGTGCCCGGAGACTCACTATTGATCCAATCTCCGGTGGGATTCGCCCCGTGAAGCTGTTTCCCCACAAATTCAATTCCACCAAATTCTTACAGTGGGAGATCTGCCCCGGAAATTCTCCGGTGAAAGAATTCTCTGACAAGTCCAGAGCTTCCAAGCTACAATTTTCTGAGAAAACCCATGGTGGGATTTTGCCACTAAATTTGTTCTCGGAGACCTCAAACCCCTTAAGCCTTTCAAAAGCAAAATGAAAATCCCCACTTAAGTTGTTGGAGCTAAAATCAACATACTCCAAATTCAAGCACCCATGAAAAGAAATTCCAATTTCACCGGTGAGATTATTTGATGAAATATTCGCAACCACCAAGCTGTTGCACATTCTTGGGAAAATTGACCCAATATCACCCTGAATTCTATTTACAGAAAGGTCAAGAATTTCCAGGCTGTTGAGTCCAGTAAGGTTGAGCTCAACCCCAATAATATTGTTTGAAAGGTTCAAAAACTTTAGGTTCTGGCACAGGCCTAAATCGGCCGGAACCGGACCCTCAATTGAATTTCCCGACAGGTCGAGGGATGTGAGCTCCGTCAAGGCGGAGAAGTTTCCGAATATGTCTCCGGTTATGTTGTTGCTGGACAGGTTGATCCCGGTGACACGACTGGCGTTGCAGGAGACTCCGTGCCAGGTGCAGGGTGACAAATCCAGTGGATTCCATTGGGTGTATCTTCCTCGATTTACTTGATTTTGTTCTAGAAGGAATGATCTCAAATCGAGCAGCACTTGTTTATCGGTGTCCATTGAATATCCGACAACATATTTACCTGTAATTCCCAACAACAACATTAATAACTGCAACTCCAAGAAATTTTATTTAGTAGTCAACTCTGTACATTAGTACAATCAGAATAATCCTTGAAAAAAAATATGATCAGCCCATCAAAATTTGTGCCATGCAAAAACTTCAAACTCATGCACGAAATGAAGTAGATTAAAACATCAAAAATTTGAGGATCCTTTACATCAAACATTAACTTAATCAAGAAAATTTTATCATCGTACTAATTAATCCTTTAAAAATTTATCAAGAAATCAAGCAAACACTACAGAATTGACATATGAATGGACTTTCCTAGAAAATTCTTTGGGGAAGTGGTTTTGGTTTGATTATATATAAGCCAGAAAGAATCAGAGCATAAGGAATTGAGTAGTACCGGTAAGTAAGATGAAGAAAATAAGTAAAAGAGGGATATGTAGTTGAATAAATCTGTCTTCAGACATGATCAGTGTAACAAAATGTTGTTGTTTTTCCTCCTCTTCACTAATTCAGATTGATTTGATGAACTTTTGTAATTTCATGGTTGAAATGAATCAAGAAATAAAAAATGTGAACAAAGAGATGCCTTGTGAACAAAGAGATGCCTGCAAATGGACCAAACCAAGCATGTAACAAATGCACGTACGCCATTGAATTTTTAAATGATTACAGTTTTATGTCTGTCTCTCTGTCTGTCTGTCTAATTATAATACGAATTGTTTAGTGATTACATTTAATTAATGTGGTTAATTGTTTAATCACTGTTGATGACTTGGGTGGTGTTTTGTCATTCTTTTCTTTTTGTTGGAAATGAAGAGGAAGAGAGTTGGGAAATTTTGGAAGTAAATAAGAAGCTGAGTTAGCCATGAAGAGGGAAACCAAGAAAGCCGCCCAAGTTGACCACCTCCTACCTACTGCGTTACATTAATTTATATATAGATATATTACTACATGAGTGTTTGACTAAATGGAGTCAAGAGGTTTTGTTTAATGTTTTTCATCTCATTTTGTTAGGTAATGGATTCGGTCACTAATTTCCATTTTTCTACGAGTGTGCCTGTAATTCATCTTTTCGTCCGAGATTTATGCTGAATGTAATTTTCTCGTAGTTAGTGTGGAATTATAATAGTAGTATATTATATCAAAGTTTTAATATTGATTACGTAAGGTTAGTAATTATAATGAGTAATATTTTTTTTTAGATATTTTATAATATTGATTAAAATTAAAAATAAATTATATTAATTTTGAATTTAAAAATATTTTTAAATTAATTTTAAAAAGTCAACGAAAATTAAATAATATAAAACGGATGGAGTATTATTTATTAGGATTCGGTCATATATATGATGATTAACCGCGTTACAAGGTTGTGAATAACACTAGTACATGGTGGCAAATTAAATTCGGTTTTAATGAAAACTATCACAAAATGGTTTAGTGGGTGAATTCTTAATTATCGAATATATACTATGGCCTACGTGTGGCGTGTCTCTCTGGTAGTAAATATTGCAAGATGTTTTGACTGGAAATTTGTTTAATTTAAAACAATAATAATAATTTAAAGTTTTATTAATTAATAAAATAATTTTTTGATTGAACAAGTTGTATGTAAACAAAATTATGGCAAAGGTGTATGGTATATAATTGTCTTTCCTTATAGTTTATAGTCACCGGTCGGTCTTCTCTTGGTACACCCTACCTAAATGATTTTAAACAAATACGCGTCGTAAGCAGGAAATCAAAGGAGAGGGGAGAGAAAAATAAGAATGAAAGATCAAAAATTACCAAAGAGAGAGAACAAAAAATAATTATTCAGACATAAAAATATATAGATATATAGAGAGAGAGATAAATAGATGAATGGATACAGATTATTAAGGATTGGCGATAATAATGGTATTGGCAATTAATTCAATGGTCACCGTCAACTATCTTCGATAGTCTTGATCACGAGTGGAATAAAAAAATGTTATTAAAAATAAACTTATATTATAAATATAGATCAAGTATAATTTAATGGCCCAATTTTTTTTAAAGAATTGATATTTTTATAAGTTAATTTAATATTTTTATTAGTGGGTCTCATTTGATCTTGTGAAAATATCAAATTAACTTATTCATTGATATTTGCATAAGTTAATTTGATATATTTTAAAAAAAAATTAATTTAAAGGGTGCAAATATTTCTAACAGGTTTTGGGAGAAAATTAAAAGAAAACAACTTTATTGGCCGGCGTTAAGCATTCATTCCAATGGAATGCCGAGTTTTCTTGCTGTTTTTTTGTCGGTGCAAAATCCTGCAAACGATTTTGATTGCTTTGGTCAAAATATGTTTCGATCGATCAAGCCGCGTTTCGAATTATTTCTTATTTTATTTGTGACATTTTTCTAACTTCTTCGTATTCTTCTGGAAACCATTTCTTTTTATTTTATTTGGAGGCATTTTCCGTTATTTTGAAAAAACAATAAAAAGAGTAGGCAGGCCCCTCTTCTTCGACGGATATATATATATATATATATATTTGTACATAAAGCTCAATCCTCAATCTTCTCACCTACTAATTGCATATAGTAATCAATTAATCACCACATATATACATTCATGTTATCGATAAATCCTTTGTAGTTTTGTCATAAGATATATCAGATTAAGTTATAGACCAGAATCATACAAAGCTCTTAACTCGAGCGGAGTTATTTTAAATGCGGGATATATTATTATAATAATTTTACATAGTGGTCATTTAATAAAGTTGTAAAATGAATCAAACGGTTCAAGCTCGATTCGTACTCGCTCAACTAAAAGTTCGAATCGAGCTAGACTCGAAATATAAACAATTTAGATTTGGTAAAGTTTAAAATTTGATCAATTAGTCAAATCTCTTCAAATTGTAATTTTCTATTGATACTCAAATTATATTCACTCGAAAAGTTCAGACTACTTGAACTCGATTCGAGATCGTGTTCGACTTGATAGTTAAACGAATCTCAATTAAACTTTATTTCATACTCGATAAATATTATAAATCAAATTTAAATAATTTAATATTCGACTCGACTAGTTTATACCTTTAGCAACCAAGTTCCAAAATCACCCTATATTCACTTATTACAGTTGTCTTGAACTTTACCAAATGTCACCACTAAATTCCAACCGGCAACAACCCCCTCACACTCTCTAAGGAATTCCAGGGTTTCTCCTTCAATGAATAAAAGAATTTTCCAAAGCAGGGCATACAAAATGTTTGGACTAATAGTAATAATATATTTTATATAAGCCCAGTTTGTTTCAGCTTTTTCTTGAGAGCTACTGGCTTCCGATAAACTATACGAGTGGTGTTCGTTTCACTTTTTGGGACCAAACGCTATAGAAAGCTAGAAGTTAAGTACAAGTATCTTAATGCATAAAAAAGCTAAAAGCTCTAATCACCTATTTAGGTGCTTCTCAAATTAACTTCTCAACTCTTAATAAAATAAAATTATATTATTTATATATACTACATATTATATTTAAAAAAATAAAGGTACATAACTATATAATTTTTTAATTTTTATAGTTTATCAAAATTATATCATTTTGTAAACTGTTTTTAATTTAGTGGTATTGATAGTTTTTTATCTCTGTCAAAACGACGTAGTTTTGACAAACTATGTAAATTAAAAAGTTACGCAGCTATACACCTCCATATTTTTCATTATATAATATATGCATAAATATTTATATTATACTTTATATATATATGAAATTGATATTTTCACAAGGAAAATTGATATTTACACAAGATCTCACTCACATAAGATGAGTTTCACTCACTATTCATATAAGAAGAGTCTTATAAAAATATCAATTCCCTATATATATATATATATATATATATATATATATATATATATAGGCGATTGATCCATAACAAATTGTTGATACGGGTATTATTTCATTAATTGCATCTTACACCTACCATAAGTAGATTTAGGTAGTGTTTGTTTGCATCTGAATGGCTCTGAATAGGTTGCCTCTTATTCGCTAAGAGGCATAAGGCTGTTTTTTTTTTTTTTTTACCTCTGAATGTCTCTTAATGGGTTGAGATAAAAAATTAAATCTAGACTATTAAGAGGGTGGTCTGAATGAAATTCACTGTTTTTTTAGACAAAAATACCCTTTTTAATATTATCAAATTCCCTTTATATCCTACAGATCCGCCATCACCACTGGTGCCGCCACCACCAAATCCGCCGCCGCCGCCGCCACCAGATCTAAGACCACTAACGCCACGGAAGGAGAAGAAGGGGGTGAGTGGGCGAGGGGAGGGGGGAGAGAGGCGGGAAAAGGAGGAGGCTGGGGTGGGGCTGGGCGGGGATGGGGGGTGGGGGAGGCCGGGCAGTGGGGGAGGCGAGGAGGGAGGAGGAGAAGGGGGTAGGGCGGGGATGGGGGGAAGGAGGAGGCAGACGGCGGGGGTGGGGGAGGAGGAGACAGATGACGGATGTAAGACCCCGAATTTTATGAAATACAAAATTTAATTTTTCTTCATATATATTTTTTTTGAAACAGTAAGTGGTTAAATTAACAAAATTGAAAGTTAAGGATGTTATGTGCAAATTTTATTTTGTCGGACAATATTCGCTTTGTCGGAGAATATTCGTTTGGTCGGGGAATATTCGTGCCGTACGACGGCGCCGAAATAATAAATTATTGGTGGACCCCACAACGGAATATTTGTCGGATATAGAAAACGACAGAAGTAACCTTTTTAAATAAAAATAGTCAACGGAACTGTTAAAATACCGGTGATAAAAGAATAGTAGCATACGGTAGTTTATGGTATTTTCTGTAGCACACGGTACTCTACAGTAACACACGGTATTGCATAGTGTCTCATATTATTGGTCTGATAATTGACACCGTAACTGTTACGCATCATTTCATCGATAATTGTCACTGCATAATATTTTATATTATCAATTCAATAATTGTTGTTACACAGTATTTTGCATTATTGATTTAATAATTGTCATTACACTGTATTTTATATCATTGAGTCAATAATTGTTGTTGCACTGTTTTTAAAATTATTGAACCTAATAATTGTCACAGTAACATATGCACAGTAATTCACATTATTGAATCAATAATTGTCATTACACAGTAACGTATGCTTTATTTTACATTATTGTTATCTCTATTATGATGTTATTTAAACAGTTGTATTTCATTAATTTATTGACTTGATATCTAAGAGCTAACTATACTGTATTTATAACAATTAGTCATAATAATTGAATTGATAAAGTTATTTGTTTATAATATAAAGTTAGGTGATTATTAGATGATATGAAATGAATGGTGTAGATTAAAGTGTGAATTATTGTTGAATAATTGAATTGATTTGTTTATAATATAAAGTTAGGTGATTATTAGGTGATATGAAATGAATGGTGTAGATTAAAGTGTGAATTATTGTTGAATAATTAAATTGATTTGTTTATAATATAAAGTTAGGTGATTATTAGGTGATATGAAATGAATGGTGTAGATTAAAGATAATATAATATTTGAAATGGATGGTGTAGATTAAAAGATGATCTTTAAATGAATGGTTTAGATTAAATGAATGATAAGATTTTTGGCTATAAATAGAAGCCTTAACTTAAGGATTTTTCATAAACTTCCTTACTTGTTCTTTCTTTCTCTCTCTAAATACTTCTTGTGAAAGTTCTCTCTAAGTGTGCTTAAGTCATCTTGAGTATTTGTGAAGATCTATAAGTATACGTGTACTGTTCAAGTTAATCAACCTCATTTAAATCAATATCCAGTCACGTGTTGAGGTAAGGGATACCATCTTTTTCATCTTCCATTATTCAAACGTACTATGGTAAGGGATTATCATTAATTGATTCTCGATCATAACATTGTTTCTTCCTTACTCATAAGACGTGCCTTTTATTTCCATGTATTAAATTGTGGGAATAACCTTACGGAGCGGATTGCCGCCTGTTGGTGAATAACCTTTCGTATTCATTCATTATTAATCTCTGAGAATAACCTTACGGAGCGGATTGCCGCCTGTTTGGTGAATAACTCTTTGTACTCAAATTCTATTAAATTGTGGGAATAACCTTACGGAGCGGATTGCCGCCTGTTGGTGAATAACCTTTCGTATTCATTCATTATTAATCTCTGAGAATAACCTTACGGAGCGGATTGCCGCCTGTTTGGTGAATAACTCTTTGTACTCAAATTCTATTAAATTGTGGGAATAACCTTACGGAGCGGATTGCCGCCTGTTGGTGAATAACCCTTTGTATTAATTTCCTTCACCTTTTGTTAATCAAACCTGCTACGGTAAGGGATATTATTTTCTTTCATACTCCTAAATCGAAATTTATTATGGAACTATTGCTTCTATAATTCCTGAAAATATTATATGTTCCATAATAGTTGAACTTCATTATTTCAACTGAACCTTCCTATTTACGTGAACCTTTCTATTGAATTGTAACCGTTATTCTGAACTGTGGATCTTGAATTTCACTCCACATCATGTTGACAATTTGGACATTATTTGAATCTGTACAAAGTAAACTTCCGATACTTATTGTTATCCTATTTCTTCTGTTCATCATTTACATCATTCTAATCATCCAAAAAATCAAGTTGTTGTGAATATCTGTGGCCGGGGGCACAGATGTGATATATTTGTTGAACAGATGATAGGTTAAAGGCGATATAATAGGTTAAAGGCGATACATCTGTTCGGTGTCTTTTATGGCACGTGGTGAATGTTCTCTTTGGCCCGTAGTGCAAAGATGAACTGTTGTTTGGTATGATTATGACCAAAGGCTGAATCTGGTATAATCATGACCGTTGGTGTTATATTGAATGTCTTTGGCCCGTAGTGCAAAGATGAACTGTTGATCTGCATGATTATGATCAGGAACTGTGAATTTGTATTATCTTGACTAATGATATTTCAGATGATAAAAGTTGATGATGTTTTTCCTAAAAAGAGAACCGAGTGGACATTATAGTCTGCATTATTCTTCTAATAGATTACTCATTCCGCTGCTATTATTGATCTGAACGTTGTTTAAGAATTTAACTGCAGTTTTTGATATAAACCTTGTAGTCTATTGTATTCTATCAAGAACTCAACTGTTGAAGACTAATGATAATTTATTCGTCATTATCTTAGTCATGATATTCTTTACTGGGCTATTTGAGCTCACCCTTTCTTTTGTTCCATTGTTTTTCAACAGGAGATGAAAACATAACAGGGTCTAGCCGGGGAATGGAGTGAGGGTTCGAGGAATAGTTATCATAGTCTTCACGTTTTGTAAAATAGTGTGGCAATAATAGTGAAGACTTAGTTGTGTATTATTATACACTGTATTGTTGTACGTTGTGCTTTGTTGTAATAATTTTGTTGTAGTATTTTGACGACTCAAGTTTGGGCTGTGTGGGCCCAGATTTGGGGGCGTCACAGTTGGCATCAGAGCTTAGGGATATGGTCTTTAATGGAGATCTGGGGTTAGAACTAGGAGGGGAGAGACGAATAGAATCAATCACTAGTGTGTCCTACCTAAATTAGATTTATTTTTTATCTAATGAATCGATTTGAATGTAGGAACATGAAGAGATGAGTCAGTTTATTTGAACTAACATTTATTTTGTGACCACAGTTAATTATGGCATCTGGAAATCAGGAGGTTAACTATGAAATTACCGAAACAAATGTAGCTGCAAAACAAGAGGCGACGAATAATCTTCTTACAAACTCAGAGTTGAATCATTTGCCTAAGGCAAAAATTATGCGTGTTCTATCAAGTAAGGATGAAGGTGAAAGCTCTGCTACAGTCGTTCCAGATCCATTCTTAGAAGCAATTAAAGGAAGTAACGAACTTGCGGAAATTATTGCCTTTAATTTACTCACTAATTGGGAGAGTGATATCACCTGGTTATGCTCTATAACAAAGGATCAGAATATATGGACTTTTCATATTAGTCTTTGGGATTTATGGTGTTCCAGCTATGATTTTCAAGATTATTTAAAAATGATGTTTCTATACTTTTGGGCGTTACAATTTAGAGGAATTCAGGTTAAGTTAGTCACTATCGTGGAAACTGCAGTCTATCGAAAATACTATTTTAATGGAAATCATTGGTACCTTACTACTGATGAAGTTGATGAACACGAGAAACAGTTTGCTAGAGAATTATTCAGTGGTATTCATATGGTTGAAATACGTGAAGATCCGAATGAAGTATTCGGGATTCGATTTGACGATAACAGTCAAGAAACCGAATGAGATGATAACCGGTAAGCTATTCTTAAATTCTCGTGAAGTCTATGTCATGTTAGATACTGACTCTACCCACTCTTTTATCTCACCTATATGTACTCAACGTTTAAATTTGACTATTGAAAACTTAAATCTTGTCTTATCAGTTGAAACCTCATTGGGAGAAATACCTATTACATTTACTATCTATAAATCTTGCCTAGTTCAAATCAACAACCTTACATTACTTGTTGACCTTATTTCTTTGGAGATGCATGAATTTGATGTGATTTTAGGAATTGATTGGTTGACTACCCATCATGCTAAAATTGATTTTTTCCATAAGATTATTAGTTTTCATATTCCTAATCAACCTGTCATGCAAATTCAAGCAACTAAACCATTGAAATCTATAACTGTTATTTCTAGCCATAAAACCATTCGTTTATTGAAAAACGGATGTCAAGCCTTTTTAGCTCATGTCACTGATTTGAACAAAAATACGTCAAACTTGAATGATATTCTCATTGTTAATGAGTTTCCTGACGTTTTTCCTGAAGAACTTCCTGGCTTACCCCCAAACCGTGAAATTGATTTTTGTATTGATCTTGAACTCGGTACCAAATCCATTTTCAAAGCCCCATACCGAATGGCTCCCATAGAATGCCAAGAGTTAAAAGTTTAATTATTAGATATTGGTATCATTCGTTCTAGTACAAAACTTATATCGAGCGAGGAATGCGAGAAGAGTTTCCAAGAACTCAAGAGGAGACTTGTTTCAGCTCCTGTTCTGACCATACCATCGGGATCGGGAGAATTCGTCATATTTAGCGATGCATCAGACAAAGGTCTAGGCTGTGTCCTTATGCAACATGGAAATGTGAGAAAAATTATGAGAAAAATTACCCTACTCATGATCTAGAGTTGGCAGCAGTCGTTTTCACGTTGAAAATTTGGAGACACTATTTGTACGGAGAAAAAGTGGATATCTATACGGATCATAAAAGTTTCAAGTATTTCTTCACCTAGAAGGAACTCAACATGCGACAATGACGTTGGCTTGAGCTGTTGAAGGATTATGACCACACAATTCAGTATCACCCGGGAAAGGCGAACGTTGTAGCTGACGCTTTGAGCAGAAAATCTTATGCAAGTACAAGTGCACTGCTGACAACACAAAAGTGTATTTTGTACGACTTGCAAAAGATGGAGATAGAGCTAAAGACACCAGGGACCCACTCGAAGATTGCTCACGTGCGAGTAGAACCAACTTTAATCGATAAAATTAAAGCTGCTCAAGCTACCGATCCGGAACTGATAAACATGATAAAGAAAGTACAAGAAGGTGCCATTCCCGAAGCAAGAATCGACGAGAAAGGAATACTTCGAGTCAACTCTCGACTCTGTGTTCCTAACGATCATGAATTAAAGCATAAAATCATGATGGAGGCACACAACACGCCGTTTGCAATCCACCCAGGAGGTACCAAGATGTATCGAGATCTTCGACATACATTTTGGTGGAACAATATGAAAAGAGAGATTGCAGAGTTTATCTCAAGGTGCCTAACTTGTCAACGTGTCAAGGCAGAGCATCAAGTTCCTAAAGGTCCATTACAATCACTTGAAGTTCCCGAATGGAAGTGGGAACACATCAATATGGACTTCGTGACGGGTCTTCCAAAAGTTTCTCAAGGCTTAGATGCAATTTGGGTGATCGTAGATAGATTGACCAAATCTGCTCATTTCTTGCCTATACGAGAAAACTTTTCACTTGAACGTCTTGCCGGTATGTACATAAATGAGATCGTGAGATTGCATGGCATGCCAGTTTCCATAGTTTCTGATCGAGATCCTAGATTCACTTCACGCTTTTGGATCAGTCTACAAAAAGCTATGGGCACTGAACTACGTTTTAGTTCTGCATATCATCCTCAAACGGACGGACAATCGGAAAGGACGATCCAGACGCTCGAAGATCTTTTGAGACTTTGTGTATTAGACTTCAAAGGAAGTTGGGATAAGTACTTGCCATTGGTGGAATTTTCTTACAACAACAGTTACCAAGCAAGCATAGGCATGGCTCCATTCGAGGCATTGTATGGAAGGAAGTGTCGCTCTCCAATATGTTGGAATGAGGTAGGAGAAGCAAAATTGTTGGGACCCGAGTTGGTACGCTTGACGACCGAAAAGATCCAAATGATCCGACAACGAATACAGACCGCACAAGAACGACAAAAGAGTTATGCTGATCTTCATCGGAGAGACGAAAGTTTCAACGTCGGAGATCATGTATTCTTACGTGTTTCTCCATGGAAAGGAGTTACGAGATTCGGAAAGAGAGGAAAGTTCAACCCTCGATTTATTGGCTCATTTGAAATCCTCGATCGAATAGGAACCGTAGCCTACAGACTAGCCCTACCACCAAGTATGTCTCGCATCCATAACGTTTTTCACATATCTATGTTACGTAAATATGTGAAGGACCCAAACCACGTCATTGAGTTAGAACCAGACGTTATAGCAGAGGATTTAACATACGAGGAGGTACCTGTTAAGATCCTGGATAAGAAGGAGCAGATCCTACGCTCAAAGGTTATACCTCAAGTTAAGGTTTTATGGAGGAACCAAGATACTGAGGAAATGACCTGGGAGCTAGAATCTGAGATGAAATCTAAGTATCCTTACCTCTTCGATATGGCAGGTACGTCAATTTCGGGGACGAAATTTCATAAGGAGGGGAGGTTGTAAGACCCCGAATTTTATGAAATACAAAATTTAATTTTTCTTCATATATATTTTTTTTGAAACAGTAAGTGGTTAAATTAACAAAATTGAAAGTTAAGGATGTTATGTGCAAATTTTATTTTGTCGGACAATATTCGCTTTGTCGGAGAATATTCGTTTGGTCGGGGAATATTCGTGCCGTACGACGGCGCCGAAATAATAAATTATTGGTGGACCCCACAACGGAATATTTGTCGGATATAGAAAACGACAGAAGTAACCTTTTTAAATAAAAATAGTCAACGGAACTGTTAAAATACCGGTGATAAAAGAATAGTAGCATACGGTAGTTTATGGTATTTTCTGTAGCACACGGTACTCTACAGTAACACACGGTATTGCATAGTGTCTCATATTATTGGTCTGATAATTGACACCGTAACTGTTACGCATCATTTCATCGATAATTGTCACTGCATAATATTTTATATTATCAATTCAATAATTGTTGTTACACAGTATTTTGCATTATTGATTTAATAATTGTCATTACACTGTATTTTATATCATTGAGTCAATAATTGTTGTTGCACTGTTTTTAAAATTATTGAACCTAATAATTGTCACAGTAACATATGCACAGTAATTCACATTATTGAATCAATAATTGTCATTACACAGTAACGTATGCTTTATTTTACATTATTGTTATCTCTATTATGATGTTATTTAAACAGTTGTATTTCATTAATTTATTGACTTGATATCTAAGAGCTAACTATACTGTATTTATAACAATTAGTCATAATAATTGAATTGATAAAGTTATTTGTTTATAATATAAAGTTAGGTGATTATTAGGTGATATGAAATGAATGGTGTAGATTAAAGTGTGAATTATTGTTGAATAATTGAATTGATTTGTTTATAATATAAAGTTAGGTGATTATTAGGTGATATGAAATGAATGGTGTAGATTAAAGTGTGAATTATTGTTGAATAATTAAATTGATTTGTTTATAATATAAAGTTAGGTGATTATTAGGTGATATGAAATGAATGGTGTAGATTAAAGATAATATAATATTTGAAATGGATGGTGTAGATTAAAAGATGATCTTTAAATGAATGGTTTAGATTAAATGAATGATAAGATTTTTGGCTATAAATAGAAGCCTTAACTTAAGGATTTTTCATAAACTTTCTTACTTGTTCTTTCTTTCTCTCTCTAAATACTTCTTGTGAAAGTTCTCTCTAAGTGTGCTTAAGTCATCTTGAGTATTTGTGAAGATCTATAAGTATACGTGTACTGTTCAAGTTAATCAACCTCATTTAAATCAATATCCAGTCACGTGTTGAGGTAAGGGATACCATCTTTTTCATCTTCCATTATTCAAACGTACTATGGTAAGGGATTATCATTAATTGATTCTCGATCATAACATTGTTTCTTCCTTACTCATAAGACGTGCCTTTTATTTCCATGTATTAAATTGTGGGAATAACCTTACGGAGCGGATTGCCGCCTGTTGGTGAATAACCTTTCGTATTCATTCATTATTAATCTCTGAGAATAACCTTACGGAGCGGATTGCCGCCTGTTTGGTGAATAACTCTTTGTACTCAAATTCTATTAAATTGTGGGAATAACCTTACGGAGCGGATTGCCGCCTGTTGGTGAATAACCCTTTGTATTAATTTCCTTCACCTTTTGTTAATCAAACCTGCTACGGTAAGGGATATTATTTTCTTTCATACTCCTAAATCGAAATTTATTATGGAACTATTGCTTCTATAATTCCTGAAAATATTATATGTTCCATAATAGTTGAACTTCATTATTTCAACTGAACCTTCCTATTTACGTGAACCTTTCTATTGAATTGTAACCGTTATTCTGAACTGTGGATCTTGAATTTCACTCCACATCATGTTGACAATTTGGACATTATTTGAATCTGTACAAAGTAAACTTCCGATACTTATTGTTATCCTATTTCTTCTGTTCATCATTTACATCATTCTAATCATCCAAAAAATCAAGTTGTTGTGAATATCTGTGGCCGGGGGCACAGATGTGATATATTTGTTGAACAGATGATAGGTTAAAGGCGATATAATAGGTTAAAGGCGATACATCTGTTCGGTGTCTTTTATGGCACGTGGTGAATGTTCTCTTTGGCCCGTAGTGCAAAGATGAACTGTTGTTTGGTATGATTATGACCAAAGGCTGAATCTGGTATAATCATGACCGTTGGTGTTATATTGAATGTCTTTGGCCCGTAGTGCAAAGATGAACTGTTGATCTGCATGATTATGATCAGGAACTGTGAATTTGTATTATCTTGACTAATGATATTTCAGATGATAAAAGTTGATGATGTTTTTCCTAAAAAGAGAACCGAGTGGACATTATAGTCTGCATTATTCTTCTAATAGATTACTCATTCCGCTGCTATTATTGATCTGAACGTTGTTTAAGAATTTAACTGCAGTTTTTGATATAAACCTTGTAGTCTATTGTATTCTATCAAGAACTCAACTGTTGAAGACTAATGATAATTTATTCGTCATTATCTTAGTCATGATATTCTTTACTGGGCTATTTGAGCTCACCCTTTCTTTTGTTCCATTGTTTTTCAACAGGAGATGAAAACATAACAGGGTCTAGCCGGGGAATGGAGTGAGGGTTCGAGGAATAGTTATCATAGTCTTCACGTTTTGTAAAATAGTGTGGCAATAATAGTGAAGACTTAGTTGTGTATTATTATACACTGTATTGTTGTACGTTGTGCTTTGTTGTAATAATTTTGTTGTAGTATTTTGACGACTCAAGTTTGGGCTGTGTGGGCCCAGATTTGGGGGCGTCACAACGGAGCTGGTGAAGGAGGAGGAGGACGGCGGGGGTGGGGGAAGAGGAGGCGGACGACGGAGCTATTGGGGGAAGGGGAGGGAGGACGAGGAGGAAGGGGACGGAGGGGGTGGGGCGGGGCTGTTGGGGGAGGAGGAAGGAAGGGGAGGGGGTGGGGTGGGGTGGGGTGGGGCGGGGATGAGGGGGAGGAGGCGGACGGTGGGGTGGGGGAGGAGGAGGCGGACGGCAAACGGCGGAGCTGGGGGGAGGGGTGAGGCGGGGAGAAGAAGAAGCAGCGCTGCTGTTGCTTTTTCAGTTTTTTTTTTTTTTTTAATACTTTTGTGCATAAGGATAAAATAGTAAAATATTTTTATTCAGACATTTTGAAAAAAATAATTATCAAACAACATTTTTTCATTCAGATACAATACTATTCAGACACTCTATATTATTCAGATATCTAAAGTATTCAGATCTTAATAACCAATTTTATCAAACACAACCTTAACAACTCAAATAGAAGGTTTAAGATGTATTTGCTAGAATAGTACTCATAGCAATATATATATATATGCATTAATGAATAAACATAATATATATATCAATAAATAATTATGTATTATTATATATTTATAGATAATTAACTATATGATTTAAGATTTGTATTAAATATATATTTATTTATGTGTGTGTGTCTATATATATTATAAATATATAAACATAATATATCAATAAATAATTATATATTAATATAATTATAAATAATTAAATATATAATATTTTAAATATATTTTTAGTTATGTATATACAAATAAATATGCTAATGTTATATTTTGTTAACGTAATTAATATTAAATTTTGTATATACAAATAAATATATTAGTTAATATTTTGTTACCAGAATCTAACTTATTAGATTATTTATTAAACACTCGTTAACAAATTTTGAAAAGTCAGAATTAGTTTAACAAACACCTGTTAACAACTTTTGAAGAATTAAAATCAGAATCAATTTCTTAGAATCAAAAATAAAAGTAGAAGCTGAAAATGAAAACGTGAAGACAGACAGAGTTACACTGATATAACATATCATATCTATGATGAGTAAGTTACACGCATGGTTGACTATATTAATTAAAACAAACAATTAGAAAGAAGTGGACTGACTATAAATAAATAAAATTAAGAAGAATTAGGTAACTAACACACATTCAACAGTCTTAAAAATCTGCATATTAAAAAAAGGTTAAAATCTATGGCTACAATCATAAATAGATATTGGTCAAAGGAAAGGGATGCTTAATTTCCTCCCAGAGTTGTTGGCCTCCTTTTATAAATTCAATTGTTTAATGTCTCAACTCTCTAAGTTTACTCATTCAATATATATACACACATATATATGTGTGTAGAAAATGACATCCCTCTAAACTTCAGACCAATGTAGACAGGGTGATGTGTGTGTGTATATATATATACACACATAACCTTATGTACATTCGTTGGAAGTTTAGAGAGATGTCATTTTTTATATACACATAATTAACCAGGTTTATAGATTAGATAAACGCAGATGGATAGGCATGCACGTGTGACCCCGATGGATAGCGAGTCTTAGGTTTTATCTCTTGCTGGATTTGTTTTAACTAAAGTATCAAGGATATATAGCCAATAATTTGTTCATATATATATATATATATATAAAGAGAGAGAGAGAGAGAGAGAGAGAGAGAGAGAGAGAGAGAGGTGAAAGATAATCTAAGACAGTTATAATCAAGATTAGCTAAGATTATTTAGCAAAACAAAGTAATTTTGGATAAATTAAAAAAAAATTGTAATAAAAATCCAAAAATAAAAAATATAATCTGTAATAAAATTATGTTATTTTGTTAAGTAGTATTAGACAAACTTAATTAAGGCATTGCCTCAAATAACTTTTTCCTATAAGTGGAGGTTGTGGTGGTAAATGGAGATGGTGATGGACTGATCACAATGGTGGTGGTAGGCATGGATGTTTAACTAGTTTAATTAATTTAATTTATTTTTGTTTTTAATATGTTTTCCTTGTTTATTTTGTTTAATATAGTTTAAATGCTTAATGTATTTTAATTATGTGAGTATACTATAAAATAAAAAGATTCTTAATTATCTTGTTTAATTAAATTTGAAATAAAATTTTAATATTTTTTACAGAATTTAATTAGTGTAAGTGCATTTGGTTTATGTATAGTTTGCTACCGTGAAATGCCACCTTGACATATATATATATATATATATATATATATATATATATATATATATATATATATATATATATGATGTGGACAAACTCTCATTTTTCATGTGCTACTCAATTTGTTAAAAGTTAAATAATTTAATGAATTTTATAATATTTTGTTAAAAAATTATAATTTAATGAGATGAACGGAATTTTTTTTTGATAATATAAATATAAATTAAAATTCAGTTAAATTGACAAAAATGATTTAACCCAAGGAGTCATATTCAACAAAATCATCATATATTGTTGTTAAGTCAAATGTGACAACCAACCACTAACCATATATCCTTAACCTACCCTAACTCCTATCCTAACTCATCAATTCACTCAGCTGGATCTACGTGCCAGAACTAGAGCAAAAACAAGGATGTGACTGGAAGGGCGCGACTAATGGAAAGAAATTAAATCTTTTAGAAATTTTACACTCCTCAGTTCAATTTTTTTTACTGTTCTCTCTGTTTTAAATTATTAAATTAATATTAATTTTTTAAAAAAAATTAAAAATTTACATGAATTCATTTAATTTATGTTACTATAGTTATGAATATTATAAATTACCTAAAAAGTACTAATAGTTATATAATTTATTATTTTAAAAACTTAAATAAATCATGTCAATTTTAAATTTAAAAATATCTCAAGCTAACTTTTAAAAAATCAATAATAATTTTATAATTCGAAGGAAAGGAAATACAGTTATTAAATTTTGAAACTAATTTAAAAATATTGAAGTTCAAAATTAATATGGGTTTTTTAATGTTGTCAAATTAACACAGATTCCTTTCCTTAATGATAAGCTATCTACAAAATATTAGTTATTAAAAAAATTATTGTTTCTTAATTTTTAATGAATAATTTTAAATTTAAATTTTAAAATGTCTCAAAATAATTTTTAAAAAATCAATAATAATCTTATAATTAAAAACAAAAAAAGTACAAAATAAATATAATTTTATTATTTATATGCAAATAATTTAATTTTATAACTTTATTACCCTCTACATTAAAATAAGTTATGTAATTTAGAAGAAAAAAAAATCTTTGAACAAATAATATTAAAAAAAATTGTATATCAAATTTTTTAACATATAGAGTACGTATTAATTTAAAGTCAGAAGGAAGGACTCTGAAAAATATATTCTCCTGCTTTGCTTTGATTACTCTTTGCTTTATAAGTAGCACTTAATTTAACCATTCAGGCATTCGCACTAGCTAGATCACTAAAGTCGGTCCGTGTTCATCGAATAAACTTCCTAACCCCTAAGTATTTTTATAAAACTTATTATTATCTGTACTTAAAAAGAAACAGTCACATCATCATAAATATATATATATATATATATATATACATGATGCTAAACCCCACGTACACACTCAATCCATTCGAACCGTTACTTTTTAAATTCAGGATGATATAATATTGATACGATATCATTCGTCAGAGTAGTAATATAATAATAAAAGCTAGCCTCTCAGTTCTCAACAAAGCCCCTAGGTATTCGTCAGGGACTACTTTATATACACTACATCTAAACACAACATCAAACACAACATCCCATCTCACCGTTAAAAAGTGGGGTCTAACATAGATTTCCGTGTCAGGACCCACTTTTTAATAGTGAGATGAAGATGTTGTGTTTGGAGTTGTGAGTGTATGTAGTGTAAGTAAACTTATTCATTCGTCAGAGTAGTAATATAATAATAAAAGCTAACCTCTCAGTTTTCAACAAAGCCCCTAGGTTTATTAATTTGATTTTAAGAGGGACAGAGATGTTTAACACGACTATATATATACATATACATATACATATACAAAAAATTTCTCCAATAAATTAAAAAAAAAATAAATCAAAAAAAAATCGGCCATAACTATAGTTTGGCCGTCGCTAAATTATAAAAAATCGATATTTCTGTTCCATAGTGACTGTAATGACCACAAATTCTATTTGTCATTATAATTATAATTATTAAATAATTAGCAATGAAGTAAAACTTTTGTACTAATTAATTATGCATTAAATAATTTAATGAATATACTTGTGTATGTGTATATTTATCTAGTAATGAAGCAAAGTGATATAATTAATTAAAGTAAGTCTAATGGGATTATATTATAAGTCCAAATGAGGTATTAAATTAAGTTAAATCAATTTACCTAGTTGTCCATGTAATTAATTTAAACATTAATCCATATAATAATTAAACTAATCCAAAGTGTATATATGTATCTATAAGCCATAAAAATAAACCAAAAATGGGGGGGAATCCCCATTTGGCCGGGTATAGGGCCCCCCACATGGGGTGACTTGTTTGCTTCATGTTGCTTCTAACACGCTCCTTTTCATAGTTATTCAACCACCCATTTCAATCACCTTGTCATTCACCTAGTCATTCAAGCAAATAGTAATCTTAATTAACCAATGCTAGTTGATTAGGGAGTTAATGAAGAGTTACCCCAATTCTATATATAGAGTGTCTCACATTTGTGTTATGTTGGTTAGTCATTTGTTCAACAAACTGTAAAAATTATCAGAGTAATAAGAACTTGGCTGGTATCAGCTCAAGATTGTCAGAAGAAATATACAGATCTAAATCGACAAAAACGAGATTTTGAAGTAGGAGTTTTGTGTTCATGAAAGTGTCTTTATGGAAAGGGAAGATCAGATTTAGAAAGAAGATGAAACTAAGTCCGAGGTTCATAGGACCGTTCGAAATATTGAATAGAGTGGGTGAAGTGACGTACGAGGTAGCTCTACCTCTTGAACTGGAGCATATCCACAATATGTTTCACGTGTCAGTGTTACGACTATATAAGCCTGATTACAAGCACGTCATATTCTATGAGCCAATACAAGTTGAAAAGATTTATCATATGAAGAGATTCCTATCCAGATATTAGATAGGAAAGGGCAAAAATTACGAAATAAGGTTATATACTATGTCAAAGTCCTTTGGAGTTTGGAGGAACCACAACGCTGAGGAAGCTACATGAGAACTTGAAGAAAATATGAGGAATAATTATCTGCATCTTTTTGAATAGTTTTAAATTTGTAATTTCGAGAACAAGATTCTTATAAGGGGGAGGATGTAATGACTACGAATTTTATTTGTCATTGTAATTATAATTATTAAATAATTAGCAATGAAGTAAAATTTTTGTACTAATTAATTGTGCATTAAATAATTTAATGAATATACTTGTATATGTGTATATTTATCTAGTAATCAAGCAACGTGATATAATTAATTAAAGCAAATCTAATGAGATTATATTATAAGTCCAAATGAGGTATTAAATTAGGTTAAATCAATTTACCTAGTAGTCCATATAATTAATTTAAACCTTGATCAATGTAATAATTAAACTAGTCTAATGCTTGTTTTAATTAAATGTAATATAGGTTATTTAAGGTTAGCTCAATAGAACAATTAAATTGAGCTCAACCAAATTAAATGGATGAGCCCAACTTATTTAATTCTTAAATTCAAAGTGGAGCTCAATAGGAAGTCAAAATATTGGTCAATATATATATATATATATATATATATATATATATATATATATATATATATATATATATATATATATATATAAGTGTATATATGCATCTATAAGCCATAAAAATAAACCAAAAATGGGGGAAAATCCCCATTTGGCCGGGTATAGCGTATAGCCCCCCCCATATGGGGTGGCTTGTTTACTTCATGTTGCTTCTAACACACTCATTCCTATAGTTGCTCAACTACCCATGTTAATTACCTTGTCATTCATTTAGTCATTCAAGCAAATACTAATCTTAATTAGCCTCTTAATTGACCAATGCTAGTTGATTAGGGAGTTAATGAAGAGTTACCCAAGTCCTATATATAGAGTGTCTCATCTTTGTGTTATGTTGGTTGGTCATTTACTAGAGCATTATAGAGAGAAAAGTGAGAGCTTCCAAGAGAGAAAAGAGATAATACATTTGTGTTGTGAGAATTCACTAAGAAAATTGTTAAAGGAGGAGCATGGTAGATGACACATAACCTCATAACTTACTTTAGAAGGAGAAGAAAAAGAGCACACAAGTCCAACAGGTTCAAAAGTGCTCTAACTCTTTTTTAGTTCATTTTTGTAATTTATATATGTTTTATATGGTCAAAAGATATTTTTAACAGCTCAAAAGTTATTTTGATGGTCTAGAAGTCTAGAACTATGATATATTGGTAGATTTATGGATTGATATACTTAAATCATGCTTTGGTATATGTGGTATTCATATAAAAGGAAGAAAAGTCTATATTAAACTTTATCGATAAAACTCTAGATGAGTATGTGCTATTTATTATTATAGTTTGGAATGTACAAGTTGAAAAATGAATTTCTATGGCTAGAAAGTTATATAGATGAGTTATAAAGAAAACCTAACTTGAATCTTTCAAAAATATATAAAGATGAAGAAGTTATGGCTTTTCCGCAAAACATGGGGTTTTGAAACTCTAAATAGTTCGATCTTAAATTTCGTGTTAAAAAGTTCTCAAAAACGTGATCAAACCACGAAATGTTGTAAAATAAGAAGTTAGAAAGATAACAAAACTGAGTTTGTGTCATTTGGATGTATAGATTTCATTTTATTCAAGTTTTAATTAAGATAACTCAAGTTGGAAAACTGCCTATTTTTGGAAAGAAAAAAAAAACAACCGAGCACCAACAGTGCTGGACTAAAAAGGAGTTAACACCAGCAACACTCGGGGCTTCTGTTTCCGACGCCAACAGTGCTGGACTCGGTTCATTCCGAGCGCCGGCGGCGCTGGGCCGATTTTTCAATTTTTGCTGGGTCAGATTAGGTAAAATATGGTCGGGTCGGCGGAAAAATGAATTTTTTTTTAAATTTTTTATTTTTATTTTTAGATCCAATGAATGTAGTTTAAAAATTATAAATAGTTAATTTAATATATAAATGGGAATAAATATTATTAAAGGATTAATAATATTAAGAAATTAATAAAATATTATTAAATGATTAATAATATTAGTAATTGAATAAAATATTATTAAGTGACTAATAATATTAATAAAGTAATAAAATATTATTAAATAATTAATAATATTAGATAATGATTAAAATATTATTAAATAATTAATAATATTAAAATGTTAATAAAATATTATTAAGTAATTAATAATATTATAAGACTAATAAAATATTGTTAAATTGATAATAATATTATATAAGAGTTTGAATTATATTAAATTAATATATGTTTTATATTATCAAGTGGTGATAATATTTTCAAAATGTTTATATACCTTTAACTATATAATTATTTGGTTAAGTGTAAGAGGTGTAAGATGTATAGAGGTTATCATATGAATGAATATATAATATTAATTTAAAGATCGACTTGATTAAATGTTAGGTTTATTCAGAGAAAATTGAATTGATTTGGTTAGCAGTAATCTACACACGAGACAAGTTCCTTAACTTTACTCAAATTTTATATTAAGCAAGTTCTCTAACTTTATTCAATTATTGTTGAGTAAGTTTATACATTTGTATTTATTTGTCAGAGTTTTAAGTGATTTAATTATTTAAAGTTATTCTGTGACGCCCCCAAATCTAGGCCTACACAGCCCAAACTTGAGTCGTCAAAAGACTACAACAAAATTATTACAACAAAGCACAACGTACAACAATACAGTGTATAATAATAATACACAACTAAGTCTTCACTATTATTGTCACACTATTTTACAACACGTGAAGACTATGATAGCTATTCCTCGGACTCTCACTCCATCCCCCGGCTAGACCCCGTTACGTTTTCATCTCCTGTTGAAAAACAATGGAACAAAAGAAAGGGTGAGCTCAAATAACCCAGTAAGAAATATCATGACTGAGATAATGACGAATAAATTATCATTAGTCTTCAACAGTTGAGTTCTGAATACAATAGACTACAAGGTTTATATCAAAAACTGTAGTTAAATTCTTAAACAATGTTCAGATCAATAATAGCAGCGGAATGAGCAATCTATTTGAAGAATAATGCATACTATAATGTCCATTCGCTTCTCTTTTTAGTAAAAATATCATCAACTTTTATCATCTGAAATATCATTAGTCAAGATAATACAACTTCACAGTTCCTGGTCATAATCATGCAGATCAACAGTTCATCTTTGCACTACGGGCCAAAGACATTCAATATAACACCAACGGTCATGATTATACCAGATTCAGCCTTTGGTCATAATCATACCAACCAACAGTTCATCTTTGCACTAAAGAGAACATTCACCACGTGTCATAAAAGACACTGAACAGATGTATCGCCTTTAACCTAGTATATCGCCTTTAACCTAGTATATCGCCTTTAACCTATCATCTGTTCAACAATTATATCACATCTGTGCCCCCGGCCACAAATATTCACAACAGCTTGATTCTTGATGATTAATACAAATAACAGTGATACAAATGATGAACAGAAGAACAGGATAAACAATAAGTATCGGAAGTTTACTTTGTGCAGATTCAAATAATGTCCAAATTGCCAACATGATGTGGAGTGAAATTTAAAAATGATATTCAAGATCCACAGTTCAGAATAACGATTACAGTTCAATAGAAATGTTCAGAAAATAGGAAGGTTCAGTTGAAATAATGAAATTCAACTATTATGGAACATATAATATTTTCAGGAATTATAGAAGCAATAATTCCATAATAAGTTTCCATTTAGGTGTATGAAAGAAAATAATATCCCTTACCGTAGCAGGTTTGATTAACAAAAGGTGAAGGAAATTAATATCCCTTACCATAGTAATTTTGAATAATGGAAGATGAAAAAGATGGTATCCCTTATGAGTATAAAGGAAAATGATATCACTTACGAATATAGAATAAAAGTGTCATGTGATAATTCGTGTAGACAAATTATTTCCACACGAGATAAATAAAAAGGGTTATTCACCAACAGGCGGTAATCCGCGCCGTAAGGTTATTCCCATCAATTTGAATACGAAGAGTTATTCACCAAACATGCGGTAATCCGCACCGTAAGGTTATTCTCAAAGATTAATAAGGAATGAATACAAAAGGTTATTCACCAACAGGCGGTAATCCGCGCCGTAAGGTTATTCCCACAATTTAATACGTGGAAATAAATGGCACAAGAAAGAAACGATATTATTTTCGAGAATCAAAGAATGATAATCCCTTCAAGTAAGAAAGAAAATAATATCCATTTATGATGATGAAAAGAGTGATACCCCTTACCGTAGTAAGTTTAAGAGTGTGAAAAGATTGATATTCCTTACCTTAACACGTGACTGGATATTGATTTAAATGAGGTTTATCAACCTATATATTTTTAATAAAATTAGTAATTACCACATATAAATTTCAAGGTGTATGATAATTCATATATTATGAACTATCAAAATTATATATATTTAACATAATTTTTGTAGTATAATATAACTACTTTAAAATAGTTTTTAAAATAATATTTCAAAATAAATCTTCCAACGAAAGCTTTTAAAAATGAATCTTCTCAAAGAAGAGTCTTCTAAGGAAAGATTTGTGAATACCGTGAAAAATAGGAATTTATGAAATTACTACTCTTTAATAAAAGACTTACTTGAAAAATTCCTGCACTCCTTTTGGCTTTCAAACTCTCAAAATAACCTTACTATTCTCAGAGAAAACTCATAAAATTCTTATAGAAAAATTCTATGTTTTAGGTGTGATTTTTCTATTCAGCTGAACAAGCTATTTATAGGAGAAAAGAAGTTACTATGCGCGGTAGGTGAAATAAAAAAAAATTCAACAGAGGCTGCGCAGCAGCCTCCACCAACCATCCTGCAAAACACATTTCTCACATTTCATGTGGGTCCCACATGTTTCTTACTATTCACGTTACTATTCACGTTACTATTTCAAATAGTAAAATTAATTATTTTATTTTTTATTTATTTATTTATTTATTCTTCCTGTGAGTCCAATATATAAAATAATGTTACCACAATAATGTAAGAAATACGTTACATATTTTTATTAATTTAATAATATAAATTATAGTGTATTTGCTACTGTGACAATTATTAGATTCAATAATTTTAAACTACAGTGCACCAACAATTATTGACTCGATGATATAAAATACAGTGTAATGACAATTATTGAATCAATAATGCAAAATATTGTGTAGCAACAATAATTGAATTGATAATATAAAATATTATGCAGTGACAATTATTGATGAAATGATGCGTAACAGTTACGGTGTCAATAATATGAGACACTGTGCAATACCGTGTGCTACTGTAGAGTACCGCATGCTACAGTAAAATACCATAAATTACCGTATGCTACTATTCTTTTATCACCGGTATTTTAACAGTTAGCACCGTTGACTATTTTTATTAAAAATGTTACTTCTGTCGTTTTCTATATCCGACAAATATTCCGTTGTGGGGTCCACCAATAATTTGTTATTTCGGCGCCGTCGTACGGCACGAATATTCCCCGACAAAACGAATATTGTCCAACAAAATAAAATTTGCACATAACATCCTTAATTTTAAACTTTATCGATTTAACCACTTACTGTTTCAGAAAAATATATATGAAGAAAAATTAAATTTTATATTTCATAAAATTCGGGGTCTTACATATTCCACATCGATATTATTATTGTATTCGCACTTTGTGCATTTGCAAGCTTTATAGTTCATTAATTCAAGAATTGTTTAAGAATGTCTAAGCTAATTATTTCAGATAGACAATGCATGTTTAAATTCATCAAATTAAATATTTTAAAAGCTTATCCAAACTATTGGTTGGTACAAATTCTTATAGTAAGACTGAGGACAAATAACCCTGTATAAGGGGTATTATATTCGGGAAACCAAACTTGCGCAAAATGTTTGAATGTTATGCATATACATAGGGTACAAGAGGCTGATCCCCTCGCGTATTAAACTGTCAAGGTGTCAGATTTAAATGTTTGTTTCACCTTTAGCAGCAGTTCATAGTCCTTAGATGCCACTCAGCAATAAAATAGTCAATCTATTCTTTTACTGAACATTGATTCTTGTTCTTTATAATTGTTATCTATTGTTGAAATTCATGATGTTATTTTTCAATTAATCATGATATAACTTATTTTATCTGATCTTAAACTTGTTGAGCAAGCTAGTTGCTCACTCTTGCTATATCATGATATATTTTTTCAACTAAACCAGAATGCTCTAAAAAGGACAAAGGCAAGGGAAAAAGCAAATGCTTAGATTAACTTATTGCATGTTAAATTAATTACTTTTTATGTAATTTATTTTGTGAATCTTTTGTAATTTTTTTAAAATATGTACTGTTTATGTTAAGGTTAGTAGACCTTGAGATTATAGCCTTTTGATAAGAAACTTTATGTATTATTTCACGAATTTTAATTTAAGAATATGTTTAGTTGTTATTACGTATTGTATCGTGAGAACCAAACTCGAGATTATGGAATCCGAATTTGGAGTCGTCACAGCAACGATATGAACCGTCGTCATAATATGGCGACGACTTTCTATGCTATAGCAATGGACAAAACTGTCGCTATAACCGATTCGTTTTGGAGAGCCTCACTCATAAATAAATAAATAAATAAATATATATATATATATATATATTAGAAAAAGTCAATGATATTTTAATTTAATGGTTAAAATTAAGATTTTATGATCATTATATCTAATGTTCGATTTTGAGGTATTAAAGTACTTTCACATTATGAAATTATACTGTATTTTTTCAAAAGTGAGATTTTTAAAAAAAAATGAAATAATTATTTTAAATATATGAGAAAGTAGGAGTATTAAAAACACTGATAAAAGACCATTGACCAGCATACCTTGTTGAACAAATTAAAATAGGATTTCATGGTAGTTGCGAAATTTACTTGCAACTTGCGTGTAAGCCGTGATTAAATAGGATGTGCAAACAGCTTTTAAGATTAAAATCCAAGAATAAATCTTCAACCGCCGAAAAATGAAGAGAGAGAAAATATTAAAATATCATGTTCTACCATTGTTTAGAAAGAGGAAGTTTTTCGTCCAAAGTATGAGTTTTCCCTCACCATAATGTTAGAAACACGGGGAAGGAAATAGTAAGATTTTGGGATGAGTATGGGTAAAATTTAGTTGAAGCTTAAAATGAGTTATTTTATATATTGTGATAAAAATATGTTAGATTACAGACACAATAACATAATTTATAAATTAAAAAAAAAATCATAAATAACCGATTGATATGTATATCCATAATAAACATTGACATTTTTTGTTGTTGTAATATAAATATTTTTTATTTTAAATTTCATTGGAATTCATGTCGCACATGTTCAAAAATGACGATAATACCAAAATAATTATTTTATAGTACTTCAAAGTTACTGTTTTTTAGTGTTAAAATCGATAAGAAAATCCTAACTTATACTAGTTGCTTACACATAATTGGGGTAATTTTAGCTGGACGGAAGAGAGAATTCACCTGATGAAAAAGGGAGCTGAGACTGACCGAGCCAAATGCTTGAATTTTGGGACACATAATTGTTCATTTGAACCAAATGGTCTTGGCTCAATGGTTACTCATATCTCTTGTGTATTAAGAGAATAGGGCTTCAAATATTGGTAGTGGCTAAAGTAGGAGGTGTGTGTTTAAATTATGTTTCAAATTTGCAAAAAAAAAAAAAAAAAAAAAAAAAAAAATTGTTCATTTGAGAAAAAACTGTTGTCGGTGAGAAAGAGAACGAGGCTCTTCATGGTCCGTGTGGAATGCAAATTTCATCATCTTTTCTTGAAAATTTTCTAAAAATATTCAATCCTGATTTACAAGGCTCCCGTCTTGCTAAAAAATTTACTCTAAAGTAAGTGGGGTGGTTTTGCTCCCATAAATTTAAACAATTATCATCCTTGTGCCTTAATCATCTTCAACCCTAGCAAAGCTGTTTGTTTATACTAGTGTTAGTATACAGGCTCATACCCCTATTTATCCAAGAGAGGAGATCTGATCTTACATCAACTTCACATTAATATCTCATATTACAGATGTGGATTTGTCCCTCCATATGACATGCTCACGTAAAATATTCATAACAACTAGTTAGTATTTTGATTCTTCTAGGGAAGACGTATAAGAAATTTAGATTCTTTGATCATTTGGAGAATCTTTTTGTAGTTAAATACCAAAGCATTGTCTTTGTTCTTTTTTTTTTTTCTTCTCTATGCTTGACTGTATATGGTGTGACAGGTCTAGAGTGCTATTGGTGAAGCTTATCTTAACTTTTTTAATTCAAAGGTAATTGTAAATTTATTCAAAATGTAATTGGGCTCGCTCCTGGAGCGAAGGGTCGATAGGTCCAGGGTGAAAGGAACAAACCCTCCACAAGAGAAATAGAGTAATCATTGTTTGATTGTCACCACGAATAATTTTGCAAGGATGTGGGGGCAGAGCCCTCAGCCCAAATTTCTAGGGATAATATTTTATTTTATGGTGAATTAGGGTATTTATATTGTGTTATATAAAAAGGGGATCCTGTAATATATAATGTATAAAATTTCTAAAAGATAGTGAAACTGTCAACCGTCAACTGACTCTTTTGCGTGAACCACGTAAATGTCTTGTGTGATTTTATTTTTTTTTCGCGTTTTCTCTTTGCTATCGTTTCTAGTGCGTTGTAATTCTGTAACACGAAGAACCCGGCATCTTGCTGGTAACTGAAAATTGATAAATATGATTGATCCTTGTTTACTCTTGTGAACACAATCCATTCATCAAAGCAGTACATCTCAATATGGCTCGCTGGTAATTGCATAGGTGAGTTTCTAAGACTAGAATTTCATTTTGAGAATCTTACCTAATGGTTGATATATTTTAGGAGGCTCAAGATCCTTTCTAAAACTCTTCTTTCTGCTAGTGATTAATTCCTCCCTAATTGCTACTAAAGCAGCCTTTCTCCTTTCCTTGTGCTCTCTCCACCTTCGTATCTGTTCCTCGAGTGCTGCTTTAGCGGTCTCAGCCATTTCTGCCCTGCACGCTGCCTGTTCTGCTCGTGTCCTAAACTCCCCAATTCTTACTGTTGTAATCTCCAATTCTTTCTTTAAAATTTCCATCTCCTGCCTAATACTAGACTTTGGCTCTTGAGCTTGATCCGCCTTTTTTACCAAGGCCTCGTATTCTTCCACTGAAATTGTGATCTGTATTTCTGTTTCGTCTCCTCTCTTTTCTTCTTCTGATTTTGACGCCTCTATTTCGGGAACTTCTTCGTCCTGATAATACTTTTGAGTTTCTTCATCCCATTTGCCTGCTTCTTCTTTTAATGTTTGGATCTCTTTCTTGGCTTCCTCTGCTTCCCATGCTAGCTGCTGAGTGACAAGGTGCAGCGCTGAGATTTCACGCTTGGCTCTTTCTTCAGCTGCCTCAGCAGCGGCAGTTTTTGATCTCCCTCTATGTAGCTCAGATTTCAGTAATGCAATCTCAACTTGTGCTTCAGTCTCTCTAGCACTAATCTCCTCCACCTCACTCCTAATCTTCTCAAACTTTCCTGTTATCGTTTCAACATCACAATTGAGGCGGTCTGCCTTTTCATTTGCATTATTGAGTTCTAGCTTTAACCGACTCAAATCCATTTCCAATGAGTTAATATGACCGCCTTTGTTTGCGTTCTCTCTCACCAGCAGCTCCATATCAGCTATTAGCAGGTTTATATCATTAACGGCATCAGAAGTAGCTTTCTCAGCTGAATTGTGCAGCTCATTTACTCGCTGAAGTTCCAACTGCAGTGACTCAATTAGTAAAGACTTTTCCAGGAGCTTGTTCTCCAAATTCTGCATCAATTTCAACCGATTTCTCATTGATTCCAACTCTTCTGTTGTTTCCACTACTGATTTTGTGGCTAACAGTAACTCAGCCTGCTTCTCAAATAAAACTACAGCTTCTTCTTTTTCGGCCTCCATAGCAGCCAGCTGCAAGTGAAGAATAGTTTCATTGAGTTCCGATACATGCCCAAGTAGCTCTGCTGTCTTCCCCTTCTCCATGTTTAAAGCATTTTCCATCAGTTCTGCTTCTTTCATTGCCTCAGGCTTTGCGTCTCTGGCTGCCACAAGTTGTACCTCCGTGTTAAGCAACTCCCTTTTTGTAGACTTCAACTCGCTTATAACATGAGAAAGTTCCTCCCGAATCTTAACATTTTCCGACAATTGTTCCTCCATCACCTTTATCTTGGATTTAAGTTCATCTATCCCCGTTCTAGCTTCTCTGCATTCATTAATGTATGTATCTCTCTCAAACTCCGTGTTCTTAAGCAGGATGAAAAGTTCGTCCGCAGTTTTTTGATAGTGATCTAGTCTAAGGAGGGTTAGCTTGTGGGCGGAGTTCTTTGCCTCCAGTTGAAATTTATAGTTCGTCAGGTCCTTCAATAGGTCTTCGAGTTCTTTCTCTTTGTCTAGCTGCTGATTAAAGACGCGAGAAAAAGTATTGGAGTAAGTATTGATCTTATAGGAAAGTGTGAATTATACTAAAAAACTGCCATTTTTTGAAATTACATGATACGAGTTTTAGTTCAACTGAGTTCTCCTAGATTGAATGATTGATACCATGACTTTATGCAGACTTATATAATCAGTTTTGAAGTAGATCACTGTTTTTATAAGCAGTAAACTTGAATATGATTGATTATGGAATATAATGCTTAGGTATCTGCAGTTTCAACATACATTGTTGCAGGCAGGCCAGCTTCTTTTCTGATCGTTTTTCTCACCAAACAAGAACAGTGCAGCTTGGACCGATTCAACGGATTTTGTGTCAATTTCTCCCATGCTTGCTGCTTCTCGGGAGGTAAAAATGAGCAGATATAATTTTTGCTTACTTGACAAATTCTGACGAGGCAATCTACAAAATTATAGTAGTAGTATTTAGGAACCTTAGTACTGTTTTAGTAATACAAGGTGAAAACATTAAAGATAAGTTTTAATCTACTTCAAAAAGAAAAGATCTATAATGATCGAAGGATATATAGGATTACTGTTTAAAGTTCATTTTTCCAAAAAAAAAGAAGCTTTTAGTGTCAACCATCAGTTTCTTTGCCAAGAAAATAGAATTCCCATATATAGTATAGTGTGCAGAAACAAAATTTAAATCGAAACCTGAACAAACTCGAAACCTGTTACCTGGGAATTTTGATGGAGAGAATATGGTGTGGGAAGAGGTAATGTGAACGTTAATTTATTAGAATTATCATTGGGATTTTAATATAATAGCTAGCTTTATTGTTTATTTGAATGAGAGATCGAGGTGCCCAGTTTTTGTCACAATGGAAGAATTGGAAGGGGATGATGTTATCGACAACATTGTAGAGATCGTCCAAGGAGTTGTTGCACTTTGTGGTCTGATCTTTCTTTTAATTTCATGCTTAAGCTGTTTTTTATTAGTAATTATTTTGAACATTTGGACGTCATATGCTTGTAATCTGCCCAAATTCCTGCTCGGCCATATCCCATTTTCATGTCATTGTCTAAGAGAAACTAGAACATGCAAGATTTTCTCATCATGCCATAAGAACACCATCACTTCATCACCGACCTAAAATATTTTAGCACGCCTACGTTCATCAGCAACAACTTTATACTTCATATTACATTGCTCTAGCTTTGCTCTCACCTCTACTTGCACATCGCGTATATGCTCAACCATCGTTGTAGCAGCAGTACTAGAACCTGTTACTTTTGGCAAAGGAGCCAAATCCAGAATATGCTTAGGAACTTTGCGATAAACAGCAACAAAAGAAAACATACCAGTGGAATTATTGATTGCACTGTTGAAAGCAAATTCAGCTCTCCCAATAGCCAATGCTCGCTTTTTAGGCTGATCACCACAACCACATCGAATCATGTTACCCAAGAACGATTCACCACTTCAATTTGGTCATCTGCTTGCGGATGAGTTATAGTACTATTCTTCAAATGAGTATTAAACCTATGCCATAGAGTAATCCAAAAAGAAGGTAGAAATTTTAAATCACGATCAGACACAATAAAAGAGAGAATTTAATGTAAGCGTATAATTTCTTGAAAAAATAGTTTCCCAATATAAACAATATCAGATATTTTTTTACAATGAATAAAGTGCACCATTTTGGAAAACCTATCCATAACCACGAAAACAAAATCATTGCCCTTTTGAGTCTGAGGAATACCTAAAATAAAATTCATGCTAAGTTCCTCCCAAATATTTGTCGGCACCGACACTGGCATATAAAGTCCCATATTTTGAACGTTACCAACTTGGCAAATGACACAGCTACGAACAATACTTTCAATATCTTTGTAAAGCTTAGGCCATAAATACCTCTCTCGTGTACTATGCAAAGTTTTCTCACGTCTCATATGAGCACTAAAACCATCTCCATGCAATTCCTGAATAAAATGCTCACGTAGAGAAGTTTTGAGAATACATAAACAATTTTTCTTAAACAAATATCCCTCCAATATGTGAAGTTCACCATGAGAATTATGCCATTGACACTTCTCCCATATCTCCTGAAAATCTTCATCCTTGGGGTATAACTCCTTGAGGTAGTCAAACCCCACAATTTTAGTACGAAGGAATTAGCACAGCGACTGAGGACATCTACAATTTAATTAGTAACTTCAAACTTATATTTAATCATATGCAAACTATTCAAAATATGTTGCCCAATGTGCATGCAATTTATTAATATGCTTCTAAGTTTTGAAATACCTGAGAGACTGATGATCGGAATAAATAACAAACTCATACGGTATCAATTAAATACGACTCTCATGTCCTTAGAGCATGAAAAATTGCATACAACCTTGAGGTAGTCAAACCCCACAATTTTAGTACGAAGGAATTAGCACAGCGACTGAGGACATCTACAATTTAATTAGTAACTTCAAACTTATATTTAATCATATGCAAACTATTCAAAATATGTTGCCCAATGTGCATGCAATTTATTAATATGCTTCTAAGTTTTGAAATACCTGAGAGACTGATGATCGGAATAAATAACAAACTCATACGGTATCAATTAAATACGACTCTCATGTCCTTAGAGCATGAAAAATTGCATACAACTCATGTTCACAGGTTGACCATTTCTATCGAGTGTCATTGAGTTTCTCACTGAAATGCGCAATAGGGTGACCAGCTTGAGAAAGCACACAACCAATTTTCACCCTACAAGCATCACATTCAATTTCAAACACATTAGAGAAATTTGGTAACACAAGAACTGGTGTTGTCAATTTTTCTTTAACTTCTTTAAAACTGCTATGTGTGTCCTCCGTATATTGAAATTTAGTCCCTTTCATACAATCAGTTATTGGAGCTACAAAAGTGCTAAAATTTCGAATAAAATGCAAATAAAAGCCTGCAGGCCTGTGAAAGTTCCGCATCTCAATAATAGTTTTAGAAATTGGTCATTCTCAAATAGCTCGAACCTTTTTTTTATTTACCTGAATTCCATTTGCACTGACTACAAACTCTAAAAATAGAAATTTGCTTTTTAGAAAAGTATACTTTTTCAGATTAATGTACAATTTATTTTCATGAAGTGGCTCAAAATTTGTTGTAATGATTTACTTGTTGGCATCAATTTATATATCCAAAAAATTTAATAAGAAAAAACATTAATCGTTAGAGCACATCCATAGAAATATATGAACATATAAATAATACAATAGTTTCTATGTTAAACTTCAACTATTTTAATACAAATATTAAGTTGGTAAAGTTCTATCAATACAAGTAATAAAAAAATAAATAGCATAATCAATCTCAATATTAATTTAAAGTCTCACAAAAAGGGTGAGGTGAGACCATCTTAGGGGGTGTTTGATTGTGGCTGAATGGGTAAGTGGGCTGAATCGGTAAGTGGCTGAATTATTAAGTGCGTTTGTTTGGAAAAAAATTCGTCTGAATGGCTGAATCGGTCAGATGGCGCGGCTGAATGGTTAAGGTCAGAATTTGTGGCTGAATGGACTGAATGGAGAAAAAAAAATAAAAAAAATTATATTATGTAATATTAAATAAATTTACAACAACTTTGAATTTTTTCAGAGGGGTAAAATATTAAAAATATGTCATTCAGATCTTTCAGATATGTTAATTATCAAACAACTTTTTTCATTCAGATTCAGATTCAGCTCATTCAGATTCAGATTCAGATTCAGCTTATTCAATTTTTATCAAACACCCCTTAGGAGTAGTAATGATTCATCCCACACATCAGACCTGTGCACAATCTAGATATCGGCGTCTTGTAAACGCTTTTTAATTTATCCAAACGCGACTTTAAATAGATACCTCCTACAGAATATACGCACCCCTCCTCCAGCCAGTCGGTAGTACGGAGTAATTTCGATCGAGGCCTCCTACCTTTTGTCTGTCCGCAACGATCTATTCCATTTAGAGATGTCCGACGAGGAGCACCAGTTCGAATCCAAGGCCGATGCCGGAGCCTCCAAGACCTTTCCTCAGCAAGCTGGCACTATCCGCAAAAATGGTTACATCGTCATCAAAGGCCGCGCTTGCAAGGTCTTCTTTGCTGTACTTTATTTTAACCCCCCCCCCCCCCCCCCCTTCTGATATATACTATACATATGCTGCTATCTTATTATTATAATACGGTTACGTTTTGTTGATATTTCATTTAGGGTAGTAATCGTTGATTTTGATTGTTTAAATCGTTCAGGTCTTTATTGTTTATATGATTCCAATTTTGTGCGAAATGATTTTCTTGTATGTTAGGATTTAGGGTTCCTGTAGATTTTTGGTCTGATATGGAATTATATGTCCAATAGAGCATGGTGTATCCGTGATTTCTCGGTCAATTCAATTCATATCCATTTTCCTTTTATCAAGTTCAAATTGGAGTCTATTGGAGCTGGTCATGGATGATTATAATCTCTACAATATTGTAAACATTTTACTAAACATTTATCATGGAGCTTAGAACTGAATGATTATTATTTTAGCCTACTTTGTCATAATACTGCAATAATTAGCGTGTTAGTGAAGTGACAGAAGTATTATACTGTGATTTTTTACAATAATTTTTTTGGAAAGTTCTTACAAGTTACAATAACATTCTCTTGCAAAAGCAGGCTCCATCCTGAGATTAATATTATTTTTTAATGATTTTTAGATCACATATTTGAAATTGGACACCATTGTAGTTTTTGTAACTAACTAAGCAAACAGACTACGTGGTTGTTAATTGCGTGAGTTTTTGTTTTTCCAAGTTTCAAATTTATGTAGGGGGGTGCATGAAATATATTAAAAGTTGGAGTGCATGCTCGATTTGTGATTTCTAATAGACTTTTACTCAATTATGGTTTTTAGAATAAATGTAAGAATAATTTTTCTGTGCTATGGAATTATGATATGAAGAAAGATGAATGGTAGGACTAACGCCTCGAAGTCCAATTTAACTTTTCCAACTTTCATAAATAATCTATCCTTATCTTTCTAGTTCTGATATTGCGAAGTTACTTCGTAGGTATTTATCATCTGAATTTGCAGATGGATATTGTGTTGCAGTGGTAACCTAAATTTGATATGTCGATGCCTTTCCATTACTTGCTTTGAATATTACAAACTCATGTACCTCATTTTTTAAGGCTACTCATTTTGCTATTGATAATTATTTTTTATACTTGTTTCTTGGTTGGACTATCTGAATTGTTTCATGTAATAGGTTGTAGAAGTTTCTACCTCTAAGACTGGCAAGCACGGCCATGCTAAATGTCACTTTGTTGCAATCGACATCTTTAATGGAAAAAAACTTGAAGACATCGTACCCTCTTCTCACAACTGTGATGTAAGAACAATTTTCTAGTTTTTTCTTCTTCGTTTTTCCCCTTTTCTTTTTTGCATTTATATAGAATTCTTTGCAAAATTAGAATGTCTAATTGTGTCTCTGATTTACAGGTTCCTCATGTCAATCGTACAGATTACCAGCTGATTGATATTTCAGAGGATGGATTTGTATGATTAGTCTTTCTCTTTCTTGACTGATAAACTTTTTGTTTGTGAATTTGATTCCTTATGGTGAAATTTTTTAGGTGAGCTTACTGACTGACAGTGGTAACACCAAGGATGATCTGAAGCTCCCAACTGATGACAATCTGCTGACCCAGGTATGTTCTGGCATTAATTTTTCCTGTGAGAAACTTGTGTCAATAATTAGATGGTTACTACTTGTATATCATTCTAGCATTGTTCTTAGAACTCCTAATATTTGGCTACTAGTTATTAAGATAACTACAAAATGGGAATTATAAAGATGGGGAGAGAGAGATAAACATGGTTTTTAACATATTTTACTTCAATTTGTATATATGTGCCAGCGTTTGGTGGTATAGGATTGTACATTATTGGCAGTTTTTGTATGGCTAATGTGTTGTTTCAATTATTTCTACCACCATAAAGTTTTATGAAGAGAATCCAAATGTTCACGTTAAGATTCTTCAAAATTGATATGTTCCATTTTCATTGCTAAATTCCTATTATCATGGTTGATGCTTTAGTTTTTGGTGGTTCTTTTGTTTGTTTGTTTGTTAGTTTGTTGCATTTATTGATGTTTTGTAACTTTGCAATGTGTAACCTTTCTTTCCTGTCATTGATTTAATTTTCATTTGGATTGCTGATGGTTCCATTGTTTATTGTCGGGTTCAGATCAAGGATGGTTTTGCTGAGGGGAAAGACTTGGTAGTGAGTGTGATGTCAGCAATGGGAGAAGAGCAGATCTGTGCTCTGAAAGACATTGGCCCCAAGTAGCTTCTTCCTAGTGATTTTGAACTATTTCAATTTCAGCAGAGAAATTTGTTTTATGTAAAACATTTATAATTGGCAGCTGCCACTGCCTAAGTGGGTTTATAAACTGTAACTACATCACTGTTTTCTGTATGTTCTATAGATTTTCTAGTCTCAGATACTTTATTATCAGCTGGTCTTTAGTCTCTCCTTTTTTTAACCGGGTTGGAAAATTGCAGCAAACATTCATGTCAATAGTGTGTGGTAAATCGAGATTTGTTGTATATATATATTATTGTGGACATTAACTGTGTCAAACATCTCTTACTTGGAAGAGCCATAGATCTATCAAGACTTGAGGTTGATATTACTCTTACAATTGAATATGGCAATATCTTGTCTGTTTGACATCAGATATACCTATCAGCTTGCCTCTTTAGCGGACCGGAAATTGGTAATGAACTAAAGGTGACAATAATATGAACCTTTCAGCTGAGATTTTTAATATGAACCTTTCAGCTGAGATTTTTACATGGCATTCATGGATAATGCTGCATCGCTGCTGGTAAGTTATGGCGCCTTCAATTCATCTGTAAGTGTGGATTTTTTATTAGAAAATAATTTAAAGTGCCTTAGTAGTTTGTCATCAATTTGGAAAAGGAGTTATAATGACTAGTCCGGTGTGTATTCCCTTAGTGTAAGACTGCATTGCATGTTTGGTATGGATAGGGTGGGTAATGAATTGTCTCAACTACATGAGTACACGTTAAGAAGAGCATGTGCAAAACCCATAATGATTGTTTTGTTTTGTGCGGAATGTGCCATCAATAAATTGTTTAGTCATCCAATTGTATTTTTACACCTCCCTGAAGCAGCAGGTTGAACAAATCTTGATGCTGCTTCCAGTGTGATACGGCTCATAGGTGAAAGTCGATGCACAATGATGGGGGCTTGCCACACTACAAGAAATCTTTCTAGTTGATTGATGTTGGTTCTGGTGGGTGTTACTGGTTTTTTGCCAGTGTTAGAAGTACTAGTAGTAAGCAGCTTTGTGCCAACTGTTGTAGCTGATTAATAATAAAGCATATATCAGCAAACTATCAAAGGAACAATTCCACAACCAACCTCCCATCTATATTTATCTCTCTTGCTGCTCAAACCTAAAATTCTTGGTATGATCACTGTGCTCTTATTCTTTTGAGAATGAAAATAATATATAAAACAATCTTTATTTATGGAGTGGTATAGTCATCGGAGGCAGCGATGATGGCTTGGTGTAGTGGTAGAGCAACACGTTTAATTTCTCCTTTTTCGATAATCAGACATGTATTAGTAAGCTCATTTAATTTATAAACATATTTGGTTTATTAAATGAATGTAAAATGCTTAGTATAACTACTATATAATTTACAAACAATTCCGTTCATTTGGAGAGTCCAAAAGATAGGGTCATCACTTAGGTGGTTGTCTCATGCTCTTTATTTGGTCCACCTAATCATTATTCAAGTAGTCCTGGATCCAAAAAAGAGGGAAATGGTTTGGGGATTGGGAACTAGAAAGGATGACATGCATAATAAAGTGATCCTCATTATTTTCAAAAAAAAATTAGTTTCACTTTTCCCTGTCTTTTTTCTTTTATCCCTCATTTAATCAAATATCAAAGTTCGATACACGGGTCGGTTAGAGACATTTCCATGATTTCCATCCTCTAATATTGTCAACCGTTACTATTAGGTCTTTTTTTGTGTGGATAGTTATCCTTTTCACCCTTCTCCCTGATTTAATAATTTAAATATTTATAGAACTAAATTTTTTTATAATAAATATAAGTTTTTCCTAATTTTCCAACTTAACTCCTTTTTTAAATTTTCCTTAGATCCTAAGATTGTTACAAGGTATAAGATTATTTAAATAAAATGAAAAAGAAAGAAATTCAAACACAATTCTATTAGTCAACACCAATTAATCCTTTGAAAATATTATTATTTAAATTTTTACAACTGTTATAACCATAATATCATTTATAACCAATTATAATTTTGATATATTATGGAGCGTATGTGGATCTTTGGAGTGTTGGCTGTGTATTTGCAGAACTTCTCCTTGGTAATCCTGCCCTACAAGGTAGAACTGAGGTGATAACCTCAAAGCATAATTTAGTAATGTTTCAAAGTACTATTTATTATGAGTGTATGTATGATTGCATCGCTGTGGATTAGAATAGTAAGATAAACTTATTCCAGATATTGATAAAATGCCAACTTCTTAATGTTTTATTTTCTAATAAAACAGAGAGAATGAGAGAACCTTATTTCTCCAATGCTTTGTCAAGTCGTGGAACTTCATATTTCTTATATATATAATGAAGTGATTACATGCTGCTCATTTGATCTCAGATTAACTTACAGTTTGTAGCGTCTACAAGTTACTTGTGATTAACTTATTGGCCTTACAATCATCAGAACTGTCATCTTGTTTGGTGTTCTTTTTATATATGTGAGAGTGATTACATCTGCTATCTCATTAGCCTTTCCATTTTATGTTTAGAATTAATTATCTTTTGCAGCCTTATATTTTTAAACTCCATTCCTTTCCTTTGATCTTTCAAAATGATCTGTACTTGTATGTATAGTTTACGTGGTGGTCGTATACAAAGGGTATAGCTGTATTATTATCATCAGCAAAGGGATATTATAAAGCAGATAGTTGTTTTTCGTCTAATTTCATTGCATTACTAGAACACTTTTTTCAAAGTAAATGCTCCAAAACCATACTCGAAGCTCTGACAAAATGTTCTGTCCAACTACAGGTTGAACAGTTGCACAAAATTTTCAAGCTTTGTGGGTGCCCACCTGAAGATTACTGGAAAAGGACTAAGCTTCCTCATGCAACTCTATTTAAGCCACAACATCCTTATGAAAGCTGTCTTTGGGAGACTTTCAAAGAGCTACCTAATGCTGCTGTTAATCTAACAGAAACTTTCCTTTCTGTCGAACCATGTAAGCTTGGGACTGCCTCTTCTGCCCTAGCCTCAGAAGTATTCATACGGAAAATGCTTTTATATTTTGTTTTATTACATTTGTCAGCATGTTGTGATTAGTTTGACATGAAGAGAAGTAAATTTACCTATATGATTTCATCTCATTGCATCATGACTATGATACAGAAGCTGGTTATTATCTTGAAAACTATCTTTTTCCTAACTATAATTTATATGTTTCCTCTGATTGATTGGACTGACATTCTTGTTCTTTTGCTATACAGCATTAGATTTGAAACAGGACTCTGCAGTTTTATTCTTATTTGAAACTTCACGTACTATGATTCTTCTGAATTTTTTTCTTCTACCTTCTATTCTGGTATTTTAACTTATGCACGTTATCTGTCAAGCTTGCCAAAATACCCCCAAGCAAAGAGCAAAAAACCGTGAGGAGGCAAAAAGGTACGTGTTTTCTATTCTTTTTTTTTTTTGGGGGGGGGGGTGAGGGGTTGGAAGGGAAATAACTGTTCTTACGCAACTGCTATTCTGAACCAGCCCAAAGTTTCTATAACAACACAAGTTTCAGGTCAAACCGCATTGGTGAAAATTTGACATTCCATACATATTCAATTTATCTTCTTATCACCGATGTGCCTTATTTGTGTGACTGTGTGTAGATATAATTATACATACCAAACACGGTCTTGTTATAAGATGCACTCGTGCTTGCATGAAAACTAAAGGAAAGGAATCGTATGGAGTTCGATCATCACCATTGACCAAAAACAAGTATATATTGATTAGCATGCCATCAAATGAAGGAAAATGTGCGATGCTTTCAGTTACTACCATTTACCAAAGCTCACTATAGCAATTAAAATCACGACTGTACTAACATTTATAATGCTGAGATATTTTTGTACGCAATGCCATGATTTATACCTTTTAATTCTTATTTAATGCTTCATGGGAAAATTGCATTTGCAACAATCATGCGAATTTCTTAATAATAATTAGTATACCATTTGGCACCTGGATGGGTTCTATAAGTAGTGCCATTATACAAATGCACAGTTTTTGTCAACCACAAGGAATCAAATAAAATTTGCTGTTGTGCAATCGCCACTTCTTCTTGGAGCCTTTATATTGCAAAATTCTATCTCTCTTGATTTAAGATGAACATACCCGGTTTTTTGTAGGAAAAGAACTGGTGGGAGAACCCGTGGACCTGAATCAATAAGAAAGTAAAGTAGAAAACAGAACAGCATCATCAAATTGGCACCAAAAGAGGTCTTTCTCTTTCCTCTCTCTTGTGTATGTTTATATGTTGTAACTGTGAATAACTTTCAGTGTAGCTCACAGTATGCTTCTGTGTTCCATATTCATTCCTGTTTGTCTTTTATGGTTTCGGTTTTAAGGAAAGCTTATTCTTATACTTGGCTGTTTTTACCTGTATCGAATTTGCCTGTCAGAACTCAAACTGCCGATAAAATAAATGGAAGTGGTGTAGATAACCAAAAAGAAGATATTATCTGAGGTTTGGAGTCGCTGAGGCCATCAATTGATTTAAAGGGAAGATGCTTCCCACATAAAGAATGCATCTCATGGGGACATTCCCTATTCAGGGCCATTAGTTGTTTCTGGGTCAAGTGGCTTTGAATGGACAAAACGACAATTAGATTATTCATCCATATTATCACCCAGTAGGCCGAATTATAGAAATCTCATGATTGAACCTCCTGGTGCATTACATTTATTGTAATACCCGGTTACTTTTATGAAAAGTCCCACATCACCCACTCTCCTAAAATATTTTCCTTCCTTTAGCTATAAATATAACTCTACCCCTTTGGTTTTAAGCCACCAACAATTAAGACCTTCATTTTGAGAAAGGCTTTGTTGTGAGAGGGGTTTTTATAAAAGACCTCCTTAGTTAAATTTTTTCAGTGTCGAGGGCGTAGGCAATTTTCGGTACTCGTATTTTTCGGGTATGTTCTTATTTAAATTTTTGCATTGTTATTATTGTTTTAAGTATTGTATTTAGTTTGTTAGTTAGTATTTAGTATATTTTGTTGGTAATTAGTATTTTTGCATTGTTGTTATTTTTGTAGTTTTAATTATTGTTTTGTATTTAGATTAATAGTAAATAGTTTTGGATTAGTATTATTGATTTTAATTATTGTTTTGCATTTAGATTAATAGTAAATAGTTTTGGATTAGTACTATTGATTTTAATTATTGTTTTGCATTTAGATTAATAGTAAATAGTTTTGGATTAATATTATTGACTTTAAGTATTGTTTTAGATTATTATTTTAGTAACTTTAAAGTTTTGGAATAATGGTTTAATTGTTTGGAAAATGATTAAAGATTGAAAGAATATTTTAAGATATACTTATAGCTATTTTAAAATGAATAAGAAGAATGTTGCATAATAAAATTATTCTAATAACGTTTAATTGTCCTGAATTTATATTTAGGATCTGTTCAACTATTAATTTTGTGTTCAGCGATATCGAGGTAAGTGACTTTCCGAGCTATTTAGTATTTTAAAATTTTCTTTTATAATTATGTATGCTTTAGAAATTATTCGGATGCCTAAATGTATTGTTTCAAATATTGTTATTCTTTATTTAAGGCTTCCATTTGAATGAAAATGTTACACTTATATTTTGTTAAAAACTCGGATCAAGTATTAAAATAGAATTTTGATTTAGAAAATGAGATTATATGATTTTGAACTGTGAAATAAGTATAGTTTTGAATATCGAAAATATTGAGAAATTGCTTTTAGAAACCTCAGTCCGACTATGTATTGAAACCGTTAGTGTTTACGCTAGTTCCGGAACAATTTAGGACCTACTAAGGCGCACACCATTAGATACCCTTCGGGGGGCGCTCTTCGGGGCGCGTGCATGATAAGATACCTTAGTAGGGGGCGTATCATTGACATTATCGAACATAAGGGCCGTGTTACAGGGCTGCTGTAACCTTAGTCGTTCTGTGGATTAAAAGATACATCGAATATATTGAACTTATCGAAATCGTTGATCGAATATATTGAGCTTATCGAAATTTGTCTTTGAATTGTATTTTGTAATTATTGATTTTGATTTTGAAAGTAAATATTGACTATTGTTATTGAACAAGAAAATGTTATTTCAAAAAGGTATATTTATTACTGTTATTGAACAAAAGGTATTTCGAAAAAGTGTTTTGCAAATAGTACTTGATCCACCTAAATAGTGAAGATTGTTACTTGCTGGGCTTCACCGCTCACCCTTACATTAACTTTTACAGGGTCCATTGTTAAGAGTCGAACAATGTGGATGCTTTTGTGGATGGCTGAAGTCCTTTTAGTTATGGCGTTATTAGTATTTTGAATTTGATAAGACTTTTGTTTAAGGGAGCTGCGTCTCCGAAGTTATGTTTTTGGTATTTAGTTTTTGAACTCAGGTGAAATTTGATAATGAAAGATTGTTGGATTTTAAGTCTAGTATCGTTGTGTTGTTTTTGGGCTGCGCTTTTGATATTGTTGCCTTGCGAACTTTGTGCTTGCGGCATGTGACACTACGGGCCTGTAGCGGGTTCGGGGTGTTACAGAGTTGGTATCAGAGCGGTGGCCCCTCGTAGTGTGTTAGGTTGAAAAACCTACACATTCCCTGGGGAGTGATTTTGGGAGTTAACTGTGGGTATAGTCTTGACTAAATTTAAGAATTTGGAGTGAGAGATAGAATACGGTGAAAAATATTTGCATTGTCTGATTAGTTGTTATTTTGCATTTTGAACTTAAATTTTTACGGATTAGTATTTCGTTTACTATTGAATAAATTGATATATGTTTTGATACTAGTTTTGTATAGTGTTGTTTAGTGGGGATTGCTTTATTGTGTAGAAAATGCCGCCTAGAAGAAGTAACTCTACTAACAATGATAGTGGCGCTGATGGTATGACTCAGCTAGTTAATACCTTAGCCCAATTAGTACAAAATCAACAGTCTGGGCAACGTGGTATAGTAGCAGAATTCAAGCGATTGAACCCGCCCATATTTGAAGGAACTACAGACCCTGCTATCGTTGATAAGTGGATTCAGGAAATGGAGAAGGCGTTTGACTTGTTAGGGAGCACTGAAATTAATAAGGTGACGTTGGCGGTTTACCAACTGCAGGGTGGGGCTTATGATTGGTGGCTTATGGAGAAAAGGAAGCATGAGGGAAATCCCGTACCCTACACTTGGACCATGTTCAAAGAGGCATTTACCAACAAGTACTTTCCTAGAACAATTCGAGCACAAAAGGAGAGGGAATTCATTAGGCTAGAACAAGGGAACAAGACGGTTGCTGAATATGAAGCCGAGTTTGCGAAGCTCGCTAAGTATGCACCGACCTTAATACCAGATGAGGTGACAAAAGCCCGTAGGTTAGAGGACGGGTTACGTGTCGACATAAGGCATGGTGTTGCGTGTTTTGAGTTACCCACATATGATGCGGTGCTTCATAAGGCGTTAGTAATTGAGAAGGGCCTAATAGAAATTGAGAATGGAAAGAACGGCAATCGAAAGAGAGATGAGTCATTCGGGGGAGAGTCGATCTATGGGGGACCAACGAAAAAGATAAATACCCAAACTGTTAGATTTCGAGAGAATCAAAGAAACCAAGAGGACAAATTAAAATGTGGGAGATGTGGTAGGAACCACCCAGACAAAGAATGTCATTGGAATACGGGTGCGTGCTTTCATTGTGGAGAGTTAGGTCATAAAATTGCGCAATGTCCCAAGAACCCTCCACTTAAAGAAGATGCAAGGAAGGAGGAAGTAACTATAGCAAGTCCAAGGCTAACTCGAGGACGTGTGTTTCAACTTTCAGGCAACCAGTATTAAGGTATGTAACTATTTTGGTATTTGAACATGTTATTTTTAGATATACGCTTATGATTTGAAATTTGGAGGATCAAATTTTTTTAAGGGGGAGGTAATGTAATACCCGGTTACTTTTATGAAAAGTCCCACATCACCCACTCTCCTAAAATATTTTCCTTCCTTTAGCTATAAATATAACTCTACCCCTTTGGTTTTAAGCCACCAACAATTAAGACCTTCATTTTGAGAAAGGCTTTGTTGTGAGAGGGGTTTTTATAAAAGACCTCCTTAGTTAAATTTTTTCAGTGTCGAGGGCGTAGGCAATTTTCGGTACTCGTATTTTTCGGGTATGTTCTTATTTAAATTTTTGCATTGTTATTATTGTTTTAAGTATTGTATTTAGTTTGTTAGTTAGTATTTAGTATATTTTGTTGGTAATTAGTATTTTTGCATTGTTGTTATTTTTGTAGTTTTAATTATTGTTTTGTATTTAGATTAATAGTAAATAGTTTTGGATTAGTATTATTGATTTTAATTATTGTTTTGCATTTAGATTAATAGTAAATAGTTTTGGATTAGTACTATTGATTTTAATTATTGTTTTGCATTTAGATTAATAGTAAATAGTTTTGGATTAATATTATTGACTTTAAGTATTGTTTTAGATTATTATTTTAGTAACTTTAAAGTTTTGGAATAATGGTTTAATTGTTTGGAAAATGATTAAAGATTGAAAGAATATTTTAAGATATACTTATAGCTATTTTAAAATGAATAAGAAGAATGTTGCATAATAAAATTATTCTAATAACGTTTAATTGTCCTGAATTTATATTTAGGATCTGTTCAACTATTAATTTTGTGTTCAGCGATATCGAGGTAAGTGACTTTCCGAGCTATTTAGTATTTTAAAATTTTCTTTTATAATTATGTATGCTTTAGAAATTATTCGGATGCCTAAATGTATTGTTTCAAATATTGTTATTCTTTATTTAAGGCTTCCATTTGAATGAAAATGTTACACTTATATTTTGTTAAAAACTCGGATCAAGTATTAAAATAGAATTTTGATTTAGAAAATGAGATTATATGATTTTGAACTGTGAAATAAGTATAGTTTTGAATATCGAAAATATTGAGAAATTGCTTTTAGAAACCTCAGTCCGACTATGTATTGAAACCGTTAGTGTTTACGCTAGTTCCGGAACAATTTAGGACCTACTAAGGCGCACACCATTAGATACCCTTCGGGGGGCGCTCTTCGGGGCGCGTGCATGATAAGATACCTTAGTAGGGGGCGTATCATTGACATTATCGAACATAAGGGCCGTGTTACAGGGCTGCTGTAACCTTAGTCGTTCTGTGGATTAAAAGATACATCGAATATATTGAACTTATCGAAATCGTTGATCGAATATATTGAGCTTATCGAAATTTGTCTTTGAATTGTATTTTGTAATTATTGATTTTGATTTTGAAAGTAAATATTGACTATTGTTATTGAACAAGAAAATGTTATTTCAAAAAGGTATATTTATTACTGTTATTGAACAAAAGGTATTTCGAAAAAGTGTTTTGCAAATAGTACTTGATCCACCTAAATAGTGAAGATTGTTACTTGCTGGGCTTCACCGCTCACCCTTACATTAACTTTTACAGGGTCCATTGTTAAGAGTCGAACAATGTGGATGCTTTTGTGGATGGCTGAAGTCCTTTTAGTTATGGCGTTATTAGTATTTTGAATTTGATAAGACTTTTGTTTAAGGGAGCTGCGTCTCCGAAGTTATGTTTTTGGTATTTAGTTTTTGAACTCAGGTGAAATTTGATAATGAAAGATTGTTGGATTTTAAGTCTAGTATCGTTGTGTTGTTTTTGGGCTGCGCTTTTGATATTGTTGCCTTGCGAACTTTGTGCTTGCGGCATGTGACACTACGGGCCTGTAGCGGGTTCGGGGTGTTACATTTATGTTGTAATTTAGAACCAAAACATCATGAAAATATTGGAATCTTGTATGGAAACCTAGCCAATTGCACTGGATACGGCTCCTATGAGTTGGCAAAGCATGGACTGCTGAAAAAATGGTGTCAACTGGAACGTCCTGATTCTTTTGATGCTTCAGATGGGTACCACTCACAGGAAGTGCCGCTGGCAATTTACCGGGGAGAGGAAAAAATGGCTGCAAAAACATTCATTTCGGTAATCTCAAAATGGCTCTTGGACTAGTGAGATTAAAATTCAGCATCTACATTGTTTCTATTGTGCTAAAACTGAAATGGAATTTGGGTGTAGTCTAGTGCAGATCCATTAGCTGAGCCTTTCGCTGCCTGATTATGAGAAACAATATGATTACTGTTTCTTATAGTAAATAATAAATAAAACAATTTTTGTTTTGCCATATTTTAAATACTTGAAATTTGCTTTAATCCATTGATATTGGACTTAAGGCAGGCTTATGGGAATCATAGGGACAAGGTTGAATTTTCAGGTCCCCTACCATCTGAATCCCACAAAGTTGATGAACTCTTAGAGAAGCACGAGCGCCAGATTCGCCAAGCAGTTCGAAGAACATGGTTCCAACTTCCAATGAGGTAAGATGTATAAAACGCTGAGGGACCTTTATTTCTTCTTCAATCATTAAACTTTACGGTTTCCTGGTCCTTCCCCTGAACTGTTCTCAAATTTGCCACCAATAGCTTCTTAATCTGCAGGATTTATAAATTACAAGGAACTAAACCGACAGTAATGAAGTTATATAGTTGTGTCGGGTTCCAAATTATGAGGCTTATTTGTGAGTTTATAAATTTAATTGGTTCTTGATATTGTAATGTTGATGATGTATTTGATTATAAAATTATATTATATTTCCTTAAACACGAGACTTTCAAAAAAAAAAAAACTATCTTTACTTGGAGTATTTCCTCGGAGTCCCATATATTGTAGACGACAACTTGTGGGCCTGCCAAACGCGAACTTGCTCCTTTACTTGTGTACTACACTACTACTGCAAGCTAATGAATGATTTCTTAGTTTAAAAGCTTCTTATTAATTACTCCTACTTATTTTAAATAATTAGGTGATTGTTTAGATATTTATAAAATGTGAAATCTGTCATGACACTAAACTGAAATTGGGTATATTTTAGGAAATTTTTTAATAAATTGGTCAAAATTATTTCATTTTTCTTTCTCTTGTTAAATCAAAGAGGGTATCAGAACTTAATAATCTGCAGTCAGTATAAATAGATATCAGTTGCAATAAATACCAAGAATTCAGTTGTACATAAGAATTTGGTTATTTCTTTTGTTATTTTGACTTTTAATTCACTCCAAGCGGATGCATTTCAAAACTTACTATATATATATGTATGCAAAAAAATTCTCCAACGAACTCAAAAAAACGAATCAAAGACGAATCGGCTATAACGATGGTTCGTCCGTCACTAAATCACAGAAGGCCGATATCTTTGAGCTTAAGCGATAATTCGAACCGTCGCTATAGTTATGGCGTCGACTTTTTTGTGCTATAGCAACGGACAAAATCATTGTTATAGCCAGTTAGTTAACGAACCGATTCGTTTGAGAGTCGAACTCTCTCTCTCTCTATATATATATATATATATATATTACATCGTGTTTAATTAAAATAAAGAGGAGTTTATGTGGGTCAACACTTGACTTTGTTTGTTTTTCTTTTCTTTTTTCTAAACCTATAATCCATCTTAGAAGCTTGGAGAAATGGACGGAATGGGAATTAAGATAAATTTAGGAAAAAATACTTTAATCTTCTGTGTCATTTGGGGTTAACACTAAACTAATCATAATAAAAGAGCAAAAAAGCCTTCATTTCATGTGAAAATAAAATTATGTAAAAATATAAAAAAATATGTGTGTAAATAGTACTCTTCTCAAAATATTAGCCTTTTATATGAAAGTGAAACGAATTTCACTTTCATGTGAGAAATTATTTTATAAAAATATTAAAAATATATATCAAATTAGTGTTTTACGTTATCAATAAATAGGATTGAATGATAAGATTACTACTAAAAATTATGACAATAAAAATAATAGATATATAAAATTACAATATAAATTATTACTCATAATGAGTTAATAGTACCCAAAAAATTTATACATTTGAATTTTATCATCATAACATGGAAGAAAGTGGGAAGGATGTGGACTTCAAATCAAGTAGTAATAGTTTGTTGGGTAACAATCAAAGAATGAGGACAAACACATGCAGATTATGGCGTTATTATTAATTAGGATAGGTTAGAAGAAGTGGAGTCCCAAATCCAAAACAAACGAATATTGGGTTGGGAGATATTATTAATTAGGGCGGGCAGATCATGGCGTGCGTCTTCTTGTAAATTTGGGTCCGCTAATTAATGCTTTCTGAAAATTGTCCGACATAGACGATGACATTGGAAAATAACTTACCAGTTACCATACCTTTGGAAAATATTTAAATATATACCCAAAATCTTCTTCTTTACTATTATAGATCTTGTATATAATAATTACATTCAACTTTAATTTCTTGCTAGATCTTTTCATGACTTGTGTATAATATTACAATAATGAGTTAAAATTGATATACTCACAATTTATATATATATATATATATTATGATCATGATAAAATATAAAAATAAAAATAATAATATTTAATATAAATATTTTATTAATAAAATTTTACGATCTTAATATCGTTTTTATAAAATGACAGTTGAGGCTGCGTTTCGAGAAGAAATGAGTATTCTGGATGTATAGCTATAAATATATCCTTTGCGAAAATCTGTTAGGGTTCAAAGTTTTGGGACTAGAAAGCTCGATTCGAGAATTGAGAGATGTCTAAGACGACTCTCAAACATTGTTTAAGAAAAAAAATAACATAAAATGTCAATTTTATTCTTGCATACTCAACAATTTCTGAATATGACCCTACTCAAGGAGCTACATTATCAATTTATGACGTGTAGTCTCATTTAGGACAAAAGTGAAAAAAATTAATAATTTATTCATTTAATTAAAAAATGAATCATTAAAGTGTAAAATAATAATAATTCAGGATAACAAAATATATTTAAGCGTACAATGAATGAAACGTTTATTTTATAGTAATAATTACTCTACCCAACTAACCACACGATGACACCTTCAAAAACCAAGATATCCACGTAAATATATTTGAATCACAAACATCTTCCTCCTTTAATTACGAGTATAAGAAGAAGAAAAACATAAACCGGTGGGCGCAATAAGTGATTGGCCCACATTTAGATTTGGGAATCACAATATTCAGATTTCAGACCGCTCATTATATCCACCTCATTTTTTTTTTAATATTCTCTTCTTTCATAAAAAAAAACTTATTTACAAAGTACTTTACTTCATAAAAATAGTTTAATTTTTAATTAAAATAATATAATATTCTTAAATTTTAAAATATCATACATCAGGTAAATATATATATTTAATATTTATAAATATTTTTTTTAATAAGGTGGAATATATATACCTTGACGATGAATTAATATAAAATTCAGATCGGATATATTGAAGGTCCACTTAACCTAGCCTAACCTCTGGGTTTAGATTAATTCCAATTCAGATTTTTTTTTTTGGGAATTAATTACGTAACAACATTATTTTGATTAATTACCTAATAACAAGATTATTTGGATTACTCACGTGTGATTATCTATTTCGTGCATGAATTCTTTGTAAACATTGATTAATAATGTTGATATGTCACTGATAAAAAGGCATAATTTTAAAAGACAACTTTAAGTTCATAATGAGGTTGAAGAAATATCCTCAAACACAATTAAAAAAAAATATACATTTGATAAATTGTATACATCAAAAGTGATAATCAAGTGTTAAAGTATTTATTTTACTGTGCACGATCATAATTTCGAATCTCTCTGTGAATAGAAGTCAAAACTTGGCCATTAGTTCTCCTAATGCCCTCATCCCATGCTCCAACCTAGACGTTAGGATGAAATATATTTTTAAAATTGAATTTTAGTAACATCAACTCTTTTTTTTATTTAAAAAAAACTAAAATAAAAAATAACTTCTTAAGAATTGTGTATGTGTTGAATATAGGTATGTATGTACTATTTCTGCCTCAGTTTACTTTATTTTTTTTGGATTTTCTAACATCAAACAAGTTAAAATTTTGTTTAATATAATTTCCATGTAAATAATTAAAAAAATAAATTAATAGTGACTTATTTTGGGTCTCAATTAATTTATGCTAAAAATAAATAATTCAAATTCTTCTATACTATATGTATGGCTCGTTAAGAAATATCGTTATAGCATGTCCGAATGAAACTTTTAAATCTGCCTCAGTTTATTTTATTTTTTTTGAATTTTCTAACATCAAACAAGTTAAAAAAAAATTTAATATAATTTCCATGTAAATAATTAACAAAATAAATTAATAGTGACTTATTTGGGGTCTCAATTAATTTATGCTAAAAATAAATAATTCAAATTCTTCTATACTATATGCATGGCTCGTTAAGAAATATCGTTATAGTATGTCCTAATGAAACTTTTAAATATTTATATAAAAAGGTTGCGGCGAGTATAATATTATTTAGATTAAAAAAATTAATGAATAAGTAACATGCCAATACGGGGCATGCTTGTACTTGTTTCAATTTTTTCTATACGGTAATACAATTATCCAACGCAAAAAAATTGATCAAATATAAATTAAGGCCTAAAAATTTGTTTGAAGTCACTAGTTCAAGTAGTCCACTTCTTTTGACCGACGTGAGTGAATACTTGTGAATCTTTTGATATTGCGTGAAAATAAAATTTAGTTTAAAAGTTTAATAATAACCTAAAATATCAAAATTTTGAATAAATAAATAAATTCACGTTAAAATTAAAATAAACGTTTGAAATTTTGTAATTAATTTTTAAAATAAAAATGAGACGCTTTTTGTTAAATATTTTACTTTCATGAATTTAACTTAAAATCTTTCATATATTTTGAGCATTAATTCATTTAAAAGTTTATACGATATTAGAAAGAGACATAAATAATGTATATTCTTTCCCGAACCCAAAACTCCAGCAAATTTTTTTTAATCGACTTTATTACATGATATTTATTTATACACCATAATTGCATAGGGATTACTATTCTAAAGCGTCAAGTAACTCAATATATATCTATCCTATCTCTATATATATGTATAAGAAAATGCTTGTGACATGGAGGATTAGGTGCAAGAAGTTCATCCTTATATACACTCATCCGATTGGTCGAAACATCATCAACTTATTACTCTTATTCAGTTAACAATTTTACGTAAACAAAATCTGAAGTTTTTTATGAAAGGTCAATTGTAACTACGTTCGTTACACGGTGGTCAATGCCTTTTAAATTAACCGCAAGGGGTACAAAACTTTAACACCAAGCATTTAGCGTCCCTATATGCATGTAACAAAAAAGTCCCTACATTTGATTTTGAATACATAAAATTATATAGAATTGATTTTATACACCATAGTGTTTTTACATCATTTAATAAAAATAAGATAACTTTATATTTTAAAAAAAAATTAAATTTTTTTGATATTTTTAACCGAGTATACAATAATATTTATATCCACCCATTTAAATAACAATTTTGATTACTTGATCTTTTATAATCTCTTACTTCAAACCTAATAGAAAAGATAATTTTTTTTGACTATATAAATATATAACGTTAATTATTATTTTAATATCATTTACTTTTCAAATCAATATATATATAATATATATATATATATATATATATATATATATATATATATATATATATAGGGGATTCTAATCTAGTACTAGCTGAGTGAGTAAACTTAAATACTCCCTCGCTTTATGAATGAAAATTAAATATAAGACTAGTTATTTCAAAACTAAAATATAAGAATTAATATTTTTTTGACAAAAAATTATATCTAACTTTGTCTATTTTTCTTTTCTATTCTCTTTTTCTTTTGTTTGGGTTAAACCTATATATATTGTAAGCGATATGCATGATTCCTATTTTTATATGGAGATATACAAAATATTTATAATTACTATTTTCTCGCACTTTTAAGTTATGAGATAAATTTACACTTATAATTTTAAAATACTATTTTAAATATTATTATCATTCATATTATTAAAAAAATATGTTTTATATTAAAATTTGTGTTATACACATTTTTTTAATAGTATAAATTATAGTAGTGTTTAGAGTAGTGTTTAAAAGTTATAAATATAGATTTATTCTTAAATTATCTCTTCATTTGGTAAAGGAATTTTATTTATAAAATATATAAAATTTTAAAATATTTTTTTATTTGTAACCTGCTTTTAAATATTTAATTTAGTAGTAGTAATTAATTATCTGATAACCGATGCGTCTACGTCATATGTGATCTATCCATCTCTCTCTCTCTCTCTCTAAATCTTTTGCAACAAAACAAAACAAGGTTTTCGCCAAAAACATTGCCCCGCCCCGCCTCCGGCTTCTCTTTCTCCGGACGAATTCTACTACCAAACTTTTTTCTCTCCTCTTTCCGCCTGTCACGATTTGCCACGTGTACAAGTCGCTGATCAATCTATCGAGCCAACCAAGTTGCAGAGACGACGCAGGAAGAAAAAGGCTCAACTCGTCTCTTCAATTCAATTCACCTCTTCAGTCCACTCTCTCTCTTTCTCAAGCACATTCGGCTGCCATTTTTTCACTGTATTCTCATAAGAAGCCTTAATTGTTTCTTACCACGATCTGCTCTCACTTCTGCTCTGTTTTAATCTTGATGTTTGTTGGATCGAAGTCAGTTGCTGTACGCAATTCTGATATAAGTTGAAGTTCTGACGCTGCAATCATTATGCTTCACTGTTTAACTACATTCTGCTGATTATTTTATTAACTTGTTTATTGGTGTGATTAAATTTGATAACTGGGAGATCCATGATGTTGTATTGGAACGAATTTGTCAATTAGAATTAACGTTTTGGATCCGATCAGGGGAGCAACAGTGCCATCAAAATGGCGCTGTTCAGACGATTCTTTTATCGGAAGCCGCCGGATAGGCTTCTTGAGATCTCCGAGAGAGTCTATGGTACGTCTAAAACATCACTGCTCAGTTCCAGCTCTAAAATTACTTCTTTACCAGATGCAAATTCAACTGCAACTCAAATTTTGTGTACTATAATTTTTATTGTATCATTTTTACTGAAGTAACTAAATTCCTTGATTTTTTGATATCTGTTGTGGAATTTTATATATTTGGCTTAATTGTAGTTGCATTGTTGCTCTGACTTAATTGTAGTTGTATTGGTGCCCTAAGTTGTATACTTACAACATTAATCAGGCACATTTTCCCGTTGGCAGTTGATGCATTTTCTCTCTCCCCATTCAGTAAATTGGAGACAAGCTCATTGTATATTGAGTGTATTAACATTATAAAATTATATACATTTGACCCTTTCAACTGTTGTTGTATATCGATTTTATTTGAAACGGATGTTGTAGAACTCTTCTTGTTTGTTGTTGAATTTCTTAGTTATGTGATTTGAAGTAACTTGTGTAGGAATTTTGTTGACTTTATTGATTTTTTTGTTTTTTGTATGCTCTTTTCTTTAGCTTAGATCATTTAGATTCAGTGGCCCGATATTTATCGATTATGTTCATTCACTTCTCCTTTTTCCATGCACTTGCAGTGTTTGATTGCTGCTTCTCCAGTAACGTATTGGAAGAAGATGAGTACAAACTATACATGGGTGGCATTGTAGCTCAGCTACAGGACTACTACCAAGATGCTTCTTTCATGGTTTTTAACTTCAGAGAAGTGGACAAGAGGAGCCTAGTTTCAGACTTGTTGTCTCATTATGATATGACAGTCATGGAATATCCTCGAGAATATGAGGGGTGTCCACTGTTACCCTTGGAGATGATCCACCACTTTTTGCGATCCAGTGAGAGCTGGCTTTCTTTGGAGGGTCAACAAAATGTGCTGTTGATGCATTGTGAAAGGGGAGGTTGGCCTGTTCTTGCTTTTATGCTTGCAGGACTTCTTTTATATCACAAACAGTACAGTGGTGAGCGGAAGACTCTTGAAATGGTATATAAGCAGGCTCCTAGAGAACTTCTTCACATTTTGTCTCCTTTAAATCCACAGCCATCCCAACTGAGATATCTTCAGTACATATCCCGAAGAAATTTGGGTTCGGATTGGTCGCCTTCAGATACACCTCTTGCTTTGGATTGTATTATTCTTAGAGTCCTCCCCTTGTTTGACGGGGGTAAAGGTTGCAGACCAGTAGTTCGTGTTTATGGGCAGGACCCCTCTTCAACAACGGCCAATAGAAGTTCTAAGCTTTTGTTTTCGACTTTGAAGATTAAAAAACACGCTCGCCTCTATAGACAGGTAATGTAAAAATTCATACATTTGAGACCTACAAGATGAAGGGTTAATGTTTGAAGCGTTCTTGTTCCTTCTAAACTGCAGGAAGAGTGTGCATTAGTGAAACTAGATTTTCATCGCCGGGTTCAAGGGGATGTTATTATTGAGTGCATTCATTTAGAAGATGATTTAGTACGGGAAGAAATGATGTTCAGAGTCATGTTCCACACAGCATTCATCCGGTCAAACATATTGACGTTGAACCGTGATGAAGTTGATGTTCTGTGGGACGTGAAGGTCCAGCTCCCAAAAGACTTTAAGGCAGAGGTAGAGTCTTGTTTTACTTACGTGAAATGTCCTTTTCTTGAAGATGTAGGAGTTGAATGCATACTCATATCTGTATCAGGTACTCTTTTCGGATGCTGATGCTGTTCCATCTACTTTTACAACAGAAGTGGAAAATGAAGGTGGGATCGAGATAGAAGGTGCTTCACCTGAAGAGTTCTTTGAGGTAGAAGAGATATTCAGCAATGTCGTTGATGCACAAGATGGAAAAGGGGACCTAGATACTCATATAGTTCAAGACGGTAAACCAGATGATGAGATTCATTCTATAGTTTGGAAAGAGGATTTAGAGCCTCACACATTTCAAGATTGTGCATCAGATAATGCATATCACAGGCAGGACGGTAAGGGGGATCCTAATTTAAGTAAAGTGAAAGCCATTAATTTGGACAATAGTAACGGTGATGTATACTCTAATGGGCTGGTTGGTGATATATCCAGTACTACAGAAACGGAGATAGTGGTTACTGATGTCTGTCACATCCCTGATGAGATGGAAAATGAACAGAAAAGGAAAGACTGTCCTGTGGAGAGGTTAGAAAGGCAGGGTTCACCGCAGAAGTTGAGTTCTGATGTCTCTAGAAAAAACAATGAGAAGTCTCTCCCACCGGCAACAAAGAAACAGCCAACTCTTAACTTGAAACCAGCTGCAGATTCTGCTAATGCCAGGCAAACAATTAAACAGCAAGAACCTCAGGGAAGTGTTTCAAGACAGGCAAAGCCAAATATAGTTTCTAGGTGGATCCCTTCTAACAAAGGTCCTTACACTAATTCAATGCACGTGTCATATCCGCCAACAATATATAACAGTGCACCCCCTATGCTTGCCCTTGCAAAAGATACTCAATTCAAAGGCAATTCAAAGGCTTCCACTGCTTCTGAACTGATAGGTACTCCTGAATCGATGATTTATGAGATGGATACCAGGATAACTGCAGACAGTGCATCAGTGAAGCACACTTCTTGTCAGCCAGTATTAGATGTGTCACCACATCAAGTGCCTCCTCCTCCTCCTCCGCCTCCTCTGCGTCCTACTAGCTCGTTCTTGTATACCTTATCCTCCGAGCCTTCTTCAGTACCTACTGCAGCGATGCATGCATCGTCGAAAAGTCTGACTTCTCCCCCTCCCCCTCCCCCTCCCCCTACACGCAATGCAGTTTTTACAACTTCTTTACCACCAGCCCCTCCGCCTCCTCCCAAACCTCCAATTTCTGCGTCCATGAGCCTAAGGGCAAGCCTTGTGCTAGTGAATTCTCCCCCTCCCCCACCTACTCCACCGCCCCCTCCTTTTTCTCGACCTCCACCTCCACCGCCCCCACCTCCATTTTCTCGAGCTCCACCTCCACCGCCCCCACCTCCTTTTTCTCAAGCTCCACCACCTCCGCCTCCTTTTTCTCGAGCTCCACCTCCACCGCCTCCTCCTATGCGTGGACCCCCCACCCCCCTCCTCCTCCAATGCATGGAACCTCACGTGGACCCCCACCTCCACCTCCTCCTGCTATGCGTGGACCTCCACCTCCTCAACCACCTCTTTTTGGTGTTCCACCACCACCTCCCCCTCTGCGTGGAGGACCACCTCCACCACCTCCTCCTGGGGCACGAGGGGTTGGACCTATTCCACCTTCTGGACCACCTAGACCTCTAGGTGGTGGCCCTCCGCCCCCTCCACCATTTGGTTCCAAAGGACCAGCAGCTGATGGTAGAGGCTTGCCTGCAGGAAGAGGACGTGGGCTTCCACGTCCTGGAGGCATGCCTGCTCAAGCACCTCGAAGATCTGCCTTAAAACCTCTGCATTGGAGCAAGGTAACCAGGGCATTGCAGGGGAGCTTATGGGAAGAATTGCAAAGGCAAGGAGATCCTCAAAGGTATTGCAACTGCTCTTTCTGATTCAGTCATTTAGTTTCCCTCAACACAAGTGTTTTTCATCCTTTTATAAACATTTGCGTTTAAATTTTAGTTAATTAATTACCTTTCACTAATATGTTCAAGGTCACTTGGAACATATCTTTTTTGGCTCAAGTTTTCATTGCTTTTACGTTAATTTTAGTGTGTTCTGAACTTCTAATGTGAATTCTAAATTATTGATTTTCTACCCTCTAATCCTAGTCTGCCAGAATTTGACGTGTCAGAAATCGAGTCCCTTTTCTCTGCCACAGTCCCAAAGTCAAACAGGGTGGGCGGTAAATCTGATGAAAGGCGGAAGTCTGCAGGATCTAAAACTGACAAAGTTCACCTGGTAATGCTTACAATCTCCGTGCGTGTATATATATATATATATATTGTTGTGGAAGATATTGTTTCTGCTAAAGATGAAACTGTTCTTTCTTTTGATTAATTCATTCCAATTGCCTGATTTGCTCATATTGAGATATCCTCATGTTTGTTTGGGTGTTTTGTTAACTTCTGTGTAAATTTGGTAACCAATCCTTGTGCTTAAATTCTGAGTTTCACTATTTCCTACATCAAAACTAACATTAACTGGAAAATGCAATTGGTCATCAGAGAATGGAAAATGCACTTTCTAAAAGCAGCTGTTGCTAGAAACTTACAATAAGTAAATAAAATTATCAAAGGCATGGCAGAATTTTAAGGGGTAACTTTTGATGGGACAAGGGATCCCATGTGGGGCATTAAATTTGACCTTGACAAAGCAAAGTCAGAGAGGCCGTGATACAGGAGCGAAATGAGAAAATGTGGTTACTGGGTAAAAGTGCTCTATTTTCCTGTAGCCTCCTTTGCATATCTGAAATAGGTCATGGAAGCTATTGTTTCAAATGGCTGGTGCATGTGAAAGTGATCTTTTGTTGATTGCATAATGTTTAAGATTATTGCCCAGTCTGTATCATCAATATAACAAGCCAACTGCGTATGGGATCGTTGTATTGCCTTTTGAAGTCAAAGGGATTATTAATAGAGTTCTTTGTAGTCATGGTTAATTGTTTGTTTGTCCTTTTATCCCAATTTTTTTTTAGTTTAACCCCCGGTGATTATAATTTTTTTAGGTGATGTTTAATCCTGAATTTCATTGATGAATTGTTCATCTGAAACTCGATCATTAAATGTCTTTCAATTTTAATCTTGAGAATGATCAGTCGCAGGGGAACAACTGCATAAATGCATTATGTATATAGTTGTTAGTGGTTTGTGTGTGTCTACAGCCTCAGTACACAACTTGTCAACTTGCATGTGCATGCTCTTTGGAAATCATATGCTGATACGATTCTAGTTTTGATTAAATGTTGTTTGGCTGTGAGAAATCATAGTTACTCTGTCTAATATTTTAAAAAAGACTAAATCTTTTAGTGTTAAAAATGATAAAAGCCATGAAATAGTTAAAAGTATTTAAATTTTATTATTAGATGGAGAATGTGTTGGGACTGATAACCTCTCTTTATTTATAAAAACTAATATAAGAGTATCAACAATGTGAACTTTTGACTTGAACTTTTATCTTTGCTATCCCTTGTAAATGACATGTTGGAATTCTAGATAGGTAAGAGTAGTATTAGTACCTTGTTATGCACTAAACGAACCAACCTTTACTTCATCTCGTGATAGAAGAACAGTATATGGTCCGGAGGGTGTTCCCATGTAACTTGTATTGTTATTCGGGAAAGTATAGATTGTATACATTATGGTTATATATAGTAACTCTGTGGCTTAATTTTCACTTTAATAGTGCTATTTCTTTCATTCTGTCCTCTCCGTGAGGACCATGACAGACTTGTTAAAACTCAGTAGTGAAACTTTCGTGTGTTTTCTTGTCGATGATTACTTTTAATTAATATATGGTTGTGGAAAGGTTAGATCCCACCCCCCCTCCCCCCTCAAGAATCATTTGAACATTCTGCAATGTGACTTCTATGATTCTTTGTTATTTTCGCCCCTCACTTTTGTATTGTTTTGTGAATTTATGCTCTATGAATCCCTGTAGGTTGACCTGAGGCGGGCTAATAACACTGAAATTATGCTTACAAAGGTTAAAATGCCACTTCCTGACATGATGGTAAGTTACAGTTGGTAAACTTCATGGGTTTTTTATAAGGTAATTTTATGTTTCTGCTTATGCTATGTGAATGTATTGTATATACTCTCTCCCTCAGACAAAGAGTTAGGTGTTTGAAGAGCATCCTTAAATCATTGCAGATGAGCATGCCATTTAATTTGTTTGATTATGTGTATTTTTCAATATATGAAGCTGGAAGTCAACCACTTAAGGAATTAATGCTATAACATAATAACAATTACACTTATTGCGAACGTAAATTATCTGTAAGTTACCATTTCTGATGAAATCCTAGGGGCTCTTTAGCTAAATCGAAAGATTCTATCTAAGTGAAATCATAAGGTTTGTTAGGTTCATTTTAGCATGTTTCAAGTTAGTAGTTGAAATTAGCAGAGTCTAAATCTAGTATACGTAGTACTGGATGCATAAATTTAAAATGCATTGTATTATCTTCAGTTATTGTATTTGTTGTTCTTTTCCAGTAAATTGAATAATAGGAAGTATGCTCGACTTCCACAGGCTGCAGCTTTAGCAATGGATGAGTCAATTTTAGATGCCGATCAAGTAGAAAACCTTATAAAATTCTGTCCTGTAAAAGAAGAGATGGAACTCCTTAAGGTGAAGCTATGACTTGGACTCATCTCAGTACAGTTTGATATTTTTTTGTGTATATATAATGTGAATACTTTTTACGTGAGAATGTTTTGCTGTATAGATGACGTCTAGTGAATGTTGCTTGGTTATTTTCTTCTCTGTCCTTTTTATTTATTGTTTCTCTCTATTATTTCTATTCAGGGTTACACAGGTGACAAAGAGAACCTGGGCAAGTGTGAACAGGTTTGGTATAAGATCATATAATCTGTTACTTTTTCTTATGATACTGTTTATAGGATTTGATTGCTTCAAAACTTTGAATGTTTGGGCATGAAAAGTTCTTTCCTTGGAGCATTAGTGAGTAGATTGTTTTTGTCTTCCTGAATAAACTACTCGGAGAATTAATTGGTTTATATTAGAAAGATTAGATCTTAGTTGGTATCACAATCAGGTTATGAATGGGTTGGGTTATGTTTGAGGTTGGATCTTGACTGGATGAGTTAACATCCCTAGTCGAAGGCATTCACAGTCAATTACTGTTCATGAAGTTTGTTTTTGTAATTGTATACTCCCTCTGTCCAACTTTATGTGGGCACTTCAAATGGAATAGTTTAAGATGAGAGCAGTTGAATCATTGTAAATTCCCTTTACTTTAAATTTAATGTATGATGGGATTTGCAAATTGTTCTTTATCATTTTGTATAAGGGTAATATAGACTATACCTAGACCCGGGAAGACGGGTTGAAACCCAATGGGCAGCCCAGCCCATATCCGCCCATACTAAATGGGTTTGGGTTAGTAATTATTTATTAACACTTATAACTGGTTCAACTCACATCCACCCACATAATAAGTGGGTTTAGGTGGGTTGTCCATTGGGCCCCAACTATCTTCCCTGCAATATGATCCTTGCTCATCTTCAATACAGAATGGGAAGCTTATGCTCTTGGCTCCTACAGTATTTAGGCACACATGCTTCAACGTAGTACTGTAAATCTGGCACAAAAGTTCATTTTAACTACTCTTTGTAATATTATTAATTTATTAGGCTTCAATGAGCCAATTTTAGATAAAGTCGTATAAATTGACCAGAATCTTGCCAGTAGGTTCGATAGAACTTTTGAACCTTTGACTAATTATTATATGCAGTAATACACTGTATTCAATAATTTTTATGTCTAATGTGAGTGGCTAAAATTTTAGAGAGAGAAAATAAGATAAAATTTAAGAAAAAGAGAGAAAGTTGCTGAAATTTTTTGAGAGAAAAACTAGAACAAAATTTTAGAGAGGATTTGCGACAATTTTTTAGAGAGAAGCTGATAAAATTCTTGAAAGAGAAAGTGATGAAATTTTAATGAGATAAACAAGGTGGGAGAAGATATATATGGGTGCCCATATCCATTTATAAACTGCCCATGTGCAACCCACATAATTCTCAATAAGTACGTTGATGTTGAAAAAATGGCCAGCATTTTTGTACATCCCAAAATTGAAAGGTAGCCACATAGGTTGGATGGAGGGGCTATAATCATCTTATTTGTTAAGGCTCCAGGCTCCTGGTGCAACAAGCACCAGTTTCACTTCTTTTTTTTTTTTTTTTTGCGGGGGGGGGGGGGGGGGGGGGGGGGGGGGGGGCGCGGGCATTGGATGTTCAAGTAGTGTTTCCCATCTAATTTTGCTTGTATCTTCTAGTTTTTTTTGGAGCTAATGAAGGTGCCACGGGTGGAGTCTAAATTAAGAGTTTTTCTTTTCAAGATTCAGTTCAATTCCCAGGTTAGACGATGTGCTGGTATTTAAATTTGTGCGATTTTGGTATTCTATTCAAAATTTTGAATTTAGCAAGTCTTCTAGACGTATGAAGTTGACTTTCATTACAGATATCAGATTTCACTAAGAGTTTGAAAGCTGTAAACGCTGCATGTGAAGAGGTTAGACATAATAGTGAAGCATTCCTTGTGTTGCTTTATCTTCTTATAGGCATAATGAGGTTTTTTAATTGTTTTTAGGTTCGGAATTCCCTCAAGTTGAAGGAAATCATGAAGAAAATTTTATATTTGGGGAATACATTAAATCAAGGAACTGCCAGGGGTAAGGAAATTCTTAACCAAAAATTCTTTGTAGGCTTCATATGGTGCGTGGCAGTGCTATGTCTATATATTCAGCATTTTCTTATATTTCACAGGTTCTGCAGTCGGATTCAAGTTGGATAGTCTTTTGAAGCTCATTGATATGCGCGCTACCATCAACAAGATGACATTAATGCATTATCTTTGCAAGGTATGCGTAACTTGTATTCTCTCTCTTTTATGCAAATAAATGTTTTTGTTGCAGTATAAGCCTTTTTATTCTCCAATTATTCACTCAGTAAGTTCACTGAAATCTCTTATATATCAAAGTAGAATACTATAATAGAAAAGATAAAGGCTACATAAGTGGACAAAATTTACAGCTACTGTGCTGAAATAAGAATAACCTTCTGATCTCTGAATATCAGTGATCGCTACTGTGCTTTACCCCTAGATGTTAAGGTTTGTACACCTTTACGCATTTTTGGTGAATATTCTTGGCATTTATTTGCATTTAATGTGTTTTTTTTCCTGTTCCCTAGAGCTTCAGCACTCTAAACTTTTTTGTGCTTTCTTTGCACGGATTAATAATTTCTCCATGTTGTTTCAGTTGTGATTGGAGTGAAAAAAAATTCAGCACTCCTTTTGTCGTTTTAGTCATCTTTCTACTGTTTTGAGAAAGTTTGCTAGTTTCTAAACATCTAGGATTTTTGTTCTGTTCGGCATGTAATTTTGTTCTTTGTTAAGCTCTTTAGACCCTTTTTTTCAATCCAAGTAAATGATTTATCCACACTGAATCTGTTTATGTTCAATTAAGTGGAAAATAAGTCTCAATTTAATTTATGAGTTTTACAAATTATAAGGAAAAGCAAAAGAGACTATTGATGAAGAGATTTTCTCTAGCTTTGTTGTCTTCATTATTGTGATCCACATCTTCCTTGCAGCAAACAGGCCCCCTTAACCCAAACCCTCTTTTGTCCTCAGGGAACTTAGCTAATTCAACCTTGTTGATTTTTAGCATTTCTGTAGCCAACCGGGCAAACAACATGAACCCCATATTGTTTAAGTTGCTTTGCCAATTTTTTCACCTCCTTTTAATAAGAGATGTTTGCTTTTTCATATTGTCTTAGAGTGATACTTTATTATAGTGCAAAGAATCTAATTATGTTTATAAGTTGTGGGTTTGGCTTTCAAATATTGTTTGCACTGTTATAATAATTTGCCTTCTTGTTACCATGTAATACGAGATTATTCCCTTAGTTATTTTCACATAATAGTAAGTGATTGCTTCCTTACTACCTGCTCCTTTCAGACCTTTACGTTTTCCCTAAATTTGATGGTGTTATTATTTTGTGTTTAGGTTTCACTCACTATTACTTTTTGTTGTCAGGTTCTTGCATCTAAGTCCCCAGCTCTACTAGACTTCCACGAGGATCTTTTTAGTCTAGAACCTGCATCAAAGGTTCGTCTTCTGTCCATCTCTCAATGCCACTATCAAACATTGTTGTCAGAAAATGGATGCAAAGGGGCCCTTTTTGCAGATTCAATTGAAGTCCTTGGCAGAAGAAATGCAAGCCATCATCAAGGGATTAGAAAAGGTAAAGCAGGAATTGGGTGCATCCGCAAATGATGGCCCTGTATCAGAAGTTTTCCGTAAGGTATTGATTCGTCTTTTTTATGTTTTTCATTCTACTATATCTTAGTTATCCTTGTTTTGGGGAAATGAGCTAATTTTCACTGGGAAAGATATCTTTCAATTTCTTGAAAATCCTTCTTCCATATTTGGAAGAATAACATTGATGTGGATTGCATTGCACATTAAAGGTTCTGTTATTGGCATGTGACCATCTATTTGAGATTTAATTGATGGAATTACTTTAGTTAGGAGGTAAAGCAATCACTTACTTTATCGAAGTCACTTATAGTATTCTGGTTTTATTTATATCCGTAGTAAAAAGAAGTTTTCCAAGCTAAAAGTCTTTTCCGTCAATATTTCCCCTCCAACCAAAATATTTTACTCAAATTTTTATCTAGTTCAAGAATTTCATGGAAACAAGTGGCATATGTAGTTTGAACCAGCATAGCTCTGATTGCTACATTATTGAACTGCAAAATAATAAAAATTTTGTGTAATGTAGAAAATTATCTTGATGAATGGTTTTGAAATACTTTTGAGTATAATATCATTAACAAAAAGTTTCCCTTTAGCATGTTAGGGAGAACTAGCAAATGGTTAATAGATACAATTAGCTACAAGGAACATAATTAAAAGTTTAATTTACAAGTTGGAATGAATATTATGAGATATGCCGAGTTTTATCTCATATATCCGTTATAGCCATATTAGTATTTATTTTAGATTTATACTCTTACCTTGATTCAATAAAATATTTAAGACATTTTAGGGTTTACGTTTTTTCATTGGCTTTGGTATAAAGAAGTGATCAATATTTTCCTTTATCTATAAACTTCTTTTGTAAATCAAATTCTTGTATGATTTACTTACTAAGAAATTACAGCAAAAGTACTTGCATGTTGTTATGTAAACTGCCCTAATACAAGTGACTCTTTCCCATTTGTAGACACTGAACAAATTTATTGGTGTTGCTGAAACAGAGGTGGCTTCTGTAATGAATTTGTATTCTGTGGTGGTAATTTTCTGTGCATTGATCTCTCTCTTGATATAGTATAACGATGACATGATGGTGATATTTTCTGGTATTTTTGTTGGTGGACAGGGTAGGAATGCTGATGCATTGGCACTGTATTTTGGTGAGGACCCTGCCCGGTGCCCTTTTGAACAAGGTAACATATGGCTAGTCAATAAATCGAACCCTCAATAAATTGTCTGGCACTTTTAACCTGCTTTTACCATTATATTCATTTTATGATATGTCCCTTATTTATGAGAATAGGCAATTTGAAAAGGAAAGAAGAGTCATAGCTGGAGATAACGTACTGTCAAACAGAGAACAAGAAAGGAAGGGCATTTCTAGGTTATATCTTTTAGGTGCTGAAGGAGTCTCATTGCTAAAGATTTGCTGGAAATGTTTGAATGCAAAGGAAGTTCTTTGCTTAATAATGTGAAAGGATTGTTTGAAGGCCCTTTTATTTAGTTTATAACTTCTAATTATAGACTACTTTTAAAAACCAATATAAATTTGTGTTTCATGATACGTTGCTACTGGCTGGTGCCAGTACCATTTTGCCTGCATAGGACGCATTGTATAACTGAATAGAGTCAATAGACCTAAAAATTAGAAGTCATTACGTCTCCAAATGTTATATTATCTGAACCAGAGGTTGTAAGATTTTACTTGACAAGATAAACGAAAATTAATTTAATCTTCATGTGGGGGAAGTGAAATAACCTCACCATTAGGATTTATTCAAGTAGTATTACTGAAGTCTGGTGCAACGGTTGAGCATGAATGTTCATGATAGTAAAGTGAATCTACCAATTTGTATCATGTATGGGCTAAATACGTTTTTTGTATTAGGTGAATAATTTTTTAGTGACCTCTGGTGTGATTCAATGAACTCTGGCTATTTATATCATCATATTTAGTGGAACGCATCAACCAAGTATTTACAGAAAGAAAAAGATACTTAAGCACACTTCTATTGGGATTTCGATGGATCCCGGCCGTTTAGTTTACTTGAAGCCTAAGCTACTAATCAATTTGGTGGCCTATCACTGGGTTTTCCCTTTTTTTCTTTTTCTATCATTCATACTTTTTGAGAAAATTTTAGCATCCTACTGTGAACTTGATAATCTCTCTCCCCCCTCTTCTCTGGTACAATCAGATCTCGGTGTTCCTAAACCTAATCGTTTGGAAGCCCTTATTGATTTTTATTTTTTCATTTTTCTGATAGCTGAAATGCAAGAATGAAAAGTGCTCACTTTGCGTCTCACATTCAATGATTGATTTATGGCAGTTACTGCGACACTCTTAAACTTTGTGAGGATGTTCAGGAAAGCTCATGATGAGAATTGTAAACAGGCAGAACTGGAAAAGAAGAAAGCTCAAAAGGAGGTTGAAATGGAGAAGGCTAAGGGGATTAATCAAACGAAGAAGGGTGTGAAATAGTATACTATTGTTTGCTTCCTTGGCTTCATGGGGTTTGATTCTTTATGGTCTGCCGTGTTGATTTATGGAGTCTGGGTTAACTGCTTCAATAATGACAGACCAGATGCCTCCCTCACTGGGGGGATGGCATGCATCACATGGCTATTCAAGATAATGATGTGAAAATGCCAATTTTTGGGGTTTGCAAACTTGAAAATCCTGTGGCAGCTCAGGTCACGCTGCACATTCAGATGATTGCATGCGGTTGATCTGTTATGTGCGGGGGATACACCAATTTTCACGGGCATTGGGTGATGATTGTTGTCTGAGCTGGGAGGTTCACATGTACCATTGAAGGAATCCATCTGGCCATCTCTCATCTCATTTACATTTGACATTTTTGGTATTCATGGGTTGAGCCTTGAATACGACAGCTAATATTGGCTTTCATCATTCGTTTGGTGATGTATGAAAACGGATGCTATTGGGACAGCGAATGACAAGGCCAGAGTACCATTAACCATGTACAAAATTTTAACCCTGTATTTAGATTAAAAACATCTGATTCTTTCCTTTTTAACATGGGAGTCGGGTTCTCATTTAACCAATTCGATTTTGATAGGAGCAAACTACGCAATTTGTTGTATATTCGGTCGGGATTAGAAACAAAATTAGAAGGTAGGATATCTAGTGCACTCTGTATTGTAAGTGAAATAGTTATAGGCTGCAGTGTAGTTAGAAACATTTTGCCTCACGTAATTCTTTCTTAGTTATTCTTATTAATGAATGGAAAAAGGATTTTTTTTTTTTTAATCCCATCTCTATTATTTGTCTACACTTGTCTTTTCTCCCCTGCTTTGCGTTGTAAAAATGGTTTGGTGATAATACTTGATGATTGTATGAACTTTTATTTTATTATGTAGCTTGGCCGTCAGGCCTCCCTCCATTTTACCAAAAACATAAGGTGTATCTAATTTTTGGTTCAAAACGATGGTATAGACCTAGCTACTTATCAATGGTTCCGGCGCAAAAGGGGAATGGTTGTCGAGAAACATATTGATAGCTGAGAAACATTTTGAAAATTCTATACCTATGTTTAAGTTTATAACTGATGTTTCATGGGTTTGACTTTGTGAGGGAAGAAAGAATCAAATAAATATTAGGCATTCCAAAGTCCACTTCACTCTATAGTCTTTGTTTGCTATGAACTTGGCTATCTTGAGAAAGCTTCTGAGTTTGACGCAACTCTTGAGAATCTGACATCAACCTTACAAGAGTAGACTCGTATAGACAGACTATTGAAGATCTGTTCAACAACATCATAGTAATTTGTCCATGAAGTCCCGAAGAGATTTGAGTTCCCTTCTGTTCTAAAGATAATATTTTCGCATGAAAAATATAATGAGTAATGCTACGATAATAAATGATAAACAAAAAATTATGTGCAAAAACTAAAATAAAAAAAGAAAAAAAAGAAAATAGGGAGTGAGATATATCATTGATTGGTATGCAATACATAGATGTTACTCTTTCTGTGTAAAAGCATAATGTTTTACACTTTTTTATTGGTATATAATATATGGATTTTACTCTTTGCGCTCAATTTTTTTGTGTATAATTTGTACACACAGTATTATTCAAATATAATATTTTTACATGATTCCAAATAGTGAGTAGGACCCACATATATATGCGACAATGAGAAATTCGTGTGGAAATATATGTGAAAAATATCAATTATGCTAAAATTTAGCGATATGACACCCATAATTTAATATGCTTTTATATATATATATAACAAAGATGTCGTTGGCCAAATAAGAACTTGTGATTTTATGTAGTTTGGCTACGGATAATTGTTCTATCCTTTCAAGTCATCAAAACTATATTTGAACTTGTTTTTAGGAAACGAATAATGGTTCCAGCTATGCATACTTTACACCTTGTGGCTACTACGGAAACACTGCATGTGAGGTTTTTATATAATTCAAGAAAAGACGAAGACTAAAATCCAATACATAAAGGAAGGAAGGAAGGACTCATGCATGATCATGTGCTGTGTTAGTGTAAGGATGATGGGACATTTGGAATTACGAACTTGAGATGGTGATTGAACTATGGTGCTCACAAAAACAATGAATGGTTGGCATGTTTAGCAACCAAGCGCTTTAATTTGTGACATAACATATGAAGAGGCTTATATATATATTAATATATATTAATATCTAAATTTGCGGGTTGAAGGCTTGCAAGAAATATTTTTTTTTTTTTTAACCATGAGTAGATTAGACAAATATATGGCCAGGTTTTGGATTAGACTGTTTTTTGTTAACTTCTTATTGACACAATTTATTTATAATATGATTTGGTTTTGGAGTTGCATTTGATTACAAACCCAACTTGGACAAATAACTTTTGCATTTTCTTTTACAATGTATAAAAATCTACAAGAAAAATAGGTTTCTTTACACAAAAGAACCAAGAGAATGGAAAAAGGGCTAATTAAATAGATTACAGATTGCCCTTTTTCTCTGCCCATGTTGCTCTTACTTACTAGCTCCCCATACAATGTCTTTGTACCATAGCTGCTTCACTTATCTGCTTTTATTCCTATGAATCCATCCTCATGCTCTCCCAAATAAAATGAATGATTTGCAGAATTACCTTGTAAAAATAATCATAAATTAAGAAAATTCAAGAAAGTTCTTCAAAAGTCTTTACATTTGTGAAAGAACTGCAATCATCTTCGTTTGAAATTTCAACCTGATAATAGTATCTGCTCTCCTGATCATCTTCAGTCCGAAAAGCTGTTTTACAGCTTTTAAAGAACACACAACTGATTATTGTATCAACAACAATGAAGATGGAGTATAAATATGCAATGAACATCCACTCTAAAGCCATGGAACAAGTGGGAAATCCAGTATTAGAATAAGCTCCCACGACGCGGTACTGAAACAAGGCCTCGATTGCAGCCAACGCCATATTAAGAGGCAGGGCTATTGATATAGCTGTTGAATTCCTTCCTCTGATCATAACACAAGCCTTGAGGATTGAAATATAGCCTCCACTTTTTTCCATACCCGATAAAACCAAGGCTAAGTTGCTAATAACGAGGGCATTAGCAAGAATTATGGAATAAAGAACAGCTCCAGCTGCTGATAAAAACAGGACTGATTTGGGAGATGATAATAGATTGAAATATTCAAGAAAATTGAAGGCAACAGAGAGGATTGAGAAGCAAGTGGCATTAGCGGATAGAATGACTAATGAATTGCAGATTTTGGTATGGAAAATGGGCTTGTAAAGAGGAGTGAAAGAAGAGATTTTTAGTTGAGGAGATAGTTTTTGTTGGGTGAGAGCTTGGATTATAGAGGCCTTGGCGACGAGGAGGAAAGAAAGGGTGAAGGGAAGAACAAGAATGGAAGAAGTAATGGTCTGAGAGAGTTTTAAGCTGAGAATTGTAAAGAATTCTGCTGATGGAGGGAATCCTGCAGCATAAAAAAGAGCTCGCAGACTATTGTAAATTGGTGGTAGTAAAGAGGAATAGTGGACAAGTGATTGTGAGAGGAGAATTGAAGCTGAGAATGGGAAAGCAAGAAGAGCTGCGGTTGTAAAGTATTGGTAGTTTGAAAGAAAAGTGTAGATTGATCTTCTGAAAATCTTGCCTGTTTTCTCCATTGGAATGGATGAATATTCTTCCATTGGGATCTTTGAGGAGGAGGTCAGAAGAGTGATCGAGTCTTATATGAATGGAGTGTTGTAGTGTGGAAGGCAATCAGCCATTGAATTTTAATGTTTTCCTTTATTTGAAAGTTTCTTGAAAAGGGCAAGTTTTTTTCCTTCTTTTTTTATTTTTCTCCATGGTAGTTTTGGTGAATGGATAGGTTACCAACTGAAAACTAACAAACCCTCGGGTGGATCAATTTTTTTCTTTCTTTCTTACTTTCTTGGCTTTGTTTTCACCTATAAGTTTATTTGGACTCATTGAAGGTCATTGTCATGGCGATTTCCCCAATATTCCTTGGCTAAAATAAGGGGCATGGAAAACACCTGTGCATAATGTAAAAATTGAAAATATTCATTCACATTTGGGACCTTTTTGCAATATGCTTTTGTTTTATGGTGTCTTGCTTCTTGATGATTCAAAGCAAAGAGGGTCTGTTTAAGGTGGCCTAGAATATACTCTACAGTCACACTAATTAATCGTTTTACTTTGAATTTTTAATGCTAACCTTGTCGAGGTTATCGGGTGGGCTACTGCGTAGGGTTTGATTAGGGCAAAGTGAAACATTCATGTGGAATTATATGACACCATTGCATCGATTATAAAAGCAAGAAAATTATATGAACAAGTAGTAGAAAGCATTTATTTATTTAATATTTTACATGTGTTGGGTTTAGAAGAGAAAGGTAAAATCACGTGATAGATTTCTTGAATTGGTCATGTGTCACTTAAATTGCACAAAAGAATTCAAAACTGCAAAAGTCTTAACCTATTTATTACTTTTAAATTTTTAGAATTTGAATTGAACAACTCAAACGTTGTCTTGTCCCCTGATCTCCTCCGTTTACTTTTTACTTGTTTGTCAGTCTTACAATATTAAGTCTAGAATTTTTCATGTTATAATAATACCCTTAATTCCAAATATACCGTAATTTTTTCGTCTAAATGATTGACCGTGACAAGATCGATCAAGACTCGTTAATAATTTGATATCATGATTTCCACCATGTGATATGGGGTCCATATATATATATATATATATATTTTCTACCTTTTTCTCATATTTAGATATGGGCCCTTTTAAAACTTTCTGGCAAATTATCAAAATTACAAAAAATAAAAATCAAAGGGGCTATGATTTTTTATTTATTATTATTTCAAAGAAAAATTAAAGGACTAAGATATTGAACTTTTTGAGTCAGCCTCAATCAATAAATGATAAGATGGAAGTCTATACATATAGAAAATGATAAGGTTGGTGTAATATCATTTGACTTAATCTCATACTAGAATTAATGTAACTGATATTTTTATTTGTTTTATATAATTTTTTCTCACATGAATATAAAATATGTCTCACTCTTATGCTAGAAAGAACCAAATAAAAATATCAAAATCATATGTGAAAATAGTGTTAATCTAGAATTAGTTAGTTTGTTGGGAAGCTTATACATACATATACATATATATATATATATATATATATATATATATATATATATATATATATATATATATATATATATTGAATAGATGTTAGTAATTATTAGGTCAAAAAGCTAGGTCAAGTGTCCGATCGAGGACTGGTACCAGCAATGACAACCAAAGAAGGAAGAACATAGTCGTAGGAGTTGGTATTTATTATCTTTGAATGGAGCTAGGGAGAAATAAATAAATATTTAATCTGTTAAATTTTTGTAAGAGATAATAATACTCTATTGATTTGTGGACAATTACATCAAATTTTTGTTACGTTAATATTGTTTTCGTTTAAATTCACGGAACAGAACAGAACAGCCTTGGTAATTATCAATTTAATACCCCTTTCTTTAAACCTCATTCTCTCTTGGATTGCAAAGTGTGCTCGAGCTGTTCTTCTTCCTCGCGCGTGTGTGTGTATATAAAGCTTGATATTTCATTTCTGACTAGAGAGCTATTCTATCTATTGTATTCTGTTGTTACAATTTGATGATGATGATGTTGCTTCAACGAAAATTGTACTACTAGTTTTTCTGTCTAGAAATAATCACTTTGACAACTGCTGCTGCTGCATATGATTTTGACTTGTAATAGTACACTGCAGGACGGACGGACGGCCGGCCTTGATTTGTCAACCTTATTTAACTGCCAACTCTTGTATCATATCACTTGAATATGAGAGGAGGAATTGGTGTTTTAGTGAAGGAGGACCTCAAGAATGGAATGGCGTCTTTGTATTTGGCGCATAGTTTTTTTCTTTTGGCTGTTAGTTGCCCAAGTTCTATAATGCTGCCAGGCCAGGCCGCCTACTAAAATGACCAAGAGTAACAACTAGAAAATTCAGATAATTATAATAGGTACTACACCGTAGCGTGAGATATGTTTTGGTACGTTATTTGTCTTGTTTAGTAGACAATAAAACAAGTGAGACAAGGCTTCTTCTTTGGTGTAAATGGTGTCCAGGTAATAGCTAATGTTCTAGAAAAATTCATAGAATTAGAGGATTTATTGCGAGACATCAAGATCAAAATCTTCCATTAACTATTTCTTACAATACATTCTCTCTCCTCTGCCACTCACCTTCCCTGATTAATTAATGATTATGTTCGGCTTCTCAAGAGGGTACAAGGAGTTACAAAATCTGAACATCCAAATCATGAAAAATTCCAAGCACCTAATTCACCGTCCTCGGAAATCTCCAATATTTGAAAATAAAGGAACCACACCGGAATCATCACCGATATTTATGATATTTGGGTCTTTTTCAGTTTTTCTGTGTCCTTAAAGCTCGATTCTCCTCCCAAAGCAATGACATTCCCGTTGTCATCTTCAGGAGGATCAAGCTGTGAAGATGCCTCTTGAAGCTACAAACACATCTCCCCATAGATGGCCTATCGACGCCATACTAGCTAGTAAGCAGAGGAGGTCAGCCTCCATTAAATGTCTGATTTCGCCCATGTTCTAAGGTTTTATAAAATCTAAAACTAAACATTAAGAGTGCTCCTATATGTGCTAAATTCCTATAAAAATATATATATTAAAATAATAAATTATTGTTTGACATCAGATAAATTAGTTTCCAAATTAATAATAGTAGAGAGATTAACTTTACACACGTATTTGATTATTAAAGCATTTACGTTCTTCTGTCTAAAATTATCTTCTGTCTAAAATAAAACTGATAAAAAGAACAACTCTTGAGAGGTTTGGCTCATAGATAGCAAGCTACGTGATCAGTATCTTTCAAGGTACAGATTATCCGCGTAGATTATTTTATGGGGTGCGGACTCAACTGTATCGCTAAAGATAGTTGTCATATTTCCACAAGTCAAGCACCAAAATGAAAATTGGAATGAACCCTGAACTTTTTCACTACACAAGTTGCATCCATTACTGAAAAAATATATAATTTCCGTAAATTAAACGTTACAGAGCTCTCATTTCTTATGTAAGCTTTTTCTTATTTTTGCTTGCTTATTCAAAAGTAATCAAAACAAATAAAAAAAAAATTGGTCGTTATTACTTATTTTGATGTGGGGAAACAGATACAAGGTAGAGAGAGATTACTTAGAATTTGCCTACTAGATGAGAGAAGTATCTTTCAACGGCAGCAAGGATATGTTCCAAAATGTGTTTGAAAGACCATATAAGAAATAAAAATCTTCCTCACTTAACCATGCTACACATAATTAATATATTAAACTTTACCGGGATAAACCTCCGCCCCAATTATATTACCTTAGGGGATCAACCTGGAGCACCAAGAGAATTATGTCATGGGCCAGCTCAAACCTTTCTAACTGCCAAATCATATCAATGTGAGTGCTAATTTTTGAAACATAACGTCCAATCTACAGACATATAAGGAAATAGTCAAGCACGATATTTGAGCAACATATATACAACTGACTGACACAATAACCAACCAAAAAAATAAATTAAAATGAAATCACACAACAAGAATCAGTTCAATTTGGAAGTCAGCTCAAAAGTTTCAAAAGAAGCATGATAAGGTGCAGCTTTCCAAAGATATATCAAATGCCTGAAATGAGCAGAGAAAGATACAAACATAAAAAATATTAGTATTGGGGATTGGAACCAGACACCTCACTTTCGGGGTTAACCAAGGGTCCAGGAGTTCATTTTTATGGTTCTCTCAAATAGGCAAATCCTCAAAAACTCATTGATTGGCATTGAGTGCCAATCTTTTTCTTACAATAGATCCCACCTTTACCTCCACAGTAATATATCATTCTGTTTTTATTCTTGTGACATTTGAAATTCATCCACAGTACAAACTCAAGAAAGTACTAGCTATTCAAATTGAATAAGGCTTGAACAGAAGAACAGGTTCAAGAAACTGGTATGGAAAAAAATATCTCCAAATTATAGCAGCTCAAAAAGTAAATTTCAACATAAAAGAGATCAGCTCTTCAAGAACTGAAAAAAAAAAAAAAAAAGAGCGAGCCTCGTTCTTAATTTTTTAATATATAGGAAAATTTAGACCCAAGTATGGGGGGATTGGAACCAGGGATAGAAAGCGAAATACCTTATCATATATAAATCTAATGAAACTAAGATAGATGTGAACCACACAACATAAACCTGAGTTGAAATTTACAGAAGTTCGAAGATTGGGTGATTTGGTTTAAAGGTAAGAGCTGCAACGGCACAAACAAGCTTTCTTAGGATAGTTCTAGCATCCAAACTCCACTTTAGTCAAACTTACTTAGTTCTACATAATGTAAGATTATTAAATCTACTAAAACCATGTAATAAGATATTTCGATACATAGTCTTAGGTTGATCGATAATCCAATATAATGTAGGAATCAGAAGTAGAAAGCCGTTTCCTCACCAAAATGAGTGCATCAGCCTTCAAAATGTGTGCCGTTATTGAATTATTTTGAAAGTTCATCACCTTTTCGGCATCCTTTAGAGCAAGCAGAAACAACAGTTACAAGCATGCTGATATAGTGCAAGTAATAGTGATGGTATGAAAGTTGGAAAAAGGATTCTTTTACAATAAACAACAATAAAAGTTACTTACTCTCGCGTGTATCATAGGATCAAACCCACTCAATGGTGTCTCTTCAGAATCTGATGGAGGTCTGTGTACCAGGAATTGGCAAAGCCTGGTATCAATTTAAAACAGCTAGCTGTTAACAGTGCAAGAAAATACCCATTAGAATAGGGATTAATCAAATTTAGATGAGGCATGCATGCAAGTACAGATGGCATATCTATTGCTAAGAATCATGGTCTCACCTGAGATAAGCAGCACATCGGTTGCTAAGTATAACAGGATGACATGGTTTAATATTATGAGCTCTTGAGTAACAACTGATTGCCTGACAAAAAAGACGATCTAGCAGCCATAAAGAGAAGAATGGACGTAAATTGAAAAACACAAAAGATACCCATTCAAAACTTTGATCAATTTAACATAGGGAATTGTATTATGAATATTCTAGTTCTGAATAAAGTTAACAGTGTTGAAAATGTTGTCGCTGCTCTTTCATTTTAGCGGAAGTGATAAATGATAGCATTTAAAAAATTGTAACACTCTGATTTTTTTTGTTGCTATGTTAGGCTGAAATTTAACAATCTGGGCTTTGCCAAGATTGGATCCCAAGACTCATGATCACCCTAGAGTGGATTTACCATTGGGCTTCATGAGGCTTGGTCAACACTCCAATTTTGGGATTGAAATAAACAGAATAATATGCACAATCCCTTCAGTTATTGTCTTAGACAATAAATAACCAATTAGATGAAGCAGTTGCTACACCATCTCTGCTGGCAACTTCATTTCACCAACTATAAGCAGCAACTTAAAGATTCTGCTTGCTAACACTTTATGATTTACCACTATCTAAATTAAAATTTTATTATTAATCTTAAAAGATAAAACTTGTAACAATTATATGACATTGATATAATACCCAAACGTCCCAGAAAAACAAAAGATGAACTAAAAGGAATCCACCACATTATAAGTACTCAAATAAGTTGAATTAATTGCATTCTAAGTATCTTCGCAGATCGACGCAAATGATAAGAAAAGAAAAGAAAAATGGTCATTCCATTGGGCTACTGATCATCAGGAAGTCATTCTCTGTGAAAGCCAAATCAAATTAATCCATAGTTACCAGAAATCAAACTTTTTCTTGGCTAGGGTTGCACGAGATGGATTTACTATTGCCTCCAACTTTTAATTGCACAATCTGAAGAAGCCCGTTAATTCAAAATCCTTACATGCATTAATAATTATTAGATTAGCTGTTTCTTTCTATATTACAAAAAAGAGCAACCGCTATTAGACCGCAATTAAACTAAACTGTCAAGAAATAATGCAAAGAAAGTAGCAAAATGGCCAAGAGTAGCAAGAATTTCACCTCTTCAAAACGATTGTCATGGAAAGCTTGGTTTCCCATCTGCATAAGGTCATAAAGAAGACTATATCTTTGCCGTGACACTGTATCGCCTTCATTCGCCTGCATTTCAATTCAATTCACCAACTCTATATCTCTCTTTTTCTTTTTCTCACTCAATTCAAGAAATTCTCAAATTCACGAAATAGTTACAGTAGCCGATTTCGAATCTCTGCTAACAAGAAAGTAAAAGTACTAGTAATTAACCAAATACTTCCATTACGATCAGTTAATTACTACTCTCAGACCACATAAATTACCAAATTGAAGAAATTTCCATTACTTTTAGTTTACTGAATTTTCTAGGAAACCAAAAAAAGAAAGAGGAAATTGAAGAAACAGATTACCCATACAAAGTCTTCAACATTGTCTGCCCCTTCCAAACTAAATCCAGAGGCTGAGGCTTCATTCGACATTCTAGAGAGAGAGAGAGAGAGAGAGAATACATACAGAAACGCAGACAGAATCAATTGCGAGAAGGAAAGTGAAGCATCGAACGGGATAGAATAGGAGGGGGGAGTAGAAAAACGACGTCGTTAAAAGGAGGAACGGCAGGAAGGCATCGTATTCCTCCCTGTATCCTTCATGACCCTATGTGTTTCTATAAATAGATATTTTTATATTTACAAATAACTCTTAAAAACAATAACTTACAAAATAATCATCATATGTGAGTAACTCCAATAATTATAATCAATCACAGCTATATAAATTATTTTGTATATTTTTATAATTATTTTTAATTATTATATTATTATTGTTATCTATAAATCTATTCCTACGAACGCATATCACTATAACACTACATTAATAAAATATAAAATATTAATGTCAGATATTACTATTTTTTAATAATATAATATAATTTTAACACTACTCATATATATATAAACAATGTATTAAATTTTAAATAAAGTTATAATGATCATATATATTTGTAATAGAGCGATTGTTATTTTCTCCACCACTCACACATTTTACGGCAACTTGCTTACTTATCTCTGTTCATCGTTCCTAAGTTTCTCTTTTTTTTCCTATTCTTGTTGTGCAAAGATGATGAAGGTCGCATCTTGGTCCCAAACCATTTTATGGATGTTCAAAGCATCAAAAGGGGCTCCATATATGAGTAATTAAAAAAAAGAGTAGTAGATTCTAACGGGATTGGTTGATTAAGATTTTAAAAAGAGATTTTGATAAATTTGTGTTTGAAATTTGACCAATGACATCGTCATCCTTATTTGGACAACCTTGTTAATAATAGTTAAGCATTTGAATTTCTTATTAGCAAGCAAACTGCCGAATAAGATTTATACCATCAATGTTGTAAGAAATCATGATTGATGACTGCAGTTGCTGCATCTTTCTTTAATCAAGTCAGATTTTATTTTATTTGTGACACTATTAAGTTGGCCGAATCAAGAAGAGTGCTTGACTAATTGATATGTATACTCGCATCTTATATAGCTAGTTTGATCATGACCGTACTTCCTACAATCAATCAACTATTAAGGCCTTCACATATCTGCCAATTAATACAGCTAAACGTAATCTCAAAAATTAAGAATCGGCAAAGGAAACGTGCAGTAAAGAAGAACATACATAAATACTAATCATGATGAAACAGTATTCTTCTTTTTCAATTTATGCTTCATATACATCTTACCTTTCTTCTTTTTTTTCCAAGATTTCTCTTGACCTGCTCCACTGTCGGATTTGGTGCAGTCAACAAGGCTAATCTTGTCCTCCACCTTTTTCATTGGCTTAAACACTTCAGTGATTGTGGGGTCCAACACATCAATAGAGCACTGAAGAGCAACACCCATGGCTATTGCCTCGTCCCAAAGTCCTCTGCCCTTTTCAAAGTTCCCTCCTTTGCAAAGCTTTTGTATAAGCAAATCATAAACTGGCCCATAACCGCCTACCGAGCTTTTCTTCATCAACTCTAGCAGCTCAAGAGCATAATTCACCCTCTCAACTCCACAAAGAATGCCAATCAAATCATAATAGAACTTACGGCCTGGCACCATTCCTTCCTCGAGCATTTTATCAACTATTTGCTTACCTTTACCAAATCTCCCTGTCAAATACAGAACTCTAGCAACAAGATAATAGCTAACCCAATCTGGAGAGCACCCAGCTTTTCTCATAGCATCAAGAATTTGAAGAGATTCTTTGACTCTTCTGGTTCTACCCAAACTGGAAATTAATATATTGTAACTGACTGAGATTGGCTCAATCCCGTAGGTTCTCATTTCTATCATCACATTTAAAGCTGCTGGAACTAGAGCCGAAGGATTAGATTTTAGGTTTCTCTTACAAAGACACCTGAGGAATGTATTAAAACAATTAAGGTCTGGCATAATTCCAACAGATTTCATTTCTTTGATGATTCTACGTGCTTCTTTCACATTCTCCTGTGCAGACCACCCATAAAGTAGGCTCTTATATATGCAAGGCTCCACTCCCAAAATCTTATCTTTATGGTGCCATATAACCCCTTCTGCTCTCTTAGCATGCCCTTTTGCGCAAAGAGCACTGACAATGGCAGAGACTGTAACACTATCCTGGGGACACTTGAACTTATTTAAGTTCTTGAAAATGCCTAATGCTTCATCTTCTCTCCCCGATTTAACCAATGTCTCAGCTACAAGACCAAAAGTACAAGTTTCCATTGCCCTTCCATCCTTGCCAAAATCTGATATCAGAATGTCCATTGCAGTGAAGTCCTTCATCTCAGCAAACACCCGAATCGCATGATTAAAATCCTCATCCTCCAATTTAAAGTCCAAACTTCTCCGGGACCATAAAAAGAATCTGAGTAGCCTTCTTGTAGCCGCTTCATGTTTACAAGAATGAAGGACTTGGGTAACAAGGGACGATGTCAAAGGAACAGTAACTTTGTTCAGCTTCACTTCCAAGTCATCTAAACTGCCAATGCCATTTGAGACAACGCGACATAGCTCTTGAACATCTGAAGATTCTAGAATAGGCGGCATAGTGGAGTAGAAAGAGAACCAAAGTTGCCTCTGTTTCTGGAATTTGATACTTGGCAGAAATAAATTCTTCCATTTGGATTTCACTAAGATTAACATCTTTTTCAAGGAAATCTATGCGTTTGGAACATACTCCCTGGAAATTAGAAACAAGTTCTGTCAGGCAAAATATCAAACATGTGATATGCAACTTGTAAATACTACACGATCATTTACACAAACATGCTTATGTCCATGATAGCTAGCAGCGAAAGTACATATATAGGAGTAATAAAATACTTGGCGTTTACATATATGTTTGGAGAAAGAGAGAAATTCAGAAAACGTTTTCTTATATACGGATGGAAATGATCAGATAGATATACACTACTACTACTCCATTGGGTCACTCAGTGGAGTAGTATTTAGAGTTACCAAATGGACTACTACTTTTACAAAACTTATCGCACCTCACTATTCACGCACACTTGTGCTTTCACTTTTCAATTTAATATTCCATCAATTTCCAGGAACCCTCCGATCTACAGTATACTGTACTATATCATTTAGTTATTATGATAGATTAAATTAATTTGTGGTTAATTTTTTTGATTTGTCTCGAGCATTGGAGCAAAATGTAGGTTTTTTTTGTGTGTTTATTTTGAATTGATTGTATATTATATCTGAACAGAGTTTAAACCAAAAAGGAAGACTAGAAGAGGTGCTTTCCTTGTACAAAGTCTGCCGCTTCTCTTACAGACCTTTACACAAGATCAACCAGTATATACCCCGGATATAACAGCAAGGGAACTCGCACAACATAACTAGAATTTAAATTTGGGACTAAAAATAATCTGTCAAGACTCTTAAATTCTGCTTAAAACCTTGTAACATCTCATCTCATTATCATGCATGCTCACTTGACTAGTGCTGAGCTCCAGTGACAACATTCATTATCTTATCAAGATAGAAAAACTTGTGTTTCTCATACATCAAATTCAAGATCAACGAGTATCAGCATTGATTATTTGGTAATTTCATTTCCCACTAAAGATGTCAGATACCCCCTTATCATCGACATTGATACATTCTGCAAAGAACACGCCCCAGTGATGTATGATGGACCATATTACATGTGGACTGAACATATTTTCAACAGGACACCTCTACTACAATCTAAAGATTTCACCGAAGAAGTCCACGAGGCTTCACAGCTTCCTAGAAACTGCACAGGAACTACTCCCTTGGCCTGAGAACATAGAAATTTTTTAACATTCCTCTGCAGATCCTATGCGCAAAGCTGTCCAGCACTATGGATTTGCATTATAAACTATGGAAGCATAAGCTTTCCCGCGACAGCTGGGGCCACGGAACAACTCCACATGACTACACATTCTCAGCCTTCAGTAATCGAGTCAACCCAGGAGCAATTTGGCATTGGAAATTGCTTATAGCGAGGGTATCAATAGGAAACAAAGGGAGCAGTTGGTTGCAAGCTCAAGGTGATTTGTGCCTCGAAAAAGCAGGAAGTGCCGAAGTGCCAATATATATATGTTCATCAACAAGCATGAGAGCAATCTGGAATGAGTCATGGCAGAGGGAACCCCCAAAACAAAACCTTAAAACTTGGGGGTTAACTATCATTTATAGGAATGATATTATAGTTCGCATATGAAAACAGGAAAATCATCCTCCAGAGAAGTTGCTCAGTCTTCGTCCTCATCTTCATCCTCTTCATCCTCATCAAAATCAGCAGAAGTGGGTTGTCCATTCAAATCCACGTTTAAACCATTTAGCTTTCTCACAAATTGTCCCTTTACACGAGGCCTTTTTTCGGCGAGACGTTTTCGGTTGGCATACCTAATCTTCTTGTCAAAACAGCGTTCTTTTCTCTTTTGCCTGAACTTGAGCAAGGCTGCCTCTCTTCGATCAACTTTATTCAACTTCCCATCAGTGGAAGAACACCCATAAGGCGGCCATGGGTGTGTTGTAGGCATTTGGCCTGGTTGTAGGCAGACACTAACCGGGTAATAGGGGAATGGTGCCACTCCAGGCACATGAGGAGGAAAATGTGGAATATGATTCTTTTGATGCAACAAAGCTGAAGAGGCACTGTTTTGCAGATCCTGCAGGCTCTTTTGATACATTGTTGTGGTTGTTGACATCATAGCTTGATTCATTAGTCCTGAAATATAATACGGATAATGGCCACTAAAACTTGAGAAATCATGGTGTGCACCATTTGGGGGATGCATATGCACCTGAGAGAACTCTTCGAGCTTAGAGTAACTCTGTTGAGAGAAATCTGGCGGCTGAGGAGGAGAAGATGACCTATCCATAGAAAAAGAATCAGGGATGCTATTACCGCTTTGAAAGTCATCTCCTCGAGAATGGTTTTCACGTGCCTCTTTGACTACATGTTCCTGTGTATCATTAACCACTTGTCCGCTCCATGTATTAAATTTCTTCTCAATCCTTAACTGTTCGACAGTATTCTCATCAACGGGGATAACAACTTGGGCATTGTTCTTGAGCAATCCTGATCTGACATATGTAAAGAAGGCTGAAGACTCGCCTATCTTCAGTTCACTCTTCTTTGGGCCTGAAAAACTTTGGCCTGAAAACACCATATAAGTTTTATTAACTTCATGAAAAGGTGAACGACAACAAACAAACAAAAACAAAAAAAACAAAAATAATCACAGCTCATGATGAGATCTCAAAGACTCAAATTATCATGGAAAGTAAATGGCGCAGAGAACATAATTTATGCAACTTATATTACTCAAAACACAGTGGTACCGACATCATATTACAGCATTACTAACTAGCAAGACGATCCAAATCTTCTTTTTCCCAAAATAGAGTTCTTTGCTGAGTGGCATGGGATAGGGCGGGCATCACTAAGTTCTCTATAAAGAATGAACAGCACATACATTTTTTTCTTCGTAAATCACTTCAGAAGCTCCCAAAGTTTCAAATTTCCACAAAATGTAGAAATAAGAGTTTTATATATGGGTTGATGCACACAAAGTGCCTTTGCCTACATCAGCAATAAGACAAAAGGAATTAGAGAAGTATTAGCTCCCAATCTATCAACTTTAAGGACTCTGAGCAGCCATGATGGTGGCCAGTAGACGATTCATATCAAAACTCCATCGTTTAACTGACAAGATGCTATGAGTGAACTCTGTGAACACAGCAATGAGATCCTAAAAGACAGAAGCACTCTGAAATCTATGTACTCCAGTGCAGTTTGCCAGTTTGCTTCCTCTTGTATCATAAGAATGAGTTCCACACTCTCTTCTTTTTTTTTTTGGTGCTTGGGGGGGGGGGGGGGGGGGGGGGGGGTCGGCAAATAAGGAATAGCAGTAGCAGCTTATATGAAAAAGAACAAGACATCAATCACCTCTCTGCCAGTGGCTAAAAACTGGTAGATCAGGGTGATATGCTGATGGATCTGCAGGTGGTGTTGCTTCAGGCGTAGCTACAGTGGCGGCATTCTGAAAATTAAAATGCACACCCAAAAAAAAAGTTAGTTGAACATAGAAAACCCACAAATGGCCCAGCCTTGAACAAATTCACAATTGAAAATGATGTTCAGAGTGAATTCAGAAAAAGAGTGGTAGGGTGCACAATACAACTGTTTATAGACTACAGGTGGTCCAAAACTGCCTAGTGTGAGCAAATATTTAATATCTCTAAAATATAATATTGAATTATAAAAAGAGCAGACAATAAAAGAGGAGAATAAAGGGTCCAATAGTTATCACATGGAATTATGCATCACAAATTTAATTGTCATGGAATTTAAAAATGTAGTTATTGCACAGTCCTTTAAATACAAAAGATTTTACCTAAGCTATGGATGAGATTATTTTAAGAAACAGAACCCAAAGGTTAGCTCAAGTGGTAGTGATCCTAGTAATATATTTGGGGCCAACAAATCAAATTTTACAACAGATTACCGTGTGCGCGTGGTTTGTGAGGTATTGCATTCACTCGTTGGTTATCCAGTATTCTATTGCAAACCCTATAGGTAGTGTCTCCATTGTCATTTAAAAAGTTTATAGAAAGGGAGGGAGGGAGGGAGATTATTTTAAGAAACAGAAAAATACACAGAATAATCAATTGAAAATAGCAAGCAGCCTATTAATATAAATGATAAACAAACTCATGATCTGCTGCAAAAACTTTATCTTATAATCATACTCACATCATCTTCCTGATGAGTTGACAAACACGTCTCTAGATTTGCAGTCTTGCGGGACTTATCATCTGTGTCATCTGAGAACAGAGTTGTGCTATTTGTATTAGCATCACTAGGGTCTGATACCACTGGATCAAAGTCATAGTTCACAATGTTCTTCTCTGCCAGTCCAAGCTGTCCACATGAAAAATATGAAAGACAAAGATTACAAAATCATTCTGACAAGGGATTTATGTAATACAGAGTACAACATGGACAAAACAATTCACCGATCAAATATAAAAGTATGGACAACCCAAAGCAAAAAATTATTATGATTGCGAAAAGAACATCTTGAGGGGTACAATAATATTTGAATAGATAGTGTTGTTTAAGAATGTGTATAACATGGACTAACTAATGTGATTATAATATCCAAGTCCTTTTTTCACAAGTTACATTCAAATACAAATTTAACATTTTTCTAGCTTCAAACAGTTTATAAAGCTTAATTAATAACGTCTACATAACTATTCAAATAATCCAAATCATGCTACTTTATACATAATTTTCATTTTTCCCCACAACATTTTTCTATTCTAGCAGCTTATTGTAAGGTTTCTATAGAAGGCTTAACTTATTTTATTCACATGTAGGATATTATGGTAAGAAATAATTAAATACATGAGACATTGAGATGTGTCCAACATATTTTTTTGAGATAATTTTTTTTTAAAAGTATTTGTTCGTTTTCCTTCATCAGGTGTCTAACATGTATCTTCAAGTGTTCGAGAGATTATGTAATCCAATATGGTGTCAGATCCAGACGTGAAGCCCTTCCAAAGAAGTATTTCTTCCTCCTAGTACACAAGTAACATATAACCAGGAGACAGCCTTGGGATGGATAGAAAATGCATAATGCCCTAATGTAGCCCTTGGAACTAGTGGACACTCTTCATTCTTCAATTTGAACAAAAAAAGAAGAAGACTAGGGAGAGGAATACAAAGAATGCTACAATTAGATACGAACAATGACAATTACAATGAGGGGTGGGTTTAATATAAAGTGCATCGGCTTCAATTCATCAATCCTAAGTCCTTAAACTATTATGAGAACTCTTGTAAATTTCACGGAGGTTGGAAGAAGGGTGGGTTTAATAATATCACACAAACTACGTGACAAAATCAGCCTTACATACCATCCGCCGCCTTCTCCACATGTGAGTCCACAAGTTTAACAGCTCATTCGTACGTAAGGGCTTCACAAGATAGTCAGCTGCTCCAAGTCTTAAACAGTTGACAACAACAGAGACTTCATCCTGCGCTGACATCACTTGGCACAACAAAACAGTAAACAATAAGAATTAATGTGTAAAATTCTGGGGAATAATCAAATGTCCAGAGGAAATGTACAAAGAAGATAAATGAAAGCAAGCTTACTGATCACCGGAATGCGCCTTAAATCTTTATCCCTTGTGATGTATTTTAACAACTTTAGTCCTTTGGCCATAGGAAGATCAACTTCAGAAAGAATTATATCTATATCAGGCCCCTCAGCATTCAGTGCACCAATTACTTGTCTAGGTGATCTCACTGAAGTCACTGCAAAGTAAAAACATCAGTATTCAGAATTAAAAAATTGAATATGACAATACACATATATCATTGCAGTTATGGCCTTCTCTCAATACATTAGTTTAAAAGTAAATTTAAGAAAATAAAGCAATAGGAGTCGAAACTGTGATGTCAAGAATACAATGAAATGCTATGGCTTTTTTAGACAGAAAGTACTCCGAAAAATATTACATCAAGGTAAATACTCAAGATCTCAACTTAATCAAGAATGCTGTGCAAGTCTTAGAATGTGCTATTTAGACTATGTCAGCACGTAGAGCCTGTTTTCATACCTAGCGTTTTGAAACAAAGCTCAAGAACTGTTTTTGATGTCTGATGTCAGAAAATAAGGAACTCGTTATACTTGTACTTCAATATTATCAAGAAAAGAGGGAAAAGAAAAAAGTGCACAACGCCAACCTTTTTTTTCCCAATTGCAAAAATATAACAAGCACTCATGCTTCTGTTCATAGTTCTTCTAGAAAAGTTGGATTTGATTCTGATAATCTTAGCAAGAATCTATTTAAAAAACTAAAAAATAAAAGTTAGCATTAAAGTAAAAGCATTATGCTTCTAGTCAACCTTCAAGTAAAATTTCCTTTGTGCACCTAACTGAATTTGCGATGACAACAAATTTTCCACTACTAGCGGACCCACATCCCATATACGCTATTTTTTTCAAGTATATATTTTATATACTTATAATGGCTACTACTTTCTATTGCAACATACATTTAAATACTGTATTGGGTGTAAACTTTGTATAAAAATCAAATGTCAACTGATATCCTACATATGGCATTTGGGTACAAGTACAAGAACAAAATACAAGTTAGATTACGCACTGGATCTTCAAGCTATTATATCAAATAGGTCAAGAACCCAAACAAAAGAGTAAGGTTATAAAGTGTTATGAAAAAACCTTCTTTCCAGTAAATGTATGACAGTATTACAACAAAATACAATATGCTTTCAATAGATATCAAATTTGAGTTACTAAATACTCCCCTTCGTCCTCAAAAGAGCGGTAGAATTGAAAAATAAAATAAGATAGTCGTCCTTAACAAGGTTCACATCAAGTTTATAAGTTAAAGTTATAAAGTTTGTGGATCCATGTAAAAGTACTTTCAATATACTCCCTCCGTTCCGAAATATAGCATCAATATTGATTTTTTAAAGTCAATTTGAGATATTGTCAAATATAAAATTAATGTGATTCATTTGACTTTTGAAAACAATAAATTTTGTGATTAGTAGTACTTTTTAGATTCTTTATGATTTTTATAGTTGAATTGCCCAAAACTAAATGAATTCAAGTCAATTTTGAATTTGAAAATGTCTCAAATTGACTTAAAAAGTTTGATTTACTTCAAAAATTAAACTTGATCCCATATTTTTGTATAGAGAGAGAATATTTTTGAACTCATTATACAGAAAGAGTATTACTTTTATGTTTATTTTCAGTCACACTGGTAGAAAGAGTGTTACTTTCTTAATTTGCACAAAAATGTACTTCAGTCATCCTTTAGAGGATAGAGGAACTAACAATAACTTTAGCAATCATGTCTGGCTAAGAGCACAATTTTAGCAATCTACATAAAAAGTTACAAAAGTCAATATTCCTCGTAACAAGCAAAACTTTTATCACTCAAAACTTATATACCACACAACATCAAATTAAACTCAAGATAAAGGCATTCATGCTTAAGAAAAAGTAATATTATTAAGCCCATGAGATCTTAGCATGATGGTTTACACTACACTAAATCCCCTGGACCTTTAGGTTACTCCAGTGGTGTTGGTGTGATTGTGGTTTACTGATACTGGATATGTGATAATTGATGTTTATTACGTACATTCATTTTACTTAAAGGTATCCCTAAAAAATGGGGCTTCAAAACACAAAAAGAGAAAAGAAAAAGAAACTATCATTACCAATATATACCTTGATAGGAACATTTGCACAAAAGCGAAAAAGCCTCCTCTAACCTCTTGGTATCACTGTCGCACAGCAAAATCCTCACTTTACTCCTATCAATAAACCCATCACCGCCCTTCCCATTATTCCCGCCGCCGCCGCCGCCGCCTTGGCTCAAAACAATTTCACTCCGCTCCATCACCTAGACTTCAAAGTTTTTAACAATTCAACACGCAAACTCTTCAACCGCGTCACCAAAATTAGTGTTTCGATCAAACCCCCAAGCACTTGTCAGCCATAGCAAAGTAGCACAGATGCAAAATTAAAGCGCCAATATTAGAGAACTTCCATGGAAGAAATATCTTTTTACTCTTCACAAAAGAAGTCCCACAAATAGGGTTTCGATTGAGAACATATCACTCCATTAACAGATCAGACTAATAGGACAAAACTCGCATGCCGAACTTTTTAACAAAAAGTTTTCCCACAAACTTACACCAAAGTAGAAACTTGAGGATGATTTCTCATAAGGAACAAACATTTAGCGCCTGACTGGACAAAGCAATTCACCTCAAGTAGATAAGATAGTTGGTCAGGATTGCTCATCAGTCATCATCTCATCAAAACTCGTGGATCGAATTTTTACGGCTCTGTTCATGTTACCGCCGATCAAGCGCACGTCAGCATCGACCCAATCGGTCCTGCCTTGTTTTATTTGTACGTTAACTGGAGAGAGAAAGTGGTAACAGATGAAAGATGAGTGATAACGTAGTCTTCGAAGTTTGGAGTTGTGTGTCGCCTTTCTGGTGGATCTGATCCATTAAACCCAATTGCCCTCTACGGTTTGACCATAAAAGGAAGATTTTTTTTTTTTGAAAATTGATATCCTTGCGTATAAATGCTACATTATCAGTAGAGACTTGTCGAACTAGCTTCTTTTTATTTTTTTTATTGCTTAACTATAAATTGTTTTTAATGTGTTGAATCAAAAGTACTACGAATCTGTTCAGTTATTAACGTTTGCTGTCATACTGTTTATAATGTTTGAATTTTTAAATGCACTGTTTTAATTTTAGTACGCCGTATGCTGTATTTAAAATTTAAATAATATTTTTATATAATGAACTTCATATATATAATTTATAGTGACGATTAATCGTCGTTATACATCTATAATAATATATTTTATAAAAATATTATTTTTTTATGTAAAAAAAAAGAATATTTAAAAGTATTTTTTTTTCTTAAGAGAATAAACTAAGATATATACCATGAAAGATAAATATATATATTAGTACAAGAAATAAAAATATTAATTTTACTTTATATAATTTTATGCAGCTATTGAAGATAAATTTAGAAGTCGGAGGGAGTATCTAATATGTATGGGAGAATAGTAGGTCCGCTATTACTACTTGTAGAGGATGCTCATTCTTTCGTGCAAGGAGGGGCAATGGCGCAAGACAGAGGAGAGTAGAGAGAAAGAAAGGAAGGGTCAGCGTCAGGGTCAGGGTCAGGGTCAGGGTCAGGGTGGGGGGGGATAGTTGATGGTAGTAGCACCGCGTGGGAAGATAGTTTGTTAGAGATAGGGAGGAGGCCACGTCACCTCGAAGGATCTCATATAAAGCGTAGAGTGCACGCGACCTGTACAACCTTTATTATTGTGCTACACAATAAAACTATTTATTGTGCGAAATTTCAATTTTCTTTTTAGAAAATTATTTCTGAAATAATTATTTTATGTATGCGTCATTATTTAGTTTTAATATTACTACTATGAATTTATTGTTATATCAATATTTCACAGAGTAGTGATCTACTACCGGTAACAACAGCATAAAAAGAAGGAATTGATTTTTTTATATATATTATTGATATTTTTTTTATGTTCTTCTTTTATATAAACATAAAATAAATCTCATTTTTAGTTAACATTTTTTATTTCAAAATATCAAAAATATATATATATAAATAATGATCTCCTAAAAGTATACTACTAATTTTGCTAGATATTTAGATTTTAGTAGGACGACGACGCGTGGGTCAACCCAATGCCAAACCATGTGTGGCCAATATTTTCTACCTATGAATACTTGACTATTGTCGTAATATAGTTATCTGATTAGCTTCTATCTTTTATTACTATATACACAAAATTAATATAATTTTTAAAATTTTAAAATAATAAATCTTTTAACTAGTAATATTTTTTAATAATTCATAATTATATTAACATAAATTAATTAAAATCATGTCAATCTTAAATTTAAAAATATCTTAAATTAAAAAAATATTTATTTTCAAAATAAAAAGACAAACACGCAATTAGATTAAATATATATCATTTTCGGTCTCAAGGACTCTTAAAATTTAAATTGATATTTATTCTTTTAATTGAAGGCAATACAATTATAAAAATCATAAAATACGCACATTAATAAAGACATTACTAATTATAAGATTTATAATTTTCAAAAATAAAATGAATCACATAAAACTTAACTTTAGAATAATATTTCATATTGACTTCAAAATGTTTAAATTAAACTAGTATTTCGGAAGGTATGAGATATACAATTGTATTATCTATCTTCTCAATTGACCATTACAATAAAATACAAACCACTAAATTCTAAGATATTGTAAATTCTCAGGATTCAATCCCACTATTGTCAAATTTCTCGTCCAAACAACATCAATTCAGCCTAATTTGTTACTCACGAGCAAACGCTGCACAATTTAAATAGACTGCTGATGATCCAATTCCAGGATTGAAGGCTTGATAAAAGACCTTATTTAAGGTGAATAAAAACTAAATAAGATAAATACCATACAGGGCTTCAAACCTGGAGCTGCAGACCATCTTACGAAGCTTTTGTTGTTACCCATTGATGAACTAACTATATATCCCGGATTCACGTAATTTTGAGCTACCTACCATGATCGGCCATCAGCCTGAGCAAGGAAAGGAAGATATCTGAGTCCTCAATCTAGTACAGTCGTACAGTGCCAGCCTCTGGTGGTGGTGGTGCCCGTCTCTTCAATTTGAGAAGCAACAAGACAATTGAAGTACTAAACCATTAACAAAGAAATCAGAGAGCTAGGGTACCAAACATTTATGGAAGAAAATTAGTAAGAAACAAAATTGAAACCAGGGAACTCTTGTAGGATGATACACTCGGGATAGATTTAATTAATCCATGTGTAGCTAGCTAGCATATGATAAAAATAATATTATCTCCCGTCTGCAATGTGATCTCCACGTTTTGAATGAGCACCAAAACCCTGTATTAGGTTTATCTCAAGGATTTGGTAAGCCAAACTTTACTCTGGCTAGCTACTTTTTTAAGCTTTTCAATTAATGGGAGCCATTAATCTGGTGGAATTTTTTCTATATTCCAACGCTTTAAAAACTGACTGGCTGCCGGCTGGCTAGCAAACAAAAGGTTTGGCTTACCGGAATCCTCAAGATAAACACCTAGTGTTGGGTATACAAGGGGGTTTCAACGTGAAGATAATTGCACATGGGATCAATGCCTAATATTTTCTTGAAAAGTAACAATCAGTTATATATATACATATATATGAGAAATGATCCGCAACAAATATTTGTTGCGGACACTGTTCTAGCAAATACTTTGAGGAAAAATTTAAAGTCGTTCTGTCACCTTATATAGCGGAATAGTAATTTTTTTTTTATATTCATCTGCCATATTAGACAACGGACGGATAAAATTAAAAAAAAAAAAAAATTTAATCACTCCGTTATCTAAGACAACGGACTCATTGAATTAAAAAAAAAAAACTATACTACTAGTGTGCAAATCTTTTTATCTATGACATTAAAAATTATGAAACTAGATAGTGTGCAAATATTTCTTCTTCATGCATAAAATTTGTATCTTTTTTTTATATACATTTCATAAAAAAATTCAACAAAACAATTATTTTAATATAGTAATATTCGGTCAAAATAAAAATTATTTACTAGCGTAAAAATATTCCTCCTTCTAAAATAAAAAATGTTGAAATCGAATAGTGTGCAAATATATCTGCTTCTTCCTTCCTTCTAAGCTGCGGCGACAAACAAAAAAATATTCAACAAATACAAAAAAAATTACTTTTATCAATCCGCTACCAAAGGTCCGTCTCCTTATCCCAACACAAAATCTACTCCCTCTAATCCTTAGCTATATTAGTTATCTTGGGTGGCACAAAAGCTGGATCCACTATCTTAGTTATCCTAAGGGTCAAAGTTGGTCAAATTTTCAATCCATCAGTTAATGTGGCAGATCCATAGCATTTAATATATTTTTTTTTATTTTATTAGTCTATTATCTTAATTAGCGAAGTGCATGTAATATTTTTTTTTATTCTATCAATTTGTCATCTTAGTTAACAGAGGACATGTAATATATATATATATATATATTGGAATTAAAAAATATATATTAGTGGAGTGCATGTAATAATTTTTTTTTATTCCTTCACTATAAGACACCTTAGTTAGCAAGTGTATGTAATAAATATATATATAATTTTTTTATTCCATGATCCGCCATCTTAGTTAGATAAGTGTAGCATAGTTTTTTTTTTTTTTTAATTCAATGAGTCCGTTGTCTTAGATAGCGGACTGATTAAATTTTTTTTATTTTTTTTAATTTCATCCGTCCATTATCTAAGATAGCTTATGGATATAAAAATAAATTACTATTATGCTATCTAAGGTAGTTGAATGGCTTTAAACAGTGTCTGTAGCAAATATCTGTTACGGATCATTTCTCATATATATATATATAGAGAGAGAGAGAGAAAGGATTGATATTTTTGCAAGGATCTACTCACATGAATAGTAAGTAAGGTTTACCTTCATGCGAGCAGAGTATTGTGAAAATATTAATTTTCCTTATGAAAATATCATTTTTTTTTGTGGAGTAAAAGATACTTAAATGTAATTTAATTTGTGGGCGCCATGCACCTTGTTTTGCTAATGTGAGTCCACAAATTCAGAATTCCAGCGGCGCTTAATGGCTTCATTACATAGTCGGTTGAGGCAGAGATAAATCCTCCTCTAGCAACATCATCACTTCATTTGCAGAAATTTCAAAAATTAATTAGTAGTAATTTATAAGCAGCGAGTAGTAATACTCCATGGTAGTAATGGAGTAATAAATTACGTACTGACGGCAGGGATATGTGTGAGATCTTGATTTTGGGTAATGTATTTGAGTAAATGGGCGCCCCCAGACATTTAGGCAAATAAGACTGAGGCCCCCATGAATGAGTGCACTACTCATCACCTCACTTGCACTAAGCACTGGTTACTGCATCCACACGCATCCCAACCATCATTCATTCCTTGCTCCGTTTGGATTTAGAGAATAGAATTGTTGGGGAAGAAATTGAATGATTTCTATGTTTAATTATTGATGATGCTGGGTGGTATAAAATTATCACATATATTTATTTTATTAAAATAAATTTTATTTCACATAAATTAAAAATCAATGAGATGAAATAAAATTTTATTTCACCAAAAGAATTTATCCTCCAAAATAATAATTAAATATGTTATTTTTTATTTTATTCCTCCTTTCATTTTTTTCTTCCCTCAATCCAACGTAGCATTACTACTATGAGTTATAAATGGTTATACCTTGGTAATAATTAGAGCATTGGCGCAGAAGTGTAAAATTTTCATGGCAACCCAGCCCTCCACGTTAGTGTCGCATAGCAGCGCTAGTGAGGCAATTAGTTGTTTCACCGTCACTGCTACCACTTCCGTCGCTCATCACGTTCTTCTTCCCCTTGTCCATTTATTTTATCGCATGCAAAATACTAATTACTACTACAAAAATTAAACACCCAGGCTTATATAACAAAAGTTCCTCACCAAACCACATGCTCCTATTTGTCTAAACCCCCAATAAATATATTTAAATTTAAAATCATTAATACAAAGAAATTGTAAAGTATACAAAGTTAAAAGCATTTTATTACAAAAATTAATTAAAAAAAATGAAACATTGATTTCTAATAGTTGGTGTGAGCAGATATACGCCAAGTATCCATGAACCATCAATTGGAATGTACGACCAACTTCTTCGCCACTAAACGGATACCAGCAATCTGCTGATAGTCATAAGGATCCAAAGAGAAGTACGCATCCACAAAAGTCCCGGGAATGAACAAGGCATCAAGTTCTGCAACATTGTATCTGCTGAAAACAATCCTTTGTGTGGACGAGGATTCTTTCTGGTACATCTCTGTGGTCCATCTGGCAGTATTCCCATCTAGTACTGTGGGTAAGCTGTAGAAATTACATAGACTAAAAGATAAGACTACAATGGCACCAAATATTGTGCCAAAGTTTCTAATAACATTACTAGTATTCTTTCACTCAATGCATCAATTAGTTAGAACTAAGAAGAAGAGGTATGGATACTTTTTGACAGCGTTCTGGGGAAGAATTACATATGATGTGATGTTATTTTGCTCTCTATTCTCTCACGCAGATACTCAGAGCATACACTAAAAATCTTATGCTTAAACATGCATTCAAGGAAGAGCATTCTAGACTCACGGAACAACAGTAGTAATTTTCTCTCTCATTTTGTTATTCATAAATTTTAACTGCCAGAAAAACAGAATGGAGAATGAATGTTAACTCCTGGCATTAAAGAAACAAAATTGCAACTTAACATGTGATTTTAGTACTCTGACAACGTGCAAGTTTTTTAAAGGTTAAAAAAGTAAAGGAAAGACCAACTTACTGCATCCGGATGGTAGGTGAATTTACGAAGCCAGCCTTTCTGGTCACAACCGGCCTCCAGTCAGAACTGCCACCAGAATCCAGTGACATCCTCTGCGCAAGACTATCACATGCATCCAGAACCCGGCATACGTCTGAAGATGCATCCATCACAATATTCAACCGTGGCCGGCCAGCATAATCAACAAATTTTGTACTTATTCCAAAACGTACTTTCAAATTACTACAGCAAACATGCAACACAGTATTTTTGTGCAATATTTGTAATCTTTGAATCCCGTGATAATATGGGGAAAGAACTACAGTAATAGAAGGTATAGAAACTTCTTCAGGCTTTAAAAAGTCGGTGCACCCACTGGAAGCATCAGAAGAATTTGCTGATGTATTTAGCGACTCTGAACCAGATTCCATAACAGTGCCACTTGGTTGAAGGGATTCTCTTTCTACTTCGATGCTGACAGGACCCATGTTAAAAGGGTCTGGTGGAGCAATATTAGATTCAACAAGATTTAAAACACATTCCCCTGTGACTGGAGTCACAAGGGATAGTATGGGATGCTTTTCCCCTATTGTATGACTTGTAGGAGATGATGTTGGATGATTTTCAATCTGGCTACTTGGTGATGGTGTACTCCTGTTCAGGCCCATCCCCTCTGGAGAAGCTTTCCCATTACTACGACTTCTCGTAGTAGCATTCGGAGAAACCCAACTGTTTGCAGTAAATATGTCTGGAAGACTTGATTCCTGCACATGTAGTAGTTTCTTAGTCTCTTTTCCAATCATCAATCTTGACAACCGTTCCTAAAGCCAGCACTGCCTAACAATTAATTCAGTCACCAAAAACTAAATTGAACAAGGTTTGAACATCTGACCTTTATCGCAATCTAAGTTGATATTGAGAGCACATGTTGAGTAAGGAATGCAGAGTCCTACAAATTAGTATCCTGCACTACCTTCAAATCCAGGCCTCTCTTGTGAATTTGAAAAAAAGTAGAAGCAATTCTTGGGCTGAGTTGGTTTTAACTACATGATATACCCTCCTTTACACACTAGCATGATACTAACTTATGTCTGACCTGTGAATGTGAAGGGTTTCTTAATGATATACAAGTATAAATTATATGGAAATTGAAATGATTTGACCTTGCATCATACCTGATTAGGAAAAAACAAGAGTTAATTTTATAAACTAAAGATTCAAGGCCAAGATTTCCCATAAAGTACTCCCACACTACTTATAAACCTCATAGAAGCTGGTGAAGAGCAGGTGAGTAATGCTTACGCAATCCGCATTGTGCATACTAAAGAGATTTATCATGTATTCAACATTAATATGATTGACAAGTAGGGATCTGAAAAATACGGTCCTTCTAGAACACTGTTATCAGCATATCTGTTAATTTGATCTTTGTTATGCTTATTACATTCAATTAAGGAAGACTTTTCTACTTTAGCCAATGTTAAAAAGAACAAAAAAGGTAAATATACTGCATCATGTCAAGAAAGCCATCTAAATTACTAATGGCACACTACAGGGTGTCCAGCTTGATATTTCATATGGTGCAACAACATAAAAGACATGTCCAATTGACAGCATTATACATGCAATGAGGCCACATTTTCTGATTATATATATGCCGTGCCACCATGCATAAAACTCATCATAAAAAAGATAAGGAGGTTTCATTGTTTGAATTATGAACTTACCAAGAACAAAACTGTTGCGCAATATTTGAGAACTTCAAGATTCATCCTAACATCATCTAAACTCCTGAAAAAATTAAAGCATAGATGAATCTAACCAGAAGTGTAATGCTTGATAGAGTTAAATAGCTAATTTACAGCATATTTCTAGCTTTTATTATAGTTTTAACAGCAAATGTTTGGTAATCTTAAAAGATAATTGAACACATTAAAAATTCTACCTAGATGTCAACAGAGTATAGATGTGACATGGATGCAAGCAGTAACTACATCAGAACTTGAAAATTCAGGAAGGAAACAGTCTACAAGTACTAATGTAAGACAAGTTTCAGTTCAAGAATTCAGTCAAATCCATAGTTGTCAAATCGTGAATCGTATCGTGTTTCGAAAACCCCCATATCGTATTTTATGTATTATATCGTGAGTCGTATCGTAAGATACAGAAACAAAATAAAAAATATAATAACATATATTTAAACATATAAAACACAAATTTGACTATATATAAAAATAGTCAAGTAAATATTATTATAGGCTAAAAATAAATTTTAAAGTTAAAAAGTAGCCGAAATATTTTAAATTGATTTAATAGATATTATTTCAGTAATTTTTATAGAGTAACAAGAGAAAACAAAAATTCAAAATCACCTTTAATCTATAAAACAAAAGAGAATAATTCAAATTAATAAGTTGAGATTTATATATGCGCTTATAGAAAATGACGTAAGAAAAATAAAGTGACATTTTCAATAAGAGTATAATACTCTAAAAGTGATTAAAGGTTCATAAAGCAATATTTGTATTAGAAAATATCTTCAATTGAAATGGTAAAAGGCTTAGAAATTTTGTTTTTAGTCTTTTGAATCTACATGAAAAACTTTTTCAAGTTAGTTGCTTTTAAAAAATATCGTGCAATTGTATCATATTATACGATACAGTATCATTTTAGATTCACCCAGCAATATGTATACGTATCGTACATACGTATTATATCGTAAGATTCTGACAACTGTGGTCATATCTAATTTTGACCAAACAACTAGCAAATGAAATCTGAAATATGGCTCGTGAAACTCAGACAATCACCCCCCCCCCTCAAAGTGGTGGCAAAGCACAGATACCTATGTGTTTGCTGTCCCAGCCCAAAATAAGTTGCAAGAGAGGCCATCTGCATAGAAAAATGTGATCATGTCAGCTAGTTATATCTAAAGAACTTATGTGATTATGAAGAATAAAGAGCTCTATATCCCTGGCTAATTTTATTTCATACTGCTCAACAACCACATAGAAAGTTTGCGACTTCAATATCTCAAAAAAAAATGTGCTGGGGGGAAAATAGTCATCCAACCATCCATCGGTGATTGATGTATATTTACAAAACAAGGGGAAAAGAGAAAATTCACACAACATAAAGATGAGAAGGACTCTCCTAATAGTCATATACTTTTACTACTCAGGCAAAATTGCCTAATCCAGCAAAGAGCAGGAGACTCATCAAGCTATGAGTCCAAAGATCAAAGTCCATACAGTTGAGGACTTCAATACTATATAAAAACAAAAAGACATGGAAGAAAGAATTCAACCAATTTCAACAATTCTTTAAAGTGTCGATCCAACTAGAGCTAATTTAAGCATCAAAAAGTACCCCGAAGCACCTCTCAGCAGTCAGCTCTTTGATCACTATCTGTTTGTTTATGTGCAGATTTGTGTGCCTCCAAGGGAAATCCTCTCTTAATGGTTTGAATTGCTAAAAGAAATGGTGGAAGAAATAGACTCCAAATTTGAAGCCTGGCAAATGCCAAATTATTATGCAAAGTGCTACAATAAAAACTAGTAAAAAAAGCGCAAATATAAAAAGCAGAAAAACAAAAATAAGGAGCATACACAGATGGGCAAATACATCAGTGATAAAAATTCAGTAAGTCCTACACAACACTCAATGCAGGTGATCTAAAAATTTCTCAATATGCCTTATTTACCTAATTTCTTTTTCTTTTCTTTTTTCAGTTACATATATCTTGGTCTTCCAGGTTTATTGATTTCTTTCATTATATTCATCCAAATTTCAAAAAAAGAAAAAAAATCATGTTTAGCACAGAGAAGAGTAATTAATTACCTTCATGTCACCAGCTCTCCTTCCGAACCTTTGGGTCAACAATGCCAAAGAATCAATAGTGCCTTTAGGCTCCGGAGGTGGCCTGTTAATCTCGGCAAAGGCCTCTTTTATACGAACACAATCAAACCTAATTATATTGTGACCCGCCCATATCCTTCCTTTAAATAGAAATGCATATAACAATCAGCAAAATTACATACGTGCGTATGAGTAATTGAGTGTATATATAGAAAGAAAAGGATAGAGGCGGACCATGGAGAATATTGTAAACCCTATCAGCAATTTGGGAGAAAGAGGGTGAAGAAACAAGGTCGTCGCGGGTGATGCCGTTGCAGTGGACTGACACATTGGAGATGAGAGAGAGGTCGGCGGGTCGGAGCAGGGTGGAGTAGCTCTCCAGCTCCATCAGTGTCTTGGGGCAAACCAGGATGGACCCGAATTCCAAAATGGCGTATTTCTGACCGCGTCGGGTGGGGACGGTGGTCTCCAAGTCGAAGAAAGCTATTTCCGTACGGTCTCCGCTCGAAACCATTACTGATATATGTTAGAAAGGACAGAGAAGATGGAAAATGTAGAGAGATCGTAGATGATTGAGCGGTTGGTAGGGCTTGGGATATCATATATATATATATATATATATATATATATATATATATACACACACAGAACTAACTTGCGATGGAAGATTTGTGCCCCTTCACTCTTCAGATATCATATCATTAAGGGGGCGCGTTCGAGAATAATTTATTTATTTTGACTTAAAATTTAAATTTTAATAAATTTATAAATTAAAATTTTAATAGATTTATATATAAAAGTATTCGACATTATTTTTCGAACACTTTTATTTATAAGTCTAAAATTATAAGTAATAATTGTAGATGTGTTCGGTTAATAATGATTTATAAGTTAGAATAAAATATAAAAATTACTAAAATGTCATTCAATAAGGAAAATATTAAAAAAATAAAAGAGGGCATTTCTGTCATTTCATAGTCGTTGACCAATTTTAAAAAAAGGACTTATAAGCTTCTTTTTTAAGCAACAAATATTTACTTCTCTTTTTTTGATTTTTTTAACTTATAAATAAATAAAAAAGTTGATCCCGAACAATTTTTTAACTTAACTACTTATAAGTTGGGTTATAAGTAGCTCCCGAACATACGCTAATCCTAAGAATAATGTCTATATTTTCTTTTTAACTTTTAAAATGAGGAAAAGAAGAAAATAAAACATTGGTTTGTCTAAGTACAGCAAAAAATGAGGAGCTCGGGTTATATTACTTCTACTTACTTCATAATAAATAAATTCAGTTATAAAAATTAATAACTGTATTTTTGGTTACTCAACGTTTGACGTGTTTAAAGCCTTTAGAAGTTCAAACCGATTTAAAATTTTTACTTATCTAATATTAATTTATTTTTAACACAGTTTTTTAACACTATGAAGGGTAGACTTCAATTGAATAACGGACACAAGGTATAGCCTTTTCTTTGCCTAGTTATGTGTACCAGTACAAAGAATTCAACTCAAGAAACCATAAACTAGGAGCCAAGATGATTTATCTTCACTGGGTGTTGTTCCTGCCTTGTGCTGGATACAAACCAACCCAAAAGTTTCAACAGCCATAACCGCAAGATCACATCCTTATTTTTATTTGTCACGTTTTTCTTTTCCCATTCAGAGCCAATAAGTATAAATAAAATCCCTTGATCTAAATATAGATAGGTGTAAAGTTAACAAACCATCCAAATGGAGTATCAATTTATAACTCCACTTTCTTGCTAGGGAAACAATGCAAACCATGTTCTTCAAACTTTGTGTCACAGAATTATGAGAATCTTGAGAAGGTTCCCTTTGACACATAACCAGACACAGATGGCCAAGTTATTTCCAACTATACAACCACCAAAACTCCATTTCCATACTCACCTCAAACCACCAAGACCCAACCAAACCCTAAAAAGTTACCTCCACTCCAATACCCCCACAAAAGCTCTGTCGCTGTTTGGTGACTTACTCAGAAAAAGCACTTCTTTGATTGATAGCTACTCTCTATTGTTTGTCATCAAAGCTTGTACGCAAAACCCTTTAGCTATTGAGGGGAAGCAAATCCATGGCCTTGCCATAAAATTGGGCTGTGAAACCATCATTTTCCTACAAACATCACTTATTCGCATGTATTCCACATCGGCAAATCTATCAGATGCCCATCAAGTGTTTGACGAAATACCTACAAAGAATGTTGTTTGTTGGACGTCCTTGATTTCTGCATATGTTGATAACCAGAACCCAAACAAAGCTATTCAGCTATTCAGGCAGATGCAGATGGGTAACGTGGAGCCCGATCGAGTTACTGTCACGGTTGCTCTCTGTGCATGTGCTGATCTTGGTGCATTAGATATGGGAGAATGGATTCATGATTATATTCGTCGAAAGGAAGAAATGAAACCAGACTTATGCCTGAACAATGCTCTAATAAACATGTATGCAAAATGTGGTGATATCAAAACTGCCAAGGCACTGTTCGATAGCATAAAGAAGAAAGATGTTACCACTTGGACTTCCATGATTGTGGGATATGCACTTCATGGACAAGCAGAAGAAGCTCTCCAACTTTATGCCACAATGACAAGAGATAATAGAAACGCTATGAGTAAAAAGAGGAAAACGGGTCATGAAAGTCATTTAATTGTCCCTAATGATGTTACTTTCATTGGGGTTTTAATGGCTTGCAGCCACGCTGGGATGGTGGAAGAAGGAAAGCACCATCTCAAAAGCATGACAGAAATCTATGGGTTAACGCCTCGACTTTCTCACTTTGGATGCATTGTGGATCTTTTATGCCGAGCTGGGCTTTTACAAGAAGCTTATGAGTTTGTTATGGCAATGCCAGTCCAACCAAATGCAGTGGTGTGGCGGACGCTGCTAGGTGCATGCAGCGTTAATGGGAATGTAAACCTTGCTACAGAAGCTCATCGCCATCTGCTTGAACTGGAGGAGAGCCTAAATGGTGATGATGTTGTTATGTCTAATGTATATGCTGCCAAAGATATGTGGGACAAGAAGGTGAGCATTAGACATCAGATAAAACAGAGAAGAACTCCTGGTTGTAGTTCAATCGAGGTGGACAATGGCCTCAGTGAGTTTGTCACTGCTGCTGCTGATCATCCTTTTGCGTCTGAGATTTATGATGTAATACCCCTAAGTTTTCAAGTCCCACATCATGTTAAAAGGAGAAACCACCAAGCCTTAGTCCCACATCGTCTAGCTTTTAAACTTTTCTCCCTTCCTTAGGCTATAAATAGAATGCTACTCCTTTGGTTTTCTCACACCAACTTAAGGGCCTCCAATTTGAGTAAGGACGTTAAATTTTGTCATTGAGGACGTAGACAATCTGCGGAACTCGTAATTTTCGGGCATGTTTCTTATTTAATTTTTCTGTATTGTCATTTTTATTTTTTTATTTTAAATATTGTATTTAGTTTGTTAGTTGATATTTTAATATATTTTGTTAGTAATTAGTATTTTTGTATTGTTATTATTTTTGTAGCTTTAATTATTGTTTTGTATTTAGATTATTAGTTACTAGTTTTGGATTAGTATTATTGGTTTTAATTATTGTTTTGTATTTAGATTATTAGTTAATAGTTTTAGATTAATATTATTAGTTTTAATTATTGTTTTGTATTTAGATTATTAGTTAATAGTTTTAGATTAACATTATTGGCTTTAATTATTATTGTTATTTAGATTATTATTTTGGCATAGTAGTAATATTTGTTTGAAAAATGATTAAATATTGAAAGAATATTTTTATAAATATACTTATATTTATTTTGAAAAATAAATAAGAAAACTGTTAAATAATAGAATTGTCCTAATGACATTTATTTGTTATAAATTTATATTTAGGAATCGTTCGACTATTAAATTTTGTGTTCAGCAATATCGAAGTAAGTGACTCTCTGAGCTGTTTAGTATTTTCAAATTGTATAGTGTAAGTGACTTTTTGAGCTATTTAGTATTTCCAAAATTATATATTGTAAATACTTTTTGAACTGTTTAGTATTTTTGAACTGTATAGTGTAAGTGATTTTACAAACTATTTGATATTTTAAAATTATAGTATGATTTAGAAATTACTCGGATGCCCAAATGTATTGTTTCAAAAATTGTTATATTTTATTAAGGCCTCCATTTGAATATTTTGTTAAAAATTTCGGATCAAGTATTTATTTTTGAACTGTGAAACAAGTATAGTTTCGAATATTGATAATGTTTAGAAATGTTTTGAACATGGATAATATTGGGAAATTGATTTTAGAAACCTCAGTCCGACTATGTATTGAACTTCGTTAGTGTTTCACGTTAGTTCCGGAACTATATAAGACCTACTAAGGTGCACAACTTTAGATACCATTCGGGGGGCACTTTTCGGGGTGCGTGCTTCATCGATCCCTTAGTAGGGTGCGTGATCATTAACATTATCGAACATAAGGGCCGTGTTACAGGGTTGTTGTAACCTTAGTCGTTCTGTGGATTAAAAGATATATCGAATATATTGAACTTATCAAAATCGTTGATCGAATATATTGAGTTTATCGAAATTTGTCTTTGAATTGTGTTTTATAATTATTGATTTTGATTTTGAATGTATATATCGACTATTATTATCGAACAAGAAAAGTTTATTTTCAACCAGTATGTTTACTATTGTTATTGAACAAAAAATTATTTCGAAAAAGGTTTTGCAAACGGTACTTAATCCACCTAAATAGTAAAGATTGTTACTTGATGGGTTTTACCGCTCACCCTTACATTAATTTTTACAGGATACTTTATTAAGAGTCAAGCATTGTGGATACTTTTGGGGAGGGCTGAAATTCTTTTAGTTATGACGGTTATTAGTATTTTGAATTTGATAAGACTTTTGTACAAGGGAGTTGTGTCTCCAAATTTATGCTTTCAGTTTTTAGTTATTGAACCTTAGTGTAATTTTGATAATGAAAGACAGTTCGGGTTCAAGATGGTTTCATTATTATGTTTTTTTTTGGGTTGCGTTATTGATATTGTTGTTTTGCGAGCCTTCAGGCTTGCAGCGTGTGACACTTCGGACATGTAGCGGGTTCAGGGTGTTACATATGATGTTAGCAGTTAATTCACAACATGAGAGCTTGTGGCTATATTATACTCTAGAGCTCCCTGTTTTTTTTTTTTGGTGAAGCAAAAATTTTGTTGCAAGAGTAGGCTACCCCACAACTAGGGCGGAACAATGCTTTGGGCAGCATAGGTAGTTGTCTATCTGGACCAAAATATCTTGGTGGTATTTTATTTTTATTTTTAATTACAGGGATAGAAAAAAGTGTGAAAATAAGTATGTAAGGGCAAAAAAATTAAAATAATACTCGTATAAGTTTAAATTTATAATCTCATGTATGGCGTGCCTTGATCCAAATAAAATTTTCTCTTATGAAGAACGATTGATTCAAATTGTAAAATTGTACCCATTGAAATTTTAAGATAAGGATCTTTGAGGGCTTGTTGATGAACGTGAAACTTACATGATAAATGTGAAAAAGAATCCTAAATTTTTTAATGTGAAAGGAATCGGTGAACTTATTTAAAAGTTGGTTAACAATAATAACGCTGATTCGTATTCTCGAGTTTATTTGTTGTTGAAAATGGTTTTAGTTTTTTTAGTTACTATTGCCACCGTAGAGAAAATATTTTATGCGATAAATATTGTTAAATCTACTCTTCCAAACCAAATGAGAGATAAATAGATGAACAATTATTTAGTTCTGTACGTCATTATGATTAGTTAATATTTGAATGTTTTATAATTTTGGTTTTACGGCATTTAAATTTTATTTATTTTACTAAAAAATAATTAATTAAAATCTGCCCCCGCTACAAGTAAATTCTGGTTCCACTCCTACCCACAACAGGGCACAGGGAGGTAGCCCTGGATGCTCACCTCCTAGGAACCACGAAAAAGACTCAAACTCATGACCTAGACGGAGTTCATTACTCAAACTTACCCCTCTAAACCAAGCTCTCAAATCTAAGAGATTGTGGTTACACTCCAGAGTCTCATGAGAGCTCCAGAGATTTTTATGGGAAGTTTTTGCCCCCTCAAAGTTGAGGCAACTCACAAAATGAAATGTCGGGTTGAACGCTGTATTATATATAGAGAAGGTTTGCTAATTTAATCTTTAGAAGAATGAATCAAATATATATTCAGTCTTCAAATGGCTTTGTTCTACCTACAAAAAATGAGAAAATAATCTTCTTTTCCTTTTTGAAGGTGAGCGGTTGCTCCAAGCTTAAAATAGCATTCAGTTTGATTCACATTATACAACTGAAAGCTTGCTTGTACGATATTAAGAGAGTTTCCTACGTTGGGAACCAGTTAAAACTCATGATTCTTTCCCAAAGTTTTATATCCACCACTGCAAACTTGTATATCGAAATAAGGTTGCAAAACATGGCAGCTTTTAAAAATAATTTTCCTTGTTTCGGGTGGGGGTTAATTTCAGCTCTGGCAGACCATTAGATCCGAATCCAATAAATTTAATCCGAATAGTCCTTACAAGATTGGAGTGGATAATCCAATCCTAGTCTGGTCCATTTACAGGCCTATAAACATTGGTAGCTTAGTACCGTAATACAAACACCATCCTAATACCAACTAGATAACACTGGATACCGCCATATGAACCCCCACAAAAATGACTTTAATCTGAAAAAAATGTACTACTGGGGCTCCTAATCACCAACTTAAGAACCAGATAAATTTTTAGAATTAAGCTCACTCCTGATCCTTGAAGCTGAAAGTGTAACATTACAAAATAGTTGCAACAGCCTGCAACTATACACAGCACAAAATTCTGAGCAGTGCAAACTGATATTTCTGCATACACAGCACAAAGCCTCATCAATGCTACAGACCTACTTCATTGAGAGAATTATTTGTTACAGGAGAAAGAGCTGCCCCATTAAGTTCAAATTATTATACTCCTATTGAAAATATGTTATATTCAACATGTCTCTCGCTTGAAATTGAAACTTATTTTCTATTATTGCTATTATCTTTAACACTGGAAAAATCAACAAGAATTTCAGTGTTTGACAACAATATGACGGTAGCAATAATCAGTCCGCCGGGTTCTTCCTGTTATCTGCCATGTAAATTAGTAAATAGTAATGATTAAGTCTGTCTACAATTATATACGGAGTATATAAAAAAGAAACAGCAAAATTGTGTTATAGTTTAGGAAATATATAGTGAAAAATAAAAGAAAGCTTAAGAAAGACTACAACTGTTCATTTTTAGCATCACATACACGATGACATCAAAATTTGGGTACGTTTTGAACTATGGAAACACGAGGGAAAAGAAAGGAAATGTAAGAATTTATAGGAGCTTTCTTAACTATCCATTACACTACATTGTATCATTGTTTTCATTGTACAGATAATTAGACTTATATTCATTAGGATAGGTATTTCCTTTTTTAACATATTTCTTATGTTTTCCTTAATGTTCCTCCGTGTTTTCCAATTTCCAAACATATCTTAACAGATTCTCACTTTATTAATTTGAAAAACCAGTAAAATCAACATCCTCAGAAATTTTCAATGAACAAAAACTTGCGTACATGAGAATGTCGAGCGCTGGAACCAAATATCAACTTGTATTAGATACGATGTTCACACTTTAAACGGCAACTGCTACAGGCCTTTTGCTGGTTTTGATACCTTTTATAGCTGTAAACCATCATTCAAAGCATATGAAAAGGTTAAAAAGTCAGTTAAATATGAACATAAATATAAAATCTTCTTGTCAAGACGTTCTAAAATTTTGTGTCCGTGCCTTCAGCATAATCTTTAGCTCCAAAGACGGCAGAACCAGCAACCAAAGCATTAGCTCCAGCTTCAATAACCTGCCAGCATCAAAATGACACAGATCGTCATGTAAATCATATGATCAATTCATAGTTTGTGGATGGAGAATCTAAGGTGCACTGACATGCAACTTTTGCATATTATTGACAGACCATGTGTTTAATCTCACAGACTTATTACAAGATGTGTGTATCTAGAGAGTTATTTAATGCAGAGTGGCTAACAAAGACAATATTGAAGTGTGTGAATTTCTAACCACTTGACAAATAGGTGCTCTCTTTCATTGGGATGAAGTGGAGAGGAAAAACAAGTTATCCATCAGGACTTATGGAATCAATTTGAAGAACTTTTTAACGAGGTTTTCATATAGCAGCAAGAAGCATTAGTTGTACTATGTTTGAAATTGAAGTGTACAAACAAAGTTCGATGGATGATGAATCCCCAGACTTGTCAAAATTACCAATCCAAAAATAAATAAATAAATAAAATAAAAAATGAACAGAGTTCAATGGATCATGCAAGCATTAATGGAGAATGCTTGCACCTTGACAGTTCTCAACACCGAGTTAAGAATTGCTTGACTATACCCTAAGTTCCTAACCATACTTTTATTGGTAGAGAACTTGGATAACTCCATTTTAGGATTCTTATATTAACACTAAAACAATAAAAAAAAACAAAGAACATATGTTTTCAGTGAGGCGCCTTATATGCATTATTAGGGCCTACTCCACCATCTACTTCAATCCATGGGTTCACTCCCTGCAACATAAGCATACAAAATGTCATGATTTCACCAAATTCGTTCAAAGACTCGTATGTAAATGAAAATCCAATACCTTTTCTACACACATTATTCTTAAGTCCGCAATTTTCTTAACTTGACTTTCAATAAAGCTCTGTCCACCAAATCCAGGGTTGACCGACATAATCAAGACAAGATCAACAACTGTACCAAGCAAACAAGATAATTCAACAAACTCATTCCACCAGATTAGACAAACTCAAAACAAGGACAAAATCTTATGAAAATATCTTCTCTATTTTCAATCTTTGCTTAAACGGAGCATCATACTATTTTCTTGGTTAGAAGACAGCCTACAACTCTACACCAAGTCAGTTAAGCTTAGAAGTGAACAAACACCTCATTGACAATATTAAATAACCTAAAAAAGAAGCCTCAATGGAAATTATCCCTCTGCCAATTCTCCTTTTATTACAAGAGAAAAGGAAATACCCAGTTGAAAATGAAACAACTCTTACCATCAAGGACATATTCTATGGTGGTTAATGGGGTACCAGGGTTCAAGACAACGCCAGCTTTTGCTCCCAAGCTTTTTATCTGAACCATACATAAGACAATATAGTGATCAAATCGGATAAGTCATAAAAGGAAATGGGGTGATGTCCAATCAGGATTCTTAAGATGCAAAACAACATCGAAATTGATATAAATGGGAGAATTAGTCTACTTCTCTATGTTCCATAAACATTAAGACCACACAAACAGAGGAAAAATAATACTCCCCCGTTCCACAAAAAGAGTCTCATTTACAAAATTTGCAAACTTTAAAGATATATTTTTCTTCCATCAAACCGACCCATTTACTATCTATAATTTGGTTTATCCCTATATATAACGAGCGATTAGTTTAATAGTGGTGGCATGGTAGTGAAATTATGTTGTTATACTTGAGAACCTTATGTTATTTTATGCTTGAGGAACAACTTTTTTTTTTTTTCAAATGGGATTCTTTTGTGGAACTGGGAGAGTATCAATTTGAAGCAGCAGCACCATCTTGATTACTATAGTTCTATAATCATTAGAAAGCTTTCAAAACCATAACAAATGCCAGTAGAAACAAACACATTGCTTCACTATACTACCGCAACTAGCAAGGGATTCACATTCCTGATGGGACCGTGATGTAACAGATCAAAAACTTTCATGAGCAAAGAATACAACTGTGCTCTGTGTGTGTATGACTGTTTCTTCATTAAGACTAGTGAAACCATAATACTTCCCTCCCTCTTTTTGAGAAAACAGCTACTAATAAATGTTAATCAAATAAATCTGAATTCCAACCGAAGTATGTTATGATGAGTTAGAGTACTCTTACTTGATTAATCGTACGATGCAAATGAATGGTGGCAGTTTGCTCACAATGGACGCTGACTATGTCAGCCCCAGCCTTGATGAAATCAGGCACTCGCTGCTCAGGTTCAACAATCATCTGCCATGCTTTAATATAGAATTAGCAAAAGCATTTATTTACATCCAACATAGAAACGATAACTTGTAAGGCATTTAGAGCTAATAATACCAGATGGACATCTAATGGGAGGTCTGTCACTGTGCGCAAGGCATCGACAACGAGAGGTCCAATTGTTATATTTGGGACAAAACGACCATCCATGACATCAACATGAATCCAATCACAACCTGCAACATCTACTGCTTTTACCTAGATATAAACCTTATTAAGAATTAAGCTATGAACTCTGTAAGATTCACCATCTAAAAGTTTCTCAATTTGGTAATGACACAAAAATCCAAAAATGATTTTAGGATAATAGTGCTACAAAAACATAACTAATGCCATGAAAATTATATTAACTAGAGAACCCGTGAATGTAAAGCTGAATAGTAGAGAACATGCAAACAATAACTTCCACAATATTTAAGCAATTATTTTAAACCTATAGAAAATTAATAAAGATCATCTTGTTCTCAAAGTTGAAAATGTTAGCAAAGATCAAAATGAAGAGTAGTCTAACCTGCTCTCCCAACTTTGCAAAATTAGCAGATAGAATAGATGGAGAAACAATTGTGTCACTCTTGGAGAACTTATCAACCCGAGAAGTTGCCTTCACCACAGTTCGAAATTTTCTCCTAGATTAATACATAGAAAGTATGATAAATATCTATATCTGTATTAGAGATAAACTGCAATACTTTCTTGACGTGCAGAACATATCAATGCTATGGACAATGTGTTCTAGCTTATAAAACATAACTGACTTACAAAATAAGTAAAAATTAGGCAATACTATTAATATATTAGCTTGTAGAGACTCTGCATACACAGGAAAACAATTTCTACTAATTAAATGTTACAGAAAATCAAGCCCCTCAAAAGCTCAGGTGGAACTTTATTGTGATTCAGAGCCACACAATAATACATCTGTACTCTCAACCCAAAGCAACACAGAGTAGTTAAATTGAAGGTCAGCTAAGAATATTAACAAACATGTAATGAACAATGTTAAAATGAAATGACTTGATTCCTTCGTAATCAAACACATCAAAGATACTTATAAACACATTCTCCCTCACTCCCTTAAGCATTTCTTTTGCATAATCTAAATCTCTATCTTGGTTCTTGTCTTGTTCACTAAATCACCTCTTCAAAGTAGACTAACTAACAATCGTATAAACACCATAAATCACAATCTCATCAATACTGTAGTTATCTACTGAATCATTTACGATATATAAAAAGCAGTTTTACGACAAATTGAATTACAAAATCCATAGTTGGTAATCGTAATTAAGCAAAATGAAATCAGGAAAATAAAAAACTTTCAGAAGAGAAGAGAATAAAAATACCTGGTAAAGGTGAGAGAATTAGGATTTGAGAGAGAAGGCTTTTGAAGCTTAAGACCCTCACCAAAACCATTGACCTGTGATTGAGCAAGAGTTGACGAACCCAGTGATGCTGTTGCCATTTTCTCACACTAAAAAACGGATCTTTCTCTGTATGTCCCTCTATCTGGAATTGTACAAATCTTTCAGGGTTTTTTAGCAAAATCTTGATGTGTGCTTTTTCGATTTCTAAGGTAAACCGTTCCCACCAATTTTTTTGTCATCTCAGAGTCGCAGGCAAGAATGAAGAAGACGATGGCGTAGAAATTTAGAAAGACAGATCCGACTGACACGTGTTAAGATGTGGGTCGGGTTTGCTTATCTGTACCGATTGGTCCGTGTTACTGACTCATTGAAGAGGGATGACCCCAATTGAGGGTGACCTCATCTGTTATTAAATTTTTTTTATATTTTTATACTAAAATATATAATAATAATTTTTAAAATTTATAATAATAATATGTCTTGTTATTACAATATTATTTTTTTATAATATCGTGATTATAAATTTTAAAAACCGCCGTCTCTCGATATAGAATAACCTGAGACCCAATTAAGTGGAGCGAGGGAGGGAAGGAGGCTTATCTTGTTTGTTTCAAGTCTTTACCTATTATAAATACCCACCGTGCCTAGGGCTGTCAACGGGTCGGATTCGGATCGGATTGGGGATGATCCGGATCCGAATCGATAAGAAATTATCGGATTCGGATCAGACCCGATAACCCGACAGATCTCAGATATTAAGGACCAAACCCGAATCCGATAATACTCCGATAATCCGATCCGATAATCCAATCCGATTAAGTTTAATATTAAAATATAATAAATGTATTAAAATGTATTCAAAAATTTTAAAATGTATTAAAAATGTATATATATGTATTAAATTTTTTTTAAATGTATTAAAAAAATTAAAAATGTATATATATATATATATATATATATATATATATATCATATTTTAGAATATATATATATTATATGTTATCGGATCGGAGTATTATCGAGTCGGATTGATATCAATCCGAATCCGATCCATTTAGTTATCGGGTTTCAAAACTGGATCCAAATCCGGATAAAAGGATCGGGTCCGGGTCAAGACCCGTCCCGTTGACAGCCCTAAGTTCGTGCCTGCGGCCTGCCATCGTCAGAATTAAAACAAGAATTGGAAGGAATATCCAACAACATCAATAGTGAATCTAATGGAATATATTAACTTGAAGAAAATATACCCAAGTAAAATTATTTTAGTGGATAACCTTTTAGTGAGTGTCGACGCCGGGATTTTCGCCGTCTCGTTTTTTATTATTAAAATGCCCTTTTCCAATTTTAGCCTTTAGATTAAGATGTGACTTTTGAAAAGGGTCGGCTTAATGTCGACGGGTTTTGAAAGATCGATTTTTTTATGAGCCAATTGACCAGAGTCGCCAGTTGGTATATTTGAAATGGATGTACCAACTCATCCGAGTTTGTTTTCGTAATCGCTGGCTCATATGTGACTCCGAGTTAATTGGTCCGCAAACCGAGATTCATAGAGTTCGGGGGCTTGCTTAAGCGAGGGGAAGGTGTTAGGCACCCCCCGACTTCCGTGAAACGCGGTTACCGCAATCTCGATGTTTTACTATCCTTTTAAATCCTAAAATGTGTGTGCGCGCGTGTGTGTGCGTGTATGCCTAAATGAACGTTTGTGGTGCGTTTTGCATAAAAGTTGCTTTGATTCTATATGGCGAATGTGTTTATCTGGAAAGCGTTTTAGACATCCTTTGACCCAATTGACCAGACTTCATTTTTTACAATAAAGATTGATTTTAATTTCGAAAGCGATGGGGGGGGTGTTTATTAGGTGTTGTTTTCATAAAACAATTTGTAAACTTTTGTCAAATAGGTATCGAGACTATACATTGCCCTCTAATAATAAAATGAACAAAATGAAGGCAACTTCTAGAACTCTTTCACCCTATGCACAAAGTTTAATGAAAACATTTATTTATTTGTGAAATCGTTTTTTTTATGACCTTTTGGAACCAAACGAAGCCTTTTTGCCAAACATGGATTTAAGTTCGCCAAAACTCTTAATTTTAATCCTCGTGGATCTAATATCCTAATTTGCTTGATTTTATAAAAATCTTTATCATTTCATTCCAAAATCGTTTTCTCGTGTCAAAAGGGAAAACCAAGCATCAAAATAACGTTGCGGCTATTCACGGGCATGTAAGCCATCCGAATAACCCCAAACGCCCACAATCGCACATTTCATTATTACGGGGCCTTAAACCCGATTTTTGATCCGACATCGCTTTAAGGCCCGAAAAGTTACATATTTACAATAAAAGTGCATCGCAATCGCTACCTACGTAAATGCTAACAAATAAACTAAAAGGATATCATCGGGATGTTAGGAGGAGATTTAATCCGCCATAAATCCTCTCTAACCGTCCCTAATCCATAGATCTACAATATATTGACTACATTGGATCTAACTTCCAAATACACTAAATCAAACTATTGAAAACGCAATGCACCAAATATTTTCGGATCCACAGAAGATCCACCCAACAAATGCACAAATAAACAAATATTTACAAAATATTAAAGCACTAAAACAAGATAAAAGATTAAATCTAATAAATCTACAAAACATGCACCAATACTAAGAGAGATCGAGATTATTGCCTTGATATTGATGGATATAACACACTAGCCCTCAAATCGGATGTAGGATACAATATGATGTGGGAAGATTGAACAAAAGGAGACAAATCCTCACATTTCTCTCACAAACCCGAAGGTTTCTCTCTCTATTCCGCCATTTTTATCTCTCTAAAACCTTCAAAAAACTTCTCCTCTTTTTCAGCTCTCGGGTGGAAATGGCGATCTATAGCCATTTCCAGGCAGCCGCAGATGCATCTGCGGCTGGCCGCAGATCCATCTGCGGCTGGGCGGCACGCCGCTTCCTCGGCTGCCGTGTGCCGTCTCCTCGAGCCGTGCGAACCTCGAAAGTCGTTTGGCCGCAGATGCATCCGCGGCTGTCTGGCTTGCTTTTCTCGATTTTCGTGTCACGCGGTCTTAATTCGCCAATTTCTGCGGTATTATTTTGGAAGGCTGTATTTTTGCAATCCGGGAATCCCTGGGAAACGTGCCACATTGTTCTGGGAGGCTAGCTCGGAGGGCTGCGACTTGATATAGAATTTAATAATTGTGCTTGGCTTCCAGGGGGCGCGGCCCCCTTTCCACCCCCGCCAGCTCACCGGCGAGCTGGGCAGCCGCTCGCTCACCGGGGAGCGAGACCCCCGAACATCGTAAGCGGAGTGGCCATCAGTCGTCTTTTGTGGTCGGCTCAGGTTTTTCTGGATCAACTGTTCGCCTTGCCTCAAGTGACCGGATGTTCGTTGTCCGTTGTGGCGGCTTTGACCGTAAATCGCTGGGGTGGCTTGATGTTGGGGTCCACCTTCCTTTTCGCTCGTCGGGTCAAATGACGATTCTGCCCTCCTGTCAGGGTTAATGCAAAAGTGCAAAATTTGGGTGTCTACAGCTGCCCCTCTTTATCATGTTTATGTAATGTCATATGAAATGAACATGATAAAGAAGTAGGCACCCAATGCATGATGATGGCAGCACATATTTTAATGATGCAACATATATATCATTGATGCAACATATACAGGTTAATGAGGCAACACTAATATTACCGGTTACTGCCTCAAATGGACTCGCATCGCATATTCGCCAAAACTATTTTTCTCTTGCTTAACGCATATTGCATATTTAAATATCAAATCGCTTATCATACTAAATCAAAATCGCATTACATCGCATATGAAATCACATATCGCACTGCTTCTCATATGATGTATCGCATATCGCATATCGCATCGCATCGCACATCGCATCGCATCGCATCGCATCGCTCGTCGCATCGCATCGCACATCGCATCGCATCGCATCGCACATCGCATAGCATCGCATTGCACATCGCATCGCATCGCACATCGCATAGCATCGCATCGCACATCGCATCGCATCGCATTGTTTTGGTCATCGTCGGATCTTTCCCCAACGGTTACCGCATTGTCATCGTCGGATCTTTTGCCAACGGGTCGTATCGTCATCGTCGGATCCTTTGCCAACGGATCGTATGGGTTTAGTCTCTAACAAGTTATCTTGTAATTGCCGGGTCTCGTCTCCGACGAGTCATTTTTTGTGATGGTCAGGTATCGTTTCTGACGGGTCGTTTTTGGGACGGTCAGGTATCGTCTCTGATGGTCGGTTTTGTGATGGTCAGGTATCGTCTCTGACGGGTCGTTTTTGGGACGGTCAGGTATCGTTTCTGACGGGTCGTTTTATGATGGTCAGGTATCGTTTCTGACAGGTCGTTTTGGGTTGGTCAGGTATCGTATCTGACGCGTCGTTTTTTGGTTGGTCAGGTATAGTCTCTGACGGGCCGTTTTTGAATTGGTCAGGTATCATTTCTGACTGGTCGTTTTTGAAATGGTCAGGTCTCGTATCTGACGGGTAGTTTTGAATTGGTCAGGTCTCGTATCTGACGGGTCGTTTTTTCAATTGGTCAGGTATCGTATCTGACGGGTCGTTTTTCAATTGGTTAGGTATCGTATCTGACGGGTCGTTTTTCAATTGGTGAGGTATCGTATCTGACGGGTCATTTTTTCAATTGGTCAGGTATCGTATCTGACGGGTCGTTTTTCAATTGGTTAGGTATCGTATCTGACGGGTCGTTTTTCAATTGGTGAGGTATCGTATCTGACGGGTCATTTTTTCAATTGGTCAGGTATCGTATCTGACGGGTCGTTTTTCAATTGGTCAGGTATCGTATCTGACGGGTCGTTTGAATTGGTCAGGTCTCGTATCTGACTGGTCGTTTTTGAAATGGTCAGGTCTCGTATCTGACGGGTAGTTTTGAATTGGTCAGGTCTCGTATCTGACGGGTCGTTTTGAATTGGTCAGGTCTCGTATCTGACGGGTCGTTTTTTCAATTGGTCAGGTATCGTATCTGACGGGTCATTTTTTCAATTGGTCAGGTATCGTATATAACGGGTCGTTTTTCAATTGGTCAGGTATCGTATCTGACGGGTCGTTTTTCAATTGGTCAGGTATCGTATCTGACGGGTCGTTTTTTTTCAATTGGTCAGGTATCGTATCTGACGGGTCGTTTTTCAATTGGTCAGGTATCGTATCTGACTGGTCGTTTTTGAAATGGTCAGGTCTCGTATCTGACGGGTAGTTTTCAATTGGTCAGGTCTCGTATCTGACGGGTCATTTTTTCAATTGGTCAGGTATCGTATCTGACGGGTCGTTTTTCAATTGGTCAGGTATCGTATCTGACGGGTCGTTTTTCAATTGGTCAGGTATCGTATCTGACGGGTCGTTTTTCAATTGGTCAGGTATCGTATCTGACGGGTCATTTTTCAATTGGTTAGGTATCGTATCTGACGGGTCGTTTTTTCAATTGGTCAGGTATCGTATCTGACGGGTCGTTTTTCAATTGGTCAGGTATCGTATCTGACGGGTCGTTTGAATTGGTCAGGTCTCGTATCTGACTGGTCGTTTTTGAAATGGTCAGGTCTCGTATCTGACGGGTAGTTTTGAATTGGTCAGGTCTCGTATCTGACGGGTCGTTTTGAATTGGTCAGGTCTCGTATCTGACGGGTCGTTTTTTCAATTGGTCAGGTATCGTATCTGACGGGTCATTTTTTCAATTGGTCAGGTATCGTATCTGACGGGTCGTTTTTCAATTGGTCAGGTATCGTATCTGACGGGTCGTTTTTCAATTGGTCAGGTATCGTATCTGACGGGTCATTTTTCAATTGGTCAGGTATCGTATCTGACTGGTCGTTTTTGAAATGGTCAGGTCTCGTATCTGACGGGTAGTTTTGAATTGGTCAGGTCTCGTATCTGACGGGTCGTTTTTTCAATTGGTCAGGTATCGTATCTGACGGATCGTTTTTAAATTGGTCAGGTATCGTATCTGACGGGTCGTTTTTCAATTGGTCAGGTATCGTATCTGACGGGTCGTTTTTCAATTGGTCAGGTATCGTATCTGACGGGTCGTTTGAATTGGTCAGGTCTCGTATCTGACTGGTCGTTTTTGAAATGGTCAGGTCTCGTATCTGACGGGTCGTTTGAATTGCCGGGTCTCGTCTCCGGAATCGCTGTGTACTATCCTAAATGGACTCGCATCGTATTGTACATCATAAAAATGCAATAATTCTAGAGGAAATTTAAAAGGAAAGCGTACCTGATTAGTTTGTGGGGCCTCCCTGGGATTCGTCCTCGTAAATCGCTTTTGCCAGCCACTTCTTTTGGTTTGACTTGTCATTCTTGGGGTTCGTCCTCGTAGATCGCTCTTGACAGCCATGCTTTTGAGCTGTCATACTTGTTGATTAGCTGAAGGTGCTTCAGACAGTCGTTTTGCAATTCCTTGATGTTCTATAGATTCTGGGCGCATCGGATCGTAGAAGTTTCCCGCTGCCATGTTCTTCCGATAAATGACACTAGTATTCGTGACGCCGACAGTCTCGTACCTGTGATTTTTCTTTCATGTATAGTTTATTTTGATATATACATGGATGCGTAGATGTTATGCATGGATCAATAGATATGCTTTGAAGGAAATGACCCCTGTTTAGTCAAATGATACAATTTTTCACGTGTCGTTCTTTTTGACTACTCAGTTGTGTCATGCCTTATTTGGGAGGACAGTTTCTGGACTTCAAGGTTTGTTCGTTGAATCGCATGCCCCTGATCGTTTCTCTGTTGGGGAATTGTATATGTCGTTTTGAATGCCTAATCGACTCATCCAGGGCTCCTCATCCTGCTCACAGATCGTCATGTCTTTGAATTTGGGGTGCAGGGACTTCCTCTCATGTTAGAGGATTATGCCTAGATTCTGGGTTGATATATAGGTGATCCCCTGGTCCGTTGGTCGTATGCTTTGATAGCTCTGGACTTTCATTTGATTGAGGCGGTTCATTTGGCTTTTTGCGATGACCGACGACCATGTTGCCCTTCCTCGCCTTTTAATCGATCAGCTCTGACTTCATGAATTACATCGCTCTTGCATATGCTCGCTCGAGTATCGAGGTAATGTTAGCGTGCATCATGCTGAGTTTGTCAAAATCCATTGATGGTCGTGGGGGAAGGTTCGTTGATGAGGAGTCTGATATAGACATGTGCTCCTTTCATTTCCATGATCTTTAATATGGCCCAGCCTCTACTCATGTTCTTGTCGAGGATTCGTATGGGGAGTCGCTTCGTTGGTCATGCTGAGTTATCCACACCCATTCATATCCTGCACAAGTAACAAACTCTAAATGCTCGACCATTCGGGTCGGCGGGGTTAACTCCGATATAAGAATTACTAAAATCTTGACAGTAAAGCATAAAAAAATGGAAAGCTCGTGATTCTGCAATTTAGCTGGTGTCGTGGTGTTTATGTCTTATCGTTAGAGAAACTTGACATCGAGATGAATCTCTTTTGTTCGTGAATCGTGAGTGGATTAATTTGACATTGAATGAATTGTGAATGTATTAAGTCAATCTCGATTTCACTTTTTTTTTTTTTTTTTTTTTTTTTTTTTTTTTCATTTGACGAGTTATGAAATCGTAATAAAACATTTAAGCATTCATGGTCAATATACGTGAGTATGATTAAATTCAAAAACTACCTTCCTTTATCAAAGGTATTCCGTCTTCATTCTTGATATCGTTCTTCACAGGATTTACGTCATATGGCAAGTGCACTGTGCGATGCAATCCTTCAATTAGGGGCCTCTTTTCCGTGACTTTAGATGAGCCTCTCTTTTTTTCTCTGGTCGAAAATTTTTTTCTTTTTCTTTTCCTGAGTCTGCTTTTTCTTTTTCGTGTCCACTTAACTTGTCTCGTTTTCTTAGGCTGTTCAGAGTTACCCCTTTAACGAGCTTTGGACCAATGACTCCCAAACCATGCGGCTTTAGGGCATTAGGTGTAAAGACACCCCTTCGGGTTTACTTGCTCGAGTAACAGAGGCCACGCTTCGATACAAGTTAGGTGGTTTACCACATTCATTCCTCGTCTGACTCTGCGCAAGATTCGTTTTCTTAGGCTTGAGTTACCCATGTAGCGAGCGTTGGGCCAGTGACTCCCAAATCGGACGACTTTAGGGCACCAGGTGTAGAGACACCTTTCCGGCTTAATTACTCGAATAACCCATGCCACGATTCGAATCTGCTCAGGTCTCTGCAGCTGTAATGCTCGTTTTCTTAGGCTCTGAGTTACCCATGTAACGAGTGTTGGGCCGGCGACTCCCAAACCAGACGACTTTAGGGCGCCAGGTGTAAAGACACCCTTCAGGCTTAATTACTCGAATAACTTAGGCCACGATTCGAGACATCATATTATCTTTTATTTACCTTTCGACTCCGCATCAACTGTCATCATTATCGTCATAGCTTTATACCCCACATCTGAAAGTTGGCGCAAACGCAAAGTGCTAACTTGCCTATGAGGTGAATTCTGCTCCGACGACACTTCGAAATCAGGTCTTTGTTGGACAGCTTTAATCGTCTAATCATACTCATGAGTCTGCTCCACTGATGCTTGTCAGAATTAATTCGATTCCTAACAAGTCACATAAAACTTTTCTCTTTCCAAAAGTAATGTTAGAGTTAAACTATGTACAGTCATAATATATGTACATGAAGACAGGAAAGAAATAGATAACTGAGATGAGTTGTATCTTACCTGTGGGTCCTTGTATTCTGAAAGAGCTCTGACTGGAAAGGACCAATTGATCGTACAACTCTGATGATGTTATTGTACGCTGACGAGATCGTACCATAGATGTTGAATTGTGCACTACCTTTCCATGGATGGCTGATGAATGCCCCAGTGTCGAGTCGCCATCGATTTCAAAATTGCCCCAGTCTTGATTGTTGTCAAGGCCATTACTTCGTGGTGTCTTTGACAGGTGGGCTGATGAGATGCTGGGAACCCAAGAATCATTTGCCGTTGATCAGGTTGGAAGCGTACTCCGATGGGTTGACAGGAGAACAGGTCATCTGAGTCATTGATCGTTAATTGCAAAACTATCGAAGGGTTATATACATTTTTACAAGGATTAGACCGCGCCAAAGTGGCTGCCTACGTACTCCTATAGGAAGAGGAGATCAGGTCTTTCGTAGTTCAGGCTAGATAGCACACAAGATTTTTTTTTTTTTTTTTTTTTTTTTTTTACATATAATAATAATGCACAAAAAATAAAACAGGACATAACATTAAGCAGACGATAACATCCCCACACCCCTTTCTTGGAACTCACAATTGTATCCCTGGGAATTTACCATTTCATGGTTCGTTGAGGCTCGACAATCCGTTCGTCGGTGGTCAGGTTCCCCATTGCGGTGATCTCAAGGTCGTTTGCCATTTTCAGCTCTCCTCTTTCGATAAGATTTTGGATCTTGTGCCGCAACGCCCAACACTCTTCAGTATCATGCCCTGGTGAGTTGGAATGATAGAGGCATATTCGTGTAGGATCGTATCTTTTAGACTTGGGGTCGGTTTGTGGCAGCAACTCCGTAATCTTTCCCCGGCTGATCAGAAGGTGCAACATTTCTGCATTTGATTTGCTCAAAGGGGTGAACTTTCGATCTCTTGGGAATGCTGCTCGATCTTTCCCCTTTGAGGGTTCACCTCTGTCCGAGCGGTTATCATGGCTCCACTGGTGGGATCGTCTGACATCTTTATTATTTTCATTTCCATGCCCTTTCATTCTGTTTTGATCTCCTTGAGTCAGCTGGTTTTCCTGGGAGGGATCCTGGTTTGAAATTTGTTTGTCCTCTTCTTCCGTTTGGTCTCTCAGTAATTGGGTGAAGAGTTGCCTCGTCAGATTATGTTGGTGTACCACCAGGTCTGCTAATTGCTTCATTTGATGCCTGACCAACTTCAATTCTTGCCTAACGACCTTAACCTCCTCTAGACATTCCCATTCAAGGACATTTGTTTCGCTCATTGGGGAGTATTCTTTGATCTTTCGTATGTAATTGCGATTGGGGTCCACCCCGATATTTTCTGACCCAATCATGTTTCCCTTGTCTGTTTCGTATTGTGGCAGATGGTTGGTGTTGACATCTGGTCGTTCAACTACAATGTCCCCCCTATCGATCAAGTGTTGTATCTTATGTTTTAATGACCAACAGTCTTGAGTATCATGCCCAGGAGATCCTGAGTGATAAGCGCATTGTTTGCGGGGGTCAAATCGTTTTCCTCTTGAATCGATGGGCGGAGCTAGCTTAGTGATTTTCTCCTGGGCGACCAATAATGCCAATACGTTCTCGAGGGAATTGCCTAGAGGAGTGAATTTTCGACTTTCTGTTCGTTCAAACTTCCTCTGCCTGTCTGGACCCTGATTGAACGTGGCCTGCTGTTGTAGTTGCAGATGGTTTCCATTTTCCGATGTGGGGGGACCATTGTTCGGTGTCCACGATTGTTCGTTGGATCGGATGGCCTCTTTCATCTGTTTCATCTTTTGGCTGAAATTACTTGCACTTTGGTTCTCGGGAAAAACAATAACTTCCTTCGGCTGCTCGATTTTAGGAATTTCTTGGGTCGTCCCGTTTCCCTGTGATGATGGCCCAGGTGGGTCCTCAGTTTGTGGCCCCGATTTTAACTTAACATGTTCTTTGAGTAATATGGTCAGCTCCGTCATCTGATTTTTCACCGCGTCGAATTCTTCCCGAGATACGGGAGCCGGGTTAGGATTGGGGTTCTCAGCCATTTCGACTGTTGACTCTCTGGCTTTCTTGGATCGGAGACGAGTTTGGGGCGCAATCCTGCAAATAAAATATATCAAGGTTTAGTTTCGGGAAATGACATTTGGCCAGTGCATGCTAAAGCAAATATTTTTGTGTTTTTGAGTTTTATAATCTTTTCCTACAAAACATTGTTAGTATTCCTTTATTTTAACCAATGTATGTCAATATGCAATTATGATGCTCTCCCAGCTGTCCCTGTAAAACAGAGGTTAGTATTTTTATTTTGACAAAGCGGGATACACAAGATGTTTGACTAAAGTATGCTATCATGTGCGTAAAACGTAAAAGGGTATGAAGAGACTTTCCACGCGTCAGGTTTATCTGAGGCTGACCTACCCTAAGTTACTCTCGCGGGCTTTTTGGCATGAAGGTTCCCAGATCTTCGCAACATACTAGAAGGGAAATAAATCCGATCTTTCAATTGGATTGGATCTGAGTGGATGCTTTTCCTGAGCCTCGCCGGGGAGCACCCCTTTGAGTCCAGTAATCAACATCCGACGGGTTTGCCTCAGGAGGAGGAACTGCTCAACATACATTCATCATTCATTCATCGTTCCTCACCGTATGCAAATGATGACATTAAAGTAAAGTATTCGTAAAGCAATCACAAAACTCGCATACCCATTCATACACGCACAAAAGGCAGATTAATCGCAAGTAATGCACACACACACATTTTTTAGATTTTTAAAGGATAGGAAAATATCAGGATTTTAAATGCGGCTTAAGCCCTCTAATGTCCCCAGCGGAGTCGCCAGCTGTCGACGCCGGGATTTTCGCCGTCTCGTTTTTTATTATTAAAATGCCCTTTTCCAATTTTAGCCTTTAGATTAAGATGTGACTTTTGAAAAGGGTCGGCTTAATGTCGACGGGTTTTGAAAGATCGATTTTTTTATGAGCCAATTGACCAGAGTCGCCAGTTGGTATATTTGAAATGGATGTACCAACTCATCCGAGTTTGTTTTCGTAATCGCTGGCTCATATGTGACTCCGAGTTAATTGGTCCGCAAACCGAGATTCATAGAGTTCGGGGGCTTGCTTAAGCGAGGGGAAGGTGTTAGGCACCCCCCGACTTCCGTGAAACGCGGTTACCGCAATCTCGATATTTTACTATCCTTTTAAATCCTAAAATGTGTGTGCGCGCGTGTGTGTGCGTGTATGCCTAAATGAACGTTTGTGGTGCGTTTTGCATAAAAGTTGCTTTGATTCTATATGGCGAATGTGTTTATCTGGAAAGCGTTTTAGACATCCTTTGACCCAATTGACCAGACTTCATTTTTTACAATAAAGATTGATTTTAATTTCGAAAGCGATGGGGGGGGTGTTTATTAGGTGTTGTTTTCATAAAACAATTTGTAAACTTTTGTCAAATAGGTATCGAGACTATACATTGCCCTCTAATAATAAAATGAACAAAATGAAGGCAACTTCTAGAACTCTTTCACCCTATGCACAAAGTTTAATGAAAACATTTATTTATTTGTGAAATCGTTTTTTTTATGACCTTTTGGAACCAAACGAAGCCTTTTTGCCAAACATGGATTTAAGTTCGCCAAAACTCTTAATTTTAATCCTCGTGGATCTAATATCCTAATTTGCTTGATTTTATAAAAATCTTTATCATTTCATTCCAAAATCGTTTTCTCGTGTCAAAAGGGAAAACCAAGCATCAAAATAACGTTGCGGCTATTCACGGGCATGTAAGCCATCCGAATAACCCCAAACGCCCACAATCGCACATTTCATTATTACGGGGCCTTAAACCCGATTTTTGATCCGACATCGCTTTAAGGCCCGAAAAGTTACATATTTACAATAAAAGTGCATCGCAATCGCTACCTACGTAAATGCTAACAAATAAACTAAAAGGATATCATCGGGATGTTAGGAGGAGATTTAATCCGCCATAAATCCTCTCTAACCGTCCCTAATCCATAGATCTACAATATATTGACTACATTGGATCTAACTTCCAAATACACTAAATCAAACTATTGAAAACGCAATGCACCAAATATTTTCGGATCCACAGAAGATCCACCCAACAAATGCACAAATAAACAAATATTTACAAAATATTAAAGCACTAAAACAAGATAAAAGATTAAATCTAATAAATCTACAAAACATGCACCAATACTAAGAGAGATCGAGATTATTGCCTTGATATTGATGGATATAACACACTAGCCCTCAAATCGGATGTAGGATACAATATGATGTGGGAAGATTGAACAAAAGGAGACAAATCCTCACATTTCTCTCACAAACCCGAAGGTTTCTCTCTCTATTCCGCCATTTTTATCTCTCTAAAACCTTCAAAAAACTTCTCCTCTTTTTCAGCTCTCGGGTGGAAATGGCGATCTATAGCCATTTCCAGGCAGCCGCAGATGCATCTGCGGCTGGCCGCAGATCCATCTGCGGCTGGGCGGCACGCCGCTTCCTCGGCTGCCGTGTGCCGTCTCCTCGAGCCGTGCGAACCTCGAAAGTCGTTTGGCCGCAGATGCATCCGCGGCTGTCTGGCTTGCTTTTCTCGATTTTCGTGTCACGCGGTCTTAATTCGCCAATTTCTGCGGTATTATTTTGGAAGGCTGTATTTTTGCAATCCGGGAATCCCTGGGAAACGTGCCACATTGTTCTGGGAGGCTAGCTCGGAGGGCTGCGACTTGATATAGAATTTAATAATTGTGCTTGGCTTCCAGGGGGCGCGGCCCCCTTTCCACCCCCGCCAGCTCACCGGCGAGCTGGGCAGCCGCTCGCTCACCGGGGAGCGAGACCCCCGAACATCGTAAGCGGAGTGGCCATCAGTCGTCTTTTGTGGTCGGCTCAGGTTTTTCTGGATCAACTGTTCGCCTTGCCTCAAGTGACCGGATGTTCGTTGTCCGTTGTGGCGGCTTTGACCGTAAATCGCTGGGGTGGCTTGATGTTGGGGTCCACCTTCCTTTTCGCTCGTCGGGTCAAATGACGATTCTGCCCTCCTGTCAGGGTTAATGCAAAAGTGCAAAATTTGGGTGTCTACAGTGAGCATATAAAAATAGGAGAGAAAATTGTATAAACCATAACCTTAATTAATCATGAATATATATGTGTGTGTGTGTGTAATATCAATATCATCAACTCTAAATATTTCTATTATTTCATGTAAAAAAAAATAATTTATGTACAAGTCAACGAGATCTAAATATAAAATCAAATATTACATTTATCTCAACTATTAAAAAATGAGACATGACATGAATTTCAATGTCGTAATGTCATGTCCACTTTTTAATGATTAAAAAAAATATAATATTTTAATGTTATGCACTTGTATTTATTTTTAATTTATGTGTCAACAAATTAGTAATGCATTTAAATTTACCTAAAGTGAAATTTTAATAAATAATATAAAATAATAATATGTGAGTCATCTCAACAAGGTATCATTGTAATTGTAAAATATGAATTACTAGCTGACACCCGTGCCTATGACACTGTTACTTTTATCGTCAATCGCTCAAGTGAAGGCAAGGTCGTCAGGTCCTCGACTGAGACGGCCGTCAGCTGCATCTGGCCGCCAGGTTCGGGCCACAGAAGATGAATGGGGAGTCTGGGGATTGAAAAAGAGTGATTCACTCTCCCACAAGACAAAGTCCTAACAGGAAAAGAGTGAAGAATGAAAGAATTTTGTTGCTCGAGAGATATAAAGCGAATGAATGGTGAGATTTATTCCATTTTTTGGACGGTCCGAATTAAATTTTAAGAGGTGAGCGGGAGTTTTTTTTTTTTTAAATCACTTGTGTTTTGTTATATAAGATGGTAATTTAGCAAGTGCACGCCTTCAAACGAAACAAAAAAAATCAATCACAAAACCAACCCAGGTCTACATCCGCTGGACATTGTCTTATTTGTCCAACCCGCTCCAAAGGCCAAAGGCCAAAGTCCATGGCAAGCTCAATTTACGTCTTGGGTCTACTTCAGCGCACCAAACGAAACCTAATCCGTTAATTTCGCAAGGCAATAAAGCATAGGATTCTCACCGACAGAGGAGATCCCGAAATATTTGGGGCCAACGCACTGATCAATCAATTATTTACTCTTTCTGTTATTTTTTATTTGTTTGTCTAGGGAGAGTTTTCTTTCTATTTATGGTTTATAAATTTAAAAAAAATGTTAACGACTTAATTTTTTATATTATACTTTACACCGATCTTTTTTATCTTTTAATTTTTTTTAAAAAAAGAATCTTAAATTTTTATAGCTAATTTAATTAATTAAAAATTTATTAATTATGTTTTTTAATACATGTACTTTCTCCTGAATTTAAAAGATCGAGGGAGTAATTACTCCTACTATGATTGATTATCCCATCCATTAACACGTCTCACATAGATATATCCTCATAATTAAAAGAAATATTTATGTGTACATTTAAATTTATACTTAAAGACACGCAAATATAAGAATAACATATATAAAAAAGAGACATAAATAGAGGAGAGAGAAATATTATTATTATTCTCTTAATTTTAGAATAAAAGTATTTTATTAAAATTTATGGTTAAATTAACTATTTTTTAAATTAATTTTTTTTTTTTTATATATACAAAAACTTATAAATATTATAAATTATATACAATTTAGTATTAATTTTAATATTTACATTTTAAAAATATATATTTAATTATTAATTTTAAAAATAATTAATTTAATCACAAAAATCAGCCAATGACTTTTACCTTGCACAGGGGGAGGGAGTACTAATTTACGGATTTGCTAGATGTATACATTAATATACTCTTTCTCGGAGTGAACCATGGTTTGATCAAGCTTCCAGTTATTAAAAGGGGATACACGGCACAATCCTAAAACTTCGCACACTAGATGAGACACCTGCCCCTGCCGGGACAGTTGATTCAACCTTACTAAAAAGTAAAACCTCAACAGACTCGCACAAACGCTCTCTTTAGTCTCGAACTGGCATCAACTGCTTATGCATCACACAGACGCCATTGATTTCAGTAGCTGTAGATCCCGGAACTTATTTCTCTCTTCGACCCATTTTCTTATTCACCATTTTTCGTAATACCCATTTGAGGATTCGGTAGATTAAGAAGATGAAGAGGCTGAATCGGAACTCCAACGACCCACCAAAGTGGTCGGATCGTGTCAACGACGTTGGTTCTGGAGTTAAATGCGGGCTGAATCCCGTGAAGCTGATTGGGATCTTTGTTGTTTGCTTGATGGGTCTTTCGGTTTTATTCTCTGCCTCTGTTATTTTCAGGGACTCGACTTCTAATACCATTTGGACAGTTGCTGAAGCTCGCGTTCGTAATTTCGATGCTTCAAATGGTACTAATTATTTTAGTCTTTCTTAGCAATTTATTTTAGAGAATGAAAGTATTTTCATTGAAGTAGTTATAGTTCCAATATTTGGTTGCTATTCTTCCCTGGACCCGGTAATTAGGGGTGTGTAATTTTGTGAGAAACACAAGACATTATTATCCACTGAATAAATTTGTTATAGGTCTTGTAAGAAAGGACTTAAAAAAAAGGTTCTTTAGGTGATTGTTGCCTGAATGCTAAAAACATACTCCGACTAATTAATTTTTTGGAATACATTTGATATCTTTGTCATAGTTTCTGTAGATATTTTTGTCTGTTTTTAATCTGTTCATATTGTTGTTTAAGGTTCTGTTTCTACAACTCTGCTTCATATTACCATTTACCAGTCTTTTGGAACTTCTATTGAACATATCTGTTGGAAAAACACAATTTATTCCAAGTATGTGCAGTAGGACCCCTTGCCCCGAAGTTCCTCAGTAGATTCAAAGTTCTACCTACTAGAGGCACTTAACAACATTGTCAAGTCCTCTACCATATGAGCAACCCCTTGAGTTGTAACATTGGATCAGTAATTGTGTTGGTTACCTAGTTTATTTGTCAATGCATTCTTCTTCTTCAACTTATACGTTTGCATATGACTTGACTTTCTTCTCTTTTTATTATTTTTTTAGAAGTCTTTCTGGACAGAACAAAACAGGTATATGACTCGAAAGAAACAAATACCAAGATAAGCCGCTTAGTTGCTTGAGACATGCTGAAAAGTTTTCCTGAATACATTTCCTAGCTATCTTCATGATTTTCTTGAATTGGCTTGATACGATTTTCATGCACTGAAGAAGAATTTACCTAGATCCTTCCTAGTTCTGATCTGCTAACTATTATTATGTGGCTAATGTCTTATGAAATGATAATACCTGTTATAAAGTATCATTTTTTCGTGTTTATCTTTTACTCAGTTACTCATCTCTTTTTATTTCTCCTTTTCTGTTGGTAGTAATAAAACTAGAAGATGATTCCTCTCAGTTCTTCGAGGTGCAGAAGGATAAAGTGCTTGGTGGCCTTATTCCAGCTGGGTTTGACGAAAAATCTTGTCTCAGTAGATACCACTCAGCATTTTATCGTAAAGAATCACAATACAAGCCTTCTTCTTATCTTCTATCCAGGTTACGAAGCTATGAATCCCTTCATAAACGATGTGGACCCTATACTGTATCATACAACAAAACTGTGGAAAAACTAAAGGCTGGACAACACACTGATCCCTCAGACTGTAACTATGTGGTTTGGATATCTTTTAGTGGTTTAGGGAACAGGATTCTAACCTTAGCTTCGGCATTTCTTTATGCTCTTCTAACAAACAGAGTTCTGCTTGTTGACCGTGGAGTTGACATGGCTGATCTCTTCTGCGAACCATTTCCTGAAATGTCCTGGTTACTTCCCTTGGATTTCCCAATCTCTAATCAGTTCAACAACTTTGATCAAAACTCTCCTCATAGTTATGGAAATATGGTTAAGGATATCACTTTAGCTAATTCACCTCCTTTTGTCTATCTACATCTAGCCCATGACTATGGTGATAATGACAAGCTTTTCTTCTGTGACCAAGATCAAACTGTTTTTCAGAAGGTGCCTTGGTTGATTATGAAAACAGATAATTACTTTATCCCTTCTCTCTTCTTGATACCATCTTTTGAGCAAGAACTAAATAGTCTGTTCCCAGTGAAAGAAACTGTTTTCCACTTCTTAGGTCGGTATCTCTTCCACCCCACAAATCCTGTTTGGGGGCTTATCACCAGATATTATCAAGCATATTTAGCTAAAGCAGATGAAAGTGTAGGTATTCAGATCAGAGTCTTTGATACCGGAGTTGGTCCTTTTCAACATGTACTTGATCAGATATTAACTTGTACATTGAAGGAGGATCTGCTACCGGAAGTCAATCAGAACAAACCCAGCATCAGCCCGCCTACAAGTCAGAAGAATAAAGCTGTGCTCATGACTTCTTTAAGCTCCGGGTACTTGGAGAAAGTAAGGGACATTTATTGGGAATACCCTACAGTAACAGGTGACATAATCAGTGTTTATCAGCCAAGTCATGAAATGTATCAACAAACCAAGAATAAGATGCACAATAGGAAAGCATTGGCGGAAATGTATCTACTGAGTTTGACAGATAAGTTAGTGACAAGTTCATGGTCAACTTTTGGTTATGTGGCTCAAGGACTCGGAGGGTTGAGACCATGGATTCTCTACAAGCCAGAGAACCAAACAGCCCCTGATCCACCTTGTCGTCGAGCCATGTCCATGGAGCCTTGTTTCCATGCCCCTCCATTTTATGACTGCAAGAAGAAAACCGGGATTGATACAGGTGCTCTTGTTCCTCATGTGAGGCATTGCGAGGATATGAGCTGGGGGCTCAAGCTGGTCTAGGCATCTCATGTTTGTTGTAACTTAAAGTCATTTTTAAATTTTGTTTGGCATGACAACTAGAAACAGAGAATTTTGCCTTTGTGATTGTATCTTGTTTTTATCGCGTACTAGTGAGACAATGCAACTGTTGGGATGGTAGAGCATCACAATTGACAGTGTATTTGGGAATTTACCCTTCCCTATTTCGTCAGAGTTTTCGTGCTACATACCAAGTAACCAACACGTTCATCTGAAAGTTTAAACGGTTAAAAAGAGGCGAATATTAAACCAACATGTTTCTTACTGCAAGATTCCATTGCCATTTGTTAAATGTTATCATTTCATACATGTATGATATATGGTATTTGCCATGTACGAACAGGTTATCCATACATGGCATTGCTCTCCCACTTCATAATAAGATCCTGATCATCATATTTGACCAAAACGTATCACTAACGAACACATATTCTTTGGTCACAAAATAACCATTATTAATCTCTTACTAGCAACTCAATTTAATATCTTGTGAAAAAGGAAAAGGTTTTGGAGAAGACGGCAAGTAGTAGTAGTAGTGGTATTAAGTCATTAACCAGCCAAATTTGAAAAAAAGTCTCCCCCGCGTCACTGTTTTATACACTAAAATTAAAATACTCCATTGCCAGTTCCATACACAATTACGAAGACCAATAAATTAATACTAAAATACAAGAATAAGTTAATACATTTTATTTTCTGAGCTCAAGCAAAAGAAGAAGAAGAAATAGGATTGCGACTTTGTGTATGTACACGTTATTATTATACTATATACTACTTCTTAAAATAAGTTTTTTTTAAAAAAAAATAAATGTAAAAAAGAGTTGTATGGAGTGAAATTGGTACTAAAGAGACAAATGTCCACCGTTAGAGAAGCCTAACTCTCTCACCTCACCATTCCCTAACAAAAGACAAAACCCGAACTGAATTAGATTTAGTCACACAATTGCCCTCCAAACATTTACATCTTCACCTTCATTTTACTAGTTTTAAATAAATATTCCATAGACAAATACTCATATTTTTTTCCAAATGACTCGACTATCTTGCAAGTTTCTTTCTTACATAAATGTTGAACCTTGCATATTTTGTTATAAAACTGTTAATAATCCATGATCCTTTATGATAGGATGGATGAGTCGTAGATGAGTTGAGTCGGAATAAGTATCAGAATTGAGATATTTTTAAAATAATATAATTTTTAATTCAAAAAAAAATACGAGACTTATAATATATCAAATTCAAACTAATAATTAACCCTACAAGACTCATTGCATATGCAATGGTATAATATCGTTTTAAGTCTGTTCTTTTCTTACGAGTTCGTTGTTCTACTAGTGAATTTAAAATTTTTATCTTGTTAGTGCAGTAACTAATAATTCACATTTGTGATAAAATATTACAGTTTGGTCATATTCTACTGTATCACTTCATATATACATATGTTACTTTGAAATTTTCATCATTATATATATAAACTACATTTATTTACGACGAGCCTATAAATATTATTATAATTTTCCTTTTTAAGCTAAATATTTTCTATACTATTTTGAAGAGTGATTACTAGTTTGAAACAAAGAGGGCGCACGCATACATATCTAACAAATCATATTTGATCAACTCTAAGAAGGATAGGAAAATCAGTTATAGAAGTGAGAGTTAATCGAAGGGCATCCCATCCCATCCGTGATGAGATAATTGCAGTTTTGCAGTCACATGTGAAGACAATATGCAATAATAACAGAATATGAAAAGGACAAACCAAATTTAAGGGAATCCCTTTTCGTTATGTTTTACTAACGACTTTTATTTCGTGGAGGATTCATTCTTTCCATTTCTTAGAGGTTTATCCATGTGGAGAAGTACTCAAATTTGTTTCTCAAAAAAAAAAAAAAAAAAAGTACTCAAATTTTTCCATCATTTAGTTGTGGGATCCAAATTGAATGAATAAATGAATGAAATCTGACTTTATATAGAGTTTGGCCAAAATGTGGCACCCACCTTTTCCAAATGCTGTTAATAAATCACAGGAGGTAAAGTGTATTTAATTTATATATATATATATATACCTTATAGTTTAAATGTAACAGAGTTATAATAAAATTATCAATTTCCCTAGCAAATGACAGGAAAGTGAAAAGTAGGTGCTGGAAGCGTATTTTATGCAAAAAAGAAGGGAAAACCACTTGGCGAGTAGTATTTTATTGGAAGGATGGAAAGAATAGGAGAGAAGTGAACATCTAAAAGATGATAGTTAATTTTAGCAAAAAAAATGATAATTAGGGTGAAGGGTTTAGTGATTATAATATGATCTGGTCATTTAACAATTGGACAAAATAATTATAATGGATGCCAAGATGAAGATAGTGATTATGATTCTAGTAAATTGGTCTACGTATAAACACTGTATTAATTTATTATTCAAGTTAACATGAAGTTATCTTTGTTCCCTTAAATACAGCTACTCCTATAGCCAGATTAATAAAACATTAAACAACTATTGAGATTAGCTTCCTATTTTCTCTCTCGCAGTCAATGAACCAATAAAATATCAAGAAATAAAGAAGTTGAATGGATATGGTTGTACGTACAAAGCATTCTGAAAGAATGTACTATGAAGAACGATAAATTTCTTCACTATATCAAATGTAATATTTGGAATCATACAAATCTATCACACAATCATTTTTAAGACAATAATAGTAATTTCTGAAGCTCATACTTGATTTTCTTTGCTTCAATTAATAGTTATGCATCTTATTACCTCTCGTCTCTCGTCATAAATTTCAATAGTTCCTCAAACAATCAAAGCCTAGTGGTCCAACTGAAGTTGATGGTGCTTCTTGATCTTCAAATGACCTCTTTCCCATATCAACAACGGAAGAGATTTCAGTGTTCATGTCAGTGCTTAAGCCTGTTTCTTGAGATACACTGATCTTATCATTCTCTTTTTTCACATTGGAGCCATAATTTTCAAATAAACACCTTAAAATTGACTGCTCTTGCATTGGAAGTGCACCTGGATATGACAAGTTCCCTGGAATTGGAGCAGATTGAACCCCGTAAAACGAAGAATTCGGGAGGGAAATTCTTTGGAAAATAGTAATATCTGATGCATTTGGAGTGAAAGGGTAAACAGGATTGTTGAAATAACTGATCATCTCTTTCTGGGATTTCTGGATTTCAATGGTATTGGAGAAGCAGGGCACGTGGAGCGAATCTGTATACGTTGTTCTGTCACCGTGAAGGGAAGAGTCCATTAATGGTGGCAGAAAATTAGGACCCGTCTCATTTTCAATTGAATTCAATCTCATTAATCCCGAGATATGAACTTTCTTCCCTCCAGAACTTTTCTTGAATACCCTGCAAATAACCCACTCATTCTGCAGTAAATTTCACAAAAATACATTAGCATCACTTAGACAAATAAGCATACATATATTTCCAGGGACTCAAAACAGGGGAAGACAAATGGAGGAATAAACACATGTACCTTTGCAGTTTTGGGTAGGTTTTGGAGAGAGAATTTACCCTCCAACCTATATTCATGAATAACCCAATTGCTTTTCTCTCCTTTTGGAGCTCTCCCTCTGTAGAAAACCAAGGTTTTCTTCATTCCAACCAGAGGTTTTCCTCGGAAAATTTCCTTATCTTTTCCGGTTGCTTTCCAATAACCGGCAGCAGTAGCTCTGTTTGTCCTCAAACCAGTTGGGTACTTTTTATCTCTCACACAGAAAAAATACCACTCCTTTTCCCCCATTTTTGCCCTCCCTTCATTCAACAACCAGAATGATCAGTACATCAACTTATATACCAAAATAAACAGAGAAATTAAACAATTAAAGAAACTATGACATAGAGATATCTTACGTGGCAATTCCCAAGGTTCAATCTTGTTCATATCAACCTCTCCAATGGCCGTAGCTGAGAAGTTGCTGTCAACGACTTTCTTAGATAAATAATGGGTGATTAGTTCTTCATCTGTTGGATGAAATCGAAAACCAGGAGGTAATATCATCTGATCATCCGACAAATTCTCCATGATCAACTTTCTTTCCTTCCTTCCTTATCAAAACCCCTCTGTTCTGAAGCTTAACTAATTTTAATCAAATATCTAAAATCAGGCCTTTGTAACTCTTAAATTTCAAATGGGTATTAACCAAACAGCTCTAACTTTCAGGAATCTAGATAATCTTGAAGAGAATCAAATCTTGCAAGAAAAGCTTTAACTAATCATACAAAGAGTAGATTGGATTTGAATTGGAAAGAAAAATTAACTATGGGAGAAATAGAAGGAAATGGAAAGGAGAGAGAAAAAGAGAAGCCATGGGAGGGAAGGAAAAGTGGCTGAAAGATTGGGACATGTTCAGAGAAAAAACACAAGTATGAGGAACATAAGGCCGTAAATACTGGAGTTTAAAGAGAGAGAAACGTGGTTTCAAAGGAAACTATGGAGGGAGAGAGGGAGGTGGTTTTTGGCCTAGTTTCTCTTTATTACATTTCCTGCAATAAATCTTTCCATCTTAAGTTTATATTTTGGACTAAATACAGCTCATCTATGTGTATCAGTATATATACCATGCATGAAGTTATACATATACATATACATACATACATACATATATATAAATATATATATATATATATATATTTCCTATTTTTGGTATTGTGATGTAAATTTGAATTTTATTAGTTCATTGAATTTTGATAAACAGTTGTTTCAAGTGGTAGACCAGAAATTTCCATCATGCATTAATTATTAAAAAGTTTTAAGGGAATTAAAAATGATTTGAATATATAATAGTATATCACTTTCTTTTGATTTAAATCAGCTTCTCTATTGTGTATATATAAAAATAATAATAGTGATTTATAATTGAGTAAATAGATAGATAGATAGACTATTAGTATTAGTGGTACTTCTAAACTAAATTAAACTAAATTAGAATTATTGATCTAAAAATCTCAATTAGTGAAAACAGCTGTATGCAAGTGTTAGCTCTTATTCAACTCAAAAGTCAAATACATCCCTCCCTGTTGATTTAACACCACTTATTATTCTCTTTTAGCATTTATTTATTATTGTTAGCATTTTCATCCTGTTAAGCTGTGAATTGAATTATGCAGCAATGTAATTACGGTTTCTTTGTAAAATTTGTTAATAATAAATATTTGTCTAATTCACCCCTGTTTTTCTATTTCAATGCTGATTTTAAGAAATATAAAAAATAATAATTTATACTTTTTTCTAATTTTATATTTCATTATTTCTATATGTTATATTTTATTTTTAATTATAAATAGCTACCCAGTTGCTAATAGGAGTATCGAGCATGCCATAATATGTCCAAAAGGAAAAACAAAATGCATTTTATATTTAACGGAGCATGCTACACTGCAATCGACAACGTTACCGTCTCTGCTATGTAACTGTTTTCTCCTCTTAAGCTCGTTAAAGTCTACACTTCTGCTAATAAAACTGATTCCTTATATGGGCCTTAAGATGTAAAACAAATATTACATATTATCCGATTTTAAGTTATTCCCAATATAAAAAGTTAATCAGTTATGTATGTTTTTTCGTGAATTGAAAAAAGAAATCATAACACACATGAAAAATATTTTATGTTTTACTTAATATTTTAAATTATAAGTCATAATAAAAAAAAATAAAAATTACACAAAAGACTTGTAGAGCCGGGCCGGCCCAGCCTGCACAGGCCACGAGCCAAGAGTTTTATAGCCCGTAAAAAATCGGATCGTTTTTCACCCGGCCCATCAAAAAATTGAGCTGACTCGCCCGTTTGCCAAGTCTAACTCTCACCTTTAGATGAAGAAAGTTACTTGTAGTGCTTTGTTCCACACTAAAATCTGCATTATTCTATAAATATTGCCAACCAATAATTGGTCCATCTTTTCCGCTTTGTTTTTTTTGTCTTTCTTGTTATCTGTTTAATATTAAATCTTGGCCATACAAAAAGCAATAAAAGGCCCTTGATTAAATAAGGAATAGTAATGACCTAGCCCTTGAGGGTAGTTTCCAACGGATGATTCTCTTACACAGACTTTTATAAACGTACACTTCGGTCGACGACGGATGTTGTCGTGAGATACATTTGATAAAGATAGTGCACAAACTCAAGAGATATGTTATCACCAATGTGTGAGTTTTTTGTATAAAAAATATATTCAACATTTTCTTACTCTTTTAAATATCTTTTTATATTTTATAGTCTTGTCCCTTCAGTTTGTCTACTCAAATATATGGACAAAGAATTTGACATGAGATGTCTCATTGTCTGATAAGTGCGCTATTTGAAGAACAACTATGTACTTGAAGGACCACTGTGTGAATCTTTCAATTAGGAGATGTGTGCTTAATTCGGATCGTGACTCAAGAATGTTGTCATCTGGTTTGAGTTTGACTTTTTTCCCTTGAGATTATATCCTAATAAAAAGTATTTGGGTTGTGGTTCGAATCTACGATAGGTCTAATAGATTTTACGAGTAGATGGATGGACCATTAATTCACAACCTAAAGAAAATAAGAGACTTCAATTAATTATTATTAGTGTTCGTTTGAGAATGTTTTTAAGTACATTTTAAGAGGGAAGGAAAAGAGACGGGAGGGAACCCCACTTCGGTACTGTAGAGGTTAGTCTTTGCCAACTCTGTGTGTGTGTGTGTGAAAGTAATATTTCTCTCTTAATGTGGAATGATCATCCCTTTGAGAAGTTCCCTTATCCGAAATAAATACTTGCAAGACAAATTCATTTAATTACTAGTATTCCAAATTTATATACTTCATACCTCAAACAAGGTGATGTTCTTGACTATAGACTATAGTGCTTGAATACTATTTGTAATTATTTGTTTGTTATTAATTTATTTATAATGTGAAGACATTCCTATATATATATATATAGCTTCTGTACAATTTGTAGTTACTAGTAGCATGCACATAAAATTGGGTATAAATTGTTTTGTACATGACTGATAAATTAGTCTCATATCTCCTAATATAATTATGGAACTCAAAAAGTTCATTTGTTTGTAAAAGTAACAATTCAATGGACTTCTTATCAAGTAGTCCGTCTATATTCATTTTTTACGAAGGTAGTCCATCAAGAGATGTACATATTGAGAAACCTTTTATTTATTTTTTCTTCCTCGGGAATAAAGCCAACTTACAGGTAATATATATATATATACACAGAGCTTGTGACTTGTGAGGTTATAAGAAAATAAATTCAGGGGAAACCTAAAACAGATTGGGGGTAGTGTTAGAAAAGTCAACGTTCTGCCACCACCTAAGCGTACCAAAATGAGGTAGGAAAATGACAGTGCCGCCAATTGGACCTAACTAAATACACTCCACACTTGGCATCTTCTCATTAATTTATTTTATCAACCCACAAATACTCCTAGCCTAGCCTAGCCTACTACTAGTAAGTTTGATTTAATAGCTAACTTGAGGGTTGACCCCTTAACCCAGGGAATGATTAGCAGCCTCTGCTTCATACTACTTTATTTTAATTCCCTAGTTAGTTAGCTAGTTGTTTGTCTGTTTCTTTTCTTTCAACATCTGGACTGTACTATATCCATATATTAATGCAACTTGTACACGTGCGTGTGTTGTACGTAATTGGCTGAGAAGCCTTGGAAATTTGGTAGATATCATAAGGATTAGGAATGAATTAGGCCGCGCGCCAGTAGTCAACCTATTGAACTTCATCAATTCTTTGATGATTGTATATTTGTATATAAAATATGTGAATTACATTACTTAGGCCGCCAGTAGCCAGTAATCTCATCCTTACGATATCTTATCTACCAAATTTCGATCCTTATGATCACAATATACATATATATACATATATATATAGTATTTGGGATCAGATTACTGTATTGCATATTAATTACTTTTGAATTTTGATCTATGGATCGAAAGCGCCCACATATTCATGCTTTGATTATTATATATACATTTGGCTGGAGATCAAATTAATTAATTAATTAATAGACTTTCTAAGTTCAAATTTCATTTTTATGTTCCCGGTCACATTCTTCGTTCAAGTCTTTAGCTCGGTCAAAGACATATAATGCGGAGGAATAGAAGGACCATAAAGGAAGGATCGCCCCTCCAAGAAGTAGATGAGTTTCAAATATATACTGTTAATTCAGAGTGACATTATAATGAAAATTGTTAAATTTTGTTTAATTGTACGTGTCTCACTCTCAAAGTTATAAAAATTTTATTTTTAATCATCGTGAGTAGCATTTAACAAGGTTGATATAGATGTCTTTAAATGTAAAAATAATTTTAAATAAACCGTCGACTGTCTAATAGATATGTAAAATAAGGACCATAAAATTAATATCGTCTATAATCGATAATGATTAAAAATTGATAGAGCTGCAATCAATTGATGACCCAGGAGAAAAAAATATACATGGCATTATTTCCTTGTTGAATTATATTTTCCACGACAAATTGTGAATTTAACCTTTGAATAAAATTTAAAAATAGTGAAAATGGCAATATTCACGCAACTCTATATATAGTTTATTGATTTGCTTTCAAATCAAAGTTGGAGGTTGTAACTACTTACTTATTTTCTGATAAGGAATATTAATTTCACCGGGATCAATAATATTATGCTATATATATAATATTAATCCCAACTTCTCTTGAAATTTATCACATAGATTCTGAACATATTTTTTAATGTTTAAATTATTTTTTTATTTTGTCCATCAGTCTGCAGATGATACGCTGTATATTACATGTAAAACTAGTGATTTAGGTGGCATATCTTATCAATAATATTTTGGAAGTTTATTAGTGGCCCCTTTTTACATGAAGACATTAAGCTTATACTTCAAATTTATGACTTCAAACATAATACTATTTTAGTGGAAAGATAAAATTGATTGGCATTATATATATGCAATAAATTGAAATACGTACCAGCATCTTTAGTCTAATTTAACCGCGCAACGATTTTACTTGAAGTTTTGTTTTCACATCACATGGAAGGCCCCTCGTATGTCCAAATTATAACCTACAATGAGGTGTTCATTCTATAGTTTAAAAAATAATTGAAATGGGCTGGTAAGCTAACATTGGCATGATTATGGGAATAGACCAAATTATAAGATGGCCCGCCTAACAAATGGTTAAAAGATGAACGAGACAATAACATCAAAATCTGATGACATCTCCTGCTTCTCTCAGCTCCTTCTGTTTTTTCTTTTCTTTTCTGTATGTGGACAAATCTTAACAACTCTTATTCGAGGATTTAACTGTTCTCAAACCCTAAAATACAAAAAACCACTTGAGTGGGTGAGTTGGGTACACCGAAGCATTTAGAGAGTTGTTTGATACCTTATATTAAGAGCATGCGTTCAAGTTACTTGCTTTATAATAGAGTAAATCTGATGTGGATTATCACTTGTGTTCACTCATTTTACAATAGAATAAGAAAGATCTTAATCTGAATTACGGTGACGTGTGATATGATATGAACCAATACTTGCTTGTAAATCGTATTCCGTAGATAGAAAAATGTACACTTTCTTGACCATGGGGGTGTTCGGGAGCTACTCAAGCCAATTTATAAGTCATTTTGAAAGAAAAGGTGTTTGTGAATGACTTTTTTTTACACTTATAACTTGACTTAATAGTCAAAAAAGAAGAAGCAAGCATTACTGACTTATTTTAGTATGACTTATCAGTCTTTTTTTTTTAAGTTGGTCAAAGTATTTAAAATGTTTATTATGCCCCTAACATATTATGCTAAATTACTTATTCTATCCTTCAAGATTGTTACCTGTTGATTGCTAGCTATTTGAAATGTTCATTCTGTTGCTATCCTTTTAGAAGAAGATTATTATTATTATGGTATGTTGTTATTATTATTATTATTATTATTATAAAGAAACATTGTTATTGCATCAATGTCCTTTTTAATAATTTTTAAATTATATTTTAACTTATAAGTCATAATCAGCTAAACACATTTATAATTGTTTTAACTTAATTTTTGACTTATCAGTTAAATTGATTCCGAACACTTTTATTTATAAATCGACTTATATTTTAATTTTAAATCGACTTATATTTTAACTTTAAGTCGATCATTGCGAACATCCCCTATATCTACGTAGGTATACCTCTACAAAGTTGTAACCCAATAAGTTCGTTAGTATGGCCAACCTCAACTGCCAAAGACCGCATATTTCATTCCATCTCCTAATCAAAAGAAAATTTTCCCTACTTGGCTACTTTCATTACATTTCCTCACAAATCAATCTTTCATCTTTCTTTTCTTCACTAGTACCCACTAAGACAACAAACCAAAGTGAATAACAGCTTGAAAAAGGAGCAAACCCTTCTTTCTGTTTTCAAGCAATGTTTTTCCGTGAGAGATGTAGAGCAAATCCACTCTCTAATCATTCGCAGTGGCTTGGATCAAAACCTATATCTTGTGGGCAAGATTGTCGTGTTTTGCGTTTTGGAGCGCGGTTCAATGGATTCCGCAACCTCAGTTTTTGACAATATTGAGAAGCCAGATGGGTTTCTTTGGAACGCAATGATTAGAGGGTTTGGGAGGACAATGCCAGTGGAAAAAGTTTTTGACTACTTCAAGAAAATGCAAGAAAAGGGAGAATTGGCAGATAACTTCACATTCTCAAAGTTAGTGGGCAACTGAGATCAGTTTTCTTGGGAAAGTTAGCGGGCAACTGAGATCAGTTTTCTTGGGAAAGTTAGTGTTCTTGGGAAAGCAGATACACGGTAATACTCTGAAGCATGGCCTGGAGGATCATGTCTTTGTGAGAAACACTCCGATTCATATGGATGGTATGTTGAAGGACATCGACACTGCATACCAACAGTTTGAAGAAATACCCAGGCCGAACTTTGTAGCTTGGAATGCCATCATTGATTGTCATGTTAATTGTGGAAATCACAAAGAGGCGATTGAATCGTTTTTTCTGATGGGCCGATGTGGGTTAGAACCTGATGACGCCACAGTGGTTGTGATCCTCTTAGCATGTTCTGCGTTGGGTGCTTTAGATTTTGGGAGGTGGGTGCATTCCTGTATTGACAACGCCGGCATGGGCAGCATGGTTTCAGTTTCAAATTCACTAATTGACATGTATTCTAAATGCGGAGCAGTTGAAGAGGCACACGAGATAATCAGTAAGATAATCAGTAAGATGGACGAGGAATTTAGGAACATGGAATACGATGATACTAGGGTTGGCAACACATGGCCATGCAAACGCAGCACTGGAACTCTTCTCAAGAATGCTAGACCAAAAGATTGAGTAACCAAAGGATGTTATTTTCTTGGGAGTTTTATGTGCATGTAGCCATGGAGGAATGGTTGAAGAAGGAAGGAAGACAATATTTTGATTGGATCCATGCGAAAAGAATATTATATCCAACATACTATAAAACACTACGGATGCCTGGTTGATATTCTGGGTCGAGCCGGTTTTGTTGAGGAAGCTTACCGATTATTTAGAAGCATGCCAACGAAATGCAATGCCAGTGTGCGGAGGACTTTGTTGGCTGCTTGTCGGGTCCATGGCAACGTGCCAACGTTGAACTGGGAGAAGAGGTGAGAAGGCAACTGTTGGAATTGGAACCAGATCAGAGCAGCGATTATGTGCTCCTTGCAAACATGTATGCAGGTTCAGGGCAATGGAAAGATGTGATGAAAGAGAGAAAATTGACGAGGGATAGGGGAGTCCAGAAACCAATGCCCAGCAATAGCTTCATAGGTGTCTCACTTCCACCTAGAATGTGGAAAAAGTTACTACTGTAAATACAGTTTAGACAATGGGAAATGAGAAGGGACATTTTGGAGTTTAAATCATAGCATAATTGCAAATATATTCTGCTAAGTGATTCGAGCACAGTCCAGTAGAAGAATGCAATGCCAAGACTACTGAGGCACAGTCCAAAGCTGGCATTTCATTAACACCTCTAGAATAAACCAAATAAAGCTCATTGTAGGAGTAACATATACTGCAAATTCGAATAAGAAATCCCTTGCTTATATAAATCACATTCAGATTCTTTATTTACTCACCGAGCACACTCAAAAAGGAAAATAGAAGGATTCACAATTTATATTGACAAACTCGGTATTCGTGAGGTCTGGTTAAGCAGTCTAGAAATGTTAACTTCATATTACATGGGTCGAGAGAAAACAACATATGGGATGCACCGCACATCATCAAATTTATCAGCAGCGGACCTAAGAGATACATTTGGTCAATGTGCTTCAGTGCTTGGCTCAACTTAAGATATTTTCTTCTGCTTCTGGTCTTGCCATTCTTTGATTTCAGCTTCTATCTCTGCTTTAACAGTTGCATGAAACCCAGGATACGGCTCATAGTAAAATAACATTAGTGTCTGCATGGAACCAGTATACCAAATTTATTCTTCAAATAAAGAAAACAATTTCTAGAATGTACAAGAGAATTGGCAAAATTTACCTCAAGCAGTACAAAGAAAGGTGCCATAAGGAAAGCTTGAGTTAGATTGTCCAAAAGAGCTGGAGCTCGTTTCTAGAGAAAACAAGAAGTTAGATCCATAACATGATACAAAAGTGGAAGAATGGCATCGAAATTACAGGAATAATCACCTCAAATACGCCATGGCCTATAAATTGTCCTGTCCAGCAAAATAACTGAGCTGCTAGGACAACCTGGAAATAACTAAGGAAAGGTTAAATTTGACCTCATGTCTTTTAAAAATAATAAAATAAAATAAAAACTTATATGACGGATCAAAAATTTATCTATGAATTGTAAAGTTAAGTTTTACCAAATCAAATATCAGGAGTTGTATTCATGATGTCTGAACAGTTAAATGCATATTATTCTAATCTGAAGGACAAACAGCTATTCTCTGACGACTTAAAATTCCATCCTAATCCAGTTCGAGCATCCCTACAATCAGCTCTTTATTGGATAGAACTCTCTAGACTCGTCAAGTTGCAAGGGGATTCAAAAATTGGGAGGCTGATGCAAAACTCGTTTTCAATATAAGTCCTTGATTTAAGGTACCTTAAGAGTTGGTAATTTTCTCTTGAGAGTGGTCATCTCTTCATGAAGTCTATTGCATCCAGAAGGACTCCTATGATTCCTCCATAGCAGAAATTATTCAGGAGAATTAACAAACAGGTAAAAGCAGGAGTTTACAGTAGGGGCATTTAGGGAAGGAAAATGTTATTGTCGTGATGGCTTCGAGTTGCAAGCAAACAAAGCCAGACTCGTGATAGAGTCACTCTTCCACTGATTGCGCACATTGATAAATCACCAAAACAACTCATGTGGCATGATGTCGTGACAAAGGTATACAAACAATCACATGTGTGGCCTCAGTTCTACTTTCAAAAAAAAATATTGCTTATGTTCTTTGTATTTTAAGAGTAATGAAACCCAAGTCTAAAGGAATTTAAACCCTTGATCCAATCTAGAAAAAACTTACAACTCAAAGCTGCAGTCAACTTTAAAACAGATTACAAATTGACCTGATGACCTCCGCATAAATGGTTAATGCAAGTGTAATGCGGATTCTAAAACAGCTAAATGCAGTACTAAAACATCTAACAAGATAATGACATAATCCCTTAGTTCCACCTTGAATGTGGTTCAAAACCATATTTGTGGCACAAATTTTAACTTTTAAGACATTCAAATAAACACATTTAGAAGCAATAATTTGTCATATAATTTTTGCAATATTATTCATTAGCTTCTAAACTGTAATTTTCAGGGAAAATCATGAAAAATATTATATCTATATGCGTCAATGGCATGACTTAAATTTTGTGCCATAAACATGGTTTTGAACCATGAGATTCAAAGTGGAAAGGAGGCAGTAAAAGTTACAAAAAGCTTATAGCTAAAACAAATGTACAAATATGGAAGAAATCTAAAGCCAGTTATAATGAGATCCTATGTTGAATTTCATCACAATCTAAGGCCATTTCTAAGATTTCTCTGTGAGTTAAGTTGTACAGAAGATTACAGATTCTTATAAGTGCATTTCCAAAATTTTCACTTTTATTTCATATTAGGGGAAAGCTAAGACTTTTCTGAACATCTATGGAAATAGACTAATTGTTAAAATATAGCTCAAATGCTTAACTGGTTACAAATTACTCGTGTAATCCACTACCATAGCAGAACAGTCAATTCATCTTGATAAACAAATAATCACACATTGACGAAGAAAAGTCTGAATTCAAGGTTACGGTTTCAGGTGATAGATGTTAACACCATCCAAATTGATTTTCAGGGGGAAAAAAATAATAATTAGGTTTTTAGATTCATAATGTCCACAAACAGTCAAACATTTGAAAAAACTAGTCTTAGTCTAACAATTAAACATAAATTCAAAACCAAAATAAATACTATATCAGTACTAAATCGAATAAGAAGAAAAAACAAATGAATTTCAAGGCAAAAATCTTAACAGTAGTACCTTCCAAGCTAGAGAGAAGCCCAAATAGTTTGCAAGAGAACTGCCGAATACCCAACATCCAAAACAGAGCAAAGCAGCCAGAGAACCTGCTTTCTTATCAAGACAAACGTAGAAGCAAGCATAGATCAAAGTAAACAAAAATCCAAAATTCAAAACCAATTGATGCCCAAAAATTTCAATTTCAGAGAAACTGAAAAGAGGGGGAGTGAAGTGAAAAAGAACTAGAGAAGTAAACAGTATTGGCCACACAAACAGCGCATGTATGAATATATTGACGGGGTTGCTGTGGTATGCCCCATAGAAGGTAAAGTGTTTCTCAAGATCAAGCAATCCTATCTTTCCCATTTATATTTCCACGGGACAATTGAATCAAGCTACGCAACTAAAATTAAGATTTTCTGGTGAGATATCCAGAGGAGGAAGAAGAAGAAGAAGAAGATTGGAAATTGGGAAATTCAATATGTAAGAATTTGTACAACCAAAAATAATGGTATACTCGATCAAGAATTCGTCAAAGAAAAATATCGTTGAAGATTCTAGTTTTCGTCTTCTCGAGGCGCGTGAATCACCAGTTTAACTGCGCGTGAATCACCAGTTTAACTACGCGTAGGATTTGATACTGGACCCTACGTACTCCAAGATTATTTAATAAATATCCTTATTAACGTAGATTGAAAAGAGAAAAAAGAATTGAATTTGTAAATAAATTGGATACTTTTGAATTATAAGTCATAAATATTAAGTATTAAATGAAAAATTTATTAATTGGGGATTAATATTTTGACAAGTAAAATGATATTATGTGTACATTTACAATAATATTTTGATGATTAAAAAATTAAATTAAAAGTGAATATTAAATTATATATGTGTTTATCGTTAATTATAATTATTTGATATATTTATACATAATAGATTATTATTAATTATAATTTGACATATTATTTTATAAATTATTTTTATAAAGAGCCTTTTTTATGTGTAGCATTACTCGTACTTTTATTAGGTTTACTTTCAATTATAAGAGGAACTTGTAAAATATTATTTTTTAATTGAAGGAAAAAGAAATCTCTTTTAGAAAATCTTGTTTAATTTAGGAATTTTATTCCACTTTTGAACAAAGTCTTCTTTGATTTGAAGGTATGCATCATAGCATCAGTAACTTTACAACAGCAGCCGTTACAAAAATTTGAGCTGTAGAAATATATATATATATATATATATATATATAGTTGTTAAAGTTGAGATATATTTATTTATATATATTATTATAAAAATAAAATTTTAATATTTTAAATTAAATAAATTTTTACATAATCTCATATTTATATATGTTAATTAAATTTATAAAGTTAAATTATTAAATTGACGATTATGTGATATTGTATTAAAAGTAATTTAAGATAAATTATTTTAGATTGAATGCATTTTGCTCTACTATATAATACTGGTGATTTTTTTTAAAAAAAAAAATACTAATAGACAATATTATCTTGAAATACTTTGCTCCACAATATAAGTCAAGTCACAATATGGTGTCTGAAAATCTCATTAAGAAGTCAGTCACGCAAACACATTTATTTACACAATTTATGTACGACTTATAATCAGTAAAAAAATCTTAAATTTGAATTAAGATATTTTATCTACACACTAATGCTGTGGCTTTATTATAGTAAAATATTTTCTTGATATATTTTAATGCGTATTGGATCCTTATTGTTTGTCCTCATTTTATTGGCAATCATGAGAGAGTTGTTTTTCTGTCTAGAATTAATTTTGGCCGGGTGACATGCCCAAGCCTAACTACTGAACTGGTTAGCTATTAGTAGTTGAAAAAAATACTGAAACAAGTCCAAAAAAAAAACCTTTGAAAAATTGTTGGCTGCAGGGAAAAAGGAAAAATAATAATAATTAATTTATAATTTTTAAAATTCAATTTTTTTATAAATTTTTTTAATTTTAATTAATACAAAGCAGTTATTGTAAAAGTTTCTAATGATTAATTTTTTTATTTTCAAAGCTTATATAAATTATAACAGCTATGGATTATAAATGTTACGACTTAATTTTAAAAAATTCAAAATATAATCCTATTGTAAAACAGATGAAGTATATTTTTGTCAATAACTCGTTAATAATAAAGGGTTTTTAAATTTGTTGCAGGCAAACCATTTCATGAATAATTAGGAAATATAACAAGTGAAATTATATTCTCATTTTCTAACGGAATGTATAAAAATTGATACAGATCTTTTTCTTTTTTTTTCATAATTTCCAATATTTTGGATATTGATGATCGAGTCTTTGGTAAATTAGCTAGACTAGATACAGTAGGGAGTAGTCAACTTACTCTCATTCGATGTGTTATATTTTTCTACGTGTGCATGTAATATAATAAGGGAGGGGTGGATGCAAATTGTCACCTCTTTATAATTCATTAGATACACATATGACTGAAGCTATCACGAGCTTCAGTAGTGTTATCAAACCTCATATCCACACTTGGTCTCCCCAAACAACAAAACTGGACTTGAGCCCATTTTCACCAAAATCAGTATGTATGTGTGTGCGTATATATATATAAGTTCTCTTCCTTTGATAATTTTTAATTGTTTTTCATGAAAATGAATTCTTGAAGTTAAAATTTAACTTTTGTTGCTTGCTTTTGCAGCTTAGGCAGTACTGCTCGAGTTCTAGATTTAGCAGTGGCTTCCTTAAGGTGAGTAGCCCACACACAATTGCAATATATAATTTATGTTTGGATTGAAAGAATGGAATGGGTGAATAATAGGAATTGAAAAGAAAATGGAATGGAGAGTAGGATGATTTATTCCATTCCAGCTGGAATGAGTCATTTCATACTCTCTCAAGAAATAAAATTCATAAATTTGGAAATGGTCCATTCCATTCCAATGGAGCAACCAAACATAATTTTTTTTCATTTTATAGGAATAAGTCATTTTATTTCTACATTTATTCCTCTAACCTAAACGTAACATAAATGTGTAGGATTTAATTTGATGTGTTGGGTATTGGAAATATGTAATAGAGTAGTGAAGGTGGCAGCAAGAGCAAGAGAGCAACTTTACACAAAATGAAAGCTTTACCAGATTGACATTGATGGCAGTTCTAGTTGAGCACATGGAAGGCCAAAGAGACCTCTTAACCCACAAATCTTTATGTCACCTCAGTGATGCAGCCATGAAGAATGTTTGTGAGTATTATTTAATTACATGATCATTCACTAGCTTACTCCCTTTTGTTTATCTAAATTACATGTCTTTATTATTAATGTTTGAGAGATAATTTGAAATATATAAAAATTAAAAAGATACAGAAATAAGGAAAGGGTTGGATGTGATAATAAAATATACAGTTGCTCTTATTTCTTGATTGTAGATACATTTTACATCATGTTCACATGCTGGGGATGTTGCTTCTTTGGTGCCACAAAAGTTAGCAGTCCTCAATCATTCCCTCTTGCTATAATTAACATGCCCAAATTTGATTTTTTTTTTTAACACAAATTAATTTTTTTTTCTTATAAACAATATGCATTCATGGTTTAGGATCCATACTATGATTCAGAACAGTATAGAAAAGATGGGGGGTGATGGAACAGGGCATTGGGTCTATGGGAAGGTAGTAAATCAACTGTTTTCTTTAGCTTCGTCAATCCATCTTTGATTAAAAATCATCAATATGACCTGATAAAAAAAAAACATGACAAAATACATAAGGGGTTGTGACCGGAATGTATGTTGGCTGATATAGCAAGAGGATATTGAAGAATCTGGCAGAGCAGAGTTGTGGCGAGAAGAGCTAATTGAGGAGATTGAACAGAAGGTTGGAGGCCTCCGAGAGTTGGAAGAAGCTGGCAAAAAAGAGGAGGAGCTTGTTCGTTAGTTAATCTGATCATTACATTCTCTTCACTCTATACATACATTGTGCATGTTTTTGCATTAATTTGTTTTCATATGTAATGCACCAACCATAATACCTCAAAAAATGTTTGTATGTATACTACTGCTACTAAATTATTCAAGTTTAGATTCTTAATTTTTGTGGTCCCATGACATTTTGATATGCTAACTATTAAGAAAATTGCCCACAAAACATGCATCTTCAAGATTAAACTTATTTCAGAATCAATTCAATTGCGAAAGGATGGGGATTATCATCTGACCTTGACAGGCCATGCATGTCATAAATCATACTCACTCCCCATTCCACAGTAAGAGTCTAGTATCAAACGTCGTATTCTCGAGGCTTGGTTGAACAATCTAGAGAACAAACTGACATGGTGCACAAATGAAAGGAAGAAAATCCAAGTCCAAGAGGGGTTAACACTGTTTTTATCATATCTTTTGATCTGTTTGGAGTTACAGATCCCATAATATATCAAATCGAACTTAACGTCGAGCCCTACAAGAATCATAGTCTTTGGCCATGATAGACATTGTTTTAAGAACAAAAGAGAACGTGAAATATGTATTTGGGCCATTCGAAATTTTTACTAGTTTTTGGACTGCTTTGTTGTTGTTTTTTCCTCGTAATTTTACTAGTTATTCCTTTCATAATTAGGGTTTTCAGCTTATTGTTTAGTATTTAAAGAACGATTTTGTGTGTTTTTACAGTTAACTCTTATTGTTAAGATGTTATCAAAATATTGTGGCTGCTTAGTCAATATATCCAACTTTGTAAATTCATGTGATTGCAAAGTTACATAGATTCAATTTATGTGGTTTTTTCAATTCTCTGTTTAGTCTTTCGCTGTGTGACTGTGTCACAAAAATAACTAAATGTTATCAAAAACAAATCTAGGAGATAAACTTAGTCAATATGCTCGGCTCAAGACTCAAGTTAAAGATAGTATTTTCTTCTGCTTAATTCTTGTCTTGGCATTCATCGATTACATGAAACCCATGATATAACTGGTAATTGTTGGTTAAAATAGAGAAAAATAGTAAGTGGGTCTAATTTAAAATTTTCTTAACTTATTCAAAACATAGTAGGACCAACATAGTATTTACTATTGGTGCACATAGAAATACTAGTCTTGAAAAAGAGCTGGAGCTTGTTTCTAGAGAAAAACAAGTAGTTAGATTTGTAAGTCATAAGGTGAAACAGAAGTGGAAGAATGGAGTCAAAATGAGAGGAATAATCACCTCAGATATGCCATGGCCTATAAACTGTCCGGTCCAGCAAAATAACTGGGCTGCGACAACAACCTGAAAAGAATTTGAAAGCCGAAGGACTAATAGCTCAAACGTACTTTTACTTGCATGGCAGATGAAAAATGTTATCTACGACAATTTAAAGCTAAATTTTACCAACTCAAACATCAGGAATGGTTACTTATATTTATTATAATACATGTCTCAACAATTTTTTTGATTGCATATTCTTCAGACCTGATGGACAAAGTCTACTCTTCAGGACTTTATATATATTCTTTCCTAACCAAGTACGATCTAACCAATATATATTAAAGACCATGAGTTGGGTACTATTAAAATTGTCAATAAACTTGAGACCGAAGGAGTATTATGTTGAATGACGGCACGTAGATGAACCAGCTGGAGACTGGAGTGCTCTGTTTTCAATTTCTAGAACCACCAAAAATGAAAATAAATATAAGGAGGTTTATACGATTGGTAGCAGAGCTAGGCTTTTTTCTTTTTGGATTTAATCATTTTTGCGAACCCACTTGAGCTAAAAAGGAATTTTTTGCTCTACGAGTGTGGCGAGATATGGGCAGAACCTGATCCAGAAACCCCATATCGAGGGCTTGCCATTTTCTAGAAGAATTAATTATAATTATATCTATGTTGGTAATGGCAAACAGTCTTCCAAAACAGAACAATAGGCCATCACTATTCTATATATTGACGCATGCAATTTCTCCAAAACCACGGGCCATCACTATTCTATTCTACTCACACAGATTCTCCCTTACCCTATCTTCAATCCGAAAAGAAATCGAGGCCATCAACAACACTAGTTGAGGTTAATGCACTACTCAAATCACATTCACGTATTTGTTTCGAGCACGGATGTAAATGGACATATATGAATTCGGATATAGTGGTATTATTTGTATTTATGTTTGAAAATTTAATATTCTATCTGTATTTGTATTCGGTATTCGACGAATTTTAAAAATATTATTAATATTCAATATTCGAAATAATATCGGAATACGGATAATACATGTTTCTGTTTATTTTATTTGAATGAACAGATTATTTGAATATTTGGGTATCCGAATTCGTTTATCAATTACCTAATAAATAATTTATTCAAATTATTTACAAAAATTAAATAATTACCATCATCATTTAAAGTTTGTCAATCACGTTATCATCCATCATTGATCATAAAAATCAATCAAAATTTAAATATCTTAGAGAAAGTATCAAATTAATCGCATTTTCAATCAAAGTTTATCATCCATTTTTGTTTTCGCACGTAAGTTTTGAAAATAAAATATTTGTAACAAACTAATAATTATAATTTTATTCTTGTAGTATATAATTTTCTCGTTAAATGATATATTTGATATATTTTACACTTTATAATAGTAAAAATACATTAATTAAAATTAAATAAATTTAGTTTAATTTTTAATATTATATTTAAAAGTGTTATTTTTTATTTTCTAAAAGTGAAATGACATATTTTAAAAATAATTTTCCTATGCTAGTAAAAACTAATTATTATATATATATATATATATATATATATATATATATATATATATAGACACACACACATACATACATACAAGTTATTCATATACGAATTCGAATTCAAATATCGAATACCGGATATTCGTTATCCGTGTGATATGTTTACGATCTGATGTTAAACGAATATTCATATATCCGTATTCGTTTATTTACAGATATCTTAAAATTAAATACGGATATATCCGTTTTGTTTTAAATATGAATAATATCTATTTTTTTCGAATACAAATGTGAACGAATACGAATTTTTCGATTATTATTTACAACTTAGGTCCAAGGAATGGGGAAGCTTAGCTTTATTTTTGTTGTCCTTTACTATGGCTTTAATGTCCCACAGCGTAACCCTAGCTCACCCTTGTGCAGATATCTACCATCTCCCCAAGACATCTATTTCATAAATTATGCCAAATATATATATATATATATATATATATATATATATTATAAAAGTTATAATTTAATGTATGTTAGCGTATCATGATCTAAATATTATTCTGTATACATTGATAATGTAACGAATTTAAGTTCTTATTATAATGTTGGCAATCTCTAAATGGCCAACTAATTTTATCTGTATGGAGACGTAGCCACCACTCACCAGAGGGTTGACATTTATCCGTTTAACTGTTTCCTTAGATGAGTTTTAATTTGGATATTCGTGGTTTAAAATGAATTTCACACATTGTAGGGTTTTTGTGCAATCTTCATTCTTCACTGTAGAGATAAGGATTGATGGTCTACAATAGATGATGGCATACACGGAAAACCCAACTTTAGAACCAATCAATGTTAACAAAAATCATCATTCAATCCATCTTAATATATATATTATATGTATTTCCTAAATACAAGGATTGACAATGGGCTAGGATCCCATTATTATATTTTTTAATTATTTTTTTATAACACATATTTAGCGGCATAAAATTTAAGATTCAACTATGCAGTTATTGATTACAAATATTATTTGCTTAAAAAACACAATTTTTTGTTTACCTAAATGTATGACGATAAAAATTGAATGAAATGTGTAGTGAAGACAAATTTGATCCAGTCAAAATTTATAATAAAATAAACCTTAATTTGGATATGTAAAAATTAAAAATATATTGACTCTATTTTCGAGAGAGATAGAAGGCGATGTACTTTTCAGTTCCACAAAAAAAGTTTAATTATAATATTTTTGAATTGCATAGAAAAATTTTAAAATTTAAAATTGACAAGACTTATGTAAGATTGAGAACAATAATTTAATTTTCGGACATCTATAATTATTAGAACAATAATTATACTGACAGAGTAATCAATATACTTATATATATATAAAGAGACATCCAAGATGACATCATCAAATCAAATCAATTTAAAAAATCGTTTCCTTCAATTTGAAATATCAGTGAGTTAACTCAATAAAAATTTGCAAGTTCAAATTCAAGTTTGTTTCGTCTTCCGAAGAGAAGTGATCTGTTGGTTTTTCTAATTTTCGCGAAATTCAATCGCCAATCGACTCTTCTTTTTTTGTTTTACTTCTCATTTCAATTCAATCTTTTCATCTCTTTATCTTCTTCGCCGTTTACAAACTTAAAGCCAACTTATCCATCAGGAAATTGAAAACAAACAGAGGCACCGATCAGAAGAATATGGATTATGAAGTCCAACAGACAACCACAATTCACAAAAAAAAAAAAATCGAAGATACCTTGGAATCTGCAATTTGTCTTTTGATGTTATTATTCTCCGACGAGTCTTTTGATGTTGTTATTGAGAAAGAAACCATGGTAAATCTATAATTCAACGCAATTGACATTAATATACACTGCAAAAGAGGATATTTATCATTTGATCTAAACTAGTGTTAATATTAATTGGCTTATTAAAATTAGATTTTTAATTATTTGAGAATGTATGTATTTTGGAGTCTGAAGGATGTGTTTGTCGTGGACAGTGGGGATCCTTGTAATCCATGGCCCGCAACTGTACACAAAGTAATGGCAATGTTTAAAAGTGTTTATTAGGTTTTGAAGTCAGATGGTATATTCATCTCAATTACTATTGCACTGGTAGTGGAAATAAAATAACATGATTTTTCTGGCTTATTTTATATATATATATATATATATATATATATATATATATATATATCAGCTTTTCTATAAAAATAAAAAATATTGATTGTAATTCTCATGCATAACAGCCACATTTTAGGTCCGTCAATTTGGGGATGAGAAAACTCAGTTTATATTTTGTGTTTGCATAACTGCATTATATTACTACTTTGAGAATTCATAATTTGAGTGAAATCTTAAAATTTTTCGAAATTATTCATATAGCATTGTTATTTAATTCAGTTGGTTAGTGCATTTTGCTAATCATGTTTGCTTAATTTTATGATTTCGATGAATTTTGATTTTGTGATTTTCCTTACTGATCTCAAGTCTTGTAATTATAACTTTTCGTCAAGGTAATTTTCACAGTTCAATTCTACCTATATTTTATATATGTTTTCTTTTGTTGTGTTTATGCTCTATTTGATTCCTAAGTGAATTAGACCTAAAAAGTGTATTATGCATAAATCTTTTCAATCTATATTTACACCCAAATTTTGCATAATTTTTTATGTCGTTTATTCTTTAATGGTTTAATTGTTGTTAATACTTTATGCAGGACCTTACCCGTAAATTCAGATTTAGGCTAGTCAATCGGTTATTTAAACTAGCCCGTGCGGTATACGGATTATCAACTAGTATTTATAGTTGAAAATTCAAATTGTCATTAAAATAAGTGTAAAAATATCACTTATTAGTGCATATTTGTTTTAGCAGCATGAATATTACCTTAACATTATCAACCATCACAATTTATGTAAGGTTGGGGCTAGTTGCACCCCTTATTTTTTCATTTACACCTCATAGTTCACTAAAAAACTCTAGGCTAATAAACACCCTATGGTGCAAACTCAACTCCCTCTTTTTTCACTATTCTTCTCTCTTGCTCTTTGTTTCCTCTCTCTCCCTCACCCCATGGACGATCCAGACTATGGAGATTTCACAGACGAAAAGATGGATTATCCAGAAGAGATGAAGTACCCAAAATGCCTGGTAAGTTTCATCCTTCATTTTCTTCTTCTCTGGATGGAGCTTATTCCAGATTGTCCAATTCCTCCGGTTTCGAAAATGTGGTCTGATCATCGCCATGCAAGTACCTCAAGATGGAGAGAGTTATTTTCTTCAAGGATGGAGAAGTTCAAGATGCTTACCTCTTCTACCAATTGCGAAACAACAATTGTTGAGTTCATCGATTGATGCAAATGTTTAGTTCTTAGTTATTTAGTTTACTTTTATTGTTGAATGCTTAGGCTTTAATGCTTAGTTCATGTAAAAACTTAATTCTCAATTCATTTAGAGGGTTTTTGCTCTATTTTTGTAGTTCTACTGTATTTGGGGTGTCTTTAACTTTTTTTGAAAAAGTATGAAAAATGAGTGTACTCAAAATTAAATGATTTTTAATAGAGTTTTTTAATTATGGGGTGTGAATGGGAAAATGAGGGGTGTAACTAGTCCTCACCTTTATGTAATTAGTAGTACTTTATATAAAGTCTACACTGTCTAATACTAATTAAAATTAAATAAATTATTATTAATTTAAATCTTAAAATTTTAGAAATGAAATTTATAAAATCTAAATGAGAGTTTTTTTTGTGTAAGAGGGCTAATATGGAATTACCTCATTGTCTTTATAGCCTTTTGATTTGGATTTCGAAATTTGAACCTTGGTGAGTGTTACTACCTAATTCCTAATCCTAGAAACGAGGCGCCCCCTCCCCTATCCAAAATAATGAACTGCAGGGGACGAACAAACAGAGTCAGCTATACGCGGTGGAAAAAAAACAGAGCACTAACTGCCAAAAGCCTAACGATAATAAAGCCGGAAAACCGTCAAATCCAATCCAACTCCAGATTAGAGTTTCCTCCTTAATAAATGCTACTTCTCAGTTCTCAAACACACAAACAACAATAAGTCTGGGCGGACCGGCCAATTGGACAGGAAAATTGGACCGGTCCCCCTTTTTTCCATGTTTCCTTAGTTTTTTTTTTTTTTTTTTTTAGTATATATCTAAACATATTTATACTATGGATTTAAAAAAAAAAAAAATTAAAAATCCAAAAAAATTAGGTATAATTTGGATATATATCAAAAAAATGATTGTATGGGTCCCATACAACCATTTTTTTGATATATATCCAAATTATACCTAATTTTTTTGGATTTTTAATTTTTTTTTTTTTTAAATCCATAGTATAAATATGTTTGGATATATACCAAAAAAAAAAAAAAAAAAAAAACTAAGGGAACATGAAAATGTCCAATTTTCATGTCCAATTTCCATGTCCATGTAGAACTACTCCACAAACAATTCCCATAAAGAAGCCCTATTCCTCTCATCACACACCCACTCATATCCTCATTAAAAATTATTCAACTTTTAAAAAGAAAAAAATTATCTTATATAAAAATAAAAAAAAAACTATATAACTTTAATATAAAATATTATATAAATTCAAAAATATTTAATAGGGTTCCCTATTTTTTAACAACAAAAAAAAACTTTATGGTGCTAATGTTTTATGTATGAAATGGAAAATTATTTATACATTTTTTTTCATTTTAATTTTTAAAATTCTGTAATAAGTATATCTAAAATATTTTTTATGAGACAGAAATAGTATTAGTATTATATATTTATTAACATATATCCACATCACTGACCCACCCAACCCTTACTTTATCCTTCCCATCAATTATCATTTTCTCTACTTATTTGAATCTCTCTATAAAAAGACACAAACTCCATTTTTCTCAATCTCTCTGTTAGATTACCTTTATTTTGTCAAATTCTTAATTTGTTCGAAGTTTTGGGTTTTGGATTTGTGAACTTTCCTCTCTTTTCTGATAAAAGGACCGGCTCTTTTTGGTCCAGAAGGAGGGGTTGGAACTGGAAGGTGTGGATATTTGGATTTACATTTATATACATATACATATATATATATATATATCGATGACTTGTTCTTTGAAGACCCTTTTTGTTGCTTCTTGGTCCAATGAGACGCTTGTGAAGAATGGGTCCCCTGCGCTTTGTCGTTCCAGTTGCTGTATGAAATTTACGGATTCATACTCAAAATATTTTATGAGAAAATCCATTCATTTATCATCAGATCAGAAGGGTTGGAATGTCAAAGCTCCTACAAATTTCTCCGTTCATGTATGTAATCACACCCTCTCTCTCCTCTGTAATTTTTAAAATTTCTGTTAGATGGTGCATCAAGTTTGGGGTTAAAAATTTAAAAGACTCAATTTTGATGATGATGATTATAGGCACAAGCATCAATTTGTGTAAGCCGAGCTCTCCGATGGTGGGAAAAGACCCTTAAACCCAACATGATAGAGATCCATTCGGGACAAGAACTCATTGATTCATTGTCAAATGCAGGTGATAGATTGGTCATAGTTGACTTCTATTCCCCTGGTTGTGGAGGTTGCAAAGCTTTGCATCCCAAGGTAGTATATATTATCATTATTTCTGTATACTACAATGTTATATTAATTTTTAATTTTGATGTGCTTTCTTTTTTTAATTGAATCCATTGGTTATTTATCAGATCTGTCAGCTAGCTGAATCAAACGTTGGTGCTATTTTTCTCAAAGTTAATTATGAAGAACTCAAAACAATGTGTAATTCTCTCCATATACATGTCCTACCGTTCTTTAGATTCTACAGAGGTGCAGAGGGCAGGCTGTGTAGCTTCAGTTGTACCAATGCCACTGTAAGGATTTCAAGCCATAGCAATTTTTTATTTATTTATTAATATCTTAATAATTTAATTATAACCATTGATGGTTTTCTTGTATTTCTAGCTTCTTAGTATTGGGTATTTGTATGTAGATCAAGAAATTCAAAGATGCATTGGCAAAGTATGGGGCTGATAGATGTAGTCTTGGTCCAGCTAAAGGGTTAGATGAATCTGAGCTATTGAGATTAGCCTCAATCGGTGAAATTTCAATAAATTCACCAATATTACCCACTATTACGACTACTAAGGGGGATAAAATGGAAGATTTGGTTCTGAAAGGCATGGATGTGTCTGAGCTTTTGGGCAATAAGACAGGATTAAAAGATGATAGCGTATTAATGGTAGCTTAAATATGGTGGATCCAATTTTAAGAAGGTCCAAGATATTTATGTTTTGCTAGGTGAAGTGTTAGATTTTGTTTATCTGAAGAAGATGTAAATATTCATTATTGGGTTTTCCATAAGCAGGCTTCTTGGTTTTTTATGGATAAGCCTTGCATGCTTGGTTAATCTGCCATTTAGGATTTTGAGTATCATTATTAGTATTTGGAATCTGATTTCAGGAGATTAATACAAGACTATCTTCGTGTTATTTGTTTATGCTTGATACTAAGGAGGTTAATCTGATTTCGAATATCTCTCTTATGCTACGTTTGGATTGGATCTATTAGAATGGAATAGACCATTCTCATCCCTCCAAAATTTATAAATTTTATTTGTTGAGAAATGGTATAGAATGACTTATTCTACCTGTAATAGAATGAATCATTCTACTTTTCATTCTTTTCTTTTTCTATTTCATTTATTCACTCGTTCCATTCATTCAATTTAAACGTAATATTATTTCTTTTCAACTTTTGAAAAGAATTGAAAAATAACAACTCTCTTGACGCTCTGTATGTGGCTTTCTTGTTTGTGGCTAATTAGTCACAGGTGAATTCGAATGTTTCATGTTTTTTTTTCTATCATGTGAATCAACTGTAATTTGTTGAAAACTTGAACGCGCTTTGTGATGTAGAAAAAACCAAATCCTGGCTGGCTAATTAATTACGCATGCAAATTCAGTGAAAATTTTGTTTTGTAAAGCTCAACGTCAGAGTATTTATTTATCAAATGGAGGTGGTGTCGTATCAAATAATGGATTGGGGACATTGGGACTTGTGGATTTGATAGGTTGATTTTGTATACAAATTTTGGCTATACGTGTAACAAAAGTTATTCCAACACTATGTCTTTCTAATGCCCTTTTCCCATTTCAAATTTTAAAATGATGATTATAATTTCATATATATATATATATACCACATTTAGTCTTCTAATAGCATTATATTTATATCGTCACAGCCTGATGGTTTGAATCTACTAATATTCTTTAATTAGCCTAGTAACAGGCGGACGCAATAGAATAAAAGCATTCTTTCTAATTGTTGGTGGGTCGTTTGGTGTTTGTCACATTCAATTATGGGGGACGCTTTTATTTGGCTGCTGCGAATTCAATAATGGAGAAATTTTTCAGTACGATGGCGCACTATTGTACAACATGCGTTGGTTGGATACCTGTCACATATTTCTTCGCCATCTTGTGGGTTGTGACAATTTTTTTAAACATTGATGTAAATTCATCTTCCTTCAGTTTTTACAGTCAATGCTTCGATCTCGAACAATTATCCGTTATTAACTTATTTATTTCACCTTTTCCGATTGTGAGAATTAATTGTCATTATTTCTTCACAAGAATAATAATAAAAGGAAAATTGTGTTATTATATTACACATAATAATAGTAATTCGTTTTCTCTTTGCGTAAGTACCGACTAATTAATTGACATTTAGTTAGAGTGATTAAGTATATTGTTATGGTACAAGAATTTAAAAGCAGGATTGTTTATTTCACTATATATATATATATATATATTATATATATATATATATTGTTTAGGAATTATGCAAGTATACAAATTGATTGATATCGTTCGGATACATTATAAATTACATATCATTATCCGTGTTTGACGGTGAATAATCGTATTCATATTCAGCTTTTCATAATTCATACAAGATAAATATAAATATACAATATTCAAACATAATATAAAATATTATATTATTTTTTACTGTTAAAAAATAAAAATTGACACAAATTTCTATGTTAAATCTTACTTTTTAATGATAAAAATTAATATAATATTCTCTTGTTTTTACTTTATGCTTAAATGTTATGTGTAGTGGCATCCCTTGTTACATGACTGGTGAAGAGGATCCAATCACCACTTTTAAGAACTGTTTTTTGACTTCTTCAAAACTCTCGTGTTGATCGAATTATATTTTTATAAATTGTAATTTTAAAATTATTAATGCTTAAATTAAATAATTTTATTCTTATATTTTTAGTGACAAATTTAATTTTTAAAACAAACAAAATACCTATAATTAATAGTCCAATCCCGAATGTTATCCTTGCTAATCCTTATTATTTTTGAAGTCATTTATAAATAGTTAATCAAATTCAATCCAATAGTAGTATGTGGCAGCGTGTTTTTAAAAATAAATTAACATCACGCCTGAATTTTAAGATATTAATTGATTAGAAAAAAAATTAAATGATACTTTTTTTGTCAAACAGAAGGAGTATCATGTTTTAGAATTTTTACCATTTAATTTATATATAACTACTAAATCAACGTTATAACATATGAAATTGCAACTCTTCATAAAACCATCCAAACTGGCCAATGAAACAGTTTTAGCTGGTGCTATTGAAAAGGAAGAGCGCAAGGTGGAACTCTAACCTAGAGCTTTATAAGGTCAGACGCCACAAACTTTTTTCATAAACATTACCAGAAGTAATGAAAGTTTTACAAACTCTCTAAACAATTAGCAAAAGGATTATACACACATAATACTATGATTCAACTAGGTAGCTGCATTTGAGGTTGGGAACATCACAATTTTGCGACACATTGATTACAATCCAGGGAAAATCAGGCATCATGTGTTTAATTTTCTTTACTTGGTACCATTTTTTATTTTCATTTTTTTTCTTCTTTTCGTTTAAAAACTACATTAGTTTTCTCTGGCTGTAAACAGCATGCACAAATGAAGGTCAAAGATCTGTTTTTGCAAAATTATGACCGACAAAACTTTAGCTCTAGTGGGTACAAAGTGGGTTCCAGAGTCCTATACTGTTTTGTAATGCATCAAAAAAACAACATTAAGCAGACTATACAGCACCACCAACCCGCATACAGCAGGCATGAATGCTCATTCAACTGAGCAGATGGTGGATCACAACATTTCCCAGTACCTGCAACTTTAGGAGAATGCTATAGCACATTGTACAATTATTGCTCAAAATGAAAACACTTCACACAAACAATTCATAATAATTTTACATCTTCAAATGTCACAAAAAAACATCGCACAGAATATAGGTTGAGATGCAAATTCTGCGTATATTAATGGGAAGCCAATATAAAAGTAACAAGCCTTTCATTTTCAAGAAAGAAATGATAATTACATTGATGCCTTTGGAGCCCGAGTTATGGTCAGACTACAACAAAGAGCACCATTCAAATCTCCGTTCTTAGAAAGCAATCATCAGGCTGTTAATAAAAACAAGAACAAGAAATGGATACCAAAGGAAACATTATTAACAGACCTCAAAGAATGAATACCATGCCACAATGGAAATTTAAGGTTTCCAAAAATAAGAAGACAAGTCAGATGAGGATTTAGAGTTTGCCTCAGAGGTAGTGACAATTGTGTATATCATCATTTTATTTCTGATAATACGTGCAGACAATGCATCACTGGCAAACCTCTTAAAGTTTCAAAAGGATGTCTTAGCTACATATATACCCAACAAGTCAAAAAATAATAGTAAGGATAGAAAAAAACTCTATGCAGAAGTGTACAAAGTAACATTTTTCTAATTGTCTCAGAACTATTATTAGTCTAGTAGTTTATATAGTCTAGAGAAAGTAAGGCAACTGACAGTATCATGCCATTTATACAAATGAGAAACTTTTAAGCATTATACTACATTTAAAAGACAATACACTTAAAAGACATGTCCTAAAACCACATTTTCTTTATAGCCTCAGCTGCGATGATTCTTACTAATAATCATTCTTTAGTAATCTCATACTATGTAACATATGCATCATTGGCACTTGAGAATTGAAGAAAATGCAGAATCGCAACTCTAGTATGACAACAGATACAATAACCAATGGTTTTAAACACCACAGGAAACAAAATTATAATCAACATTTTAGATAGTAGTGATTATGTCAAATATAAATTAATATGGCATCAGAGAGATTCCCATTGACAAATCATCATACTACTAAGGAGTTTCTGATGTCCCTGTCTGTTTATCGTCACTTGCACAAAATTATTTTCTAGAAAGAAAAAAAAATCACTAACACTTACAAATGAAACAACTCAATCAAACATGAAAAACAATTTCAAGCCCATTACATACCTAAAGTTTTGATCTGAAAACAGTGTAGGTGCCTCAGATTTAATTGTTTTCATAGTGGAAAAACTCAAAGTATATTTAGAACCATCACCGGCACTAATTATAGTTTTAAAAAAAACATAAAACATAGATAAAAAGGAAATTGGAAGCTAATTGACACAAGCATATTCCAAAAATAATTTTTTCAACATAATGGAATGTTAAAACTGTGATAGCAGGTTTAGGTATAAATGCATCAGAGAGATTCCCATCGACTAAGTCATCTTTTCCCCAGATGGAGTTCTGATGTCCCTGTCTTTTTATCATCACTTGCAACCTATTAAACCCCAATTTCACATTGCCAAAGATCTAATTTTTATAGCATCTAGAGCAATAAAACTAGTATTTTCAATCTTTCAAACATGTTTAGGGCGAAACAGACGTGCAATTAGCTCGATATATAAAAATCGCCCCAATGCCTCAGATTAGGTTCTTTTCATAGTAAACAAACTACTCAAAGTATATTTATACCCATCACAGGCCAGGCGCAGGCACAGGCCAGGCGCAGGCGCAAGCGCAGGCACAGGCAGGTTGACCAATAGGACTTGACACAACAAAAATAAAATAAAATAACTGTTGGATATTGCAAACAAAGGAAAATACAACAGTATTCCTTGATATATACATATAACCTTATGCAAAAGCGTAGCTAATCAATTCATATAGAAAAAACTGTTCTTACAGCACTGGAGTAATGGCTTGCGATGCACAGCAGCACAGGGGCTGGTAAATTAGGGTTTATGAATATAGATACATAGACATATATATAGAGAGATGCATCCCCCCGAAACTAGGGCAACCAAGGGTGGAGGGTTTTGGAGGAAGCAGAGCAAAATTTGACGGCTGCGATTCGTCCAGGGGAGTTTCTGGATTGATGAAAAAACAAAACAAACAATTGCACAGCAGCCCACTCTAAGTTAAGTTGAAAGCAGTATTAGTTTTGACAAGTCCGCCGTGGACTTACACAACTTATATCAGGCCGAACTCAAGTTGGACTATCAATCAAAACGAAGCCCAAACTCACAAACACAGCCTTAGTTTCACTTTTCACTATGCCTTTGAAGCAAATAAATTATATATATAAAAAAAAAAAGTAGTGCCATGTCATACTTAATTTTAAATGCTAAAAATAAATTAATTCCATGCACGTCCCTATTTATTTAAAGGGAATTAATATTTAATATCATTTATCTACCAATTAGTCGATCGCTCATTTTGGTTTGGGACAGCTGTTACGTAAGCTATGGACGGACACCTCTAAAATTTGTAACGCCTTTTAACTCATTTTTCTTTTATATTTTACTTGGATCTGTTTTTATGTTATTAGCTATTATTATGTTGATTCTTCTCTTTTAGGCTTTATTATTTTCTGGTTTTCAATACTTGTGGCCTATGCGATCATATTGCTTATGGTAATTTTTAGCAGGCATTTATATTATAAAGCGACTCTTCGGAGCCGTTAACGTCAGTAATATAATTATGTCATATTATTTTTTTTCTCTTTTATTCTTACAATTTTAATTATATTATTATTAAATCTTTTTATATTAATTTTTTTTATCTTTCTATTTAGTCTTTTAAATTTTATAATTTTTTTATTTTATTTGATATAATTTACTCACAATAATGTACCACCAGGTGCATAAAGAGCCCTAACTTTTCCGGGCAAATGAAGTCCAGTGATCGGCGATAATAAATCAGTTAAGCCCAAGTTGCAATTAGATATATCCCTTCGCCATCCATTTGTCATGCATTCATTGATTAAGACATGAAAGCATGGTTTTCAAATTTGGATCGGATTGCCGGTCCAATTGAAAAAAATTGAAACCGGACGGCTCTTCAGTTCGGTTTAAGCCAAAAAAATCAGTTTTAGTCAAAACCCGGCGGTCAGACCGGTCGACCCAGTGACTCGGTCACCGATTTTACCGGTTCTCTACTTTTTTTTTTTTAAATTTAAGCATTTGAACTTGATTAAATGTATTCTTGATTGAGTTTTGAGTTATGATCATGATTTAATATCTTTCTTTTCATATAGATTTAATATTTATTTGAATTGTATCAAGTAAACATTGTACAAATAGATTTATTTATTTTTACCGAATTTGATTGAATGTATCCTAAAGATATTTATATTTATTTGTGTTTGATTTTATCACTTTTGAGTCTTGAATCATGATTTAATATCTTTTTTATATATATAAATTTAGTATTTATTTAAATTGTATAAAATAAATATTATAAAAATAGGTTTAATTTTTTTTTATGTGTAGATAAATTAATTAATTTTATATATTTACTAAATATTATATATAATATATAATAATAATTAATATATTTAATTATTTATTATTTATTACATATTAATGATGTCACTTTCCGGATGGACTCCAACATATACAAAGTCGTCCTACGTGTCAACAAACGGGTCCCGCAGCTTTTTAACCAACAGCAACAATGTAATGCAAGATAAGCATAAGGACCATTAATACCCACTTGGCTAATCATCTGAAAATAAAAAACAAGAATCGCAACCGTTAACTTCCAAATATCCCACTGTTCAATTTTGACATTGAAGCATGGCCACAAGAATGCCACCAAAATGAAATACAAGGGTAAACAAAACATGCATTTTGAGCAGACTTAAACCACCACACTCCCTTTAAATCCAATATTATCCGGCAAGATTCAGGTAGGCAACATGGCCGCAGTCACCACCCAAGCTCCCGCTGCAGTTTTCCGCCGATATGCCTCTAAATCCAGATTCCTCACTGGATCTTCGGGTAAATTAAATAGAGAATTATCAGTTAAACCAGCAGCCTCTTTATTATCGCTCATTCAAAGTTGAAACTAAGAAAGACAAATGGTAACCCGGCCTAGCCTCCCCCGGTTATCTCGAGGGCAGGTAATATATTCACATAAACAATATATTGCAGCACCTGTCTGACCCATGGCACAACACAATTGTCCAAACATTCCAAGGCTGATGGCTTAATACTACTTCCAAGAGGAATTAATTGAAACTCTGTTTATTACATTGTTATTATGTAAACAATTAATGGTTTTGACTAAAAATTCAGGCTTATTAAATGTACCTCTATTTTATTAATGTACAGGGGAAATAAGATACGCTATTATCATTTATATTAACTTCAACAATCTCCTCCAAACGAACAAAATAAAAATATAACATGATGCATCATCACAGAAGTATCATACATGAATTACTTTTCTCCGGTTCTGTATGTTTCCTGTGCCATCACATGTTTTGCAGTATAGTTTGCGAGTTGCGACTGAGGTAAATTTAAAACTGCACATCTAGGAGAGATGCCACTGCCTGTTGCTGATTAGTAGGAGAAAACAGCTAATCATGGGTGAACCCTTGATCTTTATACGGTATTTTCATAACGTTTTAGCTCTTTAGTCATTGCAGTACACCTTCAGATATCGTAAACTAGTGTTACTTTCCAGCTAAAGTTCAACATCAAGGACTAAAAATCCAAGCAAAGTAGTGCACATGATGCAGGTAGGTTTCTCAGCCAACATTTTCAGTAGCTAAAGTTCATCTGGCTGCTGCAAGAAATTATAAAATTACGAAGAAATTAGAGAACATTAATCACCACTCATAGAATTAACGAGGTAGTAATTTTTAATTTTTTTTGCTACATAACGAGGTAGTATTTATGTTAGTCATACATCGAATCAGTAGGAAGATAGCTTGTCTATATATTCTATAAAACAACTTCTGGTCCATACACTATAACGAACAAGAGACAATAATCATAAGTGCCCAACTATATTCAAGTCAACTTCCATTAAAAGAGGTGCGTGTAAAACTGAGTTAATCACTGGGGTAAATTTGGTCGAACAGCACATCATAGCTACATAACCATTACATTTGGAATATGTAATGAGCAGAATAAGCAAGGACTGAAAAAATGAAACTTGAAATGTCACCTGTATGAGCTCCTCAATGTAACCATTATCTGATCACTTTTCAGATACATTTACACAGGCGGAAAGAATCCATGATTTCCACAAAGGCCATTATTTCATTTAGTAACTATATAATTATAATCTACATTTGACAGAAAAATAAGATGTACTAGTATGGATGTCCTGCAAATAATTCATCTCAACCACATAGTGAAACATTTATGAAATTTAAAATGAACATCTAAATCACGACCCAAATGTGATAGACAATTTAGACGTAAAATACTAAAATGAACATCCATAACTATATACAGCACATATGGGCATGTTTTATGTGATCAAGTATGCAACAAAACAAGTTCCTTTACAGAAACATGTCTTCCCTTTCCAATTACCCTTTCGATTATGGCATTTGCTTGATTTCATTATACCCTTTTTATTAGTTGTACTGGAACAGTTCATTCCATATACCATGAAACTTTTGGTAAAGACGAGGATGAAGTCTCTCGAGAGGGGAGCATTCAGACTCTCAAATAATCTTTCTTTGCTTAATACAGCGGTAACAAAGAAGATGATTATTGACGGATTAAATCTTTAATTGTTGAGAAAAGAACCATGACTGGTCAGAGAAATGCTCACCTTCGAGTATGAACTCTCACTAAACACGGGAACAGTGCAAGACACATCAGGGACCCAGGAATGATGCAAATTGTTGTAGATGGGTCTAGGCAGTACAAGATTGCTATTGATGTGATAACCCCCAGGGTTTGCTTGCAAGTTTGCCTCTGTATCAGGCCTTAGTTTTTCCACATATGGCAAATTTAGATTGCTGAAGGAATGGAATGGATATTGCTCACTAAGTTGTAGCTTCAAGCAATCTGTACTACTTAGTTCATTCAGGACGCCTTCTTGTCTTGTATTATCAACTTGTCCTGTATTGTCAATCTCTGTTTGTTTGCTCGTCTCAAATAAACCAGAATAGCTTGGAAGGGAGGCATCTCTTGAACACTCCGCAGCTCTACAGAGAGAGAAACTATCCAATTTATAATAACACAGCAAAAGAGATCTATCACCTTTTTAAGACAGTTCAGAAAATGTTCAAATTATCCCCATGACTATCAACCTGAATGAATCAGTCTCTGAAACCTCGCTACAGTGTGAAAAACCGAACATATAAGGTATCAGTCTCTGAAACCTCATTACAGTGTGAACAACTGAACATATAAGGTATAAAAAATTGACAACACAAATTTTTCCACATGCATAGATTTACTGACGATACATAAAAAAGAGACTTACCTTGCCTGCAGATAATTTGGTTCTTCAGGTAGTATAACATGGTGATTTTCATTACTTGGAAGCCATGATAGGGGTTGACCTTCTTGCATACCACCAATAATCAGAGGTAAATGCATCCCAGTCTGGAACTGTAATGCAGGATTGTGCCCATCAGACCTCAGTGGCTTAGCCGTGTGTGTGGGTGAGTGGGCGGAGAGTGAGTTGTACATGAGCTAAACAATTCTTTACCTGATTATTGCAATCTAGTGGCAAGAGTCGGTGAGCTCCTAAGTTTTCCTGCCAAGATGAATCAAATATGACAAAAATATTTATTTTATTTAAATGTCATTGGATAATCCAGATTTCCCAAAATCAGTTGGCATGAAAACTCCACCCTCCACTCTCAGCATGTGTACAATATCAAAAAGTATTAACCCCCTCAACAACCCACTCTTAGCATTTGCGACGATAAGCGGCTCACTACAAAACAGCCTTCTATTGATCATACAAGTTCACTAAACATCCTCAACTCAAAGCCTTTTATCCTAAACTAGTTGGTGTAGGCTGAAACAAATCCAATTTAAAAGTTTAAAAGTGAAAAAAGAAGAAGCGAAAAGAAAGATAAACCATATAAAGATAATAAAGAGAAAATATAAGTAAGATAAAATAGATACAATAAAAGGATAAAATGTAAGATAAATTAATAGAAGTAAAACACAACCACAAAAAAATAAACATAAATATATATAACAAAGAACCAAAACAACAATTCATCACAGCCTACTCGGCCTCTACTATGTGGATCATGTTTCTCCACTCACTCCTAGCACAAGCCATGTCCTCAGTTACCTTCCACTGTTTCAATTTTCCTTAGACTACATTTCTGCAAGTAATTTTTGGTCAACCTCTCCCATTTCTTATATCTTTATACTGGTATAAGACTCCTCTTCTCACTAGAGCATCTGTGGGTCTCATGTAGGTCTCCGTTGAAAACCTACATAACATCTAAACTTATGCTCCCTCGTCTTCTCCTCAGTAGGTGTTGTTGAACCTTCTTTCAGGCATCCTCATTTTTAATCCCATCCAACCTTCTGAGTTCTGACCACACATCCACCTTAACATTCACTAAAAAATCCATTTATTTATTATTCTTAACGTCCTTCACCAAAAAAATAATAAATAATATCATGTCTATAAAAAATTGTGGGGACTGCCATCTGCAAGTTTTTTTTATATCAAGACCCATTTATTGTACATGTGAGAGTCTGTGTGTATATATCAAAAAAGGTTGTAGTCCATTTTGTTGAATGTTTTCTACAAAAAGATATCATACCTTATGCATGCGTATATGGTTAAGTGATTCCCTTAGTGAATCTTCCATCTGCCTAAGATGTTCAATGTTGTCGATCTTATCCGGACTACTCCAGTAGCTGAAACAAGTACCATAACATATTTTATGACTTATAAATTGAATACATATAATCATATGTAAAGTCATGGCATTTAATGTAATGGACTATACGAAACAAGGTTAAAAAAAAGGTTAATTCATTAAAAGATAAACACTACCACAACCCAAGGGAATTTATTAACCAAGTCTGAAAGTTCTCTTTGAGTTCTTATCAATGCGTTCAATCTCTTGCATAATGAAAAATACTGACACTCAATATATGGTTTTGACCTAGCCAACATGTTTATTATATGAAGTATTGTCCATAAAATACTTCATTATAATAAAACATAACATTCTTACTGCATAACCATCCAGCTCTAAGATTTCAGACAACAGAGCCGAGCAAAGAATGCAACAATTGAACTTAAAGCTCCAAAATTGCACCTTAATCTCTTATGCACTTCTGCAAGTTGAGCTCGCAGCATATTTATGTGGTTGCTCAACTCCTGTACCAAAAAAATTAACAATAGAACATATTATTGATTAGTATACATTTCTATACAATTCTTAACAAAAATAGTAACTTAAAATTACAAAACTTAGAGCAACATGGTGCTGAATAATGGGGAGCACCTCAACTGATTGATTGCTGCAAGAGAGTAAAAAGACAAGGGAGTTATTAGATCTTTCACAGAGTTGAAATTTAAAAATGCAGAAAAGACATGAATAACCATATACCTTGAACACAAAAAATCTTGTATATTTACATCATGGTCAAGCTTCTTAAAAGTCTTCCTCAAAGCCTGTATTCCCAAGAAAGCAAAAAAACATAAATGTTTAATTATGAAGTGAAGATCTTTAACTTTTAAAAATACATGAAAAAGAATAGAAAACATAAAATTGGTCGTGAATATTATACGTACCTCAAGGCTCTCCAACTTCCTGTTCAAGTCAACCATTAAATTCTTAAAAAAAAATGCTTTGCAAAATCACATGAAGAAAAGGAATCAAAGTTTTAGGATGAGGATCGTTTTACCTTTTCCCCCTTTCTTGAGGAGTTAGTTGAGCAAATTTTGCAATCACCTCGTCAATGTTGCTGAAAATAAAAAATGATACGACATATTGCAAAACATATTCAACCTCAATGTTTGTGAACAACCAAAGAGTAAAAATAGAAGGGTTGAAAGTTTTGAATATTTTAAATGAATGGAAACACATGCTCGCTTAAAATAAAATAAGGGCATACACTACAATTCATTGTTGCAAAAGCTATTATACATTTATACCCAAGTGCAGGTGGCATTGCTTGAGAATGCATGGAATCATAGGATTGCCAACAATAAATATTTTAAAGTCTTTGATCCTGTGCTTAGACAACGTTGATCCCAACATGTAGAATCGCCCAACTTTTTTTGAGTTTAGAAAACTGGGATTTTTACATGGAAATATGATATTTCTACATGAATCTCTGTCACATAGATGTGGGAACCACTCACATCTGGAAATATAATATTCCCATGTGGAAATGACAATTCCCTTGAGTTTATTCTATTTCACTATTAGTCGATAAATTAATATCTCGTTCTGTCCTTGAGTTTGTGAGCATAACCCATGTAGCTAGAAAAATGCAGAATTTTTTCTGCACAAACTATATACTATAATTTTATTTTATTTTGGCACCTGAATCAATTGTCGTTCTAGGTAGCCCCTCAACCCATGACAAGAACCTACAGTAGGCTTGATAACCTAACTTGAGCCACCCCTTGGGTTTAGAAATGCATTATCAACTTATGTATTCAGAAGTCTCAAACATATCATTACAAAGACATAAAATAAGATACATGAGACTTGAACTGATAATTGTGTATCAAAAAAACAAAGAATTTTTAACCATGACTTCAGATACGACATGATTTTGACAAACGAAAAATACCTGCGAGCTCCACCAAATATAGTAGGCTTTCCAGTTGGGGAAAACATTAGAAGGACAATATCAATGTCGCATAATATTGACAACTCTTTAGCTTTCTTTAGGATGCCACCTCTTCTTTTTGAATAGGTTACTTGACGGTTGCTAGTATTCTCTAATCTTTTTATCTTTAGCTTGACCCTTCCCATCCTGCAAGCATCTTTATAAAGAAAAAGCATAATTTTCCTGAGGGCTTATAAAACATCCCAGGAAGAAATAAATGTAATGATGAAAGCTATAATAATGCAAATTGACCTTCAATCACCAATAATAACCTTGTCGGGATAAATTAAAAAATAAAAAGACGTAGCAAAAAGAAAAAGGGAATATTGTTGAAGTGAATTGAGAATACCTCAATGATATGACATATAAAAAGTTCAAAGAGTTGGACACCCATGAACGGTGTACCTCTGTTCCTATATGGACAGGACAAGATTTGACGCCCAAATATAATAACTAAGAATTTAGAATTCAATTCCCAGATCAAAAATTCACTCAGGACTAACAAAGAACAAACACTTGCCTATCACATTCTTCCCAGCCTTTTAAACAACGAAACCCTATTTTTCGAAGACAAATAAAACTGCATATATCGAAGAGGGAATGTAAAGCATCATTGGAGAAAATACCCAGATAAGAAAATGGAACGAGGAACAATAAATGATGAGATAACGGTGATGAATTGAAGCAAAAACATAACAAATTTACAGGCAACAAAGTAGAAGAAAAAGAGAAAGAGAAGGGAGAATGTTAGAGAGAGAAGGAGAAGGGAAAGCTTACGAGAAAGGAGCACGAAGGGTTCTGCAGGGATTTCGGTCGTTAAAAGGAGCGGGAGAACCGGGTGGTGTTAGAATTTCACAAACCATGAAACCAACCACCAAGCACTTGTTGTCATAACCCTCTGGCCTCCCTCTGTATGTAATTTTGCAGTGGAGAATGAAAGATGAAGAAAGAAAGAGGGTGAGGTTGGTAACTTGAAAGACAATGGTCGGTGATTACGAACCATCAAAGGTCTGGTACGCCTGAGTTCCAGTAGTAGGGTTAGGAAGGTCTTTTACCATCCCCTCCTTTTTTTATTACACTATGTTTTAATAATTTCATTGTAATTTTTGTATGTTATCAAATTTATGTTAATTAAATATTTTATACATATTTATTTTAAGTTTTTATTTAGCACCCCAATTATGGAGGGTTAGTACTACTATAACTACAAATTACAAATAAACTTAATAACTAACATCCTTCTCAATCACAATATCAATAAATTTACACACTTAATATCGAATCTGAGTTAAACAATTTTTTCATTTATTTTCTCCCACATTTTTCAAGTTTTTTAAACATATTACAAAAAAAATCTAGAAAAAATCAAGAATAATATTAGGATTAAGTCTAAGTGCACAAACTTTGGGACACACTCAAACACAAACTCCATATCCACCATTGAAAAGTAAAGCTCGAAACAAAAATTCGTGTTAAACTCTACTTTTTAATGATAAAAATAGAGTTTGTGTTTGAATTTGTGTCTAAAAATTGTATTTATAAACTTGTCCTAATATTAGAGATCTTGACATTAAATATTTTAATAATAATTTACAGCATAACCAATAATATGAAATATATTCGACTAATATTATAGTTACACATCATTTAAAACACTTTCTAAAATTAAAATTTTGAAACCCATAATATCACTCAAAAATCAGTCTCCATTTAAACACAAAAAGCCAATGATTTGAAACTAACAGAAATATTTCCTTTTCATCGACCCCATAAAAAACTATTTAAAATATAAAGAAAATTCCCACATCTAAAATCCATCTTTCCAATAATAGTCACCAGCAAACACAAAATCATTGCGCAAGAGTTCAGAAAAATTGTTTAAACATAGTACAATTCATACTCAATCCATAATCAAATCCACCAAAAATTTAGTACAACTGGAATATTATTGATGTTATTCATACACACGGTCAGATGAGATATACAGAAACTGATAATCAAAAGAAAATCTCCAATAATTTAGGTAGCAGCAGCCTTGCCTTGGCTGCACATTTGTTCAATACTTTGGAAATATATAACTTGTTAAAGTTATAGCGAACATCATGCAACGAATGCCAGCACTAAATTAGTTACATGCTGGCAGAATTGGTGTAGCACTTCTATCATTGTTAAAGTAACACCACCAAAAATTGACAAATGTAAACAACGGGAGAGACCTCGTACAGGTGCACCTCACCACCTCCTCCTCAGCGATCCACACTATATTTTGAGCCATTATGACTGTTAGGGAGGTACTTGTCGAAATAGGATTTGAAAGCTGCTTCCTCTAATTCCTCCTCTGTCAATAGTTTTGAGGAGTGAGCAAATTTCATATTTGGCAGCGGCTTAACTGCTCCCAACTCTGTCGATCAAAAAGAAAAATGGCTTCCAACTGTGTCAGCAGTTCCAGTGATGAAATCTGACCTTGGCAAATAGTCCTTCATGCGGCAAATAAAGTCTAAATGACTCCTTCCCTAAACAGACAGCAAAACACTAAGAGAATGCTAGGCTTAATGTGTAACAATTACCATAGAATTATAGCTAGAATCTATTAAGTAATATAGAAGCTTACATGAATAAGTGTGGTAAAATAGTAGCTATTATTAATCAGCCATATTATTCTGGCTTCATAATTTCTTGGCAATCCTTGGGCAGACTTGAAATTGACTGGGAGTCAGTAAGACTAGCCTTCCCTGATTTTCAATATAATACCACCAAACCATCAATCCTAATGATTTGAATAAGCTTTCTCGATATTTTTATTTCCAATGTTTATTTATGGTGACAGATATTGCAAATACTAACAGGACCAGGGACACGGAAGTCACATAAATGAGCATATACGTAAGTATTAAAGAAAAGATACATTTGCAAATGCAACATACTCCCATTTGTATGTAAATAAACAAGGAAAGCAAGATTCATATAAGATGGTCCAACAAAGTTGAGATGAGTCTTTGCTGTGCTAACTGGAGTCTACTATAAACATTTAAAGTACTGGGCCTACTGGCTAGGATCATCCTCACAGAGATAATTAAGTGGCGTCACTGCATATACTTGAAGAGACTACTAGCCTACCAGTCTATATTCAGGAACCTTTTTTGGAACCTTGAGATGAGCCATGTTATTGATCTCATTGTCCCACAGAAAAGATGTATGGTGAATCCAACAGATTTTTTTGTAATGGATTGAGCATTCCCACAAAACTTGCGGCTGCCAAACACATAATCTAAAACATGGGAGATGCATACTGTGAGAAAGCTTGATTGTCAGCTATGAATACCGAAAGTAAAATTAAGGTATTTTAAGCAGGATAAGTAAAAGGAAGGAGTCAGAGGTAGATAGACTAATGCGCCAAAAGAAATTAGGTCAAAATGAGGTAGAACCAGAACAAGAAAGGAGTCACAAAGTACAGCTAAAAAAATTCATTTCCCGTTAATACTTCAAAAAATATGGCATGGGCAAGTAATTATCTGTCAAAAAGGTATTTATTTCTTTCAGGACATTATGACCAAGTAACATGTGCCCAGTGCCCTATATTCTTAATAATTAGTGTGGCTATGTAAAGAAAATTAATTGATGAATGAAACAAAACACTATAATAACATAGTGATACAAGTGAAAGCAGAAACAGTACCAGCGTCAATTCTGTGTAACAGTATTTTTTATTAAAAGGCTTATCAATGACACTACTGTCACAAAGGAATGTCTGAAGTTTTCAACAGAGAATAAATTCTGGATAATCATTCAAACAGTACTAGTGAGCTTATTTCAACAATATAATATTTAATTTTTTTAAACACTGACCCAAGCATCATAATAAAGCTCTTCAATTATACAAATTTTCAAAGAGAAAGACTATCTTGTGCTTATTCATCTTAAAGCTCAAAAGCAAATTTAAAAGAACCTGACTGAACAAAGTATACATTCTCAAAAGGAAAAAAGATTTAACTAGCCATTCAAAAGTGATTATCATTGCATGTACTGTATTTGTACAGCTTTTACATAATAACTAGCAATTTCAACAATTTCAATTAAATTTTTTAATAGAGTATGGTTGAATCTGCATACCATTCTCACAGAGGTTAAAATCAGCAACTCCTTGAAATACTTTGCTGTACAATAGGCTGCTCCAAGACATGATAGATTATGGATATGGTCGTACAGCAGGAACATCATCCTTGTTGCATATAAATGTGACGAATATTGTACCACTATCTACTATAACAGTACCTCCCCCGGTAAATCTTCCGATTACAGGAACATTGTCTCTCAGCACAGAATGAATTTCAAGAAGTTCAGCAGGCTTCCTAAGCAAAAAGATTCATTTAACCCATATTAACTTCTTGCTAGACAAGATGGAACCACAACTTGGGAGGATGAGCAAGAGAAGTTGACCCTGCAAGTGAACTCATATTTAACCAAGTCATGCCCCCACAGTCCTATTAAATCAAAAATAGCAGCAGTATTATTCAGTATTCATATATTTCCATAACATGAATGGATTTCACCTCAACCAAGTACCATCATCACACTTCATTATTAAGGGATTCATTTTAGCCTACCCCAACAAGCTTGGGATATAAAGCATTTCTGAGTTGAGTATTAGCTCACTACAGCTATTTAACCAATCTCAAACTTGCCAAAATGCTATTGAAAACCCTAACAGAATCAGTGTGGGTTCAAATGAGCATATTGTGCACGTACAAGCAAGTAAGATTGTTTTTTTTCTACTTTTTAGTACCACCTACAAATAAGGGTTTCAGGATATTCAGAAATAGGTGATTAGTGGCAGTTGTGCATTTCCAAACAACGATCCAATGAAGTAGTGGATTTTTTTTTCTCTCCTAAATATAATAGGAGAGTAGAAGATGGCCAATTTCCATGAGTATTCACTTAATTATGTGACACTTCTGTGTAGTCACCATCTCTTCAATTAAAGCAGCGAAAAATAAAATAGAAGCAACTTGCAAGCCCATTATTCATTCAAGCTAGGAGAAATCTTTGCAAATATTGTATGAAGACCAATCAGTAATAACATAAACTCAAAAACGCCTCAACGCCTTTTATGAGCTAGTTGGGGTATGAATTCCGTATGGTAAAAAAAAAGCAAAAGACAAATTATAAAACAGATAAACCAGCCAGTAATAACAAAACAATAAGTATGTGTATATACCCTGAGATCCCCATGACAATAGTTGGACTATTTGTTTCATCATTAATGATACACCAGTTATCTGAGGAAGTCCGAAGAAGCCGCTCCTCTAAATGCAGTTGCTGCAGGATTGGTACTCCTTTCAGTTTTACAAGATTCATTAATGGAAGCCGCAAGCTACTGCATTGCGGCATAATCATCCAAAGAATTTGACCAGACCCCTCTGCTCCTTATCTTTGGAGTTTGGATATGGATAACACAGATACGAACTTTTATGGGTGGTATCCCAAATTAGATGTTTTCTGATATCCAAAACTGGATCTTAGCTGCTAGATGCCTGCTATAACAAGGTAACAAAAAAATCACGTAGATTATGAATGGGAAAGCAGGGAATAAAACAACCACTTCCAAACCTTTGAAGCAACTCTCTATTAATATAATAAGGGAATGTCACAAGTTGAAGTTGCAAGGTAAAAAACACGCTCTAGTCAGTCAGCAGTGATTATAACTAGGTGAGACAGTCAGCTGCATAACAATAAATCTTGCTAATATGTATACTTTAGTAGTTACGCAATTTAAGTATGATTTCAAAAAGTTTAGGAATTTAGGAACAAACAAAAAAGAAGAAGGTTCTAGTAGCTCAAATGTATATTCTGTTTACAATTTTCTTATGCAACTATAGTCTGTGAGCTAGTGAGCTGCCTAGCAATATCAAATATCGCCCCATGTCTCCCAAAATAATAAGAAAAACCAGTAATTAACTCAATACGTTCAAAATGTATGTGGAATTTGATATATCTTGTGTGTACTAAGTACAAGCACGTACACAAAAAAAGGAGTAAAATTGTTTGATTTTCGTTGATAAGGAAAATATTATAATTATGAAATGCAAGCGAATTGTGGAATATTCAGGAATGTGAGTTACCGAAATAGAAGAAGATTCTTCAGCAATGTCACCGTACAATAGAGAGGGAACTCCGGTTGCCGGTATTAACTGAACGCCAACCGAATAAGAGGGAACGAAAATGGTCCCCGGTCTTTCAGAGACTGAATTGCCGGTTTTAAACCCGAGGCCGTTGGGAAGGACTTTCTTTTTTTTAATTAAATTTAAAATTTTAGTAGATTTATAAGTTAAAATTTTAATAAATTTATAAGTAAAAGTTTTTGACATCACTCTTACTTATAAGTCGGAAATTATAAGTAATAGTTGTGAATTTGTTCGGCTAATAATGACTTATAAATTAAGTAAAGTGTAAAAATTACTAAAATATTATTTAGTAAGAAGAACATTAGAAAAATAAAATAAAAAAAAGTTGTCATTTCATTTAGGTTGATCAACTTTAAAAACATGACTTATAAGTCATGTTTTTTAAGTCACAAAAATTAACTTTTTTTTTATACTTTTTTTAAACTTATAAGTCAAAAAAAAGTCATTTTCAAACAACTTATTTAACTTATCTACTTGTAAATTAAATTCACCAACTTATAAGTAACAGTCGAGCATGCTCCTAATCTGTTTGGAATTGACATATAGGTGGATAAATTAAATTGGCTAACTACAAAAGTATTTCTCAAAGTTTTACAAAATTTCATTTTTAGCCCTAAAATATAAACTTTCTCAATTGTCTTCTTTTAATTTTAATTTTTAAAATATATTAGTAAAATTATATGTCAAAATTCATATTTTATGTAGTTGAGTACACATTTGACCTATTCCAAATGTATCAATATAATAATAATACAATTTTATGATTTTCATGTCCTGTAAAAAATGAATATGAATATTAAATTTATTATTTGTATTTGTTTACACTAAAAAGACTATTGTTGGGATGCACACTTTTGCTAAAGTGAATGGGATGTGTAAATTGAGCTTCATTCCCTCAACCCATTAGGCCAAGTGCACCCAGCCTAGTAGGCTTTAATCGTTACAACTTAAACTCCAGAAGATGCAGTAAGTGTTGCAATTACCACTTCCGTACCCACTCCAGATGTTATGATAATTACCGGGCATAATAAAAACGTAAGTCACTTCTCCAAACTAGCAATTGTAAATGCATGGGAAGAAGCATATGAATCAACTTGAATTCACGGGCCGGGATGGATATATAGCTGGATACCACAAGCTGCTAAGAGGTAGTAATATTTTGTAATTTGATATGCATTAAAATTAAATTAAGAATTGAGTAGCACCTTTGTTTTGATAATTCCAAACCTATTTTAAAAAGTACAACCAGATCGTCTGGACATCAATTTTTTTTATGGTAACCCACAGGACTAGCGCAAGATTTATTCTTAATCGGACTTTGGTACAATAAATATACATAATAAAGAATATATATATCCTTAAATAATAATGAAATTATGATGATAAATTTAAAAATATAGTATCATTTTATACTATTATTATTAAAAAAATAAATTCTTTCGATGAAATAAATAAAAATTTATTATTTCTAAAACAAAAAGAATATTAATAATAAATCATAAAATCAACTTCATGCCGTAAATATGGACTGCATGTTGCTTCATAATAGTCTATTCTTATGTGATATGACATAAAATTCACTCCCACTAGTAAATTCCACAAAAAGCATATGAATCTTTCTCTAACAAAGAAAAAGAAATGTAGTAGTGGGAGACTGACTCTGGAAATGATCCTATGTTTCAAGTGCAACTTTATCTTTGACTATTTTTAATTGCCATGTACATTGTATTGCCAGACTATGCTTTTGTGAAACTCACTGATATGCATCCTCTGTCCCAAAATGAGTGGATCAGTAGGGAACACTTGTAAAGCAATTGCAGAAAATTGGCTGTGTTTCCTAATTATTCAAAATACCCGACTCTATCTTGTTTAGTAAGTGCTCATGAACTTTTCGACTAGTTAGGTATCTAGAATGCAGTTAGACCAACAAAAGATGTTTTCACAAACCATATGACTTCGTCAATTCTGTGCTAGATTTGATGAGTGCCGGTAATGATGATATATATCTCGACAAATCTCATAACAAAATTAAATTACGATTAATGTGAAACTCTAAGAGTTAAGATAGAATAACAATGTTTGAGTCCCTTCTTAATTAATCCTACATCTCCCATATATCTATATACGTTGATATTTTTTATCGACATAAATTTATCCTGCAAGACTCTTTAAAAATATTCAGTACCTCCGCTACCAACGGACTAGAATTTCAGTAGATGTATTTTTTCAAAAGATATCTCGAGGAGAGGAGAATAACCACATTATTTGACAGTTGGATTTTTGTGGAGAATGAGAACCCCAGTTAAACCAAAACTCGTTTTCAGATATTTGTGGGGAATGGCTGACATTCAATGATGCCTAACTTGAACAAACTCCAACTGATTTTAAAGATGCCCATAAATGATAAAAGTAGAAATTAGGCATGTGCAAGATATTGGAAAATGGCTTTTTGTGCCTTTTATCAATGGGAAAAAGCAGAAAGAAAAAGGAGAAAACTAAAGGCAGGGCAGGATATCAGGCAATATGTGAATTTTGGGACCATACAACTCATCAGTCTCATCTTACACAAACTGTGGCTAGAATTGGCTCACAATACCAATATATATTTTATGTTTTGCGTTGCTCTCCACCAGGTACGCATATTGTTCTTATTTTCATGAACCACCAAGAATCATAAAAAGAAAGTTTTGGAGGCCATACATATCTAGTATCTTAGTAGATACAACATGGCTAATTTTCAAGCTATTTACATTTACTCTGTCTTACTTATAGAGCATGATAATCGGAAAGACTCGATTTCTATTATTTTTAATGAGATAAGGGAGCCAATAAAATGAAAGTTACATCATTGAACACCTGGATTTCAAAGCTATTAAAAATCTCTAGTTGTTGTCACTCCTAGTGTTGGTATTTCTTATATATAGACCACGTACATTATAATAAAAAAAAACACTCCCAAGTATAAGAAAGGCACCTATTCTTAGTGTTACAGGATATATGAAAATGGTTTCTACTTCAAAGTCTCTGAGCTAATTCCTCAATCCCACCACTTTCTTCATCAATAAACCTTTTGTATGCAGGGCCCTGAAATCAGAATGACTCTTCTTGATGAAGGTAAGTAGTCCAGAGTTAATCCATAGGATTAATTTAAATTTTGGTCTACCATCACCATAAGACTGATATAATTAACCTGCCAATTTAGGCCCTCTCGTGGGAGCCGAGGGACCTCGACAACGCTGCAGGGTTAGCCTGAAAAACTGGAGATGGTTTGATTACACAATTTTTTTCATATTTCGTTGATTGGAAGGCCTTAAAGATGCCTTCCTTGCTAATGGAATCATTCTTTATTCCGAGGGTCGCCCATATAGTACTTTTTGCAGCTTCATCAAGATCCTTCGTTCTTAAAGTTTTTGGAACCAGAAAAGATATCTCTGAATGGGTTTTTTTCAAAAGGTTCCTTTTCTTGCACATTACTTGGCTTAAGCAAGTCACCTTCCCCAGAATGCTTTCCTAATATTGGTAATATTGGACCTTGACCTGGAGCCTTTTGTTTTGTCAGAAGAGATAGCGGAGAAAGCCAAGGAATACTCCAAGAACCTGGTACATTACAATTCCCATAAGGTGTTGGGTAATATGGCAAGGGAAATCCCGAAGGGAAAATGGTTGGCACTGGAACTGCAGACTTCCAGGGACAAGGCGAAGGAACTCCGGGAAGGAAAGGAACTTGAGAAGGGAAGGCACCAACATTCAGCACCTTTGGCTCATTAACTCCAATTTGCCTCCCTTCCATGTTTGAATTTGAAGTCGTGATGGAAGGTCCCAAATAGAACCCATTTTGGGTACTATTTGGGACCTTTTTCTCTGCAAGATTTAAAACACGAAGCATAGATTCACAAAGTGGAGAGTCTGAGCCAAATGAGAGGACTGTTCCATTGTTTTGATGGATTCTATTAGGACCATCAATTCGAGCTGCATGGAGAGCTTCAGATATGGTGATATGATGACAATGTGAATCAGAATTATTGTTCTTGCGACGACGGACTCCTACACGAACATTTCACATGGTACCACCAGAAGTTCAATATCTCTGACAGCTTTGCAAAAATACCTTGGTTGATTAACATTGTAATTGTTGAAGTAGCAGAACTTTGTATCCTTGCTATTACAACGGGGACAGGGAAGAATTTTGTCTGGCTTCTTCAGAGTTTTCTGTTGTGAGTTAGTTGTATCACTCTGATCATTTCCAGCCTTGGGAGGTTTCTTTGTTGCAGTTTCTTCTTCAACAGAGGGAGTTTTAGGGCTTTCGTTCAACTCTGGTGATGCTTTTGATTCTTCTGTTATTGGATGTGGCAGCTTGTGGCCCTTGTCTTGCCGTCTTGGCTCAGTTTGTTCATCTACATGATCCTGAAATTTGTGCATAACTCTCCATAAGTAGCAGGCGAAAATGGTATGAAACACTCTTAACTCCATTGGTGTACTAGGCCAAGAAGTCCTAGGTACAATCCTTGGCAGTGGCCAAAGTAGGATATGTGTTTAAATTCAGTCTAAAACTATATAAAAAAAAAAGAAATAGTATGAAGACTATGAACTGAATTAACATAATAGGAAAAATATCAGTATAACTTCAGAGGAATTTATTAATACTAGTTATACATTGTTAAATTGCACCTTTTAATTAAATGAGTTTTGATCAATTTTGGGTTTAATTTAGACTCATTAGTTGATTGAATTTAAATTAAATTAAAAGTGTTTTTGATAGTCTACAATAAAGAAATTAAGAGAGAACAAATATAATTCAAGTAGGAATTATATACTATATTTTAATCATATTCAAAGTGAGGCATATGAAAGGTGCATTGTTGTTTGCAAAACTACTTTCTTTTAAGTACCACATCGATAAGAAGTAAAACTATTTAATGCTTTATAAGCATGAATGGAATAGTTTAATTTACTTGTAGTACTAAAGGAAAGCAACTGAAACTCATTAGTGGTCAATTCAGTAACTGTTACAGAATTAATTCTGTAACATAAACTGAATTGATATTGCTTTTCAGTTGTAGAATTTCAAAGGTTCTCTCTTCCTTCTTCTTTATATTCTATATATGTTTCAACCTTTAAACAGAAGCAATATACTGAGTTTTCAATTGTGAATTGCTATTGCATTTGAAAAAATAGGCTTGACATATATCCTGGAGGTATATTGCCAGCAGCCTTTAGCAAATCTTAGTGGTAAGGGGCAATAAACACCTTAAGGACAGGGACAACCCGTGTCAAACTTGTTCTGTTCCAATTCTCGATTGTGTTTATACTAGTTATACATGAATCTCAGAATCTCTTTAAACACCTAGAAAGAGCCCCAACTGTATCATTTAGGCTTGAAAGGTAGCAGTTCCAGAGCTAACATCCCACCAAAGACGTAAATACATATCTAGCAAACGAATCTTGAATTTATCTTTCATCACTTAATATTTATCAAAGTTGCATGTAAAATATCTTAAATATAGAGAATGAAGCCAAATATATCCAAAAAGTATTTATATTTTAAGTAAATTGAGTAATAGTCCCTACATTTTAAATTATAAAACCAATATTGACATTTAAAAAATCAATTTCAAATATTTTTAAACTTAAAATTGACATAAATTTATTAAGTTTATTTCAATATAATTATAAATATCATAAAATACTTAAAAAATACTATTAACTATAAGATTTATTATTTATAAAATTTAAATAAATTTATTAGTTTTAAGATTAAAAATATTTAAAATTAATTTTTAAAAATTAATATTAATTTTATAATTTAAAATAAAAAATATTATAAATTTATAAAAAATATATTAAAAAATTAAAAATAATTTAATAAAATATATTTTTAATTTTAAAACAAAGAGAATATCAAAAAAAATATAGACGAGAAGGCAGGCGTGTCCAATTGTCCGTCCACGTTGTCCGTAAGGGGACCGTAATCAAAAAAACAATGACAGAGAGAGACGTATGTATTGGGCCAAGTAAATCAGGATGCCGTCATGTACTAGATTCCTGAAAGCATCAAAGGTGACACGTTAGAAAATAAAATAAGATTCTATAGAAATAAATTATATATAAAAAATTATATACAAAATAATATTATATATGATGTATAAATATTTGAACTTATCACAATAATTAACTTTTTTTTATAAATAAGTATACCTAATATTTAGGGATTATATGTCACCTTATTTTGTACATAATTTTTTTTTATGTATAATTTATTTTCATAGTAGTACTCATAATATAAATATTATTTCTTTTTATTTGAAAGAAAATATACTCTATTATTAGTTCTTTTAAAGAATATAACAATCTAAAATATAATAAAAAGCTATAATTAATAGTATATCAAACATATTGACATACTACGATATCTTCGACAGGATGATACAAGGTATCATAACACTAACAAAAAAATCTAATAATATTTATTATAATAATAAAAAATAAAATAAATAAATATGAAATTTGCATTTTATCAGGTACTAAATTTCTTTTTCATTGAAAAATAATAGCGGCCGAAAAAACTAGAGGAGGGTTTGGATCTGTTATAGAGAGAATCAGGTCAGAAGTGATTCACCTAACTATTGTTAGATTTTTTCAAAGCCAGACGGCGGAGAAACTTAGGCCACCCACCCACCCACCCACCTACGCCAAAGGCCCAACCCCAGGCTGCTGTTTATGCTGATTATTATTTATTATTAGAACTCAAATTTTACTGCAAGACAGAGAGAATAAAGGGAAAGTTCCCAAAACACTCATTTTCAATCTTCTTCGACCTCACACCACTCACCTGAAAAATCTCTGAAAAAGGTAAAATTCGTTATTTTCTTTTCATCTAATCTCTCGATTACTATTAGATCTGCAATTTCTCATTGCTGTTTAACACTTTGTAACTTCTGATTGTTAAAATTTGTTTTGAATATATATTTAGGTGGACAGATTTGTGTTAATTCATAATTTGGTATTTATATTTTACCCTTTAATGGTATAATCTTCCATTTCTCATTTCAGATTTGTGCTTTCGTACCTGAATTAATATCTTAAACCATATCAAATTTCTGTAAATTAACTGAATCAGTTGCTTTAAAATTCTGTTTATCATGAGGCAATCCTGGTCTAAGGACTACTTATCCTAGTAACTTATAATTGATTGTGTTATAGCTCTGATTTGGTAATGTGATGTTCTATATTGCAGTTAAATATTGATTTGTTAATATGCATCAGTTTACGGTTTATCCACAGTTTCAGACATCGTGGGGGTTTCAATTCTACTGCGTGTGTGTGTGGTTTAAAAAAATTTAAATTAGTGATCATTTTAATGTATCAGAACTATCCAGATCTACTCATTGTATGAAAATTGATTTTCTTATGATCGATTTTATGAAAATTGATTTGTTATGGATTTTAGTTAGAACTTTGATTCAAATTTTTTGATTCAGTTGTATGTAAGTCTATGAATTTATTAGTAGTAATATTTTCTTTATTGTAATAAAGGGTATAGTTGTTGTCTGCTGTAGGGAATGGGCCATGGGTTTGAAATAAAAAGAATGTGCTTTTGGTTTGCCACCAAAATGAGCATCTTCAAATAATGACTTGATGAAGTACTGATTTGTTTTTTTTATTATATGTAGGTTCTAATTACACATACTTGCAGTTCATAACTCCAGTTATTCTGCTTAAAGATCTAACATTCTTGCAAAAATACACTTCTTTATTTGAGCTGATACTCTGTAAATTGTGACCCGAAGTAATACCGGTACTGCGGCATATTTGCAGTGTCATATCATCTAATTCTCAATCCTAATTTTTAATCTTAGAGTTTTTTTTCAAACCAACTTGGTTTAAATCTTTTGAGATCATCATCCGTCATAAGATAAAATACTGTGCAAGTTAAACGAATTCACATCTTTCGAGTATGGTTGATGCCATTGGATTCATTTGTTTTTTAGTTTATTATGTTGCATTTTGAAATTTTCAACTCTGCAACTCTGCTCTCTTTTATTCTAGTTGTGTATTAGTTTATTTTCTTGGTGTTAACAGTCTATTGGATATTGGTTAACTTTATTGGAGCTCATTTGTCTCCTGGTTCCATATCATTTTCCCCTCTTAATTTGAAATCTTGTCACTTATTTAAACTACTCTTAAACTGATAGTGATATTGTGTTTGCTCATGTATTTGTTGTTTGCTAGATCCATGTGTTGCATCACTCTCTGTGTCTCAAAACTCTGTATGGATTCTGTAACTCTGTACAACTTGAGAATATTTGGCATTGAATTCGATTAAGTTACTCTAATGCCCTATACAAATCTTTTTTTTTTACCGGTAGCTGAATAAAATTTCATTGCCTAATATATGAATTTATTACAGGTTGTAATTTTGTCTTTTACCCAACTTTAATCTGTATTAGAGTCTAGGATTGATAAGTGAATTGTAATTAATATACAACCAAGACTAGAAGCATGAGAGCCTTAATTCAATCAATGTAGTTATTACTCACACCAATTAAGTCGCTTGTCTGCTTCTGATTGTTGAATCATTGGGTTGCTAAATTAAGTTAAAAGTACAAGCTTATAATTCTCATCTTCCTTGGGTAGATAAGACAATGGCATGTCTGTCAAGCTTGAGTGACCAAGTGGTAATCAGTTGCAGTAGATGAGATTTTTTTTCTTCATAATTTGATGTAATTCTGTACAGTTTTGATACTTTGTTGTTAAAGAATAAAGTATTGGGAACTGATATTTTCACATGTGTTTTTGATATTTCCACATTATCCTCTCTCACATGACTATAAAGTGGGATCCACCTTCATGTGAGAGTTAACTATGTGGAAATATCAAAAAACACATTTGGAAATAGTGCTCCCCAAAAGTATTCTCTAATTTATAGTAAGGCATTGGAGGTGATGTTGGGTGTAGCTTCCTGAAATGTGTCCAGTCAGTTATGCAGTCTATAATCAATGTGCTGATATATTTTCTATCCTCAGAGTCCAAATGGCAGCAACAACGGCAACTACCTTTTCAATTGGATCGGCGTTGTCCTATGGCTCTAAAGCAAATCCTCTTTCACAATCAAAGGCCTTTGGTGTGAGATACAACTCCAAAAACAATCTCAGAAGTTTCAGTGGCCTCAAGATTACTACAACTATTAGCTGTGATTTGGATTCATCCTTTTCTGGCAAGGACAGCACTGCAGCTCTTCGAGCCTCATTTGTAGGCAAAGCCCAAAATCAAAACCAGAGAGCTTCTGCTAACCTTCAGATTGAGTCCTCCTTCAAAGTGGCAGTTCTTGGAGCTGCAGGTGGTATAGGCCAGGCATTGGCACTTCTCATTAAGATGTCCCCATTAGTTTCAGCCCTTCACCTTTACGATATAGCAAATGTCAAGGGAGTTGCAGCTGATCTTAGTCATTGCAACACTCCCTCTCAAGTGTTGGATTTTACTGGAGATTCACAGTTGGGTAATGCATTGAAAGGTGTAGACGTTGTTGTCATACCTGCTGGTGTTCCTAGGAAGCCTGGTATGACCCGTGATGACCTCTTCAAAATCAATGCCAATATAGTGAAGAACTTGGTAGAGGCTGTTGCTGATAACTGCCCTGATGCTTTCATCCATATTATCAGCAATCCAGTAAACTCTACTGTGCCAATTGCTGCAGAAGTATTGAGGCAAAAGGGTGTTTATGATCCAAAGAAGCTCTTTGGGGTGACTACTCTAGATGTTGTGAGGGCCAACACATTTGTTGCTCAGAAGAAGAACCTGAAGCTCATTGATGTTGATGTCCCAGTAATTGGAGGACATGCTGGAATTACTATTCTACCGCTGCTGTCAAAGACAAAACCTTCTGTTAATTTCTCTGATGAAGAAGTGAAAGAGCTTACAGTGAGGATCCAAAATGCGGGAACAGAAGTTGTGGAGGCAAAAGCTGGGGCAGGTTCTGCTACGTTGTCAATGGCATATGCTGCGGCAAGATTTGTCGAGTCCTCTCTCCGTGCTCTTGATGGAGATGGTGACGTTTACGAGTGTGCTTTTGTCCAGTCAGAGCTCACTGAGCTTCCTTACTTTGCCTCGAGGGTTAAGCTTGGAAAGAAAGGGGTGGAAGCTGTAATTCCATCTGACCTCCAAGGATTGACTGAATATGAGCAAAAGGCTCTTGAAGCCCTCAAGCCGGAGTTGAAAGCCAGCATTGAGAAGGGGGTGGCGTTTGCACAGAAGCAAGCGGTTGCTGCTTGAAGTTGATAGACGAAGCCAGAAGCCTTGAAGAATAATACCAAATTCGGCATAATGACATGGTTTCATTAGTGCATCAGCATTTTCAGTTTTGTAGTTTTGTAGGCGATTCAGAAGATTTTGATTTCCTGGTTTCTATGCCGTTGTGCTTCTGATAAAGAGAATTGAAAAGTGGATATGCCAGTGTTCTAGAATTTTGTTCTCATTTGGAAGAGTATGCAGTAGTAATGTGATAACAATGAAGCTGCCCTGCAGCACAACATACCTAAGTTACTTTCTACTTGGTTGAATTTTTTTGAAGTTTGTTTTTTATTGTTTTTTTATATGTTTGAACTAAAATTCTTGCAATATAAAATTGAAATACGGAGGTGACAGTCCAGAAGGTTAAGAACAAGGAACGTTAGACAATTTTTGTTATTAATGTATGTATTAAAATTAAAGCATTTAGACAATATTTATACATATACAGAATGTATCAATTACCTTGGAATTTATTTCAAGATCATTTTATCATTCAAAACTAAAACTTATATAATCTGTTTTACTCCTCTTTTCTAGTCAAAACCTTTGTACACACAGCAGATTCAAAGTAAAAGTAAAACCAACCCTAGTGAAGAGAGAAACTGAAGGAAAACTGTAGGAATTAAGCAGTGCTGGATTCAGTGACATACATAGCTAGAACATTATATAATCATTCGAAGAAAAACAATCAGACAAGATGATGAGTGATTTCATCCCCTCTTGATTATTATCATGAACTGATCTATAATTAGCGCCGGCAGAATGTGTAGAGGAGGCATGATCGTCACTTCTTATTATTGCATGGTTAGTGCAGCTGGAAGAAGATTGGGAGTGACATTGAGTGTGATCCATGGTCGTCGTCATGATCTTCCTTTTTTTGTAGTTAGCTTTGAAACAAGCTTGCCTGAGCCTTTTGGTTTTATCCTCCATTTGCAATTCCGGAACTTGTTCCATCAACCTTCTCTCTTGCTCCAACATCTCTACTGCCTCTCTCAGCTTATAATTCTCCTCCTCCGCCCCTTCCTCTTTCCCCAATTCCTGCATAATAATAAAAAAATAATATACATCAACAATTCTTAAATAATTATCATAAAAGAGAGAGAGGGAGAGAGAGAGAGAGAGAGAGAAAGTAGCACCTGGACATTGGTGATTAGCGTTTGGAGGCTGAGGAGTTTCCGGTGAGGCCACCTCCGGATACCTAATTCCCTACACCTCTTCTTCAAAAGAGTTAATCCAATGTTAAGCTCCTTTGCGGCCTGTGTGATGGGCATGTAGAAGTAGGACGATATTACTTCCCTTGTTAACATTTTGGAAGTACTAGCACTAGTACTATGTCGGCCCTTCGTTTGATGATCGGATCCGCAAGTATTTTTACCCTTAGTAATGTTATTATCTTCCTGATGATGAGTAGTAACACCGCTATCCCTATCATCTCCATTAATATTTTTGTCAGTACAAAATAGTAAATTAGGAGGGAAATGGTTTTCACGAGTCTCATCATCAAAACCAGCTATGATATTATTCCATTCTCCAAATCCACTTCCATTGCCGCCATACAATAACTCTTCTGCATGCAAATTAAAACGACTAAATTTTTTATAAATATATATATAAGTAACACTACTTAAATGAAACTGGTAAGAAATAAGAAAATAACGTATGAGATTATATATAATGGATCGTCATGATCACCGACCTTGCAAGAGAGTAGTTTGGGTAGTTTGAACAAGATCCAACGATGTATAAAAAGGATCATTTGCGATCATATTGTCCATCAATGCCAAATTACCATAAAAAGAACTCTCTTGTAATGTAAACTCATACGTGCGGTCAAGCTCAGGAATACCACTTGAAATTAAAACACAACACAATAAAAAAATTAATTAATTAACAAACAGCAGAGTCAATATACACACACGAAGGTCAAAATATATCATTAAAAAAGTTAAGAGGTGGAATTAAAAACCAGTTTATTGGAGTATTTTGCATGCATAGGTAAATTAACCTGAAATCGTGAAGTGGAGGGAGTTGAGTGAGAAGAGAGAAATCATCTTCTTGTTTGGGCATAACTTGATAATTTGACCATCCATTCAACGTGGAGTACTGATCATCACTTGCCATGCTTAATTTGTTTGGTGAAATATTGAAGAATATATGAACGAATGAATCAGATTAATTCAAGTGTATAGCTAGCTTATTAGTATTATACTTACATGGGAATGGAAGAAGAGAGGAAGAAGAAGATTGGCCGGGGGATTAATTAGTGATGGAGTAAATGTGAAAGTAATTAGTGATTTGAAGATCGTGCGCCGTCTCATGAATCAAACTGCCCAATTAATACTTATGCATGCATGTAGTACATATTATGTATACACGCACGCGTATATATTTAGCCTTGATTACTGTGTTTTTGTACGCACGTGTGAGAGTTACATGATTCCAAGGATGTGATATTGTACCATACACATATACAGAGAGAGAGAGAGAGATAAATAGAGAGAGAGAGATCAGCTATCAATTAATAATGATGAGTTTCAGATATCTTTGCATGGATTTGTGCGTTGAAATATTTTTTTGGATTTTTAAATAATTACTACATTACAAAGTTTTATACTCCTCGGGAAAATGTTTGAAGCTCTGCCAACTTAATTTTTCTTATAATTCTAGGCTTGATGAGCCCATAATACATACATGGTGATATTGTGCGTGCCATTTTCGGAAAATATCATACGGAAATAAGGATTAATTAAGTAGTAAAAGATGGGAAAGATTACTTGCATGTTCATTAATTCAATTGAAATTAATTAATAGTACATTGTAGACGGCATGTTTTAATTTTTTTATTTTGTCATGCAATGATAGTATTTGATGCATATCACTAATTATACGGTAACATTAGCCAAGATGCACTTCATTTTAAACAAGAGATTAATATTACTACTACAAATTACCCTGTGCTCCATACCCGACCCAAATCATCTATTCTAATCTCAATTTTATAGTAGTAATATTCTAAACATATTTCCATAAAATATTTGATCTTGGGTTATACCTAACATGGTAAAAAAAATAAAAATAAAAAAATAGCGAACAACTTTAGCACGTCACCACTATCAATGTAAATGCGACCATTATTAACGCAGCTCATCATTAATTAGCTACCACGTAGCGTACACAAAACACCATGACGACTGCTCTCTGCTTATCATCCCAAATTCCCATGACCACCTCCTTTTAATTATTACACTTGATTATCATCCTTATCCAGTAGAGTATCAGATCCGTTTTCATTTTATAAATAAATACTTCACATAAATACACCTGATATATATATATATATATATATAATGGTAGCACTATATATATAAATATTAGTAGCAGTAGAGTAAATTTGTAACCTACCAATCATTTTTACACGTCCGTAGTGGAAATTAAATCGCTCGTGATCATATCATCGATCATCAATATTTCATTAATCGGTGATTTACAACAAGAGTAGTTACTAATTAATTAAGAGTATTTGATTTTGAATCAGTTACATGCAGTTTAATAAGCATCAACATCTACTATTATAAACTAGCAGTGGCACATTACACTGGGTAGAATAGAACCCTTGTCTCGCGTAATTTATTTATAGGGTAAAATTTATAAAATTACTTGTGATTTACTAAAATTTTGAGTTATCATATGTGATTCGAAAATTATTTATAATTTGTCTTCAAATATCACATTATTATCTATTAACGTTTGTTGGCTAACATGTTAATTTTTGTGAATAAAATTTATTTTACCCTCTATACATATATTAACCTCCTCTCAAGAGACTAGTTTTAACCCTAACTAGAGGTGATATAGGATCCATCTAACGGTTGCTCGTCAAACATAATATATATATATATATTATACCTCAGAACTTTAAAAAAATAAAATAATTTAACTCAGTACTTTATTCAATGATGTTTTTTTAAAGTTAACTCTTGATATTTAATAATAATAAAATATATTGATGTTTATGTTAGATAATATTCATAAGACAAATTTTTATCATTTAAAAATTTACTGTATTATTTAACGAATAATATAATTTTAATTCTAAGTATTTGTTCATAAAAAATTAAAATATATTTATAAATTCTAAAATAATAGTTATCAAATTTATAAACAATAGCTAAATTTGACTACATATTGACTTATTTTTTAAACATAACATTACGCATCCAAATATATAAGGTGAAAAAATAATTTTAATTATGACATACTTTTATTTTAGTTAAAATAATTAAATTAACATTAACAATAAAATTGAATAATATCACAATTAAATTATATTAAATTAAAACTAATTATATATTAAAACTTAAACAGGAAGTACTTCAAAAAGGAAAAGTTAATTATACTTAATTTTAAACTAAATAAACACTTCAAAAAGAAAACCCAACAACACATCAGTTGAATGAACTTCTTCATTCTAAAATAAAAAGCTTCCTCCTTGTTCGTTTCAAAAAAAGAAGAAGGCCAAACTTTTTTATAAACCCAAGCAAAGCAAGTAGCAATATTGCGATTCATGAGTGGACGATTTACAAGTACCAACTGTAGGTTTCTTATTTTTAAAATTCATACGTTTTATGTTTGTTTTTTTACTAGAATGTAACATAATTTATTCCATTCATATGATAATAGAAAATTCATATATTAAATTAATGATAAACCTATTTAATATTTATATAATTTATATATTTAATAATTAAATTTTAGTTAATTTAATTTGAATAGTGATGCTTCCATATTATAATAAATAATAAAAATAATTACATATTACTAAAAGTTTCAAAATATTCTAATTATTTAAAAGAATAAAACTATGAATTTCTAAATATAACTCTGATTAAATTTTAAATTAAAATATTACTTAATATTTTCTTGGAGTTGAAAAGAGAAAATGACGATGTATAATAGCTCAAGTGGTTAAATGTTATATATAATGATTCAAGATTATTTTAGATATTTATTACATGGATATGATTATTAGAAATTATTTCAGTCGCTTTTTGGCAAGTGATGTCCACTTGCCATCAAATTGGATGGAAATGAAGTAATTTGATACTTGAAGATAAACCACAAGGTGATGATTTAATAATTTTAAGTCGTAAGTGATGACTCAAAAATTTGAATAAATCACAAATAATTTATTGAATTTTACTCTTATTTCTAATACTTTTTTACTCTCTCCATTCTAATTTATTAGTCGTTATAACATAAAACATACATATTAAGAATATCATTACTTTATAATTAATATAAGTCTACGTCCCTCTATATTTTTATTGAAAAATGTTAAATAAAAGAGATAAAAGAGAATAGTAGCGCTTTTATGAGAATAAATATTTGGGGAAAGAGGGGAGAAATTAGAGGTATTATAAAAATATAAATAACTTTCTATTTTAGGTAAGAGAGAACGACTAATACAATAAAATAGAAAAAAAGTCCTAAAACTACTAATATATTAGAATGGAGGGAGTATCTAATAGAGTAATAAAATTAGAGAATTAATATTTTCATAAGGAAAATTAATAGTTTCGCAAGACTTCATTTATATGAATAATAAGTTGAACTCACTTTCATATGATTGAGGTAATTAACTTTCCACCAAAAAGTCCAGGAGAATTGAGTCATAAATGAGTCACATTTGATCTCGTAAAAATATCAAATTAGCTTATAAAAATATCCATATAAGAATTAATATTTTCACAAGTTAATTTGATATTTTTACAAGTGAATTCCTTTTAATCTTGTCAAAATATCAATTCTCAAATCCAGTTGCTCACTGAAGGAGATCCAAGTTTATATCAGAGATCTGTTCAAATGCTTATACTTGTACCCCTAAAGTGCAACTGTACTACATTTATAAATAGCATTTTTCACTTTCCATTATTTAAATAAGAAATTATATTTTCACAACAGATTTTAATATTTTCACACATAGGTCATTGTACTCAATCTAATACAACCTGCCAGCAGAACTGGTTTTTAGCTCAAGCTAAAGTTGGATCTAAACATGGGCTCAAAGTTATTAATAAGAGCATCTCCAACAGATGAACTATTTCGTGGACTATATTTAGTCCATATGACATCATCAAATGTCCTAGAGTTTTCAATCATTCCAGCAAATGGACTATCATGTGAATTATAATATAAAAAAATTAAAATAATCAATGAATTCAAAAAAGTTCCAATCATCTTCCACCATCCCATTTAAATATTATTAAAATTATGGTTCATGAATTATTCTATTCCTTGATTTAGTCTTTCTCTTCCATCAAATATAGTCACAGACTATATATAATTTGACTGCTGGAGCTCTAAGATAAATCCTAGACTATATTTAGTCTAGAATTTCATTTCTAGCTATTGCTGAAGATGCTCTAAGTCGTACCAAATTACAAGTTCAAACAAAAGCTGATTTTCAACAAAACTGGCATAGCCATAACATTTTCAAAATCAAGTTACAACTTCAAACAAGAATCTCATTCAACACAATACTATAAATTGAGTAGAAGAAAGAAACATTCGATCGTCTACTATATTTTCTTAAATGAGTCGAACAAGAACCTCATAATAGAACACAATCTTGCTCTCTCAGTTTCTAGGCTTCCCCCCCTTTCCACGTCCACGTCCACGGCCACGCCAACCTCCTCTTCCACCACGGCCTCCACCATTATGTCCACCAAATGCCTTAATGACATCAGACTTTATTTGCATGTTTTCTGGCAGGGGACGTATGTTATGCACACACTTCCGGAAGCTGAAGTCGTCAACAGATTCATCATTCCTAATAAGGAAGAAGCAGCGACTTTTGTACTGTGGATGGTATCGGATTTGAAAAGAATGAATACCATTACCAATCTTTCTCTCTGGCTCCTGATGACCCTTCTGCAGCAAGTCCAGCAGCATCATGTGCTCATACTGCAATACACAAAAACATACCCAAAAAAAAAGTAGCCAGCTTATATAGCCAATAAGATGCAATTTATAGAAGCCAAAAACATGGTCTTAACAAAAAAATAAAGAGCAGTTCTAACAGCAACAATGTGAACAGTCAACAATATAAATGTATTACTCGCTAGTATTTTACAGAAAAACAATATATTGCTACAGCATAAAAATCAGAAAAAGTATCAAGGCAGTTGAAGAAAGACCTGCAAAATAAGCTGAAACACCAAGAAGAAATTAGGCTACGAATTCTCTCTAAAGTTTAAACATAATTCTTGTTGGTGAATTAATAATACTCGTCAACAATGTGAACAGTCAACAATATAAATGTATTACTCGCTAGTATTTTACAGAAAAACAATATATTGCTACAGAATAAAAAATCAGAAAAAGTATCAAGGCAGTTGAAGAAAGACCTACAAAATAAGCTGAAACACCAAGAAGAAATTAGGCTACTAATTCTTTCTAAAGTTTAAACATAATTCTTGTTGGTGAATTAATAATAATCGTCAAGATGATCAACCATCACAAAGTACCCTCCACATCTGGTCCCATTCAAGAATCATAACATAATAAAAGAAAATAAAAACTGTTTCATTGCATAGTGTCCAGTAAGCACAGCAAAGCAGTCCTCGAATATACTTCAATAAGGAACATTAAATTAATCTAAATTTGTGACTGCTATAGAAAAATACCGAAGACCCAATCATATTGTCAGCACACTCACAAGTAAATTGTCAGCACACTCACAAGTAAATTGCCAATTCAACTAAGTAATACTACTACTTAGTTCTCAACAAAAACCTTGTACACCCTCTTCCTTTTGCCTTATCAAGTACACCGCTGTATATACCATCCCAAAAGACAGGGGCTCTCTCAGGTTGATCCAGTAAACAAGAGGCCTAATGTCACTTTCCTCTATAATGATGGCCAACTATTATACAAAATTGAAATTTCTTCTTGAAGAGGAGAAACTGAAAACCAAAAACTCAAAATGGAAAGCATCAATTATTCCAATACATACCATGAGATAAAAGAAGTTACTATATATATATATATATATATATATATATATATATATATATATATATATATATATAGCATGGATCAAGAGCATACCCTATTAAAGGGCATACCAAGCTTACCCCCTTTAGCGACGGACCGGACGACGGTTTGGTCCATCGATATATGTTTGTCCGTCACTATGCGTTGCTAAAGAGGATAAGCTTGGTATGCCCTTTAAGAGGGTATGTTCTTAATCCATGTTCTCTCTCTCTCTCTCTATATATATATATATATATCTCTACTTCCTAACAAAGACATGATCAAAAGCGCAACAAGAACAATAACTTTGGAAATCTTAATTTAAATCAATCACTTTTAACCTTTGTTTGCGAAACACATACAGATCTGAACACCGAACACATGACAAGGAGAAGACAATGATAAACATGCAGAACGTCAAGGAAATAAAAGGTACATGATTTTAAGTAAACAAATAATTATCACTATCCTTTTCAACTAAAAAAAGGGATCACCAAATTAAAGTCGGAGTATCAACAATACTATTTCCCTTGGCACAAAGCAAAGATTGTCAAAACAATTTTGTGAGCTAGTCTACCGAGATCCCTCTTCATGGAATAATTTGATTTTTCATGCAAAAAATTTCAAAGGCTACTGAAAACTAACTTGAAGTGCTTGTCCTTCATGATATTACAAGGGCTCTGTTGCTGATCATTACTCTCTTCCCCAATATATGTAAACAACACATAAACTCTAATTTTCAATGTATATTAGCACAAAAAAAGCCCAAAACTCAATATAAACAAATTGCTTATATAGTATAGTTAGACAAGGCAAATACAAGTGAGTGATTGATATCAATGCTATGGATCTAGACCTGTGCCAATTCGAATACAAACAAGATGACTCCACCAGCAACCATTCCAGTATTGTACAAAGAAAGTTTGCAAAATTTATAAACATTCAAGGATATATTATAGTTCAACGTTTATCCCTGATTATTCGAGTTTTTAGAATAAAATTGTGATTGTAAACTTGAGGTCATTTCGTCACTTTAGAGCTCTTTTTTGGGGAAACAAAATATTTGGCAAATGGGACTCTTTGGTGGATTAAAGCCAGTAACAATTAGCAGTTTCTTATAACACAATTCCAAAATAAGAGGTGATTTGAAAAACCTAAGCTACACAAATTCAGTAATGTCCTGATTTTTTAATAAGTAAAAATGCAGTAACTACCATCTAATTCACACAATATTACACATTTGATGGTTTTTAATACAACATATAGGTAGACAAAAAAATTAAAAATGGAATCTTGTACTTACATAGACTGGCTTTCAAATGGGAACACTGCTAATTTAAACCTAACAATAACACTTAATGTTTCAAAACAATTTTTTTAAATAATCAAATAAATGAAAACAAAGTATAAGACTACATATTATTACCTTGTTGATATTGATATTCGGGGACCAGCTATGAAGGAACTTGAAAAAGTAATCGAACATCTCAACGGACGTTCCGAAACTCTTAAAACCGACACTCACTGTCCCCTGCATAACCGTACCATTTTCTCCATCCACAGCTTCGGTTTTTACCAATCCCTCAAGCCTTTGCTCTTCCACAGACTTCTCGACGACTTTTTGTTTCTTGTCACCACCGTTTTCATCCTTCTCCGCTTTATCCCCATCCTCTCTCTCGCGTTTGACGCCGTTCGCCGCCACATAGCCCTCCATTTCACCGGAGGCAGGAATTTGGGCTTCCACCTCCATGTCTTGTGTGGATGATTCTCTCTCCGTCTCTGTAATGGATTCGCCGACTTCGGTTTTTGCTTCTTCGGCCATAATTAAACTGTAAACGCACTCTATTTCCTTCTCTAAATCAGCTGCGCCAAGGGTTACAAAGAAACGTATTAAACCCTAGCTTTAAACCCTTACTTAAGTAGCGAGGGGATTTTTGACCCGACCGACCCGTACAATAATATCGTAGATTTATTGCCGTGGTTTGGCAACTTTTCTTTTGCTAAATCATAAACAAGCTGCAACCCATGTGAGGCATTTGATAATTTTTATTATATATATATTTTACATTTTTTTAACTACTGAAATTAATTTTAATATAGATTTAATATTTTTGATAATTATCTATTAATTTTATAATTAATTAAATTATAAGATTCTCTTTTTGATATATATATATATATTGATAACTCACCAAAATAATTTAATTTAGAATACTTTTTTGGACTGTTATATATAATTATTGATATGGGTCATTTGGCAACCACGTAACTCAAATTTTAGAAAATTATGTTATGTTAAAGTTGAATTCTCTTGTCTTAAAAGAAATAGCACTATTTTTTCTACTCTTTTTTTATATTGAAAACTAAGCCCTATTTTTTTTTTATTAAGTACAAATGTAACCATATTATTTTCTTTATACATATAAAGAGGTGTAATTAGATAATTTATTTATGATTATGTGTGTTAGATGGTAGATCATTTTTACTATTGAGTAAAGTATAGTTCGTTGAGCAGATCATAAATCAAATATTTTTGATAAAATGCTGCACCGTTGACAATAAAATTATTTTGTTTATTATTCTTTAGTAAAATTTAATAGAACAAAAAATCGTATTACATATGTGAGATCGAGTTAAGATTGTGGGGTTTCGGTATGAGCCACTATTAGGCCCAATCAGATGGACCAAAATTGGTTTCCTCAATTGGTTTTTAGCATGGGAATCGCAACCCTTTCGACATTGAAGTCATATAATAAGAGATCCGCTGAGAAAAAAGACAAAATATATATATATATATTATTCACTAAGCACATAAATAAAAATGAGTTCTCTTGCGTATTTATTTTTAAAAATATTAAAGTTTGCGACACATTTGTACATATTTTTATAAAGAATATTTTTTTCCAATATTATGGGCTATTATTGAAAAAAATGTGTCCATCGTTTCTTTGTACAAATCTTAATATTCATTGAGAAATTTTTTTAGAGAAATAATTTTCTATTTTAGAGGAACATGTACTTGATTATAAATAGAAAATTAAACAAAATTTATACTTATGAATGATTAATAAGGTAATGTAAGGAATAAACAGTGATATAAAAATAAATATAGGATAAGTGAAAGGCACAGTTGTAATAGTGGTATTCTAAGTAGATATATAGTTGAGTTGTAATTCTATTTTTGAATCAATGAATGATATTGTGAATTTCTGTTTCTCTCTTTAGCTCCCCCCCCCCCCCCCCCCCCCCACGCGAATCTCTCTCTTATCTTGTCAGTTCCTCCTTCACTTCTTCCTTTATTCCTCCTAAATTGTTGTAGTAAACTCCCTTTCTGCTACTGAGTATTGAATTGGTGATAACCAACTCATTACAATTGGTATCAGAGTCGTTCCGATCCCAGAAATAATGACAACGAAAAATCAAAAATTTGCAACTATAGAAAACTATTTCGAGAGACTTCAGGAATCAATGAAATAACTACAGAGTTTTATGGATGAAGAATTCAAGCAAACTCACCTAAAATTTAATCTAATGAATGATCAAAAAGTGCTTATTTGTGATTATACGGAAGAGGATGATTGCTTATGTGAAGCAACAAATTTCTTAAATTAAGTATACCAAGGCATTAATAATGAAAATGATGTGGATCTGGATGTTAAAAAGGAAGAGAGCCATCAAACACAATTGCAGATTCAACAAAATGGTGATTTAATTGTTCCTAAGATTGGAGATCATAAGGATTTTCTGCCAGAAATTGAAAACCCTAACTCACCCGAAAATTAAGTTTACGTTGTATCAATTCATGATAAGGTAATTTTTGTTCTCAAAAGTGATTTCTTCTCTCCTGTTAGGATGGACAACATGCTTGGTCATATATCTTTATCTAAATAAAAAGGGGTATATTATTGTGGACAATGTGTTTGATAAAAGGTCCACAAAAGGTTCATCAAATAGGAAGGTCTTAAGTTCTGGTTATAATCAAAATGAAGATTATTTGTATGTTAAGACCTTTGAATATGTGTCAAATAAAATTTTGATTTTTAATCCTAATCAAGATGAAGACTGTTGGTGTGTTGAGACTTATGAAAATGTGACAGAATTGGATATTCTTGAGTTTTCGAAAAAGGAAAAGAAAAATATGGTTGATGGGGGCTCTTGTACAGAATTAAGTAACCAATGAAAGGAATGCATACTGTGAAGCTGCATATAAAGCATATAAAGTGTTTGATGAATTATCTAAGAAATACCATATGGCCTGTGCATTTGTTATCATCGAGTGTGCAAAAACTTGTATTAAGCATGCTTATTGGAGTTCCAAAATTACTCGCGGCATGTCAAAAGAATGGTTGAAGCATGGTAGAAAGAAGTTGCTTATCTTCGATCCCGGTGGTGATGAATCGCCTTGGTCCTCTGATTTTGGCCAAATTAATTGCATTTCATCTATTGATCATCCGAGCATGCTTGTAGCATGTGTTTTGTGCTAAAGAGTTATTTTTTTAGATAATGAGATGGGTGATATTGAAGCAATATATATATATATATATATATATATATATATATATATATATATATATATATATGTGTGTGTGTGTGTGTGTGTGTGTGTGTGTGGTGATTGTAAAATTTTGTTGCTAGAAGAGCTTGCAACTCCCATACAAGATGGTTACAAAAGGCGGATGCCCAGAGTTAGAAATGTAAGGTACAACAGTTTAGAGTCTATTACAAATTTGTTCTCACAACAGTTCTCAAATATCATTAATTTGTCAAAGCAAAGACAACCCACTATTTTTTAGCATGAAAATTACTCCTTAGATGCTGATGTTACTGCAAGGTTAGTGCAATGCCTAAGTTCCCGAATTACTCCCAGTGGATCCGGTAAATGGAGGAAGGTACTTTCTGATACAGAAAGTAAGGGCATTGATTCTCTATATGGGGAAAGTGAATCAAATGTCAACTTCAATGGATACAGGTTTTTTAATGGTGAAAGTGATACCATTTCATTTAGTGCTTATGGTAGAGAATATATATGTTGATGGCTATAGTTTCATGTACAGTAAGTTGTTTACCTATCCAGATGTAGGTAGTGCTATTGACAGTGATACTGATATCGACACAATGTATGATAGGTATAACCAATGGAACTTAGATGACCAGAAAGAAAATGAAGATAATGAATGGGAAGAAGTTGATTCTGAGGTAAAAAAAGATCACTCTTTAGGAGCGAGATTTCAACTTCCAAGGTTGTTGAGCTCAAACGCAAGCACTGTTTCTACAAATTGGCTCAAACAGTTTCATTCTCCTGAATTTGAGGGTGCGTTTCGTTTGAGAATTGGGGAGGGAAAACGAACATGTATCCTTAACATATTTGCTAACTGGGAAGAATCAGAGTTACTTCCTTATGTTGAAAATCTTGGTGACTATCTCGTTGCAAGAGGTTTTGAGGAACTGATTGAGCATCAACTAGCTGACACTGATGATTCAGGACGAGGAACACCTCTTGTTACTAAGGCTGCAAACGAGTCGAATCGATCAGAATTTTAAACTGCTCGGATTCGACTCATAAGGTTAAATTCGCACTCGAATTCAAACTATATTTGAAAATTTTTACTCAGATTCGGCTCGACTCAAATTTTCGTTACTCGAATTCGATTCGACTCGAATCGAATTATATTCAAACTACTCGCGAACTTTAAATTCAAACTCGAATTCGAGTCTTCACATAATAACTAGTTTTATAATACATATAATTATTAATTGAACTTATTATTTTACTTAGAAATGAAAAAATATAATTTTAATTACACTTTAAATATATAAAATTATAATTAAAATTACAAATAAAAAATAATAATAATAACTAATTATTCAAATTTTGTTTAATTGTGTATATATTATAAGAGAATGTATCGAGTATAGATTCGAATATGTATTAATCGATTATGTATCGGATCATGATTAAAAATTCGAATAGTTTGAATACTAAACGAGTCCAGTATAACCTTATTCAGATTCTACTCATATTTTTATTCGAACTATTTTTTGTGCTCAGATTTGAATCATATTATTAATGAATTCAAGTCTCGCTCACATTTTTTTGAGTCGACTCCGAACTGTTTGGTTAGATTTGCAGCCTTACTTGTTACTGTCTCTTTTATAAATAGTCGCCCATCCATGGTTGTTAATGAGGATATAGAGAAACTGGATAGTTTGGCCTGTGCAATATGCAAGGATTCTCTTTTTGTTGGCACTATTGTGAACCATCTTCCATGTTTTCATCTTTATCACCCTTCTTATATTTTGTCATGGTTATGTGCTTGGAGCTCATGTCCCCTTTGTCGATATGAGCTTCCAACTAATGACAAGAATCATGTGGATAGGAAGTAGAGCAACATCAGTGGTTTCATGATCCATGAAATCCCATAGCTCAATATAAATGAGGATGGTTCCTCAGACATGTTTGATATTACTGAAGAAGCTGAAGTTTGTGAGTTTAGTCAGGATACAGAGAAGGGAGAGCTGGTTAAGGTAGATCATGCCACAATGATCTCAAATGGGCAGAATCAATGTTTTGAAAATTGGTTCGAAACCGACGATTGGACCGATTGAACCGAGAACCGATTCCTTTTCCGGTCCGGTTAACCGAATTTGGTCTATAACCAATCGACCCGGTTGACCACCGGTTCGACCGATAAAATCGGTTAGTTGGTCCAGTTGAACCAATTTTGAATTTCTTTTAAAAAAAATTTTTACCAATAATATAACATAATTTCACTATATTTTAGTTTACAAAAAATTAGATGTTTTAAAATTTTATTAATTATTAATAATATATATTTATGACGTCACTGGTTGAATAACGGTTCGACCACTGGTTGAACCAGTAACCCATTCACCCGGTACCTTTTCCGGTTCGCTGAACAAACTAGTTCTGAGAACATTGGGCAGAATACAAGAAGATGGTTCTTTCTTGCTACAACTGTGCCTACTGTCAGTCTTGAGGGTATTGTTTTAGTGTTATGGTTAAGTAATCCTTTTGCAGAAAGAAGGGAACCAGTTTACCATGCACAAAAACTACATCCATATCACAGTTCACTTCTAGTCCTCTCAACCAAAGGGAGAATCGAAGCATGAGCTGGTGTCTCTTTTAAATAGTTTCTTTGTTCATAACCAAATTGATGATCCAAATTACTTTGGTAATGACGTTCAAATGAACCTTTCCATATCTTTGGGGAAAATAAAAAATGGGTGTTGATATTTTTTTTATTGTCCTCCATTACTATCAAATTTTAGTTTGTGCTTAATCCCACCCTTGAGGGCAAATGTGTTTTTGAGAAGCAGTGAATGTAAGGAATAGCCACGGATATAAAAATAAATATAAGATTATTGGGGGGCATATTTGTAATAGTGGTATTGTTTACCTTATTTTAATTAGGAATTTACATGCAAGTATACGTGACCAACAAGTAATATAGTGATTAAGCCGAGTGTCTAACCCACAGAGAATTAAAAATAATTATTACCAATTACTAATTTTATATCAAATTAATTTTATTTAAACAATTGCAATAAATTATAAAATAAATCTAATTAAAATTAACATCTAAATTAAACTAATAAAAATGATTAAATCAAATTAAAAATATTTAATATCACAATTTTCTCCAATGCTTTATTTAAATTTTCTATCTATCGATTTAATTGTACGGTCATGAAAAATTGTTAACATGAGATTTTTTTTTATAGTATTTATACGCATTGGTCGATGTCATATAAACAAATCATTCCTCATCTGACACAATGCAACAAAATTGAAAGGAGCATCCTAACTAAATAATTCACTATATTTTTATGATAATTAACATTAACAAGAATTTTAAGCTCAAATTCTCAAATTGGTTACACATGACATATATGTATACGCCTATCCAATATATGAATTATATATCACATCCCATGCAGAATAACGAAACACATGTCATTATATTCAAATCTAAATTTATAATCCGTCTGTCAAGTTCATATAAATTATCTCACTAATTATATGCATCTAATTAATACATTAACGCACAAAATATAACGAGCCAATTCATATGGTGCTAATTAAATAAAAAATAATTAATTTATATTATACATTGGGTTCAATTGCAATCTTAATATAAAATTAGTTCATAACTGAAGAAAAAAATCAAATTAATAAAATAAACCATGAAGTACAAATTACAAAAATTAAATAGAAGAGTTTAGAGATAAAAATTTATATTTAAGCGCGATCTCTGTAACTCCGTCTTTAATCCGTGTAATTATTTACGTTGAATTCTCCTTCTGATCTAATTTAATATTGATACTAATTTATTCTAAAACTACTCTTATTTTATTCTACTATAATTCTAATCTATGTTAATATATCTAATCTGTTGAAAATAAGAGCCTCATAGTGTATTTATAGGAGAACATTAATAATCCTAATCAAAGGTGGAATTAGAAATAAAAAATAATTAAAGATCTGAAATCTCGTAAAACTGTGCAACCAAACAGCCCCTGACGCCAAGTCAAATGTGCTTTGACCAAGTCAGCCTCCTTCTAATGGCATGCTCTTCAAAACGATGTCTCTTCAATACTTTAATTCTGATTTTCAAGTGCCCCTGCGTGGCGACCCCATACTTTATTAAGCCTGCTTGCGCATGGCGCGATTTGTTGATCTACTAGAAATCCTAAACAACGTTGTGTACTTGTCAATTGCTCTCTTATGCGTTATGCGCGCTTGGCTACCATACATCTTATTCACGAAACTATCCCTAATGACTGAAGATTTACGCTTTGCCATTCCTTTTACTACGTATTTACAAAATTGCCACCAAGGATTATTTTACCTACAAAATAAAATTAAAAATAATAAAAACACATAAATGACCAAAAAAAATTAAAATATTTTAAAACTCATAAATAATTAAGTCTAAAAATATTCAATAAATAGACATAAAATTCAATTATCAGGTATTCTAAGTAGATATATAGTTGATTTGTAATTCTATTTTAGAATTAGTGAATGATATTGTGAATTTATGTTTCTCTCTTTAGCTCTCCCCTGATCTCTCTCTTATATTCTTTGTTCCTCCTTCACTTCTTCCTCTATTCTTCCTAGGGGTGATCATTCGGTTATAACCGAACCGAATAGGCGGTTCGGTTATAACCGAAAACCAAATTTATCAAAAAATACTATCCGAATTAATAACCGAATTAATAAAAAACCGAATTACCGAAAACCGAATAACCGAATTTCGTATTCGGTTATTCGGTTATTATCCGAATTTAAATACCTTCTCCTCAATTGCCTGAGCCTCGAAGAGAAAAGTAAGTTCCGGATCTGCAGCTACTGAAATCAATGGCGGCAGCGTGGTGCATAAGCAATTGACTCCATAATCCAACCTCTTCAGCAGGTGACTCCATCCTCTTGACTTTCCCAACTCCACCGGTAAAAGTGTAAAACCCCTTTTCCTCTCACCGGCCCAACCAGTCGCCGCCCCATTTGAAAAAAAAGTCTCCCATTTCTATTTCCAGTTTCCACTTCATTTGACGTGAACTTCAACCCTATTTCATTTCCGCTCCCTAAAACTCAAATTCACTCCAAATTCATTTCCATTTAATTTTAATTTCAATTTTGAAACCTTACGTACACACTCTCTCTAAAAGCAAAGCTTTTGCTTTCTCTCTATATTTTCTCTCTCCTACGTTGTATCAAATAATATATAATTAAAGATGCATTAAAAGCAACAACACCGAACTAGAGTTAGTACTCCATTCTAGACAAATGTATTTTTATGGTAATCTGATCTCATTGGTTACTGGGAAAAGAAAAGTAAACAAATACTAAATCATAGGATTAGTTTATGTTGCTCTTGACATTTTTATACTCCTTCCGTCCGGTATAAAAATCTTAATTAATTTTTTATGCATATTAAAAAATAAAATAAAGTAATAAAATTATTTATATTTAAATTTTTATTTAATTATATAATTTTTTATATATAATTATTAATATTCCATAAATATATATAAAAAATAAAAATATGATAATTAATATTAAAAATATAATACCATTTTAATTTTATATATCTAAAAATAGATCGCCAATGTAGACATGTAGTAGAGTGACAAATAAGTGAAATAGTAGAGGAAGAAGGTCAATGTAGACATGTAGTAGAGTGCTGCAGAGTCACCTACTCATCTGACACGGGTGGCAGCACGCCAGCACAGCAGCACAACACTTTAGTTACTCACTCAAACTCTGTTATATGTACCAACTTTCAAACTTGCGAACAGAACTTAATGAGTTGTTTGGTTATTCGGTTAACCGAATAACAAAAAATTGAATGCCGAACCCGAACCAGAAAATCGAAAATAAAAACGGTTATAACCGAATTATGTAAAATATCCGAATAACCGAAATAATTCGGTTAATTTTTTTTAATTCGGTTCGGTAATTCGGTTATATCCATTTTTTGCTCAGTCCTAATTCTTCCCAAATTGCTGCAGTAAGATCTGTTGAGTATTGAATTGGTGATAACCAATTCATTATAGGTAAAGAAAGCCACGCGAGGGAAATTAAATTTTCATACATGTGTGAGAAAAACTAGAGAGTAATGTTAAGTAATTAGACAATTTTTATTTAGTTATCTAACATTTTTCAAAACCAAATGATAATTTCCACTTGTTTAAATAATTTAAAATGAGAGGAGAGTAGAGGAAATAATTTATCATTAAGTTGTTTGGTAGTAAGGTCCTTTGATTGTTTATATTCTTTTTCCTTTGATTATAACTACATGAACTTCTTGAAAAGAGCAGTGAAAGGTGTAAATTTGTCACGTCTGAACTAGCCCTTGGCTAAAGTTGTTGCTAGATAAGTTGGTGCAAATTCCTCCTCTTGTTGTTAGTCCATTTTTGTGTTATGATATATAAAGGCTCTCTCTAAAGCTTATATTGAACATTTTTGGGATGTTTTGTATTCGAATGGTTGATGATGTATTAATATAATTGTTGCCTAAATCAAAGGCGAGATAATGTAATAGTAAATGTAAGACCCCGAATTTTATGAAATACAAAATTTAATTTTTCTTCATATATATATTTTTTTGAAACAGTAAGTGGTTAAATCGATAAAGTTGAAAGTTAAGGATGTTATGTGCAAATTTTATTTTGTCGGACAATATTCGCTTTGTCGGGGAATATTCGTGCCGTACGACGGCACCGAAATAATAAATTATTGGTGGACCCCACAACGGAATATTTGTCGGATATAGAAAACGACAGAAGTAACCTTTTTAAATAAAAATAGTCAACGGAACTGTTAAAATACCGGTGATAAAAGAATAGTAGCATACGGTAGTTTATGGTATTTTCTGTAGCACACGGTACTCTACAGTAACACACGGTATTGCATAGTGTCTCATATTATTGGTCTGATAATTGGCACCGTAACTGTTACACATCATTTCATCGATAATTGTCACTGCATAATATTTTATATTATCAATTCAATAATTGTTGTTGCACTGTTTTTTAAAATTATTGAACCTAATAATTGTCACAGTAACATATGCACAGTAATTCACATTATTGAATCAATAATTGTCATTACACAGTAACGTATGCTTTATTTTACATTATTGTTATATCTATTATGATGTTATTTAAACAGTTGTATTTCATTAATTTATTGACTTGATATCTAAGAGCTAACTATACTGTATTTATAACAATTAGTCATAATAATTGAATTGATAAAGTTATTTGTTTATAATATAAAGTTAGGTGATTATTAGGTGATATGAAATGAATGGTGTAGATTAAAGTGTGAATTATTGTTGAATAATTGAATTGATTTGTTTATAATATAAAGTTAGGTGATTATTAGGTAATATGAAATGAATGGTGTAGATTAAAGTGTGAATTATTGTTGAATAATTGAATTGATTTGTTTATAATATAAAGTTAGGTGATTATTAGGTAATATGAAATGAATGGTGTAGATTAAAGTGTGAATTATTGTTGAATAATTAAATTGATTTGTTTATAATATAAAGTTAGGTGATTATTAGGTGATATGAAATGAATGGTGTAGATTAAAGATAATATAATATTTGAAATGGATGGTGTAGATTAAAAGATGATCTTTAAATGAATGGTTTAGATTAAATGAATGATAAGATTTTTGGCTATAAATAGAAGCCTTAACTTAAGGATTTTTCATAAACTTCCTTACTTGTTCTTTCTTTCTCTCTCTAAATACTTCTTGTGAAAGTTCTCTCTAAGTGTGCTTAAGTCATCTTGAGTATTTGTGAAGATCTATAAGTATACGTGTACTGTTCAAGTTAATCAACCTCATCTAAATCAATATCCAGTCACGTGTTGAGGTAAGGAATACCATCTTTTTCATCTTCCATTATTCAAACGTACTATGGTAAGGAATACCATCTTTTTCATCTTCCATTATTCAAACGTACTATGGTAAGGAATACCATCTTTTTCATCTTCCATTATTCAAACGTACTATGGTAAGGGATACCATCTTTTTCATCTTCCATTATTCAAACATACTATGGTAAGGGATTATCATTATTTGATTCTCGATAATAATATTGTTTCTTCCTTACTCATAAGACGTGCCTTTTATTTCCATGTATTAAATTGTGGGAATAACCTTACGGAGCGGATTGCCGCCTGTTGGTGAATAACCTTTCGTATTCATTCATTATTAATCTCTGAGAATAACCTTACGGAGCGGATTGCCGCCTGTTTGGTGAATAACTCTTTGTACTCAAATTCTATTAAATTGTGGGAATAACCTTACGGAGCGGATTGCCGCCTGTTTGGTGAATAACTCTTTGTACTCAAATTCTATTAAATTGTGGGAATAACCTTACGGAGCGGATTGCCGCCTGTTGGTGAATAACCCTTTGTATTAATTTCCTTCACCTTTTGTTAATCAAACCTGCTACGGTAAGGGATATTATTTTCTTTCATACTCCTAAATCGAAATTTATTATGGAACTATTGCTTCTATAATTCCTGAAAATATTATATGTTCCATAATAGTTGAACTTCATTATTTCAACTGAACCTTCCTATTTACGTGAACCTTTCTATTGAATTGTAACCGTTATTCTGAACTGTGGATCTTGAATTTCACTCCACATCATGTTGACAATTTGGACATTATTTGAATCTGTACAAAGTAAACTTCCGATACTTATTGTTATCCTATTTCTTCTGTTCATCATTTACATCATTCTAATCATCCAAAAAAAATCAAGCTGTTGTGAATATCTGTGGCCGGGGGCACAGATGTGATATATTTGTTGAACAGATGATAGGTTAAAGGCGATATAATAGGTTAAAGGCGATACATCTGTTCGGTGTCTTTTATGGCACGTGGTGAATGTTCTCTTTGGCCCGTAGTGCAAAGATGAACTGTTGTTTGGTATGATTATGCCCAAAGGCTGAATCTGGTATAATCATGACCGTTGGTGCTATATTGAATATCTTTGGCCCGTAGTACAAAGATGAACTGTTGATGTGCATGATTATGATCAGGAACTGTGAATTTGTATTATCTTGACTAATGATATTTCAGATGATAAAAGTTGATGATGTTTTTCCTAAAAAGAGAACCGAGTAGACATTATAGTCTGCATTATTCTTCTAATAGATTACTCATTCCGCTGCTATTATTGATCTGAACGTTGTTTAAGAATTTAACTGCAGTTTTTGATATAAACCTTGTAGTCTATTGTATTCTATCAAGAACTCAACTGTTGAAGACTAATGATAATTTATTCGTCATTATCTTAGTCATGATATTCTTTACTGGGCTATTTGAGCTCACCCTTTCTTTTGTTCCATTGTTTTACAACAGGAGATGAAAACATAACAGGGTCTAGCCGGGGAATGGAGTGAGGGTCCGAGGAATAGTTATCATAGTCTTCACGTTTTGTAAAATAGTGTGACAATAATAGTGAAGACTTAGTTGTGTATTATTATACACTGTATTGTTGTACGTTGTGCTTTGTTGTAATAATTTTGTTGTAGTATTTTGACGACTCAAGTTTGGGCTGTGTGGGCCCAGATTTGGGGGCGTCACAGTAAAGGTATCATCAGCTAAGAGTGCACAACTATCGGTTTGGTCGGTTTTGTATTTAAAAAAATAACTAAACCATTTAAATCAATTTTAAAAAATAAAAACCCAAAATTATATAAATTTTTACTTCGTAGTCGGTTATCGGCCTATTCGGTTATCAGTTTTAGCGAGATTGGTTTGTTCAATTATACAACTTAAATATAAGGGATAAAATTGGACATACCTTTGCAATATTAAAAGTTTGTTTATAACGAAGCAGATATAGTAGGACACAACAAGGAAACCTGTGACATGAAAGGATGTATGTTGCTACCAATTAATAAATATTGGTTGAACAGTTTGATACACAAGCTCTGCAACAAACATCGATGACAACTACAAAAGTAGCATTATATATTAAAGGAAAATAAAAAATGAAACAAATAACTAGGCAATGCTTTTATGCTAACAGACTAAGTCTACCGATAGTGGCAGTGGATAAAAACAGAGTAACTGACAATGCTCTACAAGGTGATAGATTAAATATCTAAATTGTAGACCAAACCAAGGGTAGGAAAAGGGTAATAAAGAACTATATAATTATATAAAATAAATAATTATTAGAAAAGTATATAAATTATATAATTATATTATAATTTTAATTAGTTCGACCGGTTTTTATTTTTTGTGAAAATCAAACCAAAATCGATCGGCCAAGGTTCGATTTTATGATTTTGTAATTTTCGGTTTGATTTGTTAACAGTTTAGTTTGGTCGATTTTTCAATTAATTTTGATTTTGTGTGCACCCCTACTTTCAGCAAAAAGTCAAAAATTTATCAAATATTTCAAAAAATTAAAAAGTATGTTTCTCTTGAGTTCTCATCTTAACCCATTTCCTATGATCTCTTTAGAATCTTAAAATTGAAATGTATCACTAAATTTATTAATAAATAATAATAGTGTAGATCCTCAAAACTAAAAAAAGGAGAAAAAGTATAATAGCTGCCTGCTGATGCAAAAAAAGAATTACAAGGGTCGGGTGAAAATATCTTCTTAGCCTAATATTATAGGTAACAAATATAAATGGGGATAAAATGTATGAACTTATAATGCAAATCACAATCAAATGATTTTCGGATATGGGGGAAAAGAAAAGGTGAGTTGGATGGATACGAAATCCAACCTCTTGGACCCCACTTCTTTATTCTCCTTCACTTCTAAATTCCTTTCCACCTAAAATTCAATCTCCCTCCCTCCCTCCCTCCCTCCCTCCCTTTCCTTTCACGCCTGAACCACGTATACAATGCATTAGTCTTCACAAGACATAATCAAACTTTTTGATTAACCCCTTTTTCCAAATCTTATTTTACGGGTAAAGCAACCCACCTTTTCCTTTCCCTATTTTATTTTCTAATATTCTAACGCTTAAATTCAACTTTAAAATCGAATTAAAGTAAAGTTTTCTGTTTGACTTGGTTGACCTGTTGAGAGAGAGACACGTGTGCTTGCTTGGTGTCTCTAGAAATAATGTGCAGATCTAATTTTATTTTAAAAACAGAACAGGAAGTAAGTGATTGTCAAAGTTGAGGAAATTGAACCAATATGAAATACACATAAATATAATTAATGTTTCTGTGAGTGAAATATTAATAATTTATATTATTTTATATAATAATAATTCTCTCAAAGAATTGTCAGTAATTCAAATACGCGCGAAGAAGTACGTAAAGTGACTGACAATTCTATCCTTATTAATTACGAGTTTGTTTCAGAAAGTGTGAGATCCTCTCTTCTCATACACACATATATAAACATATATATATGTATATTCCCTAGTCTGAAAATAAAGAATCAAAACAAAGGATCTGAGCTCGTTTTTAGAGAACCCATGGCCATACATACATTTATACGTAAGGTGTGGCAGGTTTTTGCATTACCGGAGCAACAAAGATCTTGCCGTTATTTCACGCGCCGTATCCAAAACGTCGTCGTAATAAGAAAAATAGGGGGCACAGCTCGCACCTTGTTGCGTTTACTTTTTGGCGTTTAACTAACGTTATCCCGAACCTCAAAACAGGTTTGTGAGTGCCGAACCTTAGATTCAGAGATCGTAATCTAACCTACACCTACACTTAAACTACACACCAAGATAAATACAGCTATTTTAACGAGTAATCCCCTCAATTTCAAGGAGACTTTTATCCAGGCTCTTTTCAACCGCGATCCGAACCCAAATTCGTTCGTTTGGTATTTTGGATTCATTTTTATTTTAAACTTGTGTATATGATGATAGTCCTCTTTTGATTGTCTGTGGCTTGGATTTTATTACTGATTTCCTGGAATTACATTATAATTTTTGAAGTTTCTTGGGTTCCAAATGTTGATTGATTGATTGAGCTCGTAATTTGTTCTATTTTTGCCTGTTTCTTTAGCTGTAATTAACTTTTATCTTGAAATTTTGTTGGCCTCCATCTGGCTGCTCATTGATTTGCGGAATACGAAAGATAGGGCATCGAGTTAAAACCTATAGAGGTAACTGCGTTTTCCTTCACTTTCTCAGCAACTAACTGAGCCTAGAGCTTAAGAGAAAATTGGGAAATGTTACAATAGTGAACTCAGTTCAAGCTTCTTTCAGACCGAGTTCTTATTTTGCAAATAATTCGTCCTTATGGTTTGTTGTTTGACTGCTAAAAATGAGTAAGGGAAAGATAAAATTGTTTTTGGTTTTTAAGTTACGGTCTTATGGGATCTTTATTCCCATTTTACTTCACTAGATTGAGTATAATAAAGTTGAAAGACATTTGGTCATTCCCAACTGTGTTTCTGGGTGAGGTCCGGACCTAGACTGGTATTATCCCAATTCCCACCATGATGCAATTTGGAATATTTACCTGATGCTAGTTTCTTTTTGTGTTCTATTTTGAGAAGCTAAACACATAAGGTCCACATGTTTTTTCTGATTTTCTGGTGCATTATATTGTGGTGCTGCTTCATTTTTATTCTACATGTTACTTCTTTTTCTATTTGGAGTTCCAGAGGACACTTCAGTTTTCATGGTTGTTCCTGTTTATAATTTTGGCTTTAATAAATAAATGAGATTTGTGGTTAATCAAGATATTTTGCTAAAACAGAGATGGAAGACCACCTGACTTTATTTGTTGACCGTCTCGTTACACCCACATCATTGCCACAAGTAGTTGGGGCTCCAGAATCTTCTACACAGGGTTCCTGTAGTCATGTGACTGGTTCTTCCAATTTGACCATTGGTATTGAGGAAGAGGGAGACAAGGGTGCTACTGGTGAAGAAGAACCACTTATTCAGACTGTTGAATGCCGCATCTGCCAGGAGGAGGATAGCATTAATAACCTAGAGGTCCCTTGTGCTTGTAGTGGTAGCCTGAAGGTATCTTTACCTGACGTTTGTTGTGGTTCAGTCCCTTTTATTTCCAAGAGGAACCCCCTTTTATACCTGAATTGATGTTTTTGTTTTCCCACAATGTAGTTATATGGTAATGGTGCTTTTTCTTTATGCATTCCCTGACGTTTTTATCTTTTATTGTGTATTATATATATTAGATTGACAATTGACAAATTGTTCTATGCAGTTTGCTCATAGGAAGTGTGTTCAGCGATGGTGTATTGAGAAAGGAGATATAACTTGTGAGATATGTCATCAAGTATGCCACTGAATATCATTTGGCTTAGTTGATTATTTCATAGTTATATTCAAATTGTTGTGTATGCTGTTTTTTCTGGCTGGACATTTTGTCTGATCTTAATAGAACAGGTTCCCTTGTTGATTTGCTCTTTTCTGATTGTAAACTTCATTACAGGGGATGTAATATTTTGGTGGTCACTTAGTTGCAGACACTTTCAGTTTTGTAGAATCATCTGAAGTGGTTAAGATTTATGATTCATATTTTTGCATCTACTTATGTTTTATGTTACAGCACGCAGTTTACATTTCTTTATCTACTGCATGCATATTGCCTCCCCATCAAACAAAAGAAACATTATCATACACTAATAAATCAAGGAACAAAGCTTTCACTTGTTCACTGCTTTTGTTTCCACAGCTTCATTTTTATGTAGGAAATCACTCTCTAATCCTTTCTATCACTTTTTGTTTAAAATAATTATCATTCTATAGATTCAGTTTTTCTTTCGACCTTAAGACCTCTGTTCTGCATGCTCTCCCTCCCATCCCCTACCCCCCCCCCCCCCCCCCCAAAAAAAAAAAAAAAAAACGAGAATCTTCCCACTTTTTTAGCTTTACTTATGTTTGCTGATGTGGATTTTTCACACTAGTCAACAACCACTCGCTGTGAGTGGAGTGTATTATAGGAACGTGTATCTCCGTTGAAGAGAGACTGATGGTTACATAGTAACGGGAAGTGACATATTATCCATGTTTTCTTCACCCATTTTTTCCTCCTCTCCAGTCAGTTATCTCCTGTATATCTCTCACAACATTCCATGTGGCAATGTCTTAGCAATGATACTAGTTGGAAGGAGCTAAACTTTTGGTTCTAAGTTTTAAGAGAGGAAATAGACCTGGCATGTGTAACCCAGTCCATGTATATATGGATGTTTATTTGTTTCTGAAAAGGTTTTTGGTCTATAAGTACTTTCGATGTTCAATCTAGACATTATTTTGAGTTTTATATAAAATTAATATGCTGATCTTTTGAGAGATTTTTTTTTTTGTTGATAAACAGCCTTATCAACCTGGCTATACTGCTCCCCCTCGTGCTGAAGACACTACCATTGATATCAGGCATGTATTATTGGTCCTTTTCTTTTGTATTTTTGATTAATTATATGATTTACAATCGACTCTTTAGATGGTTAAATCTTATGATTAACATGAAACCATCGACATTAAGTAATTATATTTTCATTTGAATTGTCTTTTGCTTTTGAAAACCATCGACATTCAATAATTATATTTTCAGTTGATATGAATTGTCTTTTGCTTAACTTATATTTCGTAGCCCATTATTGCTTATTCAACAAATTAAGCTTTATTCTTTGTCAACAAAATAGTTTATAATTTATATAATATATTCAAAAGATAAACACTACATTGTACCAACGCTTCTTTATTTTCCACGAAACTCCTGTCTTAGTCTTTATTTTTAAGCAGAGGAAAAAAAAAGGTAGTCGTTTTTTTTACTCAGTTTTTAAATGTGGCGTAGAGATTTGCAAGAAGTATTTGTCATCTTTTATATTGTATGCAGTCAAGTATTTTTTAACCTTTGCATTATTTGTATTATTTTACCTTTTCTCATGTCCAATCAAGACTTTACTAGAGATATACTGGCTGTGTGCCCATGTTACATCCTCACCTTCTAACTTCTCAAAAGTCCATTGATCGCATACTCATTTCCTTTGTGTTATCGCTAATATGTTGCAGTACCATCATGTCAGCTACCCTTATTCTGTTGATACTTTCTAGCTTTTCAACATTTTTCTTCTAGGTTAATCATCCTGTAGACCCTACCCAGCCAACATGCTTTCTTTTCTTGTATTATACATTATTCTAGAAAGTGTGGATCCACTTCTAACTGGCCTTTATATCCTTTCATAAACCAATATCAGAAAATTAATCTATTTGATTAGAAGTGCTAAGTTGCTTATTTTTATCTCGACTCTATTTGAACTTGATTTTGTTCCTCACAGTGGGGCTTGGACAATTGGTGGCACTCCTTTAGATTTGCATGACCCTCGACTTTTGGCCATGGCAGCAACAGAACGCCATCTTTTGGAGGCTGAATATGATGATTCTAGTTCCAGTGGAGCTGCGTTTTGCCGCTCAGCTGCTCTAATTGTATGCCTTTTGCAATGAATTCTTACATAAGTTTCAAATAAAGAATGGCTGTTGGACTTCAAAAATGTTAATAGTACTAAATGTATGAAAGTATAATGCATTGAGTATTGTATTTTTCCACCGTGCTATAGTTTATAGATAGTCCACCCTTTAGCACGTCTTTGGGGAAGCTTTACATAATAAGATATGGCATGTGATGTTCTTTCTTTATTCATCCTGTGAATATTTTTCCTTCTCATCTCTATTATTTTTATAAATTGATGTTAACTTGACAACTCTATAACTAGGGGTTAGTCTGAATGTATGATGTGCTTTAAAGTGAAATCTGATACATTTTTTGGTTTGTCATATTATTTTTTCCTATAAATTGAATAAATGTACGATTCTTGGCAGTTAATGGCTCTTCTGTTGTTGAGGCATGCGCTAACCATTGGAGATGGTGATAGTGATGGTGATGATGCTTCCACTTTTTTTGCTGTGAGTAGGATCTTTACCATTCTTCTTCTACCATACCCATATCATTCTATTATTGCTGTACTGCACTAACTGATATGGTGGTTGTGTTTTACAGCTTTTCTTGCTTCGTGCTGCCGGTTTTCTTCTTCCCTGCTACATCATGGCCTGGGCTATCAGTATATTGCAGCGTCGAAGGCAGAGACAGGCAAGAGGCTTTTTGGTGTTGTTAATCTCATATTTTATTGAACTTCATTTCCTTTTTGTCTCCAAGTAATCATCTCTTTGCGTAAGAAGAAAATGTGTGCTTCATTAATGAAAAAAAGTGGATGGTGGATGAAAATCATTGTGGTGAAACAATTTCTTCGACAAACGAAGCTAGAATTGATGAATTCTTAAACTACAGTAATAAATGTCTATACGTGTAAACCTATTAAATAGTTGTTGAAACATTCCTCAAAGTAGAGATATATCATAAATAAGTACAAGATGTAGAACATTCAAAATTATAAAAAAAGAAAAAAGAAAGATCTAGAGTAACCCAAATTTGCACCAGATAACTAGTCTCCCTCCATCCCAATGAAAGTGAGGTGGTTTGACTTGCACATAGTTTCAGGAGGGGTAATGAGTGCTTTACTTTTTATTGCATCCATTGACTAGAGAAATTACAATCATTGGATAAAGAGATGAATGGTTTAGAAGAAATTAAGCTCACTTATTTGGGACATCCCAAAAAGATAGGAGCTCACTTAAATTGAGAACGAGGGAGGATTAAATAACTTAAGTTGCTACAAAGATTTATGTATAGTTGCTTATTCAATTATAGAGATGGTGTAAAAATCATTACACTACAGGTAGTTATGAAATTCATAAATGGTTTGTTTCAACTTTACTTCTCAAACATCTTCACAGTTTAAGGAGACTTGTCCGGTATTTGCTTTCGGGTTACTAGCTATCAATTTGCACTTACTTTATGCTTATGAATGTCATAAATCTTTGTTGCAACTCAAGTTATTTCCATTTAGTTATGTCTGGTGCAACTTAGGTTACTAGAAATCTTGTTTTATTCTTCTTATTTGCTAATTCTTGATCTCTCTCTATTATATTTCTCTATATTGAATTATTTATTCATCCATTCTAATATTTTTCTTTTCTTATTGATCAGGAAGCAGCAGCAGCACTGGCAGCGACTGATGTTGCATTTATGGTACAGGCCGGGCAACATAGGGGTTTGCAAGTCACAATAGCAACTGGACCTCCGGTGACACCAGCACCTTAAGAACCAATTCAATAATATATGGTTCCCTTCCATTCTGGTAAATCATATGCATAGTTGACGCTGTAAGTGGTCGAGATGCATATTATTTATGTTTGGCTATAATTTCAACAAAAAACTTGGAAGTCATTTCTGTGTGTTTTGTACATAAATCCTCAAAAATTCAAAGCAGTTATAGCCACTGCTAGAGAAATTGTGTTGTTTGAGTATTTGTAAACTGAGATCACTGTCTCATGATATCTGAGTTGCATTTAAGCTTCTGGTGCGAGTCTTGAAGCGAGTTCTTCTGCTTGCATTAGCTGTTTATCTTCAACTTTTCCTTTATGGTTCATCATTGTACTAAACTGATCAGATATTTTTAAGAGTCTTAATCTTTTTTCATGTGCCAATTTGTTTTAATGGTCAGAAACATAGCAGCACTTTTTCTATCAAGGACTCTAACCGTCACAGTAGTAAGTTAATTCTTGAAGTGCTCATCTCATTGACTTTAAATAGGATTACATAATAGCAGGCAGACAAGAAGGTAGCAAATATTCATAGTATTCTGGAGGTAGCTTACTAAGCAACAGTGGAGGATCCAAAAGAATTAAATGAAGCAACAATGTGGTTTCAATCTCAGCAGCTAACTTTATGTTTAAGATGTGTGTTTTAACACTGGATAGGTGAATGGATATTACTTTTTAGTTTTAGAATTTAGAGTGTTTAAACACGGTTGTGAAGATGATTTTCGAAAGCAACAGCTCGTTTTTTTTTTCTTTTGCTTTAAAACTGCTCTAAATGGAGGAATCCACGTAGTAGTGTTTATATTTTTGGCCGTTTCGGCCTGGACCAAGACGAATCCATCTCCTTGATAAAAAAAAGCTAAATAAATATTTCTCAAGCTTCCCCCCCCCCCCCTCAAAAAAAAAGAAAAAGAGGTGGACTTGATAATGAAGTTGAGTGATAAAAATAAAGAGAACTCGCCTGGCGAGGAGGCCAATATGGGAAAAACTGTGGGGTTCCGAGATGAAAATGTAGATCGTTTGGAGCTTCACAAAAGAAAAGCATAAAGAGAAACCCATTAAGCACAAGAAACCAAGGAAGCCAAGACTGAGATTTTTGGTGCATGGAGATGAGAGCTTGGAATTCTAAAGTAGGGGGGTCGAGCATAAAGCAAGTGGTTGGTTTATATGTTTGGAGAGGTTTCTTCTATTCCCTTGATTCTCCCTCCCTCCCTCGCCTTGAGCCCAAACATGTGTACTTCTGGCTTTCTTGCAACTGTAGCAATCTCAGCTTTGGCTGTCTGTCTTGTCTTGATTCTAACAGCCAATCTCATTCCACATGGTCATCAAATTATACAGGCAAGCATCTGGCGAATCAGCTAAGAGTTGATGAAGACAGTGGATGGATCATTGTTTAGGTTAAAAAGAGCAATGCAAATGATAGAGGTGTAGGGAACCAATATAAAGATTCTTGGCTTCCCAAGAGTTGTGTTCCAAGTTCCAACTAACTTTTTATTCAAACCTGCCAGTCAGAGTCTTCTAAAGCAGCCTTGTATTGCTTCTATGGCAAGCTTATGATTGAGGTGAATCTGTAACTTCTCTAGATGTTTTGGGGCCCTCTTATGCTTTATACCTTTAATCTTGCAAATCCCATAAAAGATAGACCACTGGCTTATACAGGGACAGGGCATAAGAAAGAGAAGTCACTCGTAGATAAAGAAACCACTTATTCTCTCCTCATTGCCTTGAACAAGAGAACAACCAACTCCCAATTCTTCTTGTTCTTGTAGGGTAGAAACATCAAACATGCGTGTCCCTTCTTGTAGGATGGTCATCCTTCTTGTTTGTATTGGGTTTCTCTCCATTCAACTGGAGCAGGTCTCTGGCCTCGAAAGCAAGGATCTTGCTCTAAGATTTCTCAGAAATTCGCGGATACTGAAGGGTGGTGTTGTTGAGGAACTGCATGCGAAGTTAAATTTAGCCCCTTCACCTTCAACCATGTTAGATCCAAATCATTTGAACAAAAGAAGAGTTCGAAGAGGATCAGACCCTATTCATAACATGAGCTGATGCGCAGAATTTTATTTTCTTTCTGCTATGAATCCAAAATGGAAGAGGTCTGTGGGCGAAAGGAATGGCCTATGACTATCGTTCATGGATGGAAGGAGAAACTCGATGATGGCGGGCAAATTCTGCTTCCTTCGAAGAAGTTCTTTCAGAATAGGTTGGTTGGTCATTATTTTTTTATTTGTTTGAAATGAACCTTTTTGTTCAAACATAGCCGAAGGTTTTCTGTGAGCTAGCAACACCTCTATATTTTATAGGTTCTCACCAGATATTTAGCTGGCTCACATACACTCTATATAGTGCTTTTTTTCAAAAAATTCTTTCCTTGGAAGAATGAATGATACATTTTCCAGCCTTGGCAACTCTGTTTTAGGATTTCTTTATGTTGTGCTATTACACTATACAAGTACATATTAATTGAATCAAAACTTTGAGACATAATTTTAGCACACTTTACATTTAGACTGGTGGTAATCGGACTGGTAAAGAACTAAATAGCTGAACAGCCATTTATAGAAATGTATACAACAACAATCCTAAATATAGAACATGCTTTTTCTCAAAGGACAAATAAATTAAATTAAAAATATAGAGCATCCTACAAATCAAATGTAATTTACAAGAGGTTAAGAATTGGTAACAGAAACAGAGGCAAGCAGACCTACCAAAATCAGGTTGTCTAATTCCGTTATCAATGTCATCACTAATTATTACAGGAACACAATGAGTAGCTATGGCATCAAAGAGGTGATTTGAGGAAGGGGGTGTCTTCGGCAATATTTAGGCAGAATTTGGATGACGCCATCCCTTGACCTGCTTGATTGATCCCATTTGCTCGAACACTTCCAAATGTCAAGTGTACGTCTTTCTCGTCTTTGGGAAGATAGTATAATTCTTGGCAAATTGCTCCGCCCATAAGATAAATCCAAACCATGCTTGAGAATAATACACACGAATTAACTACATCACTAGGGAAAGTTCAGGCAGGATTTCCGTCCAATGCATAATTTTATTAGTTTAGGGGAGGTGTGGTTGGATAGAATATCTCAGCATATGAAAGAGATTGTTAACAAAAGATGATATATATATACACACACACACACACAAACACACACACACAAACGCACACAGATATGGGGTATATGGAGTCCCCTTGAACAAAAATTACAAGCAAACTCTTATTCATTTTGCTTCTAGAAGTATGCCTCAGTGGTTTAATGTTATAAATTAGTAGTTATTTAACTCGGACATATGAAAAGACAATGTTACGCTTTATTAGAAAAAGGAGGAGAAGGCGGCATCCCATCATAAATTCTCAAAACATTAATAAAAGGCTGCAGACAGTCACAAAGATAAAGTTGTGGAGCACACAATTTGAATGGTTGTAAATTGCCTACTTTCAGTCAGAGTGCAGGATGCAAAGAAAGCAAGGAGGGGAGGTGGGGGGAGAAGGGGTTGGGAGGAGGGGGGGGGGGGGGGGGACAGAATAGAATACCCATGATATAGAAATGTTCACGAAGAAAAAAAAAAAACCCACCTGTATACCTTCATCTGTGAAATGCAATGCCAACTAAATGAATGGCTTAACAGTATGGTGCACCTACTGGAATTTGTTAAGCTGCTCCGGGAAGCAGGTAGCTTCCTAAGCATGTATGGGTATATATTTGCTAGTGTATTAATACATTTGTTAGTCAAACATAGCTTCTAATTCTTATAAAGTTTGTAATTAAATGATGACTTCAGTTGAGTTTTTTTACTTTTTTAAAAAAACAAGAATTTCAGTTATGGATACTCTTTTGGTAGAAGAACAAACTGGTAGCTCGGTTAGCACATTTTCCAAAACTCTAATTAATATAATACTTCTGCCAATATTAATAGGCAAATGTGAGTAAATTATTGTTGAAAGTACTGTATCAAATAATAGACATTGTATGTTTTTTCCCCCAACTGCACTGAAAACTTTTGTTTTAACAAAGATAATTTATGTCTGTCTTACTTTATTTTCTTACGTAAATAGTTCAAGTACTCGACTAGAAAGATGGATAAATTTAGCAACAAAAAAAAAGATGGATAACTCTGCTTTTTCTTCTTATTCATCAGTTAGAAAGAAAATAGGCCTTATTTTATTTTATTTTTTTGCTAGTTTAATAGAATTTAACAATCTCGGCCTGTCAAGATTACATTCCAAGACTTCATGTATCCAAAGTCTTATGAGTAGTTGTTTTATTATCGAGTTATGGACTTGTTCAAACCAACCAACTAACCAGAAGAAATAGCCTTTTCATTTAGGGGTAACCTATAAATATTTATTTAAGTTTAATTTAATGGAGTATTTTTTTAATTTGAAGTTGATATTTATATTTTGAGTTGTGATATAAAATTCTCGAAATGAAGGAGTCTACTTGGGTATGTACGGACGATCCAAATATAAGAGGACCGCCATTTTTGCGTAAGGATAAAATTTCTACCCAAAAGGGATGCAAATTTTTTTATAATTTGGGCGTAGAATATAAGTCGCGGCGTTCAACAATAAGACTCAGCTGTGTAAATTGGACCCCAAGTCTTGTTGTATTTATCATCCGGCAGACTGGAATATCATTGTTCTTTTATCTTATATAGCCCAATTGGAATTGAGTTGGTTAATTCTGTTGCCAATTACTCCCCCGTCCCAAAATTATATATATATATATATATATATGAGCTCTTCACAGTAATATACATTATTTATAAATTAATTACAAGATTAGTGCATTCACAAAATAATTACAAAAAGAGTACAACACAAAAACCACGTCATCTTCATCTTCCACCTTCTCCTTTTCTCTCCTCCGCCTCCACCTTGGTATGAATGTCTGGTTGCCTTGGTATGAAGGTTTGGTTGCCTTGATATGAATGTTTGGTTACCAACTGTATTATGACAAAACTCCAGGTGTGAAGGTGAAAAAACTGCAGTTTTTTCTTCCTTCGCCACAACCGCCACCATCTTCTTTCGCCTCCACCACCATCTTCTTCCTCATCCTCACTTTCTCCCCCCTCGAAAAGTATGGCTTTATGAATCTGCACTATGAAAAAAATGCAGGTGTGGAGATGGATTGGTTATCTTGGTATAAAGGTTTGGTTACATTGGTATGAATGTTTTGGTTACCTTGATATGAAGGTTTGGTTACATTGGTATGAAGGTTTGGTTACCAACTGTATTATGACAAAACTGCAGGCGTGAAGATGAAAAAACTGCAGTTTTTTCTTCCTCTGCCACAACCACCACCATCTTCCTCCGCCACAACCACCACTACCTTCTTCCTCCGCTACAACCATCACCACTTTCTTCTACCTCCATCACCATCTTCTTCGTCCATTTTCCAACCAGCAAAGCTCAGTTTCTCTATCAAACCCAACCATTGCTTTATAACCATTAGAATGTACGTATTTGCAGTTGGTTGCCAAACCTTCAGACCAAGGTAACCAAATCAGAATATAATGGTAACCAAACGAAGCAGCAGCATCTGAAAAAAAGTCTTTTTGTCACTTTCTCTCTCTAAATGTTGTTTTTCTCACTTTTCTCTTTCTAAATGTTGTTTCAGAGGAGGAGGGTGTGTTTCACGGTAAACGTGGAAATATGATGCCGACGATGCCGATGATGGAGCCGACCAAGATGTTGCCGGAAAGGTAGAGAAGGATGATGAGAATTCTGCAGAGGAAAATAGTTAATGGAAGAAGAGAAAGAAGAATGATGAAAAACTTTAATGGAAGAGGAGAGAGAATAATGATAAAGGGATAAGACTACTAATTTGTAAATAAGAATGTAATAGTAGTAATTTGAATTTTGAATTGTACAATCAATTAGAAAACATGAGCCACATCAGCAATCTATTAAATCACTCAACTAAAATAAAGGAATAAAAATACATTAATTATGTAATAAAAAATTACATATGCACTAAATGTGTAAATATTTTTTTAGTACACTGTTGTTGTAAATTTTTTCAAAATTTACTATAAAATGTAATTGTCCCTATATATATATATATATATATATATATATATATTATTCCAAAATTAAAGATTTATTTTGAGATATAAAATATTATAATATACTCAATTTGCCCTCGTCTATTATATACGTTATTTACAATAAAATGACCGATGTTAATATATTTTACATGATCACTGTTATACTTCACATGATCACGTAATTAACGGTATTTCACATTATTATTTTACTACTCATTGGATTAGAAAAGTAATTGGAAATTATTGAAAGATGACGAATGAGTTAAGTTCGCCGGCAATATTCCGGTACTTCGATGGTCTTACTTCTCAAGTTAATACTCCAAAGTTTGCAATACGTTTGCAATATATGAATATATTTTTAAGTAAAGTTGAAAGTGAATTTTTTCTCTATAAAAACTGTTATTTTTAAAATATATCTCTAATTTTAAAACAGATAGAGTATATAATTAAAAAGTATTTCAAATTCATGAATTTAATTAATATCAGAAAAAGAGATCAGAATGTTGAATAAATGTTGTCAATAAAGTGAAAATAAAATTTATGTAATAGTAAAATCTTACTTACACTCGAATCAAATAAATTTCTACATAATTTCATATTTTTATATGTTCTCTACATCTGTACGGCTATATTTATAAATTGACGATTAAATGACATTGTATTAAAAGTGACCTAAGATAACTTATCATAAATCGATCTAAGATACCTTTTACTTATGCACATATATATCTTTTCATTTAATTATTTAAATTTTATGAAATTCTTATTTTACTCCACATATTTTACACACGCAACACGTGTACCCCCGAGTACTAGTTTATATAAAGGAAAAAGATTATGCTCTTAATACTCCCTTCTGTTGCTTAACTTTTCTCACTTAAAATCTAAAAAAATTATAATAATTATCAACCAAATGGAACATGAAACCTAAAACTCCAATTTTTCAATATTAGCCATCAGGTGCTCATTGGCATGTTCGTTCTTAGTCTTAGGTGATATCTTTGCTCAAGGAGGACATTTGACAAGAAAATTATAGCCTCCTAAATCAAACTATAGACCCATTCCCCTTATGGGGTTGAAGCTAATGTATGGAATATACTTTTCTTTATTTGAATAGTAAGGGCCCACGTATTGTAGTAAACGTTTTTCCCCTATAGACAAATTGCTTCCATCAAAATAGCTTATGTTTTGGTATAGGCCCAAATACACATCAATCAATCCAATGGGCAATGTCATTACTTAAAACCATCCGTCATTTAGCGCCATACCGGAGACAATTGAGATACTTTTGATGGGCTAACTTGATATGAAACTGCAAAGTAAATAAAAAAGTCTTGAATGAAACTTCCCAGTGAGGATTAAATCATTTTCTATTGAGAATGAAAATTTTGGAATGCGATAATGTCTTGGCGTATATTTCAATAAAGAAAAAGAGAACTCTTGTTACTCGTTAAGTCTTTTGTTCTTTCTTCTTCTATCTTCTCTGTTTTTTTTTTATAAAAATTGATATTTTTATATAATTTTTTAATATTTTTATGATATAAAATTTAAATAAATTATCGTTATATATTTATAACGATATTTTTATAACATTTATTGTATAAAATTATTAAAAATATGCGTAAATTTATTATTATTATTATTATTATTATTATTTTTTTTTTTTTTTTGAGAAGGTGAAACTTTCAATCAAATAAATTGGAATTTGTTCAGTGACCAATTGGTCCTGGGTGATAAGGACAACAGGAAAAGGAGGAAAATGATGTCCTCCCACTTTGAATAGATGGGACAATTCACAGTACCATGCGGAACATTCAATTTCATTTGCTTAAAAAAATACTATTGTTTAACCAACAATGACATACCCTAACTAGCTACATGAGTTTGTGAATTGTATTTGTATGCATGCATGTGCATGTTATTTATCATAGTTCGCATTTTGTAGCGGCTCATCATGGTCTCATGTGCATTAAACACTCCTTTGCTCAATTGTTCAATTGATTTAATCAACTCTAGATATGATGGATTCTTACTTATTTATTAAGAGTCAAGTGGCTATCGATAATTAATTTAGTTTGAAATTAATCAAAAGATTTGATATCCACTGATATTAAAATTATGGTGTATAATTTGATATTACAATTTGAGTATAAATAGTATAACATGAATATAAAATTAAAAAATTATATTTATATCAAAATTATTTTATATGTTTTTAATACATACATGTATACCTTAATTTAAAATAATACAACAAATAATATAAAAAGTTTGGTATAATTATGAACATGACATGTATTATTGTACCAACAAAAATAATGAACTTGAGACTAACACTACAAAAAAAATCCTTATTTTCGACTTAAATTTCTGTTGAAATTAACCATTTTTCTTTAAAAATAAGTTAATTATGAAAGAAATATTTGTCAAAAATTCGGCCAAAAATAACATTGTCAGAATTAATTATGTCGAAAACAACAGGATATTTTCGACGGAATTTAAATTCCGTGGGAAATATGTTATTTCTCACATAAAATTCCGTCAGAAATAACTTTTATTTTTAAAAAAAATAATATATTTTTCGTTTCTTTACAACAATATATTAGTAAACCAAGAAGAAATGATTTATGTCATCAGCGGGCACCTAAATGAACGTAACTTGTCAGTTCAGTAAGAGACTGAAATGCATGCTAATTTATATCATCAGCTGGCACTTCAATACCTAATTTTTTCATTTTAATAAACAATAAATATACACATGAAACTAGCATACAAATGTATACCAACGTAACGTAGAGCGTAATTCCTAAAGCAATCACTCTCAGCTGCATCTAGTTTCTAGACTTACAAAAACTAAAATCTGAACGATCATTACCTCCAAAATTGTCATGCTTTCCAACAAATCAATTTAAGAGAAATGTGTAGTATGTCCACCCCAAACTATGTCTATCCAACCACCAGTGTCCTCCTTCAAAACATCCAGTAAATTAGCAGCTTCTTCAATTGTATGAAGAATGTCAATCATAAGAGAGTAATGCGTTGGGTTTGAAGTAATCAAATAACCACTTCTACGGAATTTCCCCCCAACCACGAGGTCTATTTTCATATATACAAATACATTTAGAAAATTTCATAATTATGAGCTATATGTGTACTAGACGAAAAGAACCAGCAAGTGAAGAACTTATTCACAACACGCACATAACACAAGGCAACAGTAGTTGCTTAGCCGATTTCCAATGAAAATAAGGGCACGAAATTGCTTAGAGAACCTCGTAAGATGTTTTTTTAGTACATTTATTTGTCTATCAAAATAATATTAAACAACAAATTCTGCAATTTTCTATAAGAATATCCAAAAGATGAAGAAACCATACTTCAGGGGCTGTATCGACTTCGGCTTCACATATAGGAATTTCATTCCTGCTAACAATCATAAAACATGCTGTACTAGTCATGCTGATTGATCCTTTACCCTAAATTATATCAAGCTGCGAAAAATAAAACCTTAAATGTTAATGATGTGGAATTCATAACCCAAGGATAAAAATAACCCTCTCTTATATACATCACTTAATATGACTATATATATACTAGGTAAGCATATATGTGCATACATCATACAAACCAAGAAATCTGACAAATTAATACAATTCAAACACTAAGCATATCTGATAATAAAGTTGCATAAACCAGGACTAGTGAATTGCTCAGGTATTAAAGAATACTTAAACCTCCTCTTCTTCAGGTTCTTTTTTAAGAGCATTTTTGGCTACACACGGAAAAGCAGCTTCCACATTGAATCCTTCTTCTGCAGAGGTCTCAAAGTATGGTATGATTCCCCTGGAGGCACACCATGCCCTTGCTTTCTTGAATCTTCTCAGAAACCTGTTTTTAGAAGAGAAGGCATATGTACCCAATTAATTGTAAGAGCCAACAAAACATCATATGTGGAAGCTAAAGCAGGTCAAAATGAAGGAATATCAACTCACCACCCGACTATTGCCACCATCAACATCTATTTTGTTCCCCAACACAACAAATGAAAAGTCAGCCGGGGCTGGCCTGAAATTCAAAGCCGCACAGTGACGGTATGTTTCTGTAGAATTTTAAGTCATATCAGCAACCGAGAGTTCACTAATCACCTGAATCAGAAACTCCTTGCGCCAGTTACTAAGATTGTCAAATTATTTCATGACATTCACGTCATAGACAAGAACACAACAATCTGCCCCTCGCTACATTCTCTCTTTTAAACATCTTGATAGCACAACTCATAGTCATTCCAATAGCAATTACTAGCCAAGAATCAAACATCCAGCCACAATATTTATATAAAGATCTCATCTTGCGCGTATAAACATACACATTCAATCTGTTAAAGTTCATGCCCTTAATATTATCAAATACAGTAATAATAATTAATGCTCCCTAAACTTGAATTAAGTTGATTAGGAAATTTCCAAAAAGAGTGTCCACTTCTGAAATTTGAACTAAATTCGTTAGAGATCTTGGCTATCGATCAGGTTCCTTTGTTCAGTGATTGCTTATTATCTATATGCATATAACATGAATAAGCAACTCCATACATAAAAAATTCGCAGGAAAACATGAAGTTTAATAGCTCAGAAATACTTATAACAAAACCTAGAAAACATAAATAAAAACACATATTGGGATCGAAAATTAGCGTTTGACAAACGAATTTACCTCAAATGTTCGGATGAGTATCATGAGATTCAAAATGATTTGCATAATCAATAGAGAGTAAGGATACTTATCCAAAATGATTTGTTACTCTACTGTAGATTTAAATACTCAAATAATGCCACAATTAACTAATACATACCAAGTTAAATCATATTCAATGCCAAAGAGACTCGATACCAAAATCTAGAATATTAATTACAACTCCAATAATAAATAACTCTAAAACATATGTCAAAATCTCAGTCTAAACAAAAATTTAAAACCATTTAGATAAAAAGAGTTCTCATTACACTAGCCTTTGATTTTTTTAATTATCTTTTAAAAGAAAAATACAACATGAGTCAAATACTCAATATAAATATAGTGTCAGAAACAATAGAACTAAAATGAATAATTCAATAACCTGAATTAAAACAAATAAAGCTAACACAATAAATAGTAGACTAAATCAAATGATTAGACGTTATTTTAAATCGTATTCAAAATAAAATAGAAATATATATTGTCACACAAAAGAGTCAAAATAATGCTATGCAGGTGTAACATACATCAAATTGACCGAATCTAAATGCATATAAAATCGGAAGGTGTGTTCAGCACAAATATCATCAATCCGCATAACAGAGCAAAAATCTAGAGTCGACTCATACACCTCTCAAAATAAAATCATAATATGACTAACTCTCACCAAAGCATAATATGGAGACGTCATGAACTAATCACACCGCTAGGGAATATGTCATGTCTCGGTGTCAAGAGGACATGTCTGTGGTATCCCATATGTGGTTATAAATCAGATATATCCTACGGTATATTCTAATAAAGATATAATGTCACAACACATGCATCACAATACCAACAAAAGGAATTCTAATAAGTACATGTTAAACTGAAAAAAATCATCAACACAAAATCTCCAAAAAATATATTAACATGTAGATTTCTACAAAGATCAAAATAATACTAAACATGATAAACTAGTTCAAAGAGTACATATATGAGTTCTAATTAAACAAGGTTATTAAGCCCGGACCGGACCGCCAATTCGACCTGTAAAAATTGAAACCGGTCAGCATTCCGGTCTGATTCAAACAAAAAAAATCAGTTTTGATCAAAACTCGGAGACCCAGCGGTTGAACAAGTCGACCTAGTGACTTGGTCACCGATTTTACCGATTTTCTATCTCTTTTTAATTTTTAATTTTAATTTTTTATTATAATTTAAGCCTTTGAATTTAATTGAATGTATCCTTGATTGAGTTTTGAGTTATGATCATAATTTAATATTTTTCTTTTCATATAGATTTAGTATTTATTTGAATTGTATAAAGTAAATATTGTACAAATATATTTAAATTTTTTTTTACTGAATTTGATTGAATGTATCTTAGAGATATTTATGTTCACTTGTGTTTGATTTTATTAATCTTGAGTTTTGAGTTATGATCATGATTTAATATTTTTTTTATATAGATTTAGTATTTATTTAAGTTGTATAAAGTAAATATTGTACAGATAGATTTTGCATATTTACTAAATTATATATATAATATATAATAATAATTAATATATTTAATTATTTATTATTTATTATATATTAATGGCGTCACTGGATTACTAACGGTTCGACCACTGGTTGGACTAGTGACTTATTTATCCGATACCTTTTTCAATTCGATGATCGATATGAGTTTAAGAACACTTGTTCTAAATATCAATACCAAAATAAAACTATCACATAAACTTGACAAAGAACAATAATGGGAAACAATATTAGAATATAACGATGAGCAAAATGAACAAACTAAAATTAAAGAAGTGTCGTTGAGGGAATACATAATCCGTATCTGAATTAAGTAATGTAATACCCAATATATTTCAAGTGTAATTCTTTATACTCTTTTTGTTCAAACTAATCACCAAAATAAATAAATTATAAATTGAAGATTAAATTAGTAATTCATAATTACCTTTTTATAAAACTGTTATTATTAGCATTATATTATTATTATAATATTATGTAAACTTTTAAATTTTAAAGTTTCAGATTGTACACTGTGGGCACCTCCGTGCTAAATAAAAACATGTAAAGTTTACGATATGAATCAATATCTAGTAAAATTATATTCTCACTTTGAAATATTTTGGCCTCCGTTCCAAACAATTCTCTAAAAGTTATTCAATTATTCCTTTGTTAGCTACAAGTTATACAAGTTAAAAGTTATATATGTCATTTATAACTTCAAATGATATCCTTCAGTAGAACCCCATTAATTAATCATATAAACTAATAAATCATAAAGCTCCTGGCATATTCCTTCCAAAACATTTGTTACAGAGTAAACTAAAGGTGTCTTACATAACTTACTTATGTGAATAAATATATAAATATAATAATCGGTGATAATATTTAAATATTATATTTATTTTTATCATGAAATAATATTATGTAGTATTAAAATTCGTATCACATAATATTATTTAATAATAAAAATAAAAATAATATTTAATATCATATCTGATTATTATATTTGTATACTTATCCAAGTTATAATACTTTCAATCAGCCACACAAAGGCAGCAAATCAAACCCGGCCAAAATATGTTATTATAATATTCATTGGTTATAACTCAACTGGCAAGTCTATTCCATGATTCAGTAAAATATATCAGGATTAATTACTTATTTATGATATCTAATTTCAGTAAATATAAACACAAGAGCAAATACCTTCCATCAAGATATTTCTTCTACAAAAATTAAGATTTTTAGTTCTTTTGCCTCTTTTTCAACGACGCAGGTTAACAATCCCTCTCTTGCTACTTCAGACGTTTAATTAAAATAGAGCAATTAATTAAGAAATGATTTAACCCTCATAAATAAAACTCTTTTATTTTAATTGGGTTCAAATAGTCTTAAGGCCCATCACTACCAATATAAGTATTAAAACAAAAATAAATTTACTAAGGCCCAACCCAAACTAAGACTTTAATCCAATAAATTTACAAAACTAATAACAACAATATAAGTACTCAAATTTGGTAAATTATTATTATTATTTTCGTTTATTACAGAAATTGAAGACTAACTATTAATTAGATGTAACGGAAGACCACAATGGAGGTCAAATCAACCGCCGCCGTAGCCAGAAAACAATGCCACCTCCGAAAACTAGAGTTTTTTATTTCAAAATAAAGGAGAGTGAGAGAAGACAGAGAAGGCTGAGGAGGAAGAGGGCTGTGAGTGAGAGGAAAGGAAAGGAGGGAGAGGGAGAGCGTTGGAGTGAGGGCTCGAAGGAGAGGGAGAGGACTGGAGTGCTGCTGTTGTTGCTTAAATTTTCTTTTTCTTTTAATCCGCCCCACTGCTTCTCTGCTCCTGAGTAATTTAAAATGCACTTTCAATACCGATTGGGATTTTTTTGTTGGAATTAATTTATTTTTTACGAAATAAATTTTGTCAAAAATATTCAGAATTAACTCGTTAATCAATTAAAATAATTCAATTAATTTAAATAAAATCTCTCTTTACTTTATTATATATAATAATAGATTACAGATGAACAAATTGCACACTTGATTATATGGTTTAGAATATAAGACCCTGCCATGCTAGTTTAGAATATAAGACCCTACAATGCATACAATATTAATACAGGAAAACAGGGGTTCCATGCATGGGATCAAAGCCAACCTAGCTTGTTAATTACTCTTTTTGTCCGATTTTATTTGTTTTTATTGAAATTTTATGATTACATTAATTAATTTTAAGATTAGTTGGTTAATAAATGTATTAAAAAATTTGAAATTTAAAAAGTTGACTTCGATAATATATTCTATGTATTTGTTTATGATAATATTTTTACGTCTATATGTAATAAACTTTGGAATAAATTTTGATTCCAAATATGATTAGTTTAACCATAAAAAAGTAATTATAATAAATAAAACGGGAACTGTTATTTTTATAATAATTTTTGTTATTTTTACATATAGGTCCTATTATTTACCTATGGTGACGATTATAAAATCGTCGCTATATACCTATGACTATATTTTATATGTTAAAATCGTTGGTATAAATTTATTACGACACTTTATATGTAAAAAATATCGTTATAAATCTATAATAACGATTTTAAAATCATCATTATAAATATAAAATAAAATTTACATATAAAAATAATAAAAAATATCATAAAAATATCAGTTTCCAATAAAATTAGACAAAGAAGTACATATAGGTAGATCTGTTGGTGAAATTTTCATCACATCATCTATGTTTATATAAATACACAACTGTAGGGGATGGGACAGGAGGTCCTGTCTCAACGGCACATGATTGTGTCACTTGGTTACATATGAATGTATGATATGATCGATAAGGAATAATATTTGTCCTTAATTTTGAGATAGTATTATTACATACACATGGTCCCCCATTTGCCAGTAATATACAACTTCCTTCCCTAGTATGTACAATTCTGCTCATGAGAATATTTAAGGGGAACTAGTTGAAGAAATATGCATACTATACATGCATGAATATACTTTTTCATTTTAATATATTTTAACTTTTTAAAATTAATTTTTGTGAATTCTTAAAATTTAAAATCAATTAAAAAAATTATATGATTTTAATAAATACAAGTATAATAATTATAAATTAACTAAAAAAATACTATTCATTATCATATTTGTTATTTTTTCAGTAATTATATCAATTGAAAATTTTATAAATTAATTTAAAAAAATCAAAATATATACATAATTTTGGAATAGATGTAGGGAGTACATGGTTGTTTTACATTGTAGATAGGAAAGAACACGGGGCCTCATGACCTTTTCTAGCATGCCAGCACTTGAACCTCATTACTCCACCATGCTCGCAGCATATGATCTTAAATGATGAAACTTCCTATCAAGCTTCTCCACGAAAAAAGGTTCATCCTTTTATTAGTACTTTGGAGCTGCCTTCAGGCAGCCTACATGTGAGAGAGGAGAGAGAAAGAAAGAAATACAAAAAGAGCATATGCATGTTTATAATAAATTCTTTAATTTGGTGTAAATAATATATATTGGTATTAAATCAGAAGAGACAGAGGAAAAGTAGTGGATAAATTTTCTGCTGGCTTGAACAAGTCGCTAGCTAATACTAGTGCATCGCGATTGATGGTGTTCATGGGTGAGTTATGGTTCCTTCAATGGCTTTACGTATATGCAAATTAAATATATCTTGGTCTTGGGTGGTCAGGATACATCAAGCACAACTACAAGTAGAAGACACAACCACACACACACGCACATATAGATAGAGGTTAGAGGAGGGAGTGCGCGACAGAAGTCAAAACCCTCCACATGCATACGTGGTGCATTTAATTAAGAGTTATTTGCAGTTTTCCCAATGCTGTGATCATGACTGACTATAGATATGAATTCGCTCCTCCTAAATTTCAACAAAATATTTATTTTTGATAAGGGGTCGAGATGGATTGAAGAGGCATCCTATCCTGTGATTTACTATTTTTCTACTCCGTACTCCATTTTTTTTTTGTTAGGCTTAAATATATTTTTAACCTCAAAGTTTTTCAAAATTTGAAAAATTAAATCTAATTAAATACTCCTTATATTTTAAATTCTAAGGTTAATATTGACTTTTCAAAAAAAATTTAAATATTTTAAGACTCACAATTGACATGATTCATTTAAATTTTGAGAACTATTAATAAATTTTATGATTATTAGTATATATATTTTAGATAGTTTATGAGATTCATAATTATATTGACATGAATCAAATGTGAATTTATGTTAATTTTTTAAAAATATTTAAAATTAATTTTTTTAAAATGAATATTGATCTTATAATTTAGAAAAAATATTATAAATTAATTAAGACATTGAACCCTAAACTTTCCATCGTCTTATAATTGTAATATTCTATCTTCCATTAATCATTTATTATTGTGTTTTTTGACAAAATCTATTTTAGAGTCCCTAGTTGAAGTAGGAATTTTAAATTAGAAATTATTCTTTGCGGACCAGTTTAAGTTTATTTATCTATAAAAGCAGCGAATTAGGATTAGTCTAAATGTCAAATTAATTACAGGGATTAGAGTGTGTTTAGTGTTTTTTCAGGTAAAAATTCTGTTAAAGGCCGGAAATAAATATTAAAGAATACTCCATATATCAAGACAAACACTAGATAAATTAAATTAATATGACCAGTTTAATTTCCATATAGGTCTTAATACTAAACATGGAGAGACAAACAGTGATATATTGACTCTAAATGAGATTAATGGCTTCAATGAGTTAGTATTACTTACCAGAATAGTTAATCGTGCCAGACAAATCTTACCTATCAATTAAAGAAGTCTTTATTACCTACCAGTGAATTATATCAGACAAATATTACCTATCAATTAAAGAAGTCATTACCTACCAGTGAATTATACCAGAACTTGCTTAGCAAAGAGAGATTTATTTTACTTAGCAGAATTAATGGTGAATTATAACAGAAATTGTACTTATTGAACATAAATCTGATCCATGCACTCAAAGGAGCTAGCTAGATTAAGAGGATGAGGTCTTTTGAGTTTGTGTATTAGTATTGTTTAGAAGAGAAAAATAACAACAAATCAACGGTACTACTTGGTTGTTATGCCAGATTCTCATTTTTTGCATGATTAGATGTGAATGTACTGTCACTTGTTTGATCCATTAATTAGAATAGACACTGACATTAAAATCATGGCATCTAAATTATGATCAACACAATCTTGCTCGATAATTCAGTTTATAGTATAACAAATAAATCAATACCTATATACGGGCTCGATTCGGGCTTAATTTGAAAAAATATGAGTAAGATTCAAATTCGTTAATAATATGATTTAAATTTGAGCACAAAAAATAGTTTGAATAAAAATATAAAGAGAATCAGAGTAAGATTATACTCGACTCGTTTATAATTTAAACTAATCGAATTTTTAATCATGATTTGATATATATTCTAATAGATACTCGATACATTCTCTTATAATATATACATAATTAAACAGATTTTGAATAATTAGTTATTATTTTTTTTATTTTATTTGTAATTTTAATTTTAATTTTATATTTGTACAGTGTACTAATAATTATACTTTCTCATTTCTAAGTAAAATAATAAGTTCAATTAATAATTATATATATTATAAATGTAGTTATTATATGTGGAGACTCGAATTCGAGTTTGAATTTAAAGTTCACGAGTAGTTTGAATATAATTTTATCCGAATTGAATCGAATTCGAATAACGAAAAGTCAAGTCGAGTCTAGTTGAATTTGAGTAAAGTTTAATTTCAAATATAGTTCAAATCCGAGTCGAATTCGAGTAATAATTTAACTTTACAAGTCAAATACGAGCAACTTAGAATCCGAATCAATTCGATTCGTTTGCAGCTTTAACTATATATAACGAGGTATTAAAAGATCTTATCTAATAATTTTATAATTTTATCGAATCATTTTGGTTGATCATGAGTCAATACTTAATTAAGACCGAGTCAATATCGAGTCAATATATCATTCAAGACTTTTTATTTTTTGATACAATGTATAAACTTAATTTTTCGTATATTGTGAAATATATATTTGTATACACACACACACACATGAATGAATTGTGGTCAATATATAAACTTATCGTATACCGTAAAATATATACAATTTTCTTCAACATTCTATGTATTATGTTAATAAAAAATGATAAACATATATATCAATAAAAAATATCAAATATTTGTGAAAAAAAACTATATAAACGAGCTTGTATCTCGCATAAGCTATCAAACTCATAATTATCCCTGTATTAAGAGATGATCAGTATCAAACTTGTATGCCCATAATTATCCCATTATTAAGAGATGACCAGTTCCATTAATAAAAAAATTCTTTTGATTAGAGCTGCCTCTTAATGAACACAACCTCATTGATCCTATAGTCTAGGAGTTTGAGGTAAAGTTACGTGCTTGGTAAGGCTGCAAATCGAACCAAACGGCTTGAACTCGATTCAGGATCGACTTAAAAAAATCTAAATTCGATTCATTTGCAGCCTTAACTATATATAACAAGGTATTAAAAGATCTTATCTAATAATTTTATAATTTTATTGAATCGTTTTGGTTAATCATGAGTCAATACTTAATTAAGATCGAGTCAATATATCATTCAAGACTTTTTGATACAATGTATAAACTTATTTTTTTCGTATACCATGAAATATATACTTATACACACACACACACACACACACACATACACATGTATGAATTGTGGTCAATATATAAATTTATCGTATACCGTAAAATATATACAATTATCTTCAATATTATATGTATTATGTTAATAAAAAATGATAAATATATATATCAATAAAAAATATCAAATATTTATGAAAAAAACTATATAAACTAGCTCATATCTCGCATAAGCTATCAAACTCATAATTATCCCTATATTAAGAGATGATCAGTATCAAACTTGTTTGCCCATAATTATCCTTATATTAAGAGATGATTAGTTCCATTAGTAAAAAAATTCTTTTGATTAGAGTTGCCTCTTAATGAACACAACCTCATTGATCCTACAGTCTCGGAGTTTGAGGTAAAGCTAGGTGTTTGGTAAGGCTGCACATCTAATCAAACGGTTTGAACTCAATTCGGGATCGACTCAAAAAAATACAAATGAGATTCGAATTCGTTAATAATATGATCTAAATTTAAATACAACAAAATAATTCGAATAAAAATACGCATAAAATATGAGTAAGGTTATACTCGACTCGTTTAGAATTTAAACTACTCGAATTCTTAATCATGATTCGATACATACTTGATTGATACATATTCGAATAGATACTTAATACATTTTCTTATAATATATAAACAATTAAACAAAATTAAAATAATTAATTTTTTGTTTTTGTTCGTAATTTTAATTTTAATTTTATATTTGTAAGGTGTAATTGTAATTATATTTTCTCAATATTTTTAAATAAAATAATAAATTCAATTAGTAATTATATGTATTATAAAAATAATTATAATTTGAAAATTTGAATTTAAACTTAAATTCGAAACTCACAAGTAATTTAAATATAATTCGATCCGAATCAAATTTAAATTCAAATCAAATCTGAATAATATTTTTTAAATATGACTCAAGTCTGTGTAATAATTTAAACTTAAGAGTCGAATTCAAGTGATTCTCTCTTTGAAAAAATTCGACTCGTCTGAACACTTTGTGTTTGGTAAGTTATGTTACCAAGTCAACCCCTATTAATATTCATAGCCGTTAATTAAGATCAGTCATCAATTACTGAAACTCCAGGGCGGAAGAGTGACTAGTAAACAGTGATTTCATTCATTCATTCGTTGAAAATTCAAAATTGTGGAGCAAGTATTATATACTCTATCATCACTTTTTAAATGTCATTTTTAAAAAATATTTTTATTTTTTAATATTTATTATTTAAAATTTTTAAATAAATATTAATTATTTAACTTTTAATATTATCTTAAATATTAAATATAATTTTAATTATTTTACTATTTTTTATCTAATAAATAATATTCTCTAATTATAATATAAAAATAATATAAATAATTCATATTATATTTAATATTATATAATTATTTGTTTAATATTTGTACATAATTCTAAAGGGCATATATTAAGGAACGCAGGGAGAATATGATAAGCGCAGCTATGGCCGGAAAATAATAAATGGTCATCAGCACAAAACTAGTAAAACAAAGTTTTCGAATTACCCAAGATTGATCTTTATCGATGTTTCAGTCGTTCTTGGATTTCTAAACACCAGAAGTCAAGCCCAAATGCTGATTCACAAATATAGCAACCAAATCCAAATGGTGAACAAATTACAAATTAAGACTCAAAAGAGTTCACTTATGTTCCAATTAAAAAGATTACATGAAAGGAAGTTTTGATATATATAATATCCAGTACATATGCGCATGAGATATATACTATAACGTACTTAATAGTACAATATATATATATATATATATATATATATATATATATATATAGTAGTTTAATGTACACTTTGATCTTCTTCCACATGGGAGACAGAGTATTGACAATGTTCTTCATCTGTTTGTGCTTATTCTACACGAAAACCCCCTATGATCAGTTCAAAAACGCTAGTTAAACCTCGAACTCTAACCAAAAAAAGACTAGTAAAATTATGGAAATTAATACCCAAAATTAACCACCTCTTCATCAGAATTCACAAACCCCATGAAAAGTTTGAGCACTTAATTAAAAAGACATGTTCATGAGAAGGTCTTCGTATTGGCCTTGTCCAGCAGCAGCAGTAGCAATAATAGCATCGTCAAAGAGCAATTTCTCTAGCAAGCTCAAATTAGGCTTGCTCTCATCATCATCATGGAATATTAATTGCCCCCCATTATTAGTTTGATCCGGAGTAGTGGTGAAGTTGGCTGCCTGATCATCCATGGAAACATCGGAATTAGATGAGTAATTGGAAGAGTTGAAGCTAAACAACGGCTCAAAACCCCCCTCGGGTGTCCTTCCTTCACTAAGAGTACTATAATCAGTTGTTCCAGTTTTATTATTATTATTGAAGGAAGATGAGTTATGAGTAGTAGTAGTAATCTCTGATGAGTTTGTTTGTTCATGATCATGATGATCGTGATCAGACGATGATTTTGGAGATTCTTTCATCCAGTTTTGGAGCAAGCGAGCTATATTTTCAGCACTCGAAGCATATAACGCTGTTGATGATGATGTTTGGCCTAGTGTTGGTAGTTGTGGTTTTGATGTCGATGATGATGAGGCTGCAAGGAAATTAGTAGTGGTTGAAGGTGAAGGAGAAGATTTTCCATGAAGGGACAAAGCTTCACAAAGAGCTTGTTTAGCCATGTGGATATCTGTTTGAAGCTTTCTCTCCCATTGACCCTTTGAGATTGAAGATGAACAAGACTCTGAATTTACTCCGATAAGATCATGTTCCTCATGGCTTTGACTACTACTCTTGTGCAGTTTCCTTTTCAAATGGGTATTCCAGTAATTTTTTATATCGTTATCCGTTCTCTGTGGAAGGTAGGAAGCTATGGCAGCCCATCTGTTAATTAACACCCAAAATAAAACAAAAATTAATTAATTCTAAATCTGTAAGTATATATTATTATATGATAAAACAAACCATTAATATTAGTATCTCTAGATCTTCCATCCTTATATTATATATGAACATTAATAAACAATTAATTATTTAAGAAACACAGAATATCCTAGCATAATTAGATGATATTGGGATAAGGGATTTCATAAAATAGATCTCACTATATAATCCAAAGATAGCTAGCAAGCACGAGTTTAATAATGACCTAACTAGCTCATGATCAACCGCATGAAATTCTTTGTAATTAAATTTTTTTATTTTTTTTATCTAAACCTATGACAACAGTATATTTCATCGTCGTAGTTCTATTAAAAAATAAAACTATGACAATAATACCCTAAAAACCGTTGTACGTTGAAAATAAAAAAAAAAAATATTTAGTTACTGAGAATCTCACCGCTCAGTTAGCTTATATTAATTAATTAAATTCTATTAAGATAGCAGTAATAATATCTATTAAAAAAATAAGATAGGTAATTTACCTGTTGCCGAGAAGAGCTTGGAGGTGGATAATCATCTTCTCCTCATGATCGGTGAAGTTACCGCGCTTGATACCGGGACGGAGGTAATTAGTCCATCTCAGTCTGCAACTCTTGCTGCATCTAAGCAAACCTGCAGTTTCAAAATTAACTAAATTCATACTCGGCGACAGCATCGAAGAGGAAAAGATAGCCAGGTAGATAAGTTTATTCAAGAAGACAGCTTCTAGCGCTGGAGTGGTAGCTAGGGTATTAAATACACTAGTTAATGACCATAACAAACAAACCCAAGAAAAGAAAAGCGAAATTACAGTAAGTTTTTCATTAAGAAATGAAAAAAAGGAAAGAAAACAAATGAGAGAGAAATGGATGAATTACCAGAATTGGTAGGAACAGCCCTCCAGTTGCCAGGACCATGTTCTTGAATGTAAGAGACTAAGATAATGTCCTCTTCTGGAGTCCATGGTCCTTTCTTCACTCCTATTTTCTCACAACAAGGCGGTCTTCCCATTTCCACAAAAAATAATTAGAAGACCTCAATTCTTCTTTCTTCTTCTATTCTGTTTAGACGGAAGAAATGGGGAAACAAGGCAAGGGTCTATATATGCTAAGGGCTACCCTGCACCTTCTATATATATAAAGATAGGAGTCAAGATGTTAAATTTAAATAAAAAAAAAAAGAAAAGAGAGAGAGAGAGACAGAGAGTAAGAGTTATCCCCTCCCTTCCCGGCCCCAGAAGAGTCGAGCGCACCGCAATGAGCATTTACTCTGTTGCTTGTTTGTTTCCCAAAGTCAGCCATTCCTACCTTTCCTCTTCCGACTCGCTAAAACGCGTGTCATTCAATATTTAATTAATTATCGTTTTATTTCTCACTATATCTATGCTGAAGTAACAACTTAATCGATCTCAAAAATTTGCTAATAATATATAAAATTAAAATACTTGAACTACATATATATTCACAACTTTTAAATCGATTGATTTGTTTGTTATTTCTTTATTGTGGTAACGGGAGACTTAATTAGGATATTGATGATGACCTATTTTTTGGAATTAGCCTCTAATAATTTTGTTCAAATCTACATAAACATCCACTTAGGTCGGCGACTGTAAGTACGCAAATTGCGTAGATTACTATGCTATAATTCGTATTAATGGAGGAGGCAAGAAATCTACAAAAAGTATGAAATCAGGCAAAATATTGGAGAAAGGAGAAGTATCGATGAATAACTATCATAATAACACGTGACAGAATTCTCAGAATCACGACGTAATCGTTGGTGTTCGAGAACTGTAACAAGTGTTTCGAGTGAATTCAAAATAGGTAACGTCAAGACTTTTGTTCACTCGATTAAAAGTTGATCACAAGTACCGCAATTCCTACCAACTTCTTTGTTTTGAGAGTGAGAGAGAGAGAGAGAGAGAAAGAGAGCTTTTAGGTGGCAAAAAATCCCCAAAAGTTTCAAAAGCCCATTCACTTGTCAAATGAATGGGTATTTATAAGGTCCAAGTCATGTGCCAGACACATGTCAGACGAAAAAAATTCAGAAATATCCTTAATGACAGAAAATTCTTAAAATACTCGTGGTTACCAGGGTAATGCCCAAATCATTCAATTCTTCTAGCCACCAATTCAATCCCCCAACCGATTCCCATCATGAGTTGTTCCCACGAGTTTTCTGCTTTGGAACTTGTGACAAAATCTCTCGAATTATGTCTTCAAGGTTTTCATCGTTAAGTTAAAAAAATCATACAAAATAATTTTACTGTCGAAAAAACGCATCACAGATGGGGCGGAGACCAACCCTAGGGGGCGAACTCTAGAGGTCCTGCTCCTCTTCTGCCTTGTTTCATTCGTTTTGTGTTTTCTTGTTCGATTTTCGTCTGTTTCTCTCGATTCTTGTTTCTATGAAAAATTCATTTGTCATATAGAAGTTAAGAATGATCGCTTTTAAGTCTTTCATAAGTTTACTTGGTTTCGGATTCATTAGTTATTCATTGTACCGCTTGAAACTCGTTTGAGATGGATTTTGATAAACGAAACATCAAACGGGCCCTAAGTGATCAACCCCTATGGGGACCAATATTCCATAATATTTTTTTTGTCATTTTTGGTCTTCATTCATTCGTTTGTTCATTTGTTCGTTATTTTTATTTTATTTCATTCAGTGTGAATCCTAATTTTATTCATGGGCTCACATTTGTCCCCTGTATGTGAATAACAGCTCGGAAGTGACAATCGTGTACAAAATTCAAGTTCTCAAAGAGTCGATACTATTTTTATCATAACCTTTGATCCGTTTAGAATTTTGGGGCCTGTAATATGTCGAAACGACGAACCCTACAAAACCCATCACCTCTGGCCATGACGGACACCGTAAAAAGCCTAAAAAGGCTTAAAAGCAGGTGTTTTGGCCTTCCGAAGGTTTTCGATTTCTTGGATTTTTTTTGGATTTCGTCATATTTTGATTATTCTTTTCATAATTAAGCATTACTAGCTTATTATTTAGTATTTAAAAGACGTTTTCACTCATTCTAGGGTTGAACCCTTCGTGAAATTATATTCCCCTAGAAGGATTTCTAGGCATCTGAATTCAAGGCCTATAAAACATCCGAACCTTAAGAAGCAAATCCCTAGGGCTGAATCCAAGGGTATGAATCTGAACCTTAAGGGGGAATCCCTAAGGTTTGTCACAGTTTGGAATAAATTTTGAGAGTACTTATTTTTTTTTGTTCCTTATTTCTTTTCGGAAGTTCAAATGAAGTTCACTAAAAAAGAGATCGTTGAAACTTTGCCTCAAGGCATGACCACCTAGAGTGGGAGAACCCTTATAGGGCGAACCATAGGATTTTCTTGCTATTCAGTTCCATGTGAACCCTAATTTACACTTGGACTCACATTTTCCCCCTCCACGTAAGTAGGCATGCATAACAGACCGGCCTGGCCTGGCCCGGCCTGGGACTGCCAGGCCTTGACCGTTGACCAGGCCGGGCCGGGCCTTTGACTTTTGGCCTGCAGGCCAGGCCGGGCCGGGCTTGACGCTCAAAAAAGGGGCCTGTTGAGGCCTGCAGGCCAGGCCAGGCCAGGCCTTGGGTCAGGCCAGGCCAGACCAGGCTTTGGGCCAAGCCAGGGCAGTCCAGTCCGATTCGATCCATTCAAACAATTTTTTTAGTAATTTTAAATATTATTCAAACACCAATTAAAATTTTAAACTCAATTGATGTATTAATTAAAAGTAATTTATTACAAGTTATAGCTTTCAAATTACAATAATGAAAATTATCTTTTTTATTATTATTTTACAAATGACTTTCTAGTTGTTACGCTAAGTATCTATTAAAATAAAGATGCAATGAAAGATCTGTAAGAAGTGTAGGTTGCTAGCTAGGTAAGGAAAATCCTTATATATTATACTAGTCAATGTGTTTTCATGGATTTCTTTATTTGTATATAAACAAACATGCATGAATGAACTTATTAAAATACGTCAATTTTATTTTATTTATTGAATGAATTGTTACAAAGATGAAGTTTTCGTCTACGGTGGGAGAATTGAAGTAGCGAATAAAGAAAATCTGCAGACTGGACTAAGCTTTTGGTGAACCAGGCCACGCCAGACCCAAGGCCAGGCCCAGGCCAGGCCAGGTCGGGCCAGGCCTCAGGCCGGGCCAGGCCTCAGGCCGGGCCAGGCCGGATCTGAGCCAAAAAACTGTGGCCTGTTCGTGGCCTTCAGGCCAGGCCGAGCCAGGCCAGGCCTTGACCAGGCCGGATCAAGGCCGGGCCGCAGGCCTTTTGTGCATCACTACACGTAAGTCACGTTTTGAGTGAATCATGTGCATGATATCTTCAAGTCGTTGAATCCTTGCTTTAGTTTTTTGAATAATTTTTTTGAAGTTCAACTTTTGCAAGTTTCAAAAGATGTAGTTCTTAGGAAAGGGATTCTCTATAAGGCCAAACTCTCAAAAGTTGAACCCTAGGAGGGCGCTCTTAGGATGTCTTATGCAATCATTTATCAAGCTTATTTGAATATGTGTTCATCTCTTTGCTTTCTCGATTTTTCTTAGACTGGGGTCCTTTGTGCGGAGATCAATTTACATCATTACGAAAATGTCTTTCTTTGAGGAGAGCTCCGGTTATACTTTAGGATGTCATAACTAATCCTAAAGGCTGAGCTTCGCTATTACGTACCTTGCTAGGGTTATGGTTTGTATTAATGATGAAGGCGAGAGAAATCCACAAGGAGTATGGAATCGGTCAAAAGATTGGATTGGGGAGAAGAATCGGTGAGCAACTACCGGAGTAACATGTAACAGAACTCTCAGAATCACGACGTAATCGCTGGTGGACGAGAGATGTGACAAGTGTTTCAAGTGAATTCAAGATAGGCAACGCCAATACTTTTGTTCACTTGATTCGGAGTTGATCACAAGTTCCGCAATTCCTTTCAACTTCTTTGTTTTAAGAGAGTGAAAGAACTTTTAAGTGGCAAAAAATCTCTCAAAGTTTCAAAAGTCCCTTCACTTGTCAAGTGAAGGGGTATTTATAGGGTCCGGGTCATGTGCCAGACACATGTCAGATGAAATTTTTTCAGAAATTTCTTTAATGACAGAGAAATTTCTAAAATACATTTGGTTACCCGAGTAATGCCTAAATCATCCAATTCTTTTAGCCACCAATCCAATCCCTCAACTGATTCCCATTATGAGTTGTTCCTACGAGTTTTTTGCCTTGGAATTCGTGACAACACCTATCGGATCATGTCTTCAAGATTTTCAATGTTAAGTTAAGAGGATCATACAAAACAATTTTACCGTCGAAAAAACTCAAAAAAACACATCACGGAGTGGGCAGAGACCAACCCTAGGGGGCGAACCTTAGGGGTCTCGTTCTTCTTCCGTTGCGTTTCATTTGTTTCATATTTTTTTATTCGATTTTAGTCTGTTTCTCTTTATTCTTGTTTATATGAAAAGTTTATCTTGTCATATAGAAGTTAAGAAGGATAACTTTTAAGTATTTCACAAGTTTACTTGGTTTCGGGTTTATTATTCATTCATTGTACCGCTTGAAACTTATTCAGGGAAGAATTTTGAGAAACGAAATATTAAACGAACCCTAAGTAATCACCCCTAGAGGGATAACCCTAGGGGGTCCAATCCTTAATCTTTTTTCGTCTTTTCTAGTCTTTGTTTGTTCATTTCTTCTCCATTTTTTTGTTATTTATTATTTTTGTTCTAGTTCATTCAATGTGAACCCTAATTTTATTTACGGGCTCAAAGTGACAAAGGTCATCATAGGACGCTTTTGATAAAGATAAGTCAGTAAACAAGATTAAGTTATTGGTTATTAAAAGTGTGTTAGTACTCTTAGTATAAAAATTATGTATTCAAACTCTTCTTACCCTTTTATATATACTTTTATAGTATTTTTCCTAGTCCCATTAACTTGATTCAGCTGTTATCTCCATCACATATGATTTAGTAATTCTCAGTCTCTCCAAGAATCTAAACATACCGAGCTATCGAGATTCATTTTCTTAGAAGCTGTTAACTTGGATAAAGCATCAACAATTTGATTATGTACCTGAACAACGCCCTGCATCATTAAGATTTCAAACATATCTATCATTTTTTTGACCTCGGTTAAATACTAGGCCATTTTTTACCCCAGGCTTCATATTTTCCTAGGACTTGTTTAACTACTAATTGTGAGTCAATTGAAGGCCTGCAACTTCTTAATGTCCAAGTTGCTCGTTAACCTCAGTCCAGCTAAAAATGCTTTGTACTCAAACTCATTATTGGTAGAATGAAATTCGAAGTGAAGAGCCTATTAAACTCAAAATGTTTTCAGGCTTGTAATAATCACATTCACACCATTTTTTTTTTGTGCTGTTGAGGATCCACCAACGTATAGTGTCTAAGTTAATTTGTGTTCAATTGGCATAGGTTCTAGTTCGACGCTCAAAGGCGTCTCTCATTCGAGAAAAGAACATTCCATCAGGAAATATGCCATGGTCTATCCTTTTATTGTCGTATGGGTCAAATATTCAATATTTTATTGGTTGAGCTCTACCACCTAAGCGACTAACCTGCTAAAAAGATCTTGTTTAAACAACACCTTCTTCAGGGATTGGTTAATCATTACCTTGATCGAACACCCTTGAAAATTATGTCTTAGTTTTCTTGATGTCATGATCAGGGCAGATGCTAATTTTTCCAGGTCGGGGTATCTGATTTTTACATCTCACAGAACCTGGTTGACGTAGTAAACATGCTTTTGTACCTCTCCTCCTCTCTAGTTAGAGTGGCTCTTACCGCCTTTGGGCCAGCCGCTAAGTAACAAAAAAATAACTCTTGAGATTAGGCTTTTGAGAGTATTAGAGGCTTTGTCAAATATTCCTTGATCTCCTTAAAAGCCCTTTGAGACTCATCGGTCTAAATGAAACTATGATTGTTCTGAGATCTATTTAAAATGTCAAAAAAGGAAAACAATGTTCAACTAGCTTCGAAATAAACCTCCCCAGGGCTGCCAAACAACTAGTTACTTTATGTACTTCTTCATCTCTTCGACTATAACATATTCTTATGGCTTGTATCTTCTCTAAATTCGCTTCAATCCCTCTCAGACTGATTACGAAACCCAAGAATTTTCTCTACCTGAGGTAGAACGTGCACTTTTGTTGAGTTTAACCACATGTTATTCTTCTTCAAATTTTGAAAACATTCCGAAGGTCATTAATATGGCCGCTCGGGAGTAGTCTTTAACTATTATATTATTGGCATATATATACTTCTATATTTGAAATTATTTGACCTTCAAAGACAATATTAATCATCATTTGATATGTAGCTGCTGCATTAATCATTTCAAAAGACTTTGCTTTGAAAGCATAGATCGCTCAGTGAGTAAGGAAAACTGTTTTTGGGATAACTTCTTTCGTTATCTTTATTTGATGATATCCAAAAAAAGCATCAAAAAAGCTAAGCAAAAGGTGGCCAGCTATGGTCAATGAGCTAATCAATGGAGGGGAAGGGATATGAGTTATTTGGATAAGCCATATTTAGGTTGGTATAGTCAATACATATTCTCCACTTACCATTATTTTTCATGACCATGACCACATTAGCCAACCACTTAGGATATTTGATCTCGCATATTAAGTCGACTTTTAATAATTTGTTAACATTTTCATCAATGGTTGTTTGCCTTGCCTGTTTAGGGTAAAGTTCATTCTCTTCTATTTGATTGGTTTCCTTCCCGGGTCTACATTTAGCTTGTGAACCATCATAAACTCATCAATTCCCATCATATCCTCAGCTACCCATACAAATATATCTTTATATCCTAAAAAAAGACATATGAGTTGTTCTTTGAGGTTTGAACCTAACGATGCTTCTACCTTTAACTTTTTATTTGTTACTCTAAGGGTTACTTTAAATTACTTTATTTTTTTTACTGGGCACGCTTTGGACTCACTGTTCTTTTCTTCAAATGGTTCTACCTCAAAGGGTTTTTCGGGTAACTTCGAGGATATTAATAACATAACCCCTTTAGTTTGTGCCACGCATAAGGCCGTGTTATAACTGATCTTTGACACCTCTCGATCAGCGCAAACTTCACCTACCCCATAAAGAGTTAATAATTTCATTTTAATATGTGTGATGGATGTGATTACCAATCGATTGGCTAGGGTTGGTCATCCAAAGATATCATTAAAAGAAGAAGCGCAATTAACCACGTAAAACTTCACTATAGACCCTAGTAGACACAGTTCTGACTCGAAGATAACATGTAAACTAATAGTCCCTTAAATAGGTACTGGATTATTTTTGAAATCGTATAGATTGAAGAGGCTCTTTACAAGGTTCGATCTCGTATCCATCAAACAACATACGACTAAAGACATAATTATAAATGATATCCACCGAGGACCCATTATAAAAAATATTTTCATCACATCTTGATTGGTAATATCTAATTTGACCACTAAAGCGTCTGTATGCCTCGGGTTGACTGAGTCATAATCTTCATCAAAGTGATGAGGTAACTGGGGTTCAACTTTTGTCTCATCGGCTACTGTCCCTCAATTATGAAGACCTTCTTCAAATACTCTTCCTTAGGGAAATTCGAGGTACTTTCCTAGATTACGACATGCATCACATATCATTCACCTGCCTTATGTGAAGATCCCAAAGCAATTATAAACACAGGCTGCCTCTTCTTATTTTGGTATAAATTTTCTTTTTGAACTAGTTCCATAAAAAAAAAATTTAGAGCCTAATAATGCTCCGTATCATAGCCATAGTCTTCGTGATACTTGCAATTTTTATTTTTATTTCTCATTTTTGGAGGCACGGTAAGTCTTTCTATTTAGGTAAAAAATGATTTGCCCTTAATCTCTTCCAAGATAGTCATTCAGGACTTAGTGAGGGGAGTCTATTCTTCGTTTCCCCCTTATAATGTTGTGATCACCTCCTCCAGATTTTCCTTTTTTCCTTTATGATTTTTTTTCATTCTTGTCATTGCCTCCTCCATTTGTATTTTTGTTCTGCTTTTTTCTCCTATCTAAGCTAGGTAGTACCTTAAGGGCCTTCTCCACCGAAATATGTTCTTGGGCTATTTTATAACACCCCCCCCCCCCCCCCCCCCCCCCCCCGTGTTTGAGGACTTTTAGTAATTATATCTTTGGTGAAGTCCTTATTAGAGGTTCCTAATGAAGTAACACACTACCTCTTTTAAATTTAATTCTTTGATCAGGGCTACCACTTTCTTGAATCTCTTAATATAATCCTTAGGGATTCCTCATTTCATTATTTGAGTTGTATCAGGCTAACTGTAAGTACCTCAGTTGGGCAGTTCCCCATGAAACGCTTAACAAACATGTCTCGAATCCAAAGCCACAAATTTATACTTTGAGGAGGGAGATATGTTAACCATGCCCAAACATGCATATTTAAAATAGAAATGAACAAGCAACACTTAGTAGTTTTCATGTAATTCAACACATACATTAAACTATCATAATACCATATGCGGTCCCTCGAGTCTATAGTACCATCAAAGCATTCTAAACGTCTAATGGCCCTGATGTCAGAGAGTCCACATGTACATTTTTAATTATTTTTGGAAAGGGGGATCCCTGGCCAGAAGTATTATGTCCTTAAACTTCCTTTTTTAAGTCTTCAAATCTTTGGGCCCATGTGTGATGACTAATTTTTATACCTATTTATTTAATACATTTTAATTTGATGATATTGTGAATTCTTTAGCATTTTAGTTAGTTTTATATATTTTTATGTTATTATTGTAAAGTATGATGTAATATTAGTTTTATGTGTGTTATTTCTATTTAGATAATTTATATTATTTCTATATATTTTATTTCTTTTAATTTGATTTTTGTAAGAAAATATGGCTGTAATGACATTTTGGTAATTCTGCACAAATGCCACTACCGTAGCGGTGCCCCGCTACCACCACAGCGGTAATATAAATCACAAAATCCAGTAGCAAGCTTCACCTCAGCGGCGCTCCATTCCACCGCCGCGATGCTCAAAGCTTTTGCCCAGAAAATTATGAAAGACCGCCACAACACTCCCTTGCTACCGCCGTGACGGTGGTACTGTTTATAGTCGACAAATTTAGTTTTAAAGTCCATTTTCAGCCCTAAAATCAATATCTTTCATTTCTTTTTCATTTGGGGCGAGAGAGAGAGAGACTAGGGCTTGAGAGAAGATGAAGGAAGGTAGTTTTCTACCATGGGAAACCACCATACCTTTAATTCTTGATCCAAATCTCTCCATTTTTAGAATAAGTAGCAATGAAAAAGATGGAGAGCAACCAATGAAGCCATTAATGGAGCAATGGATGAGAGAGCTTGGAGGTTTTACTTGGATGACAACAAGTTTATATTTCTAACTTTTTATTATCTTTGTATTTCATTGTATTGGATTACTTGATGAATTTGTAATGAATATTTGTTAACTTCTTACATTGGAATCTACGTATGCTTTTGAGTACAATTTGTTGTTGGAATTGATTTTTTCTCTCTTGATTGACATCATGGATTGGATTAACATGTTTAGTTTTTCATGTATTTATTACTTGGCTTAATAATTAGTTTGGTCGCCTAAATGAAATTGATAAATGAATTGTAGTGTGTTGACCTAAATGTGATAACATGTGAATATGCTATTCTACATGGTGGGAGTGCATAATTTGAATATAGGATAGGAATATACCTGTATGCCATGTGTAACCAGTTAAGAACCTAAGCTTCATAACCCTTGTTTTTTGTAATTCTCATAGAAATATAGACTTATGTATACTTGTATTGCTATCGACAGAGGCGTATAAGTATTGTAGTGTTCTTGGTTAACCATTCGTTGGTTAAGGCCATATGAGTGGGTTATCATATTTTCTGCTGATTGTTAATTGTTTAGCTTTGTAATCACTTTGGTAACTTGTATGAAATCGAAAGATGGATTATAAGTTTTTACCTGAATATGTTAACGTGTGTATGTTATTTGGTCTTAGGATTAAATTCATATTTGTGTGTAGGATAGACATATACATGCATGCCGCGTGTAGTCAATGTGAGAATCTTTGCTTAAAAACCTTACTTGTATTAGTTCTCATAGAAATATAGTGAATTATCTTGTTTGAGTTGTTCTTGTCTAAATTCTGTCGAATGTGATAAGTTTAGCTATGATATGTTTATATGTCCTTCACAAGAGGCGTATACATACTTTTGTATTCTTGGTTAGCCATTTGTCATGACCGTATGATTGAAAGAGAGTTAGGAGATGAAAATGATGTCTTGGTGGAAAATTGCAGAGTTAGACTCACCTATCTTTCTTGCTTTCCAGTTTAATTGATTAATTTGCGTTATGTCCATTTATATTTCATTTCCTTTATTCAATCAAATGTTTGAACTAAGATTAGCTCGATGGATTCGATATTTGAAAAATCATTAGAACTAATTCCTCGTGGGATCGACTTTTACTTTTACTTTATTACTTGTTAACCGTGTATGCTTGCACGTATTCATTCAAATGAATTCGAGATCAGAATTTAACTAATAAATAAAATATAAAGAAATCAGTTTTGATTTTGACCAACAATGTGTTAGTCGGGTTCTGTCGTATTTCCACTATGAATTTAGCCCTGATCCTCGGTATTGGCTCCGTTTAGTAGTTGGAGGTATTGGTTGAGTTTGTCTGCTACTCTACTATAGTGGGCGGATGATATTTTGATCCTTGTAACTGTGTGAACACAAACCTTCTCCCCGAGCTTTTGCGCTTATTCCTTCGTTCTTAATATGTCCACTTATGATTCTCTCTTCAAAGGTTAGAGACTTTTACCTAATACGCCTACTGCGTGCCTCACTTTGTATAGAATGCGTAGGCCGTTGCTCGTAATTTCATTTTGGCATTACTCTTGGTCCCATACTATCTAGGTGATCATCTCCTCTAGTTTCCTCCCCCTTTCTTCATGTTGTAACTGAAGGGCCTTTAAATCATAGAGATAAGTCTGACGCCTAACATTCTTGGCTTCGTGGTGAACCATTTCGATTGCATTAACCTCATAGGAACCCACAATTATGCGAGCTCTACTTCTGTTCAAACTATCCCTCAAATTCGATTGTTCCTATGAATGGGTAGGGTGAACTAAACGTACAAAATGTATGGAGTGATCAGGCTGCTCGTCATGTGGTTCCTCATCATGTTGGCTTTGCTGACGGTTGGGCTGAGGGTGGTTAGGACCTGCACTACCACTCCTTTTGCCTCTGTTTCGTATTTTGGCCATTTTTAAAGTTTATGAATTGGAGACTTTATCTGTCTTAGACTGATCCCCCAAGAATGTTTCCCAGATGGTTACAAATTGACCATGGTCGAAAAAATGTTTTCTCAGTGGGTTCAGTTATTAACAAGGTGAAAACAAAGGCAGAAGAACTAGGGTGAACATGGTGGGATTTGAAACTCAAACCACACACGAAATCGCTTAGGTGTGATTTGGCAAATCTAAAATCGCACATGAAATCGCTTGTGATTGGTGTGGCCGGTGAAATTTTGAAACATGCATTTGGTGAGATTCCGATTGTAAAATCAATTGTCAATGAGGAAGAGGTAATCTACAACTCGAGGGCTAGACACATCCCATATACATACTGATCTAAACCTCATCATGCCGGTCCTTACTCAATATCATCTACAATAAACAATGAAGGAATGAACCAAAACTATGTATATTAAATTAATGAACCAAAAATAAGTAATATAAATTATCAAAACAACACATTATACAAGCATGAATTTGTATAATAACAACAATGTGAGCACCAAATGCCTCAACCAGCGTATACTATTACTTAATATAGTTTAAGGTCAGAATGACTTCAGAAAACCTATATTTGATGCTAAAAGTAGTGTTTATCATCATCACATTTTCCTTAACAAGTAACAAAATTATCATCACATTAAACAAAAACAAAAAAACATGAGTTTTCTCACTAGCACATCGTTTTCCAAAAAAGCTCTACAGTAAATCCTTTTGGTCTAAGAAAATCAAGAAAGTAACATTTCTTAGTCCAACAACACGTAAATCTTCAATCCTATACTATTTAAAAAAAAAATAACTGAATTACTGAATAATCATATGAACCAATTAGTTGCCCATAAATTGCAAACTTCCAGTCAACAATAGGCACTATACTCTGCACCTCCAAATTCGTGAAGGGTTTAATTTAAAATACTAAAAATATTAGCATAATCATGTGGACATTACTGGTGCGGTGCGATTTCTGCGGTGCGGTGGACCACAGAAATCGAAATCAAATCACAAATGCGATTTTTCACTATCCTAAAATCGACATATACGCTGAAACCGTTAGTGTGATTTTATTAGGGCGATTTTGGGGCCAATTTTTTATTTTTGCTCACCCTTAAGAAGAGCAATATAAGTTTTAGGGTTACCGAAATCTGGAATTCTTACACAAAACCCTCATTCTAGCACCAATGATGATGACCTAACCTTCGAGATTAGCCTCCAACTAATAGTATCCTCATTTAAATCTGCATAAACGCCCACTTAGGTTAGGGACATTTCTAATGAAAATAGTCAATAAACAAAATCAAAAGATAGATTATCAAAAAAGTGTGGATTCTCTTTGTATAAAAATTATGTATCTAAACTCTTTTTACTCTTTTAGATCTCTTTTTATAGTCTTTTTCTCAGTCCAATCCTGTCAACCTATCCACTCACGCACGTAGACAATGGACTCGATCGGAGATGTCCTATTATGTGACAAATGCACCGCTCGCAGGACGAACGTGTGGGCCCCTTGGTCAGAGGCTATGTTCCCTTGAATTGGACCATAATTCGGTAACATTCAAGTTTGGGCTCAATCAACGTGGACCTGCCCTTTTTCTTTGAGCCCAAGCTAGCAGCTAGCCTAATTTTTCACTTTAGGGTTCAACCTAACAGTGAGGCTGACCTAACAGATGCTAAGCAGTAAAAGGGGACCATTAATCTCAATGGCAATTTCCCATTAATGATACCTCCATTATATATATCGCCATTATTGACTTATTTACTAATTATGTTTTCCTTTAGCCAATAAGAATCAAATATTTTTATTCAAAATGTGCATCACATTTATTTTGGAAAGAGATATCTAAAGAGTAGGTGGATAATATTTCCAAGTTCCGGTATGACAATTTTCTTTATACGTACTATCTATACCAGTAAATATTTTTCCTTTCTATACATACGGTTAAATATATCTGATTCATTACGATCATGAGTACATCTGTACATGTGAAGAGCAGATGTACAATATGGACATTGGGCATCATCATTTCACTCTTCTCCCCAGGTCAATGAATATAAATAATAGTATTTAAATAATCTTTTTGTTTCCCTAACAAATCTAAACGACCAATCAATCAGATGTGCTATTAGAGATAAGTCAATGGAGCTGCCTAATCCTTTTTTGGGTCCGCTTAATGTGTGCCCTAAGGGCACACATTAAGCGCGGAAAATAAGAGATGAGACCCGCTAAAAATTATTTCTTTATATAGTTGCACTGAATTTAATACATGGGGTCCACTAGTATATTATTTTTTTATACATTGAATTCAGTGCACCTACATAAATAAATAATATTATACATTATTTTCCGCACTTAATGTGTGCCCTAAGGACACACATTAAGAAAATCCTTTTTTATATCAGCAAATAGATTGTAGTGTCAAAATGTAGTCTTTCCAGACAATCATATTTATAATCTTGATGTATCTTTCATTTCCAGTACTCCGTAAGTAATTAACACCGTGCACATGAAAGAAACTACGTACGTAATCCGATAAATTGGAATAACTTTTTAAACCATGAAACCATTTTTAAACTTTATTAAGTATCTTAAATATTTCTAGGTAATTAATTGCCATTTTTATCAAAAAATAAATTAATATTTAATTTTAATACACTTATACTTATCCTTCATTATGTGATAGGTAGTAATAATTTTTATCTCATCCAATTGATGAAGAAATGTTACAAACAAATTAAACTTTCTTGTAGTATGAAAACGGTTCTCGTCTCATTTTGTACAAATATGGTATATAAAATGGCCTTAAATTAAAGAAGATGCGTTTGAATTTGTGCTACAAGACAAAGCAAATTAAAACTAATTAAAAGTCGGCACTTCTGTTTTTGTTCTTATATATCAATATGATGTATATGGTCAGCTACCAAGCTAGAGTCTGATCCACGACCCATGCATGCATATTTCAATTTCAGTAGTTTCACACACAAGACAATTAAGAACATGTGAATGGAGATCTGGGCTTGGGCATGTTTCTGAATTGTGAAAGGGATTGCAAATTAATTAAAAAGAATGAGAGCAGCCTTGTAATCACTTAACATCTTTTTGCTCATCCTATATATTTCAACCTCCAAAAAGTTTTAATTCGTCCGATTTATTTACAACCCTATGTATGTATGTATGTATGTCCTGCACCTCCCTTTCTTTCCTTTTAAATATAAAGTTTGTATTTTTCTGATAATTTTTAGTTCTTTGAAGTTTGATACGGAAGAAAAGTTACCTAAAAAAGTACTCCGTATTTAAAGTTAAAAACAAAAGTGGAACTCTCAATATCAAACAATTAAAAGTCAATCTCCCGTCAATAAATGTTGTCCTAGATATAGATTTTTCGTTTCTTCATTGTTTTTCAACCACTATTAATTTTAATGTTTTCTAAGTCCCCCCCTATCATTAAGTGTAATACCTAACTACTCTAAAAATGAGATCAATATTGATTTTTAAAATAAATTTGAGATTTTTTTAAATTTAAAATTAACGTGATTTATTTCACGTACTTTTGAATATAATAAATTTTATAATTAACAGTATATACTTCTCTTATAATTTATGATTTTAATTATATTATCTAAAGTTTTAAGAAAACATATTTTAAACTTAAATTTAAAAATATTTCTAATCAACTTTTAGAAATTCAAATGTTTTTGTATATTTTGAAATGGGATGGAATACTTTTTTTGTGAGGAATATATATCTTCTAGAAATATATATATATAATAAAAATACTTGCAAAATTACAATTTCCTATATATTCTGCTGAATTAGAGGACCGCAACTTGTGTAGATTTTCTAGAAATGATGTACTTATGAGGTGTTCAAATTAATTGAATTGTGATGCATCCATGGCAGTACAGGCTCTTGACTACTTGTATCAACATGTCAATAATATGCAGCCGTGGAGTAATTGCGAGTGCGATATACATGAAGAAAAGTGAAGACTTGGTGCATGTTTGAACTAATCATCATTACTATATATTAAGACTTTTAATTCTTTACTATTTCTTACTTAATGGAGGACTCGTTATTATGCGTATATGATTTATTGGCCGCACACGGTTTGTACACGTGGATTCACCATATTGCGACATACATACATCCTTGCTATATATATATATATATGTATGTATTATGTCGACACATATATATGTTGTACAATGTCAATCAATTCTGTCTCCACTCAAATTCATTTCTTTTTAATTTGTGAAGTTAGAAAATTAAGAGCAAAAAGAAAACTTAATTTTAGAGCTACAAAGAATACAAAGTTTGCTACCACGTATTACCAAAACTAGGTCTAGGCTTCTTTCTTCTTCTTTTTTAATTTTCTTTTTGCCACTCTAATTTCTTTAATTTTCTTTTTTAGTTGAGCTATAAGCATTGCCTCTCTTTAGATGTAGTGAGATAATAGACTCACAATTAATGCGATTTGACAGGAATTGGACTCACAATCTCTTGGCATATATGATCAAGGCTTTAAAATTAATACTCCTCTCAATTCACTTTGATCTTTTTTAAAATTTAAAATTTAAAATTCAAATTATGATGAAAGTTTACTTTATTTTTCAAAATAATAATTTTGTATTTAAAAATATTTTATAAATAATATATAATGTTAAGTATTATAGTATTAAAAAATAATTAAATTAGCATTAATTTTAAATTTTAAAATATTATAATTTGATTAAAAAATAAACAAAATTAAATGACACTCTTTTTATAAAATTGAATAAATCTTACAAAAAGTTCAGTTTTAGATGAATAGCCCGTGACAAGTTTTAATTTAGGTAGTTATATGTCTAATCATTGAATCATCACACAGAATCGGCTACTTAAAGTTTCTAATGTATCAAAGTTTATATAATTAAGGCTACAATAACAACCACGTTTAACAAATTAAGTTGATGAAACAAACACAATTAAGAAGCAAACGTACGTACATAACATACTTACCATATACGTATGAATTCATTTTAAGGCTCCAAATATTTTCACCACAAAAAAATTATTTTTTGTGATGGTTCAAATTCATCATATAAATTCAAAAAATCATTACGAAAGGTTTATGTGATAACTTTAGTCATTTTGGAGGACGTAAATCTATTTTTATGAACAATATATATTTATTTCACTATATTAATTGTATCTATCAAATGATACTTGCAAAATTTAAACCTGTTCCCCATTTCCAAACTAAATAAGGGATAATATCATTATAATAAATGTTATCATGATTATAATTTTAAACAAAAATGTGACGCCCCCAAATTTGGGCCCACACAGCCCAAACTTGAGTCATCAAAAGACTACAACAAAATTATTACAACAAAGCACAACGTACTACAATACAGTGTATAATAATACACAACTAAGTCTTCACTATTATTGCCACACTATTTTACAAAACGTGAAGACTATGATAACTATTCCTCGGACCCTCACTCCATTCCCTGGCTAGACCCTGTTATGTTTTCATTTCCTGTTGAAAAACAATGGAACAAAAGAAAGGGTGAGCTCAAATAGCCCAGTAAAGAATATCATGACTAAGATAATGACGAATAAATTATTATTAGTCTTCAACAGTTGAGTTCTTGATAGAATACAATAGACTACAAGGTTTATATCAAAAACTGCAGTTAAATTCTTAAACAACGTTCAGATCAATAATAGCAGCGGAATGAGTAATCTATTAGAAGAATAATGCAGACTATAATGTCCACTCGCTTCTCTTTTTCGTAAAAACATCATCAACTTTTATCATCTGAAATACCATTAGTCATGATAATATAAATTCACAGTTCCTGATCATAATCATGCACATCAACAGTTCATCTTTGCACTACGGGCCAAAGATATTCAATATAGCACCAACGGTCATGATTATACCAGATTCAGCCTTTGGTCATAATCATACCAATCAACAGTTCATCTTTGCACTACGGGCCAAAGAGAACATTCACCACGTGCCATAAAAGACACCGAACAGATGTATCGCCTTTAACCTATTATATCGCCTTTAACCTATCATCTGTTCAACAAATATATCACATCTGTGCCCCCGGCCACAGATATTCACAACAGCTTAATTTTTGGATGATTAGAATGATATAAATGATGAACAGAAGAAATAGGATAACAATAAGTATCGGATGTTTACTTTGTACAGATTCAAATAATGTCCAAATTGTCAACATGATGTAGAGTGAAATTTAAAAATGATATTCAAGATCCACAGTTCAGAATAACGGTTACAATTCAATAGAAAGGTTCACGTAAATAGGAAGGTTCAGTTGAAATAATGAAGTTCAACTATTATGGAACATATAATATTTTCAGGAATTATAGAAGCAATAGTTCCATAATAAATTTCGATTTAGGAGTATGAAAGAAAATAATATCCCTTACCGTAGCAGGTTTGATTAACAAAAGGTGAAGGAAATTAATACAAAGGGTTATTCACCAACAGGCGGCAATCCGCTCCGTAAGGTTATTCCCACAATTTAATAGAATTTGAGTACAAAGAGTTATTCACCAAACAGGCGGCAATCCGCTCCGTAAGGTTATTCTCAGAGATTAATAATAAATGAATACGAAAGGTTATTCACCAACAGGCGGCAATCCGCTCCGTAAGGTTATTCCCACAATTTAATACATGGAAATAAAAGACACGTCTTATGAGTAAGGAAGAAACAATATTATTATCGAGAATCAAATAATGATAATCCCTTACCATAGTACGTTTGAATAATGGAAGATGAAAAAGATGGTATCCCTTACGAGTAGTAAATTTGAGAGTATGAAAAAAAAAATGACATCCCTTACCTTGATATTGTGAAACAAGTTTATTAGCCGAACAAATCCTTCCTTGTTTGTCTATGTAGCAGTAAAGAATCTGACTTTTGAGTCTTCTAGAGTTTTTAAAATCTCTTTATGTTTTTAAAATAATGTTACTCTCGTAAAGATAGGCGGCATAGACTCAAGAATCACTCAATTCGGAGTTAATATGAATGAGTTATGAATTTTCAAAACTAAGACTGAAAATAGTGATGAAAATCAGAATAGGTTACGGTTTTTAGTATTTTAAGGCATGAAGATGATTTCAGATGACTTTTCTTCCTTCTTCAAAGTTGTAGAGGACGAAAAACTGAAGAGACAGGCTTTTAATTCATTAAATTCTGACAAATAATGAATTTACTATAATTTTTCGAAAGAGTTACTGTACATAAGAAAATTCCACTCGGGAATTCAAAGGAGAATGTAAAAGATTTCAAAACTAGGAATGACTTAAGAACACTTAGAGAGAACTTACACAAAGAAGTATTTAGAGAGAGAAAGAAAGAACAAGTAAGGAAGTTTATGAAAAATCCTTAAGTTAAGGCTTCTATTTATAGCCAAAAATCTTATCATTCCTTTAATCTAAACCATTCATTTAAAGATCATCTTTTAATCTACACCATTCATTTCAAATTTTATATTATCTTTAATCTACACCATTCACTTCATATTACCTAATAATCACCTAACTTTATATTATAAACAAATCAATTCAATTATTCAACAATAATTCACACTTTAATCTACACCATTCATTTCATATTACCTAATAATCACCTAACTTTATATTATAAACAAAACAATTCAATTATTCAACAATAATTCACACTTTAATCTACACCATTCATTTCATATCACCTAATAATCACCTAACTTTATATTATAAACAAATAACTTTATCAATTCAATTATTATGACTAATTGTTATAAATACAGTATAGTTAGCTCTTAGATATCAAGTCAATAAATTAATGAAATACAACTGTTTAAATAACATCATAATAGAGATAACAATAATGTAAAAGAAAGCATACGTTACTGTGTAATGACAATTATTGATTCAATAATGTGAATTACTGTGCATATGTTACTGTGACAATTATTAGGTTCAATAATTTTAAAAACAGTGCAGCAACAATTATTGACTCAATGATATAAAATACAGTGTAATGACAATAATTAAATCAATAACGCAAAATACTGTGTAACAACAATTATTGAATTGATAATATAAAATATTATGCAGTGACAATTATCGATGAAATGATGCGTAACAGTTACGGTGTCAATTATCAGACCAATAATATGAGACACTATGCAATACCGTGTGTTACTGTAGAGTACCGTGTGCTACAGAAAATACCAAAAACTACCGTATGCTACTATTCTTTTATCACCGGTATTTTAACAGTTCCGTTGACTATTTTTATTTAAAAGGGTTATTTCTGTCGTTTTCTATATCCGACAAATATTCCGTTGTGGGGTCCACCAATAATTTGTTATTTCGGCGCCGTCGTACGACACGAATATCGACCAAACGAATATTCCCCGACAAAGCGAATATTGTCCGACAAAATAAAATTTGCAGATAACATCCTTAACTTTTAACTTGATCGATTTAACCACTTACTGTTTCAAAAAATATATATGAAGAAAAATTAAATTTTGTATTTCATAAAATTCGGGGTCTTACAAAAAATATAAAAGAAAACACATTTGCACTGACTTATTAAATAAAATTAGTCTCTCATAAGATTTGGTGATTATGATGACGGTCACAAATACTCTATAATAATAATAAAATTAGTCATTACAAAATACCCTTTTTTGTAATTGCAAATAAAAGTCGTTAAAAGAACATATCTTATTAATTAATGATTGTCATGACCGTCACAAAATATCGTTTTGATTATTTTTTTCATTAGAATTATATTGATGGTAGTTTAATTGCAATCACAAAAATAGTATATTCATAAATAATAACTTATTCCCATCACAAAAATAAATTTTACGTTGTGTGAAAAATTTGGTGATTGTGCCACGGTCATCATAATTTTATGTTACATTAATGATAAAATTAACTATCATAAGAGCTATTATTTATATTATTATTTTGTAATGTTTATAAAAGTTGATCATAAATTATTATATTTTGTAATTATTTTAAAATTCATCACAAAATTGCGGTATTTTTCGCCAGGGATGGATATACTGATATAGACAGTATCTAACAGAGTGACGATGACTGACGAGAGAGATTCAATCACGGTATTTCCTACTCAAAAGTAAAAGAATTTAGCTGATGTATTCAATAAACTAGTACAGATGAATAGTTGGACATATCTTTCTTATAATTTAATTATTTGTCGATAAGTCCTTTATATGCGCACTAGTAAAACAATTTATATATGACGTAATCAATTTAGTGGAGATAAATAGTTAGACATATCTTTCATATTAGCATTTTTTTAATAAACTGTTTTAGTCCCCATTTTTTTAATAGACTCTTTAGGGATAAGCACATATTTAATAACTGTAATTTGTGTTTAAATTGAGTACAAATTATTAATATTTTCTTTCTCTATTCGAGAAGAGAAAAGGTTATTTCATTGAGTAAATTAGTTGAAAGATGAGAAAAATAAATTTATGTCTAATAATTAGAAATAATATTTTAAAAAGATATACTTAATTTTTATTTTAAATTATAAACGACAAATAAAAAAATAATATCAAAAGATAGCTAAAAAGTCTAAAGGAGTATAAAAGTATGAAAAATTCTAGATTTATCTAAAAAAATTACCAACTAACTTTACCTGTAAAAAAGACGAAAAAATATGACTCTATTTTATTTATATTGTACAAATCAAGTAAAATCATACTCTTTTATTTTTTATAAAAATAAAACTTATAAATAATTTTTTTGAATAAATATAAAAGTATCCTAAAAATATATAGCATATAGGCTTTGATTCTTAGCTTAGCATCAAATTCTTCTGATTAAATGTCCCTTCCAAATGGCGAGCAACTAAAGAGCCCAGTAACAATTGGGCCCACAAAAGCCCATATTGACAGGTGGCTACACGACACATGTATGGTGGATGAAAAGCCACTTGTATCGCCTCCCACCTTCAAAATTTAAGATTGATTTCGATATCCAAAGAAGGAAGGATGGCCATACTATCAAGATTGGGCTTGTTAGGTTTGGTATTGGAGCCCACCAACGAGAAAAAGGTATGGTTTAATCATACTAGAAATGGGCCTGGGCCCACAAATCTCAGACACGTGTTCATCGGAAAGGCCTAAATGTCAAACAGTGTGACGTTAGAGAATTTAAGAGGGCTTAGTCTGTATTGGCAGATTAATTGACACCTGTCCCTGCGGTTGCCTACCCTGTGTGTTGTATTACTAGTGTGATGATTGACAGGGATTGAAGTCTGAAGATGATCGCGTGAAGGCTGGACACGTAGTGAATTTTGGGCAGGTCCCACCGTCGACAAATGATTCAATGTGGTGTGAAACAGAGGTGTACAAGTGTTGACTTCTAGTGAAGACGTAGAATTTTTGGTTTTATTAATATTAAATTGTGTTTGATAAAATTTAATAATTAAGATTTGAATAATTAATATATTATAATATTTTTAAAATTTTAAAATTTATTTGATAACTAAAAAATAAGTTATATCTTAATGACATTATTTTACTCTTTTAAAGGATAAAATTTTATTTAATAATTTTAATTATTCAATTTGATAAAAATAAGTGACTACTATTGTTAAATGTATTTATATAAAAAAAATTTATTAAAAAATACCTCTTAATAATTTAGATTTAATTTTATGTCTTATCAATTAATAAATAAATAAAATTTTAATAAACAATTTTTTATCTTTTATCAATTCAAACATAGATTTATTAAAAGGCATTAAAATTTAAACAAACCCAACTTTAATATAGACTTTATAGTATTTTTATCGGCTTTATAAGTCAAACCTCATATATGTTCACTTGAGAAAAGCGATGGTCCTATTCTATAATACTCTTCCCCCCTTTTTTTTAATTAATATTTTAAAGTTATACAGATAGATTATAAGATTAATATTTTATTCAATTAATTAAATTAAATATAAAATTTAAAAAAAAAATTAAAAAAAAATAAATTAAACTTTAATTATAAGAATAATACGAGAAATTAAGTATTCAATACTTTACTAAACTATACAAACTATAAATAAAAAAGAACAAAAATTTCTATCCAAAAAGACAAATAAAAAATAACAGAGGAGGTACTAGCGAATTTTATAAATAGTACTCTAGAATGCATAGATCAAGTTTTTGGAAGGGAGAGGAACAACCATGCATGGTGTATACTCAGTCTGCACTTTAGACCAAGTCTTCCAGAAACTATAACAGTAGACAAATGAAATGAACAAGGAGAGGAACAACCATGCATGGTGTATACTCAGTCTGTGCACTTTAGACCAACTCTTCCAGAAACTCTTAACAGTTGACAAATGAAAAGAACAAGTCTCGCCGTAATCTACAGTTCAGCTGTCGGCTGGCACAGTACTGATCGCAAAGCAAACAATTTCTTCTTAAAAAGGACAGTCGACAGTAACCTAACGAATGAAAAATGATATTTCCAGCACAAAATGTTGCAATAATAGTTGTACCATGTATTGCATATTTGCTGGAAATATCACGAACAAAACAGCATACATAATCTCTTTTGAAGAAGACAGTCGGTGCACATATCAATGTACCGCATTTATTTTATGGTTAAAACAGGGCAGGCCATTTTATTTTCAAAGCAAACTATACCTGCTCCTTCATAATGAATCAATCGCTTTAGGAAACACGGGAACCTTATTAATTTTAGGTACCTTCCGAATGCTAGCTCTAACTAACATAATATTTCAGTATCGCATGTGAGGTTCTTAGATGCATATATAATAATTTAAGTTGTTATTATTAATAACTTCGGTCATAAATTTTTGGATGAACTTGTGGTCTAAAAAAATATTATTTTAAACTCAAAATTTAAATATTATTGAGACAACGCATTAAGTTACTTCCATACCAACAGCCAGATACTGCTATACCAACAGCCATGAGTGAGACAGTTGACAGCAATGAGTGCTCTACCAACAGCCATGAGTGAGACCATGAACATATGTTCAGATGCTGCCATACCAACAGCCATGAGAGAGATCATGAACATATTATGCTATGACTTGATTCTCATGCCAATAGTCATAAGTGAGACCATGAACAGCTTCAAAATTCATTATTCTTTGTTAATAATATAGCTGTATTGACCGTATGTTGTTGTAAATTAATAGAAGTAATGGAATTCCATCGAATTGGTCCGTACATACAAATGGGATAAGAGGCTCTTTAGCTTCAAAATTCATATTGAAAATGCATGTTGTTGTAAATTACTGGTAGTAATATAATTCCATCAAGTTGGTCAGTACTACATACAAATGGGAGGCTACCAAGTTTGCTTGGTAACCAAAATCTATAATAATAATAATAATTACAATATATTCTATTAATTCTAAATCTGATTTGAAATCCCCTTTTTCCTCTATATCTATATTGTCCTCTCCATTAACATTTCCAGTCCAAAATCTATTGAAATTTCGTACTAGGTTCAGTCTTTCACGCTTCTCCTTCTATCACTTCAAGTTCAAATCTGTCGTATATATAAAATTTCATATGTTGGTACATACAGAAAGGTTCAAGTATCATAAACTTTGGCAGATTCAATGCTTATTTGTATATCCACTTTAACCACAAGGATAACATTACATATCTTTAACATCATCTTCACATAAATCACCTTTACTATTTTTCTTTCCACGCTTCTCTCTTGCACGGCATCTTCAACAAAAGAAAAAAAAACTCTCCAAATATAGCCTTAGAAATTCGTCCCAATCATTAAAAAAAAATAAAAAATAAAATCAACTCAGAAAAACATTATCTCAAAGTAAGCATTGGTAAACCTCAGCAGTACTTCCATTTTCACATAAATTAAGTAAGCTCACATCTTTATGAAATAAACGGCCGAGCTAGTTCTTGCTTCTTAACAAAAAAAGAAAGCTAGTTAGGGGAGAGAGCTGACATCAACTAAAGAAATTAGATAAGTAAAACTCTCATTAGAGCTACGGCCAGTTTTATCTTGATTAATAGTTCATAAAATAATGTTTTCATATACTTCTGGGTTAGAAGCTGCCAACAACAGCAGCAATACCCTCTTACCCGTTAACATCTTAATTGAAATCCTCTGCATGTTGATTTCACACCCTCTTTCATGCTACTCATCCATCAATTTAAAGCCCTAGTCACAGTATCTTTTCTCATTTCTTTTCACACTTGCGTCTTAATAGCATTTTCATCATAAATTCAATCGTAATATCATTAACATTTCATTGCAATTACACCAACCTTCTTTTAGACTAATCTCTCTCAGAGTATCCTCCTCAGTTACCCCAAATTTCTTGAACTTAATCTATCAAGCATCAGAGTATTCCTCTAAAATATTTGAAGGATTGTTACATCCACGCCAGACTTCTCACTACGAGTTCACTAGTACAACTCTTCATTAGCAAACTACACTATATACTATATACACTCCCCGTTCCGAATTATAAGGTCGTTATTGATTTTTTAAAAGTTAATTTGAGACATTTTCAAATTTAAAATTAACATGATTCATTTACGTTTTCAAAATAATAAATCCCTATAACTAATAGTATTTTTTAAGTAATTTATAGTATTCATAATTGAATACTAAATGAATTCATGTCAATTTTGGATTTGAAAATATTTGAAATTGGCTTTTTAAAAGTCAATATTAATCTTACAATTTGGAATGGAGTATATGTTAAGACATATTCTTGTGCGCGTGCGCGTGAACGAATGATTTCATACTAAAGATTATGCAATTTTTGGAAAACCAATAAATAGATCAAACTAGAATTAGAGAGAATAGAGAACCAAGACATATAACTAAAGCTGGAGGGAATACTAGTACTAGGAGAAAAGAAAATAAAATCATGATGCTAGTATGTGACAATTTTTAAATCAAGAAAACAAAGAGATTTAAATGAGGCTAACTGCTATATTTTCCTAAGTGAGGTTAAAATTCCTTCTCAGAAACCAAAAGATTATAGAGCACAGACTCATATCCTAGATCAGTAGTTCCTGATCTTTCCAACTCAAAGACTAGACATGGAGGTTGGGAAAACCTTCAACTATTCTACTATCCTCCTTCAATGGATGAACACAGTAAATAAAAATTCCTTAAACATTGAGCAACTATGAAGCCTATGAAACGTGTCCATTTTTCGGGCTCCAAATTTTCCCCCACTGTAAGAAAAAACAGGCCATTATACTTGCATTCATGACCGAGCCTAAAATTAATATTTGGCACCTTAAAACATAAATGCATGGTATAAATAACTCCTTGGATTGAGCCCAACAGTCACTATAAGCACCCCGATCAACGCAAAGGGATGAGTATATTTATTTATAGCTCGACTCAAAACGGGAGCATCTTTGACAACGGATCTGAAAGTGTCTAGGGTTGGATTCGGAATTAATTCTTACAAACACCCTCTTTAATCTTTTCTTCAGAGTAATTCACTAAGACGAGTGCTACATATTAATCTGTTCCTTCATGTATCGATGCCGATTATTACAGTTACTCTGGAAGAGTACAAAATCTACACAACTTTACTGTTGATTAAAACATGGTTTTTGCACTTGGAAGTGGGAAGCCTATTACATGGTCACGGAAAGCAGTGTGGAGATTGAAGAATGGTCGAAAGACACACAGACTGCAGTCAACTAGTCTCTCAATTTCATGCATCACAAAACTGGGACCAAGAAATTTTCAACATTAAGTTGAAAGGCCAAATAGCGGTCAGATTTTCCATTATAAGCTCATCATTGATAATTCTCCATACGTAGCTGCCACAGCAGTTAGGGAAGCAGATTTTGATGTATCCCACTACCATTGCTGTATCCTCAACAGAGTTTTATGACTTAGTCGCAGGAAGTTGCAACTTGAGTGGTAGGATAATTTTGTCAACATGCAAATCAATATAGTACCTCAACAAGGAAAATAAAACTTTTTAAAATGTTCACTAGTTTTATGAAACATAACCTCCTTGGCTCTTCCTCTGCTCAAATTCCCTTCCCAGAGAGGATCTAATTGCCTTTTCACATTTTTGACATTTTATGGGAAATAACACTTAGAAATGATCTTCAAGATACAAGACTAAAAAAGATTAAAACTTTGCACCATTATATAGAAAAACTCAACTCAATATAAACTTTAGGCACTCCCTTTAGTGAGGACAGTCAATGAACTTATGAAAAGTTAGATTTCAGAGATGAAGTCCTAAGAGATATTGCACCTCTAACATTTGATGCATGTTTTAGACATTATAGGACCTCAGCAAGGCATCTAGGCTAATGTGATCCTGCCTTACTACTTCTGAACTTCTGTTTTGACTGAAAATAGAACAACATTATTTTATTCTAATCAGCAAAAAAAGTAGTGTCTAACTCTGTGAATGAAAGAACTGTAAACTTGTACACATTCGGAGAAACTATATTTTGTCTCATAGAACCGTGATGACAATTGATCACATATTCATGGAAAATATTATGAGCTAATTGTACTATAATATGAGGGGAAAGAACCATTTACCTATGCCCTTGACAGGTCAAATACCCCTAGCGTTGTAAACAAATTCTAAGCCTTCAGCTTATAATTCTCCTCCAAGAACCTGTAAAGCTCTTCTGCAACGATAGTAGGATACTCCTCCTGCGGAAGGAGAGCGCCCGGAACCTCAACAAATTTGATCACCCCTTTGGCTTCCCTGAGAGCTTCCATTTCTGCTTTGGACCTTTTGGGAGCACCTGCTGTCGACATAACTAGAACCGGTAATCTCCCCTCTAACCCTGCAAAGAGTTCAACAAATTCCTCGCGGGACTTGACAGGGTCAAGAAGACCAGTCAAGAAAGCAGCAGGCACATAACGGGCTCCTTTCCGTTTTGTCAGTTCATATCTGCTTTCAATAATACTTGGCGTCACATTTTCAGCATCTGCATAAACGTGTGACTTGTACTGCGACAGGATTGACTTCTCATTGCTGACAAGAACATTGTACATCATCCAACCTACAGCAGGCGCTCTTAATGTTCCCCTAAGTAGCCCGTACCTGTTACATTAGCCAAAATAATTTGTGTTTATATAGAATATTCTACTGATATTATAAGCCTCATGAGTCAGTTAACAGCACAAAACACACGGTTTGTTGTGGCAATGTCATTTTCTTGATAAGTGAGTGGAATCTTAACTGAGATAAAGAGTATAAGGTTACCGTGTTTCCATGTCAGAATCTCTACCGAACACAATGGGGAGGGGACCAGCCCAGGTGGGTGCAATTGCAGCAATGACAGTTGGCTTCACCAAATTCTTCTTTGCAGCACGAACAGCTATTGTGGCAGCATGCCCTCCTCCAAAGACTACCAGGTCATTCTCTAATTTTAGGAGTTCAATATATAAGCGAAGGTCATACCAAATTTAATTGATAGTGATGCACAGCTTTATAAAAAGTTTCATCTGACAAAGATAAAAAAATCTTGTAGATTTATATGTGGTATAACCAATTGCGATGAAAATGGCCGTTATATAAAAATTAGTATAACATGACACGCTCAAACCAGCCAGAGGCGAAAGTGGTTAATCTTTCTCACAAGATAAAAGATGGAGCAAAACCGTACCAGAACATCAAAGAACTCATAGTTTATATGCGTGAATAAGAAAATATACAGATTCGATGCAAGGACCTAATGATGAACTGCCTGAAGTATTTAATGTTTAGCCAAGAAAATCAAAGAGAAGAAGAGCCATGCACAGGCTTTCTCTCAACCAGACAACCTGTTGGACCACATTCTAACATGTACCCCGGGGGGGAAGAGCAGCTAGAAGAAATTTTCATGAGGCTCCATAACGAGTGAATGATGAAAAAGAAAATTTGAATTATCTTTATTTTGAACAGACAACTTAAAAATAGGGTTTAATGTTTATGAATCAAGAAAAAGGGATTGAGAAAATGGTTGAAAAAATTTCCTCAACTTCTGCAACTATGCCTTTTAATCATTCTCCAGTGAAAGATGATAGTACTGCAATAACCCTTACAAAAAGGAAAGAAAACACCCTATTCATAACGTCATTATTTATAATGAATTAATAAGTAGCACCAATAAAAGCTAGAAGTAAACTTAACTCTACAAAAGAGATACGCAACAAGATCAAAAATAAGGTAAATGACATATTAATCATGAAGTTTGTTCCTCGCAACATGGAAACAGCCAAAAATATAAATGAAAAAGTTCAAAACAAAAGATAAATTATTGATGAGCATGGTAGTTTTACATGAAGTATTCTTGACATTTAAAAAACAGATATTCACAAAGTATAAACTTCACAATAGTTTGATTAAGTTGTTAAGTAGAAAATTTACCGAGATTAATTCAGAAAATAAGCAATTTTATGCAAGATTAGATCATGACATGGCATCAGAGTTCATAAAAGGAAGTGTCATATTATTTTTATGAAAGAAATACAACAATTAAGCTTCATATAGGATAATTTATGAATAAAAATGTAAAACCTAATGCTCTTTATACCCACCGAAGCTGCTTATTGGACTATTGGGTGCACTGATGAAGTCAACTAGGAATTTCTCCATAACATCAGCATTGTAATCCAGCTTTGGTCTATCAGAGTAACCCAGACCAGGCCAATCAATAATTGTAGCCCGCCAATTAACTTTACCAACGCGTTGAACAATGTCTTTAGCCACCAATCTCCACTCTTCCACGGTGCTAACATCCGAAATTGTTGGTATCATAAGGATATTCTTAGTAGGTTCGGTGCTTTCCTTTTCATGTTCCTCGTAGTAGATGTTGATAGAATTATCCTTGAATTGCCATTGCCAATTATTAGTCTGAACACATGCAAATTGGTTGTTAGAGAAACTGATAATTTAATAACTTCACTACTTTTTTCTAGAAATTGATGAAAACAAGAACACCTAACAAGTTAAGTGACAATAACTCCAAGTTTGGTTACAAATTACCAAATTCACACGATTCACTAAAATTTCCGGACCCTTCAGGTTAATTATAAAAAGTCGAGAGAACCAACTTCTTAGAAACCCGGTTAGTGATCGTTTTAGATTATGGTTAAGGGTACATTTCAATATCAACCCAAAACTTAACTTGTTCCATTCGGTTATCTAGGGAAGATGGAAATGAAACTATTTTGCGAATACTAGCCACTAAGAAAATACCAATTAAAATGATTCAAAGTTGTGGTAGCGACCTAGCTTGCGGAAGGGTTTCAGCTTTAGTTTCGGGCGATACGCACCGTTACGCTAGAGCTTCAAATTTATTTATTTATTATCATGATCTTTTATAGGTTAAAATGTAACTATACCTATTTTATTTATAATTATTACTTCTTCTATTTCACAATAAGAGTCTTATCGATTGATATTATTATTATTATTAGTCTCTTTGTTTCACAAAAGAGTCCCATTTGTTGATTTTCCATCACAATGCTATTTTACCTCGATTCTTCCATTACGCAATTATTTCCCCCTGATTTCTTCGTTAATGTTATTTTTTTTCCCGTTATGGCAAAATTTCTCTTATACACAACTTTACATTGATAGTGCTTGAAATTACAATTAGTGACTCGTTATTGGATCAGTGAGTAAGGAACCAAACCGATACGCCAAGATTTCGACAACTCAGCTGTTACTTTGAATTACCAAATTAATATCCCTTAAACCAAAACTTTAAACTTCAATACATAAAAATACAAAAACACTTCTGACATTATTTTACAGGGATTGATGTGAATTTTCAACTGCTGATAAAAAAAATAAAACAAAAATTCTATGATTTCCAGTTTTCAGATTCCTGTAAACTTAAATTTGTTTACGATGCAGATATGCATATTAGCATAGATAAAGGTCAGATCTTTACAACAGAACGTGTTTGAATGCCTATCAAAAGTTCTTCTATTTTGAAATGACATTTCTTAAGCACAATTTCACAATCGACATCGCAAAGTTAGTGGAATTCCCTAATTTTTGACACTAAAACCTGAGTCGGACTCAAAAACTGTGGACTAAATTAATAATCGATTGGAATTTATATTGGAAAACATGCTGACCTTCAATGTGGTGGCTGATTTATTATCAGTAACAGAGGCCGTTGAGTAGTCCAGTGAACTTGAAGCCTTAATAATTAGAGGTTTTAGAAGATAATTATGCGAGAAAGTGGGACGTCTACTGGTCTTGCAGGAAAGGGCAAAATATGATGACGCCGACAAGTGTAGAATTGCCGAGGAAGCCATTATCGGGAATTCAGATTCAGAAACGAAATCAGGGTTCTACAATTTACATAAAAATAAAAATAGGAATAATAGTCAATGGTAAGTAAATGTTCGTGCTGGTGCTTGTGTTGTTCTTGAATGTTGACCATTCAAAAGTATGATATTTGTTGGGAATGATATTTTTATATGATTTTTTAATATTTGTATATATAAATTATTTTTACATTTATAAAAAAGGTTAAAATTATTATTATAGATTTATAATAATATTTTTAATATAAAAATATTATAAGAAAAATCTTATTTTTTATTTGCCTGAAAAATATCAGTTATACGCATTAGAGATTCAGAGCATGGCCTTGATGAGTCATCTGTAATTTATTTTATTTTTGAAAAAAAACTAATAATTGTATTTGATCTATCATGTTTGATTCAAATTCGGCTCATTAATCTCTAGATTAATATTTAATTAATTAAATAATTAGTTAAATTTTTACAATATAACTATATGTTATATTTATCTATAGATTATAATTTATTTTTATTTTTTGAAAGGTCTATAGACCATAGAATTTAAGATATAATATAAACACATAATATACCTGTTAGGATGAATATTTAACCAGGCCTGATCCAGGAAATGACATTGGGCCAGGCCCAATAGACCGTCAGCCTGGTAACCTTCCTAGTGGGCTTACAGCACGTGGGTGAAGGATGAAACGTACATGTATCATAACTACCTAGTGTAATGGTCAGAACCGTTACACAGGTGACCGTTAATCAGGTACGTAGTATAAATACCCAGTTGACAATGGAGAGAAGGGTAACGCATAATTTGCTACACTAGATATTCAGACCTCCATTGTTGACTTTTCCATATACCTTCACTAACACTCACACCGGAGGAGTCCACCAACGGCCCAAGCCGTTCGGACTTTTGTGCAGGTATTCTTACCGGACGGCCAGCAGGACTGCCCGACAGAATCAGGCGTCAACATTGGCGCTAGAAGGAGGGGCTAGTAAAACTTCCATCAACTTTTGTTAACATGGAAACATCACAGTCGCAGAGTCATTCACGGCGACCTCCTCTCTCTCGGTCTCATCAGGAGACGGCAGCTGATAAAGACCGCCGCCTCCAGATAATCCTCGACAGAAAAAAGGCTCTGGACCTCCAGCAGAAGGAGCTTGACAAACAGTACGAGGAGTTAACCGAGGCGGGTAATGAACTTTTGAGCCAGAGAGGCTCGGCCTCCCGCTCAACCCGTTATACCAGACGAGAGGATAATGAACCCCGAGGGGAAGTAAACCGAAACCGCGGGAAAGAGCCGGCTCGCTCTAAGTCGATCTGGACAGCAGATTTGAGAAAGCGAGCCAGATCGCCGACGAGGAAATATCGGGAAGACCGACATAGTCATGGGAGCCACACTGGCGAATCTTTACCCATCAAGGTTTCGGATAAGTATTATGGGTCAAAAAAGGCCCGATTCTCACCATTCTCGAAGGACCTCGAAGAGGCTAAGATCGACCGATCCCGTAAGGTCCCTACTTTGGAGATGTTTGACGGGACGGGTGATCCACATGATCACACTTATTCCTTCGAGCAGGCCATGCACTTTCATGGTCATGATGCAGTGGCGATGTGCCACTTGTTTTTATCCACTCTGAAGAAAACTGCCAGAGAATGGATTATCTCCCTCCCAGCAGGATCCATCAAATCATGGGAGGAATTACAAGAACAGTTCCACAACCGCTTCGGGAGCAACAAGCGGCGAGCCCGAATGATGACATCCCTTCTGCAAGTAAAACAGAGGCCGAATGAAACTCTTCGGCAGTATATTAAAAGATTCAGAGAGGCTGTGTCAGAAATCAACGGGATTGACCCGAAGCAGGTAATCCAATTTTTAACCATGGGATTAAATGTTGATAAATCCAGCAGGTTAATTGAGGAGCTTATCTCGAAGTCCCCAGAGACCTTATCGGAGACTTATGAGAAGGTGGACAAGTTCGTAGAGTTGGAAGAGGCTCTCGCCAATCTACGGGGATCCTCGAAAAACACAGGTGATTTTCACCAGAGAGACCCCGGAGGCGTTAGTGCCGAAAAGAAATCCAACGGTAATGGTAAAAAGGGGAATGATCGAAGGGATTCTAACAAGGATCGGCAACAAAAGAATGATCCCCCGAGGGATCGAAGAGGTGCCGAGAAAGATTACACACCCCTGAACACCAGCAAGAGCAATATCGTGAAAGCGATAAAAAATAAACCCTTCTATGAGAAGCCCCCGAAGATCCGGGTTTTTGCAAGGCAAAAGGAAGGAGATCGGTATTGCACTTACCACGAAGCCAAAGGGCATGATACTGAGGAATGCTACCATCTTAAAGACTTCCTCGAAAAACAGGTACGGAGTGGCAATCTGGACAGTTATGTTGCCGATTCCTACAGACCATCGGCCTTTGATCGCCTCGAGCCACCTCCTCCCATTACTGAAGCAAGAGGCGTGGTTGATGTTATTTCCGGAGGATCAATTTCCGCTCTGTCCAATCGAAAGAGAAAAGCTTTCGGCAGAGAAGTACATCAAGTGTCCGGGAAACCAATGAGTGCCAAAACCGACCCCATCAATTTCTCCGATGATGATTACCCCTCGGGGATGGTCACTCCCCATCAGGATGCACTGGTCATAACAGCTCAGGTCGGCACCATGGATATGAAAAGGATGCTTGTTGATAATGGGAGTTCAGTCGATGTACTGTATAGCCAAGCGTACAATCGGCTGGACTTGGGGGGAAGAAAGCTGGAGATCTGCAATGAGTCCCCTCTATATGGGTTCGGGAATAACCCAGTTCGTATAGCAGGGACGATTGAGTTGCCTGTGATCTTCGGGACTGCCCCGAAACAAGCTTCCATTATGGTCCGCTTTTACGTGGTTCAAGTGGAAAGCAACTACAATGCCATCTTGGGAAGAACAACTCTATCGGCATTAAAAGCAATTACATCAATCCCCCATTTAAAAATGAAATTTCCAACCAAAAATGGGATCGGGGAATCTGTTGGAGATCAGGATCTTTCCCGAAGATGTTATCTGCAGACCATACAGACATCCTCTCCCAGTGATAGCAAACAGAAAGCTACAATGAAGATCGAGCTTGAACCATTCACTGAGGGATGTACTGAACCATTAGCAACGCCAGCCGAAGATACAGTTGAAGTCCCACTATTTCAAAATGATGATCAGAAAACTGTACAGATTGGCACAAACCTTCGAGAGGAAACCAAAACTCGGTTGGTCTCGCTTCTTCGGGAATATGCTGACATCTTTGCATGGGTCCCAGCCGATGTGCCGGGCATTGACAAAACTGTGGCCGTACATCAGCTGAGTGTCAATCCGAACTCCAAGCCCGTAAAGCAAAAACGGAGAAACATAGCTCCCGAGAGGCAACAGGTAATTGATAATGAAATTGACAAACTTTTGGCTGCTGACTTCATTTTTGAAATCAATTACCCAGAATGGCTTGCTAATGTGGTGCTGGTCAAAAAACACAATGGGAAGTGGAGGATGTGCGTGGATTATACAGATCTCAACAAAGCATGTCCGAAAGATTACTACCCTCTCCCGAGCATAGACCAATTGATCGATTCAACCTCGGGACACACCATAATGAGCTTCTTAGACGCTTTCTCGGGGTATAATCAAATAGCCATGCTTGAAAGCGATATACCAAAGACGGCTTTCATCACCCATCGAGCCATATATGCTTACAAGGTCATGTCCTTCGGGTTGATTAATGCGGGGGCTACCTATCAGAGGATGATGAACAAGGTGTTCAGCAGCCAGATCGGGAGAAATATGGAAGTCTATGTTGACGACATGATAGTCCGAAGCATGAAGGAGGATGATCATTTGTCCGATCTAAAAGAATGCTTCGAGAATGTCAGGACAAACAACATGAGACTTAACCCAACTAAATGCACATTTGGCCTCGGGTCAGGCAAATTTTTTGGGTATATGGTTAGCCGAAGAGGGATTGAGGCAAATCCCGAAAAGATATCGGCTATCCTTGAAATGCAGCCACCGAAGAACTTCAAAGAAATTCAACGGTTGACCGGGAGGCTGGCAGCTCTTCGGCGGTTTGTGGCCCGATTAGCAGAGAAATGTCTCCCATTCTTCGGGACTCTCAAAGGAGCTCAGAATCAGAAAACTTTTCAATGGACCGAAGAATGCCAAGAGGCTTTTGAGCAGATTAAAAGATATATCTCCTCACCTCCGATATTGAGCAAAGCATTGCCTGAGGAGGATCTACAACTATACTTGTCTGCCACATCCTTGGCAGTTGGGTCAGCATTGATCAGAGAAGATTCGCAAGGACAAAAGCCAGTCTACTACGTAAGCCATGCTCTTCGGGACGCTGAAACAAGGTACCCAAATTTAGAGAAGTTGGTTTACGCACTGGTTATCTCCAGTCGGAAACTGAGGCATTATTTCCAGGGGCGAACTATCATCGTCCTCACAGATCAACCACTACGAAAAGTCCTCTACAGACCTGAGTCCTCGGGGAGATTGGCAGCATGGGCCATCGAGCTAAGTCAGTTTAACATTGAGTTCCGTCCTCGGACGGCTATAAAAGCTCAGGCTCTCATCGATTTCATTATCGAGTGTTCGTTCCCCGAGGATACCAAAGAGAAAGGATCTGAGTCCGAGGAAGTGACAGTAACCCCCGAGGAGATTGCGTGGGTTTTATATGTCGATGGATCCTCTACCGGGACAAGAAGCGGGGCTGGGGTAATTCTCACCTCCCCAGAAGGCTTCAAGGTACAACAATCTATCCGGTTCGGGTTCATGGCCACTAACAACATAGCCGAATACGAAGCACTAGTGGCAGGATTGAAATTGGCCCGAAGTCTGGAAGTAAAAAACTTGACAATTTACAGCGACTCCCAACTGGTTGTGAAGCAAGTGCTGGGAGAATATGAAGCAAGGGAAGTTCATTTACAAGCCTATCTGCATCTGGTTCGGTCATTATTAACGTCTTTCCCGAAGTATCAGATAGTAGGCGTGGTCAGATCGGAAAATACTATGGCCGATGTTCTTTCAAAACTGGCAACCACCGATCAGGGGGAGTTAGATGGGGCAGTATACCTAGAAAATCTTCAACAACCAAGCACCCTCGTTCAGACAGTAATGGATATTGAACAGGGGGATTCGTGGATGACCCCTATCTTCAAATTTCTCTTGAATGGTGAATTGCCCGAAGACAAAGCTTTGGCCCGAAGAATAAAGTACAAATCCACCAAGTACTGTATTCACAATGACCATCTGTACCGAAGATCTTACTCTTCCCCATTGCTTCGATGTCTCGACCCTAGGGAATCCAATTATTCTCTTCGGGAAGTTCATGAAGGAATCTGCGGGGATCATGTGGGAGCAAAAGCACTTGCCCATAAAATTTTACGACAAGGATATTTTTGGCCGACAATGCTTGAAGATGCCAAAGACTTCGTCAAAAAATGTCACAAGTGCCAAATATTTGCATCCGTCCCACACCAACCTCCCGAGGAATTATCCCCTATACTCTCCCCGATACCATTTTCTGTGTGGGGAATAGACATTTTGGGCCCTCTTCCCTAGGGTAAGGGGCAAGTGAAGTTTGTAATCGTCGCTATCGATTATTTCACCAAGTGGGTAGAAGCCAAACCACTTGCCAAGATCACCGAGCATACATGTCTTCAATTCTTCAAAGAGCAAGTGGTCTATCGGTTCGGCATCCCGATGATTCTGATTTCCGACAACGGCCTTCAATTTGTTGGAAAAACATTCGAGGGATTCTTGACAGAGCTTAACATCCAACATCGACGGACCTCGGTAGCTCATCCACAAGCAAATGGTCAAGTAGAAGTAACGAACAGAACACTTCTTCATGGCATTAAAAGAAGGTTGGAGGATGCTAAGGGTGCTTGGCCCGAGGAGCTTTTGCATGTCCTTTGGGCCTACCGAACAACTCCTCGGACTACTACTGGGGAGACACCTTTTAAGATGGCCTATGGTTCCGAAGCCCTGATACCTATTGAGATCGGAGTACCTTCTCCGAGAGTCTTAAACTTCGACGAAATACTCAATAGCGAAGGTCTTCGGTTAAACCTCGACTTATTAGAAGAGGAACGTGACTCAGTTGTCCTCAGATTGGCTGCTTATCAACAACGAACTGCTCGGCACTTCAACAAAAATGTTAAAAGCAGGTCATTCAATGTGGGCGATTTGGTCCTTCGACAAGCTGAGGCATCCACTCCTCGGGAAACTGGCAAACTTATGCCAACATGGGAAGGACCATACTTAGTGATCGAAGTGCTGAGGGCTGGAACTTACAAGCTTCAGGGCATGGATGGAAAAAATGTTCCAAATACTTGGCATGCTATTCGGCTTCGTAGGTATTATCAGTAGTTCACACTTTGTACTTAGTCCCATTTTGAGGCTATTATTGAAGCCGATCAAATTTTGTACATAGTCTAAATTTTGAGGCTCTCTTTTTAGCCGATCACATGTCATCTTTTCGATATTCATGAGCATATTTTTTATCATCTGGTCTCTGTATTACTGTTTTGATACATACTTTAAAATTAATTTGCTAGCCTCATCGGATATGCATTCGATCAGGCTAGTGGGGGGTGAAGCAGTATAAGTGAACAGTTGTACATACATATGATAGGAACGAACTCATGAGAAAAGATAAGTGGGAAAAGATAAATCATTTCATTGATAATTACTGGAAGCATTACATGATATAAAAACAACAACAAAAACAATGTATTCACAAATCAGTCTTCGGGAAATACAATTCCTAGCTGATCGGGATCATGACCCTTCTCCTTGGCAAGCTTCCGAGCATATTCGAATCCGTCGCTGAATTCATTAGCAACAGATGGCAAGATATCAGCCTGAAATTGATTCGAGGCCTTATGTTCTTCTATCACCTTCTGTTTGAGCTCGGGGATCAAGACGCTCGGGGAGGCAGAGGCAATCGGCCCTTTGAGCCAATCGGCTTCTTTCGCAGCCCAACCTTCGACGATCAGTTCGACATTGTCCTTGAGATTCTTCATCTGATCGGTCTGAAGTTGGAGGATGTTTTCCGATTGGGCCAGGAGGATCTTCTGACTCTGGACTTGGGCTTCGAGCTCATTTTTATTTTTCTCAAGTTCTATTTTCTTGAGCTCTTTGGATTGCACCAAATCCAGGGCACGGGTATTCGCCTTCTCCAGATCAATTATCCGGGACTGCAGGAAGCTGATCTCCTTGTCCTTTTCTTGATGAACCTCCCGAGCCGAGTCATGATCCTTCTTCATGATTTGGAAGGAATCGTGAAGAGTTTTCAGCTGGTCCTTGGTCTTCTTATGGTTCGACAGAGCTTCGGCAAGTTTTTTGTTGCTCTCATCGGCTCTCCGTTCCAGGACCTTTTGCTCATTGGACACTTTCAGGAGAAGTGTATTTCCCTACAAAGAGATGGTCAATCGATGAACAAGTCAGAATTATAATCACTTCAAACAGGAGAAATTTATGAGGAGATCTTTACCTTGGCATGGCAGGAGAACAGCATCTCCATCAACGTCTTCAGATCAGCCCCCTCGGCACCGGCTTCGGCGAAGGGAATCATTGAGGTACCCAAGGCAGACGTATTGACCCCCTCCTCGGGCCTAGGACCCCCGGACGATATTGGGGGATCCATCGGACCTCCTTGGGTGCTTGAAGGCTCTTGACCTTCAGCGGGTCTTTTCCCTTTATTTTGAGGAGGGGCAGCAACGGGTTCCTCTGGCTGCCTGATGACGTTCTGCTCGGCAGGAGGATTGGTCGTCATCCCAGCTTGGGAGGAGGGGGCCTGCTGGGTTCGTGCCTCCAGCACGGATCTCAGGACCAACCTCCTCCTCTTTACTCTCGGTCTGCTGGCCCCCGAGTCTTCGGCAGCAGACTTTTCTCCTTCGGTGGGCTTGATAGTATCATCCACCTGAGGAGATCCCGAGCCCGTCTCGGGATTGGCAGCAGCAACAGTAGAGTCTTTGGGCTTTGCAGCCCTCAAGCTTCGGCTTACCTTCAATTTCTCGGCGGCACTCATCTTGACCCTGGAAACTCCGGCTGCTTCCATTATGGCTTCGTTATCGGGGTGTTTCCCTTGGTCAGCCACTGCAACACAATCAGAACAACAGAATGAGTATACCAAAATATTCAGAATAAAGGAGCAGTCATGACAGAATACTTACAACCGAAGGAGTATAACCAGTCCTGGTCATTAAGGAGACTTCGGTCCCACTTCACAGATGGTCTCTTGGAATATAAGACCTCGAACTCTTCTAACCGTGCCCGAGAGATTCTCTTCGGATTCAGCTGGTCTTTGTTCGGGTCTGACCAAGGTCCTACCATCTCAGTGTCCGGCCCCTTAATGAAGAACCAGTCCACGTGCCACCCTTTATTACTCGAAGGGGTCTCCATCAGGGTATCCCTCCCAGGGTTCTTTATTACAGTATAAAACCCTTTTTCCTTATTATTCGTAACGGAAAAGAATTGAAAGAAGAAATCTATGGCGGGGATGGTTGATTCGGAAAAGCAAAAGGCGATGAAGCTATTTATATGGATGAAGGAGTTGGGGGATAGTTGATTCAAACTGAGCCCCGTCGTATGAAGTAGCTCTAATATGAAGGGGCGAAGAGGGAATCGGACCCCATAAAGCAGTGACTGCCTATGGATCGGGATCCAACCCCCCTCGAGTTGGTAGTACATCCTCTCCCCAGCCCCGGGTCTTTTGATTTCATAAGCATTGGGGATATAAAATTCTGTTTGGGCTAGGTCGAAATACTGGTTCCGGATAGAAGATGGGATATTGGCTACTCTATACTTGATGTTAAAGTATTTGTTCCTATTGTACTCCTCTACATCCCTCATGCGCTCAACGACTACCGGTTTCCAAGGTTGACCCTCTGGAATTCCCGCTTCGGCAACAGTAACTTCGTCCTCAACCCGGGAAGACGAAGCTTGTGCCCTTTTATCTTGAGTACTCCTAGTCATTATGAGAAATTGAGGAAAAGAGGGTTAAAAACTTACTTGATTTCAGAAAGGAGATTGATCGAAAAATAGCAGAGCAAGAACGACAGAATCTGGGCTGGGAATGAAGTTATTCTCTCTCAAACGTCCTTTCTCTCGTGATAAGTTGCTTCTGATAAAAAGATGATCTGTTGGAAAGGAATCCTTTTATCGTGATCCAAACGTTGCAACGGTTCAGATGGAAAAGATCTGACGGATGGGGCGCACGCGCGGTATTAACTGCAGCGTAATAAATGCTCCTTCCCGCGTACGCTTCACCATTGATTGGGCACCAATTTCAAAATTCAAAAAGTAATAAATTGCCATATGAAACGTCTGGGCAAACTTTTGGGCCGGTTCGATTGGGTTGAGAATATAAGACTTTGGGCTTGATTGACACAAAGGCCCAAGGTCTTATCCAAGGCGTGAAACCCAGATAACAAAGGCCCAAGTCTTTAACCCAAAAGCTTTCCCATCGGTCTGATGCCTCCGGGCTCCCGATAGAGAGTTCCTCTTCGGTCTGATGCCTCCGGGTTCCCGAATGATATTTCCCATCGGTCTGATGCCTCCGGGCTCCCGATGGAGTTCCTCTTCGGTCTAATGCCTCCGGGCTCCCGAATGATATTTCCCATCGGTCTGATGCTTCCGGGCTCCCGATGGAGTTCCTCTTCGGTCTGATGCCTCCGGGCTCCCGATGGAGTTCCTCTTCGGTCTGATGCCTCCGGGTTCCCGAAAGATATTTCCCATCGGTCTGATGCCTCCGGGCTCCCGATGGAGTTCCTCTTCGGTCTAATGCCTCCGGGCTCCCGAATGATATTTCCCATCGGTCTGATGCCTCCGGGCTCCCGATGGAGTTTTTCTTCGGAAGGTTTCATTCTACTCCCCCAGCACATTCATATACTGGAGGAGTGGGGGGCAATGTTAGGATGAATATTTAACCAGGCCTGATCCAGGAAATGACATTGGGCCAGGCCCAATAGACCGTCAGCCTGGTAACCTTCCTAGTGGGCTTACAGCACGTGGGTGAAGGATGAAACGTACATGTATCATAACTACCTAGTGTAATGGTCAGAACCGTTACACAGGTGACCGTTAATCAGGTACGTAGTATAAATACCCAGTTGACAATGGAGAGAAGGGTAACGCATAATTTGCTACACTAGATATTCAGACCTCCATTGTTGACTTTTCCATATACCTTCACTAACACTCACACCGGAGGAGTCCACCAACGGCCCAAGCCGTTCGGACTTTTGTGCAGGTATTCTTACCGGACGGCCAGCAGGACTGCCCGACAGAATCAGGCGTCAACAATACCCAAATCGAGTATCAAAGTTAGGTACATTTTAAATAACACCATCTAGGTTTCTTTTAAAATGTTTTAAAACATGTAATTGTGATGCTAAATTAGTACTCACATCACATTGTCGTAAATTATAAGATTAGTATTAATTTAAAAAAAAATTATTTAAAATATTTTTAAATTTAAAATTAACATAATTTATTTATATTTTTAAAATAATAAATCTTATAAGTAGTAGTACTTTTTAGGTGCTTTATTATATTTATAATTTTATTGATATAAATTAAATAAATTCATGCTAATTTTGAATTTAAAAATATTTAAAATTAATTTTTTTTAAATCAATATTAACTTTATAATTTATAATAAAATGAGTATTACATATAAAATAATACTCTTTTATACTTTTTACAATGCATGATATATAAGATTATCAATTATTTTTTGTAATATTTTTTATATAAATATAATTTTTTTTGTATAAATTTGTATATATGATATAAAAATTATTGATTTTCCTTTTACCTTCCGAATACCGATCTTTGTTTTCTCATATTTATTTTATTTTTTGGTTTAGTATTATTTGAGTATATGGCCCAGAGTCCAATCCGTTCCAACCCATATTCCAGTCAAAATTGGGTTCCTGTAAAAAATGAGAAATCTCAACCGTCCAAAACAACCCGTGACAGCCGTCCAATCTAGGGCAAACGTAGACTGTTCAGGGTTTTAACTCGCTCACTCACCTCATTCAAGACTCCTCTGTTCCAGCTGCCTCTTATCAATTCTAGAGAGAGAACAGAACCGAAGATGGTGCAGCGTCTCACGTACCGCAAACGCCATAGCTATGCCACCAAATCCAACCAGCACAGGGTTGTCAAAACCCCTGGTATTTATTTATATCTAATCTCAGTTATCATCTTTCAAGCTTCACAATGTGTTGCATTTACCTCTGATTTTATTTCTACTATGCTTTCGATTTATATGATAATTGTTAAAGATTAGCCTAAAATTTAACTGTGTTATTTCCATCTCCTATAGTGTTAAACAATATAACTACACGTTAATGTTGTTATAACTTCATGTTAATTGTATTATGCTGTTTAATTGTAAGATGGGTTGCTTATTTAAGATGGAATTGATTAAAATATAGGTGGGAAATTGGTGTATCAGACTACAAAGAAGAGAGCAAGTGGACCTAAGTGTCCTGTTACTGGAAAGAGAATCCAAGGGGTAATTCTATTATTTTGTTTTTATAAAAAAATAAAAATAAAACTAATATGGGTTATATGTAATTATGTATAAGGTTCCATTCTGCTCATCTCATTATCATATGCGTTGCCTGTGTTTTTGTACTTTATTTGTGCAACTATTGAAATGAGATTCATTTCCACTTGTAAAATGTCTATGTTTTATGATAACTAATGAGAAGAAGTCAGGTCAATCTATATGTACTGATTGTTTAAAACTAGGTACATTCTATACTGAAGTCTGGACATTTGTGATTTTAGGTCTGCAGTATTTCAACCATTTTTACTTTGACAAGTTTAAAATTCAGTTTTCTAAAAATCCTTGTAGGCTCCCGCCTAGGCTCTAGGCAGTCCTCTACCGTCTCCATTTGGATGGGTACCTAGTTCCTCGCCTAGATGGGAATTAGTCACCTACCTCATCGACTTAATGAAGGCTTTGAAGGTCTACAGTACTTGAAATTACTCTGTTATGCCTTATAAGATTTTATCCAGTAATTTATCATATTAAATTTATTTTCCTTACTATCTAATATATGCATTATATAGTACATAAAATATATCCAATAGAAAGATAAATAAATATAAAACCGCCTAAGAAAATGTTTAGGTGCCCCCTTCACTGCCTAATTCTGAAGGGTACATGGTGCGAATATCCTTCTATTTTATCATTGTCTAAGAAATGCCCAATACATTTCCGTTTCAGCCAAATCTTGCTTGAACTGTCTGTGAAACCTGCCCAAACGTCAGTACACTGTCTGAACTATTTCTCTATCTTGTTTAGTATGCCTTTTGTATTTTTTGTTGCATATTTAAAGAAGTGAAGCTGTACAGACTTTTTGAAGTGAAATGATCCTGTTTTTGATTAAGAGTCCTGGCAATAGCATAAAACAATTGGGCTCTAACTCTATGCTTGACAAGTTATGGGTTTTGGATTCATAAACTGCTGTTCATTCAGCTGTTCGGCTTTAATTTTTCTCGAGAGTGAGGTTTTCCATAATGTGAAAGATAATTCATATCTTTTTTACAAATTATCCTAGTCCATTTTCATCTTCGTTGGCGTTGTATCGTTGGAAGCTCCTATTAACAAACTGTGTGTAATTTGAAGAATTCTGTTGTCCATTAAGGTGGAGGATATAGTTGATGGTTTAAATATGGTGGTAGGAGGCGGTCTATGTGTATTTCTATTTTTCTTATTTTAAGCTTGCATGCATGTTGTACATTTTCGTCCTATGTTGGCCTAGATTGTTTGTTATCGCTGCAAAAGGGGTTCCATATTGGGTTTGTAGCTGGAATTTGTTTCAGCTAGTGTCGCTTTTTCACACCTATTATTTTGTCGTGAGATTTCACCTTGGAATTTTATTTATGTTGAATGAAATTTTCCATGAGATGTCCGGCAGCTGTTTCTTTTCTTTTTTCTTTTTTTTTTTAAAAAAAAGGATATTTGAAATGTGCAATAAAATAAGGTTGGTGTCGTCACCTAGAATTATGCATATGCTTTGATAATTTCCACGATACTTGGTGTAGTATAAAAAAGAGGACGACACCTGAAATTTGCACTAAAGGTGGGTTAGTAATCCCCCTACTTTGTGGTGCTGTTACTTTGGAAATCTAATTATGGCTGCAGAATTCCTACCAGACTTGGGACTGGTATGAATTTAAAAGTAACAAGACTTATGAATTGGAACTAAAAGTAGGCTGGCTGCAATGTCCCCCTATTACTTCATATTGAAACTAAAAATAATATATTAATTAGCTGGCCTCTTGGTATTAACAATACAAGGATAATATGGGATTGACTTGAGATTAATTTTCTATATTAGTGCTTTTGGGTTGATTTCTCCTTTGTTTATGATTGTAATAGCTGGAAGGGTTATGATTTTACTTGTTTTTCTGGGAGTGGTCTGTCTAATTCTTTCATCTGCTCTGATACTCTTTTAATGCTTGTGCCGTGTTTTAACTGCTTCGTATGGCTTCAGGTCATTAAGATATAGATTTTGTAATTATTGACCTTGTAATAATATGAGGATGTTACTCTATCTGCAGATTCCTCACTTGAGACCTGCTGAGTACAAAAGGTCTAGATTATCTAGGAATCGAAGGACAGTGAACCGTGCCTATGGTGGTGTATTATCTGGAGGTGCTGTAAGAGAGAGGTTTGTTATTGTGAAATACTTCTTGCCTGCACTTAGAATACTGTTATCATAAAATTTTGCACGTGTCATTAAGGTGAGTTGGCCCTAGATATTTGTTAGTTTTGTATCCTTTGGCTGACTTTGGATTTTTTTAAAGGATAATTCGAGCCTTCTTGGTGGAAGAGCAAAAGATTGTGAAGAAAGTTTTGAAGATTCAGAAGGCAAAAGAAAAGGTTGCAGCAAAGAGCTAAGCTGGATCATTAAAGAAATTTCAGTTTTAATGTGCTTGAAAGAAATTTTGACTTAAACAGATGATTACAAGTTGTGCACTATGTTATTAACTTATTATTATGCGACTCTTTTGTTGAATTGAATGAGCATTGTTCTTTAGTTGATTTAGAGATCTCATTTTGACAAATTTCAAGCTGTTGTTTCTCTGATCTCACTATATTTAGATCAACGATGACCAACATTATGCACATCTACGTTGACCAGCATTATGCATCGCAATTTGCATATTTGGCTAATAATGATTTGGATTTGATATGGGAATCTCCCCAGGGTAATGATGCTTTGTGGCCAAATGTTCCTTTAATCGTTTGGTGTAGAATTGATGTATTTGCATCAGTGTTATACACGGGTGTAGCATCTGCCCTCCAAAGTTTCTACTTTAGTCCCTTTTAGTTTAGTAGGAAATAGTTGGCCTGATGATACCAGTGTGATGGTTGACAATGTTTCTAAGCTGGTGGCAGATTTTAGCCATTTATCATGCTAATGGGAAGAGGATTGAGGTTACTATTCTTGTTGAATTAATATTGATATATTGCATCTAAGAGATGAGATATCCGAGGCTTACTAGGGATTTGCCAAAAGTGCCATGGAGAAGTTTGGATTTAGATGTTAAATTTATTCGTGGATTGCAAAAAACTATACTTAAGCCAGTCCATTATCCAGCATATTGTACAGTGATACCAGCATGCTGCGTATAACAAGGGTTGGTTTTATTGACCACACCACAGACAACATGCTCAATTGGGGTCGTCTTGCATCAAGTTCATGGTTGGGGATTCAAGTTCTAGTATCTCCAGGTGTTGCCATCATCAGAATGTTCCAGATTCTCACAGAAGAAGTTGGCATCCATTGGGTTTGAAAATAATTATAAATAAATCTAAAACAACTCTTAACAAATCAAAAAATATATATTATTGTCGCTGCAACCAACTTATTTTCCTTCTGACTAGGACATCTAAATATATATTATTATTTCACTTCGCAAAATTGCACAGGTCTTTGACTCTTTGCTCTCATGGAAATGGGACTTGTGACCGAATGCATTGCGACTGTTCCCAAAACAGTTTTCTGTGGGGAACCGACACTTTCCCCTGAAGGACCTGTTAAAGGAAAAATTATTCTATAACCTTAGAGCATGACCATCACGTGGTGCGAATAATTTCTCCTTGTCAAGACGAATTTACGCTCTTGTCAGGCTAATGGATGTCTCAAATTAACTAGAAGAAAAAATAATCAAAATGAGATTATTTTTGTGTTAAGGAGAAAGTAATTATTAAAAGAAAAATTAAAAATTGCAGGGGAAAAAAAAACTAAATAGGACTCTTTTTGTATAGAACAGAGAGTAACTCTTTAAAAGCCAAAAAAAGAATTCCACTGCCAGTATTTGAACCCGGATGCTTGGAATGGATTGCATGTCTACAGTGGATTACATTATATGACAAATTTATAAATAAGCGTTGCTGTTTAAAAAAATGAGCGTGCATTTGGCTTTGTATTCACTTTATTATATCCAATCAAATATTCGTTGAATCACTTTTGACACCACATGGACCTTAGTAATGGCAATCAGAAAATTGTTACTCTGTATGATGCCATTTGTGTCATAATTGTTTTCAAGCAAAAATTTATTAAAGTTACACCGAGTTACTGAATTTTATAATGGACGAAAAACTTAAATAAAAGCAAAAAAAAAATTATTTTTTAAAAACTCACATACTTTCATTTATCCTAATTTTTTTTTAAGTTTGCAAAGTCTCTTCAATTTTAAGTTGTCTCTAAAATTCATTTTTTGTCAATTAATTTTTCTATGTGATTAATTTGTGTTAATTCTGTTCTTTAAACCCAATTTTACTCAATTTCTCCTAATCAGAGACGTGAAATTTTGGTAGGGAGACAATAAAAAACGACAATTGTATTATTATTATTATTATTATTATTATTATAATATAATGCAATTTAATATGGAGAAATTTAAGTAAAAGCATAAAAAAAAAAATCAGTATTACAAGATAATGCAATTTAAGATGGAGAATTTTTTTGTATTTATCAACAAAAAAAAGGCAAAAGTCTCCGGAGGGAAATTTGACCGTAGTTGTTAAGGATGGGATACGACCCATGGCCCATGCCCTTTCGAACCACTACCTGACAGGCTGACACCGGCGTCTTAGACCAACTCGGCCATGTTGGCGATAATGTCAATTTTTGTCTAAACAGAAAATAGAGGGTTCGTTGAAGAATTGACCGTTCATTTGCTGCGCTTCCCGCGCTAATTTCAAAACCAGCATTGTTTTTAAGCTCGATGTCAAATGAATTCTCTTGTATATCAACACTTAGAGACCAAAATCTCAGTTTCGGGATGCAAATTCTTATCTTCTCTAGCTGCTGTGGAGAGCCCATCAGTTATTCCGGTTAGATTCGACGAAAATCTAATTACTTTTAACCCATTCCAGCTCTTCAATGAGTGGACCAAATCAAGAAAATATACAGTCACCGACACCAAATGCCTCCATGCCCATTTACTCAGAACATATGATATCCATTCCAATACCTTCTTTGCTAATTCCTTGGTAGATTACTATTGTAAATCTGCTTCGTTGTGCAATGCACTCGAGCTGTTTGAAAAAATTCCTCATCGAAATGCTATTTCTTGGAATGTCATGGTTTCATGTTATAATGAAAACTCATTATTCGAGGATTCGTGGAGAACATTTTGTAGAATGCATTCTTTGGGTTTTATTCCCAACCAGTTCACCTATGGTAGTGTTCTTTCTGCTTGTAATGCCATGCAATCTCCTTTATGTGGAAAGCAGATTTATGGGCTTGTAGTTAAAAATGGGTTCTTTTCAAACGGTTATGTGCGGGCTGGAACTATTGATTTGTTTGCAAAAAGTTACTGTTTTGAGGATGCACTAAGGGTCTTTTATGATGTATTGTGTGAGAATGTGGTTTGTTGGAATGCTATCATTTCTGGGGCTGTTAAAAATAAAGAGAACTGGGTTGCATTGGATATTTTTTACCAGATGTGTCGTGGGTTTTTATCACCAAATAGTTTTACATTTTCTAGCATTTTAACTGCTTGTGCTACACTTGAAGAACTTGAGCTGGGAAAAGGGGTTCAAGGGTGGGTCCTTAAATGTGGTGCTGGAGAAGATGTTTTTGTTGCGACTGCTATCATCGATATGTATGCCAAATGTGGGGTTATGGATGAAGCTAGGAAAGAATTTTTGCAGATGCCGATCCGTAATGTTGTATCTTGGACTGCTATGATCTCTGGTTTTGTTCAGAAGGGAAATTCTGTTTCTGCCTTTCTACTTTTCAAAGAAATGAGAAAATTGAGGGTGGAAATCAATAACTACACCATCACTAGTGTGCTTGCGGCTTGTGCTAAGCCAGCTATGATCACAGAGGCAACACAAACCCATTGTTTCGTCTTCCACATTGGATTGTATTCAGATTCAGCAGTGAATACTTCTTTGATCAATATGTACTCAAAACTAGGAGCAGTTGGTTTAGCTGAATTGGTGTTTAAAGAGGCAGAAAATTTAAAGCATCTTGGTACATGGGTAGCTATGATATCTGCTTGTGCTCAGAATGAGAATTCTAAAAGAGCAATTAGTTTATTCCAGAGAATGTTTGAGGAGGGACTGAAACCTGATAAATTCAGTACGTCTAGTGTCTTGAGTATTGTAGACTGTCAAAATTTGGGTAGACAGATTCACTGCTTTACTATTAAAGTTGGGTTAGTGCATGATGTTTGTGTGGGTAGTTCTATTTTCACAATGTACTCAAAATGTGGTAGTTTAGATGAATCTTATACGGTTTTTGAACAAACTGTAGAGAAAGATAATGTTTCATGGGCCTCAATGATTGCTGGCTTTGCAGAACATGGATGTGCATATAAAGCCATTCAGTTGTTCAGAGAGATGCTGTCTATAGAAGCTGATCCTGATGAAATGATCTTATCAGCTGTTCTGACTGCATGTTCTGCTCTTCATTCCTTGAAAACTGGTAAGGAAATTCATTGTGCTGTCCTTCATAGAAGATATAGCAATGACACATTTGTTGGTAGTGCGCTAGTGAATATGTACTCAAAATGTGGTGCTATACATTTGGCAAGGAGGGCTTTTGACATGATGCCTCTAAAAGATCAGGTTACATTCTCTTCTTTGGCTTCAGGTTATGCCCAAAGTGGGTTAATTGAAGAGGCAATTCAGCTATTCTATGAAATGCTGGTGGCTGATCTAGAGGTTGACACCTTCACATTATCATCTGTTCTTCAGGCTGTTGCACTTTTAAATAGACCAGGCATCAGTATTCAAATGCATAGCTATATTTTAAAAGTGGGATTAGAATCAGAAGTTTCGGTTGGTAGTTCACTGGTTATGATGTATTCCAAATGTGGAAGCATTAATGATAGCCGTATGGCATTCGATTGTATTGACAAACCAGATTTGATCAGTTGGACAGCCATGATTACAAGTTATGCTCTACATGGACGAGGTGCGGAGGCTTTAAGACTCTATGAGCTTATGAAAACATCAGGAATTAAACCTGATTCAGTGACTTTTGTTGGTGTTTTATCTGCTTGTAGCCATAATGGTTTAGTTGAAGAAGGCTATTTTCTTCTAAATTCTATGGTCAAAGACTTTGAAATTGAGCCGGGTTACCGGCATTATGCCTGTATGGTAGATCTTCTTGGTCGTTCAGGAAAACTGAAAGAGGCTGAAAGATTTATTAACGAGATGCCTATTAAACCTGATGCGTTGGTCTGGGCAACACTACTAGCTTCTTGCAAAGTGCATGGTGATGTTGAGCTCGGAAGGCTAGCAGCTAAAAAGGTTATTGATTTAGAGCAATGTGATGCTGGAGCTTACGTCTCATTTTCAAACATCTGTGCTGATGTGGGTCAATGGGAAGAAGTCACAAAAATCAGAAGTGAGATGAAAGGAACTGGATTACACAAAGAACCTGGATGGAGCTATCTATGAGGTACGGTCATGCTTCTTCAGCCCTTCCTATAAAACTTCATACCTAGGCTTTTAATATTTAATATGAAAACAAAGTTCTCCTGAAACAACCTCATGGAGATTAAAGCTTGGGGCAGAATGAGGTCAAGTACTATCTGACGAACCTAAATTGTGCTTGAACTCCCACTTTGTAGCATGTGAAAGGGTATTGTTTGAGACTTAATGGTCACGTTGATGAGACAAAAAAGCAGCCAGGATAAGCACTACTTTAAAAAGATATGAAAATAGCATTATTTTGATGAGGATAAGTATAGCTTCGTGTTCAGGCTCGTCTACGGAGGCTACAGAGGGGGGAATGAAGAATATGAATTATTTTTAAACTCTGTTTTCTTCTTCTTGTTTCATTTACCCGGAAAGTAGATTTTGTATAAAGTTGTTAGATTTAAAGGAGTATTCTGTAAACAGGATATGGAATTTTGATTTACAATCATGAATTAAATAAATTTCTGCATCAGGCACCTGCTAGTTAGTTCCCAAGAACTAAACTTATGCTGATGTGAACTGAAACTGAAAGAGCCAGTAAAAACACCATCATTCAACCAGTCGACAGGCAATAATCATCTTAGAACGTCATGGAAAAAGAAGGGAGGAAATTGATTCAGAAATATTGTTGTCCCGGTTTTATTTAGATTAATCTATCCTTTCAAACATATCAGCTGCTTCCTGAACCTTCCCTTTCCCACCATAATTCTTCATGGCTCTAATATGCACTCCTTCAAACAAACTATTATCAACATTCATCCTCATCTCCGCAAGCAAAGCTTCCATGGCCTCAAACTCTCCTTGATGACCAAGCTTTTCAATCATGCTTTTATAAGTCAACAAATTATGGTTAAATCCATCTTCATTTTTAACCGAATTGAACATTTCAGGTGCGCTTCGTGGATCTTTCTGGCATTTTACCACAGCAGTAGGAAGAATAACGCGACTCATTCCAAACTTATAATCTTAAATAAATGTTTACCGATAACCCATTAAACCTATTTCAAAATATTGGTGTTTCAACATTGTTCTCGTTTGCTTCAATATCACAAAACATTATGTTATGAAGTACAATTTATTATAGAATGCAGTATATTAGCTAAAATATGTTATGTGATAGTATTAATCATAATTAGTTAATTGTAGTTATAGTAAATATGTTATTAGTGTAATGTTTGGTTACAAGTAGTAACATTGTAATGTTTGGTTACAGGAATAGGTTGAAGCTATATAGGGATGTATTGGTCTTGTAAAAGGGGTATGCAGATTATGAAAATGAAATTGTATTTCTCTCTCTATTTCAGTTGCTTCCATTTCCTTGTTCTTCCGCCATTTTTGCTTTCTTAATACTCTGTTTTCTTCTTTTTCTTCACTGATTACTTATTGAAATGGTAAAAATTCATCCCATTTCATAACAATTGGTATCAGAGCTACTCTTTCCTTGGCCCAATTTCAGAATACTTCTTCATATTTTCTAATTCAACCTTTGCTCCATCTCTATCTATCCACAATTTTAATTTTGTATTCTTTCTTCTAATTCTTTTCTTTATCATTTACAAACCTTAGAATCCACAACCTGAAGCTTTATAATAACGAATCTTGCTGCTGCTATCTTGCTGATTAAGCCACCTGAAAACCCTAGATTTTCAATAAGTATACTCGTTGTGTTCAACTACAGGGAAGTATAATCAAAAGTTCTATCTCATTCAATGACAACAGGAACAAGGTCGAAGGAGGCCATAGAAGAGAGCCTTCGTAACACCGATTCACGTGTGCAAGAATTGACGAATAACCACTATCACCTTAAGAAGACAGTGGAGAAAATGGGAGATAAGCTTGGACATTTGCAGAATACCATGGAGATGATGATGGTCGAAGTCCAGAAAGCAATAAAAGGTAAATTTCCAATGGCTGCTTCTGAAGTTTCACAAGAGGGGTTTCATGTTTTCCCTGGTAGAAGTGAGGGTTGTATAAATAGGGCATCGAATTTACAGGGAAATAATTTGAATAAGCAGATGAATCCCAAATTGGAGTTTCCCATCTTTAATGGTCTTGATGTTAAGAATTGGGTATTGAAATGTGAATATTTTTTTCAGATTTATCCTATGTCTGATGAAAAAAAAAATGAGACGTGTAGCTTTAAATCTTGATGGGGATACTGGTACTTGGTTCTTAGCATATCATAAGACTCATGTTGGTATTTCTTGGTCACAGTTTGTGGAAGATATAGAGATCAGATTTGGTGAGACCTCTTTTAATAATGCCTTGGCTGAATTCAACAGATTGCAACAAACCACTACTATTTTACAATATCTGAAGAGATTTGAATACCTTAGATCTCTGGTGGAAAGGAAGAATCCTAGGTTAACTGAGGATTACTTTGTTAAATGCTTCGTTGGAGGTTTGAAAGAGGAAATTGGAGGGTTTGTTACGCTATTAAAGCCAAAAAAACTTTCTGAGGCCATATCAGCTGCTAAGGTGAAAGAGTCTACCCTTGAGGCCATCTTCAGAAAAAACAAAACACCCTGGACATCTACAAGGTATGCAGGGAATCATTATCCAACTGGTATCAAAGCTACTTTTATGATGGATAAATACTCTGGAACTCAAACTGGTTCAATATCATATGCTGCAAACACAGTTCTGGGAACAACTTCTCAGGTAGTTAAAGCACCTTCTGGTAATGTGAGGAAACTCACTTATAATGACGTCCAGTCAAGAAGGAAAAAAGGCTGGTGTCTCAATTGTGATGAAATTTACAAGTTTAGTCATAGGTGCCAAAATAGACAGATTCTCATGATTGTTGGTAAAGATGAATTAGAGGAAGAGAGCACAGAATCCGGTGTAGATAATGTTGCTCAAGAAAGGTTACAAGAGGAACAAGATTCAGATATGTCCATCTTCATCCATGCATTGAATTCATACCTGTTCACAGTTAAAAGGAAAACAACTTGGAAAAGAATTTCATGGGTTCATCGCATGGCCGACTACATGGCTGAATTTGTGGGGTTCTCAATTGGAATTATAGGCAAGTGTTTCAGAGGCAAATGTTTCAGTGGCGAGTTGTGTTGGCTGCAAAAAATTATGGTGTTTGATCCGGGAGGAATGTATTTTGGGGGTTGCGACCACCCTATTTGTTTTCTTCAATCCATGAGGACATAGATTTCTTAAGGAGGGTGGAATGTTATGTGATAGGAATATTAATCATAGTTGGTTAACTATAGTTATAGTTAAATGTGTAGTTAGTGTAATGTTTGGTTACAGGTAGCTAAATTGTATTGTTTGGGCACAGAAGTAGAGTTGAAGCTATATAGGAATGTAGCGGTCTTGTGAAAGGGGAGACAGATTATGAAAATGAAATTGTATTTCTCTCTCTATTTCAGTTGCTTCCATTTCCTTGTTCTTCCGCCATTTTTGCTTTCTTAATACTCTGTTTTCTTCTTTTTCTTCACTGATTACTTATTGAAATGGTAAAAATTCATCCCATTTCATAACACATTAGAATAAGAGAGACAACTTTTTCTTGTAAATAAGGTTTAATTACCAGAATGTTTTCTACTGTCCGAAATTTCTAAGTATGGTGTCGCCGGGATCGGGAAGAGAACAATGACCAATTCCAATTGCAAGTATTCGGAGTGAACTAGGGTTTAGAATTGTGAAGCAGCAGAGAGAAGAGTTTAGGCTACGCTGCAGTGAGCTTTGTTCCTTGAAAGATAGTAGACCATTCATATTTAGCCACGTCATCCCAAAGGAATTAGGACACACATTAAGTTTTGAGAATAAATTTTAGAAGGTCTTGATAACATAGAACTGTAATTAGCGCGAGCTTAATATAAAAATTTATGAAATTTAGAGGATTAAGTAAAAATATATAAAAACTAAATTTTAAAAAATAAAATAATAATATAATTACACTTGCAGAGACCAAAAAAAAAAAAAAAGAATAGGTTTATAAACACAAATATCAAATCCTATTTCAACAATTAAAAAGTTGGGTTTGGCACGAAAATTCGCGTCAGACTTAACTTTTTAATGATTGAAATAAAATTTCTGTAAAAGTTTGTATTTGTTATTTGTGTATATAGAGTTGTCCAAAAAATTGTTGTAACCCGAAGACATCAATCAATGTCAAAGCCTTTAAGCCGCTTAATAATGAGAGATTATTCTATGCTCTAGGGGCCGAGTGAACAGTATGTTCTCTCTCTCATATATATATGTGATCCGTCTATGATGAGACTCACAGGCATGTAAGAGAGGAAAGCATATTATTCACTTACTCTAGGAGTATGGAATAATTTTTTCTTAATAACATAGATTACTCTTTCCACACCAAAAAAAAAATTAGAGATATATTGCGATTTTTGGTCAATTGTAAAATTTTAAAATTCAAAATTAATATAAAATTTTTAAATTTTATTTGGCTAGTTCAGATTAGAGATACATTTATAGAATCACCGCCATTTTATTTATTTTTTCCCAAATTTATCTCTAATAGTAACTATAAATATAATAGTAGTAATATAATAATACTCAAACAATTAAGAATAAAAGTAACAAAATTTCACTTTTTAGTTTAAAAATAAAAATGTGAGAGCTAAATTTAGAATGGAGGAAGTAGTGCAAATAATTATAATTATTATAAATTAAATAAAAAATAAAAATTGATATTTTTATATAATTCTTTCTTACATAATAGTACGTTGGATTATGTAAAATATCCACACACAAAATATGAAAATAGTGCTCTCTGAAAAATTCTATTCACATTTTAGGATACGTAATTGTCTCTTTATTTAAATAAATAAATTATTTTATCATCTTCTAGCGTGGAAAATAGAAACTATTGCAGTAGTAGTATGTTATTTTATTTTTTTTGTTTTGAAAAATAAAGATATTTTCGGGCCACGCATCAACTGAAAATAACTTCCTTTTCGGGCAATTAGTAAGTCAAGAAAAGGAACAAACTTCTTTAATCACCACGCGGTAGTAGTAGTATGTTTCAGCTACACTATTGCAAAATTGAAAAATAAGTAGACGGGAATATAATTGATTATTTTCATAACTTAATTTAGTCTTTTAAGGTCTTCTATGGTGAAGTCATGAAGATGGAAGTGCCGTGAAAGCAAACAAACTAGCAAATTAAGATCATACAAGAGAATTAAGGAAATTTGAGGGCTTCGTGCATGCTGGAGTAGGCCGGTAAGGGGTAATGAAAGAAGGCTGAAAAACATGCATGGGAACAGAAGGAGACATCAATTGACAATAGTCTACAGGAATTAAGAATGATTGGTACAAAGCAGTTACTCTTCTGAGCGGGCAAGTAATATTTGAAATTTATTTCATCAATTTATGCTTATATGGACTCCTTCAATACCTTACTCTGGTGTCCACTGGAATGAATGGACGACCTGAAGCTGAGTTTTTCAGCCACTTGTTTATTCTCCCCTCCCATAAATGGTCACTGTATAGTCTTAGTTTCAAGCTACTAGCTCAAGAGAATATATTAACTGCAAATCATATATAGTTCCCACTTCCATCAAATTATGATTAAATGACCGTCATATTGTTTGGTACGTATAGCCACGTAGACTTTTAACATCCACATATTTGTAGCTGGAAATATGATCCATTAGGCTTTTTATGTTTTTAGGTTAAAATGTGAAAGGATTACAGCTATTTTGTCCCCTCCATATGTCTACTTATAGGACTCTTCTCAAGAAGCAAACGAAACCAACCCAAATAAGATCAAAACTTTCTTTGCAAAGTCTCATCATCTTGCTTCACTTGTTCAATCACGTCTCATCTTTAAATTCTCGCGATAGTTCTTATCAATCAATCGTTTCCTCCTGAAAGCAAAGATCCTGTGTTTTCATGTTAAATGTTCGCCGTTCATTGATCTGCATGTGATTTAAATTTGAAACACGTCCATTTGTTTCCCAACATTTGATCATTGAAACTTTGCTCCAAGTGTCTTCTTCTTCTACAACATTTTGTTCTCAAAGGTTTGTTCACTTTGAAACCAACTTCTTCAACTCCATGGATGACAAAGACGTGTATAGTAACCTTCGTGTTGAATCATTTTCTTGTTACCTCAACTCTGCAAAAGAAAATTTTGCACTTAACCTTGCAGGAGGAATTTCGAATTCTTCATCTACAGTCATTTCACCTGAAGATACTCCACGTCTGATTAACTTGAGAAGAAGTAAGACTAATGAGCCTGAGATTAGTGTATTTGGTGCTGACAAATACTTCAACATGAAACAGGATTATGCTAACGCTTTTATGTATGGGCTTGAGAAGGAAAGGAGTGTTGAACTACACCAGCCAGACCAAAATTTCAGGCCAAAAACTTCGAGTATTAGTTCTCAAGGGAGGAGCTTGAACATCCAATCTGCCTTGTTACAAGGTCTTTGTAGAAAGCCCTCTCAAACAAAACACAAGAGGGGACTTGGCACAAGGCTTTTTCCCATTTTTGGTTGTGAAGGGCCTTGTTTTAGTTGTGTAGACAAGAAAGCTGTTTGCATCAATGAAAGTGTTGATCCTGGAGTACTTAATGGAATCCAGCAGTCTCAACCTGTATGGAAAAAGGTAGAGCAGCTTACATTCCCGGTTCCCAATTCAGGGATCGAAATTGTGAAAGTTAAAAAGCAGTTTGAAGAAAAAAGATTAGTACAAGAAGACCCTCGAAATTCAATTGAGGTGTTTGGCTCCGTCATGACCAAAAAGGGAGATATAGCAGTGAATATGGAAAGGAAGCTGTCCATTCTAGCATGGGATGCAGTACCAAAAACCCAGAGCCTTGTAACAACTACTTTTGGAAGCAGCGCAACGTGTGATGATATGGCTAGTGATGCTAGTTCAGATTTATTTGAGATAGACAACATTTCAGGCACTGGATATCCAGTTTTATCTAGGCAAGAATCTTGCAATATGTCCAGCTGCATGACCCCCACAACGCAGTATGCACCGAGCGAGGCCAGTATTGAGTGGAGTGTTGTCACAGCCAGTGCTGCAGATTTTTCATCGGTGGTTTCTGAATATGAAGGAAAAAGTGGTAGAGTTACAGGAGATATGATCTCCAAACGAACAATCAATAAAACCACCAACTACAAAGATTTAGGTATGAAAGAGGCGCCAAAAATTGGGCCTAGCAGGCTGTTGGGATGCAGGAGTCACAAAGCAGTAAGAGTAGCAGAGTCTATTTTTAAGACTAATGAGAAGGTGAAAGATGAAACTAAACATCCATTAGCCGTGAGAGGACTCTACCCAATGTCCCCATAGCAGGCAGTTGAATAACTGTCTTTATCTACTAATTTCAGACAAGTGCAGCGGAGCAAACTTGTTGAGTGGCACTATAAGTTAATTATGGATTTTTTCTATAATAATAGAGAAATGTAACTTATTAAGCTGTTCATTATTGTTTGTTTCACTTTTGTAACCACTCTATGTTTTCTGAGTTTTGTTAAGGAAAGTTTAATAATATCTATATCTTTTGTCATCAAAGGGCACGGCACAGCAGCCCAAAAGTTAGAAATTGATTTTGTATCTCTTTAGACATTAGGGCCCTTGTTTAGAGTGATAAGCAAAGATAACGGATCCCCATGTCTAGCAAATCTCTTCTATCTAGTTAAAATAGTTTAATATCACGTTCTTTAGATTCTCTACTGGAGGGTCATCAAGTTTAGGAGCATAGATTTGGTGCATAATCAAAGCTGCTTTTGGCAACCCACTTTTGCTTACTCTAATTAAAGCTTACAGTTCATGGTCACTTAGAAATCCACCATTAACACTGGGGAGAAACCAAGTTCACTAGAAATCACAGACTTTTGCATTGATAAGTACTGACTTTTAGGACATCAATTGCTTATTAATAGCCAACAGCCATAAAAGACACAAAAGATACCAGTTATTGCGATTTCACCAAGGCTTCTCTAAAAAATCCTTATCTACTAATGATTACTGACTGAATATATAATAAATAGAAGTGTTTATAACTGAATGAAGTCATTAGAGCGACTACAGGATAATAAGGCACCATGTGTTTGATATCTGAGGTTTTTAGGCTTTGCTATCAAATGATTAAAGGGAGGTTGCGAAATTATGATCCAAGTTTTTTTTTGCTAATGATTATAACTGCCAACGAATGTCATCCATGTTTGCTCATGAACCACAAGAGAGTCGAGACTTTTACACCTAATTGTGCTAGATCAAGTTGGGTAGCTACATTAAAAACTGTGACTGTCTAAAAACTAAGGTGGATCCCATAGTGTCTTCCCTATCATAAATCGTGGTATTCCTTTACTGGTTGGAATGAATGTTGATATTGTGAAGGCTGGTAAGCATTAAATGATGAATACGTGTGTATGACGGAGAGAGAAAAAGAGAGAGAGTTATCAAATTCAATCCTAAAAGATAGAGCAAAAGATATTTTAGGAACTATAAGCCGAGAATTCTCAATGTTCGGAGCATTAAATTGGGTACAGCAAATGGAATGTTTTAAAGGGACCAATACAATTGAAGTTTGGGATATGATCAGTATATATCATTCTTGAAACTACAGTCGGATAATTCTTCCAAGTAGGAATATTAATTTTAGAGAAGTCCTCTTATACATGATGACAAATTTATGTCGATATAAAATATCGACGTATATATTTAGATACATGAAATAGATAAAAATTAAGAAGGACCTAAACACTATTATTTTTATCTTATTTTATCAACGTGTACGAAGATACGTGTGTATCATTTTTCATTTTAGAGTCATAACTGTAGACTCTAGCAATGGAATGTTGTGAAAGGGTTAATAGAGAGGTTGGATATCAATATCACCGAAAACTTGATAACAAGATGAATACTTACCAATAAGAAGACGTGGCTACAATTGATGATTTTAATATTGTATATGTTCACAGGAATCTACTTCCATAAGAGCCATTGCAGCATAGTTAAAGGGTCTGGTCAAAAAAGGAGGCGGAAATTAAGCTATCTCGCAGAAAGATTGACGCTGCTGTCATTTTCTTCTTTTAGCTACAATTAAAGCTAGAAAGAAACTTCTTAACTAAAAAAAGTTCGAATCTTGTGGTTTTGTAGCAAACCAAAGATTCATATGATCTGATTAAACCCATGAGTAGTTGAAGAAATAATTTGAAAGTTTCCACTGATCGAGGAGGTACCAGATGATGTGATCACCTATAATCTGATTAATCCATATTATGTACTTGGATCTTCGACTAGAAGATTAAGGTAGTAGAAGTTGAATTTAACAGACTTTCCAAATGCTTAAAGCAGTCTGGTAATTATTTCCTGCTGCTTAGCGAGGATATTATGATATAATCAAATTATAAAATTTGCAAAAAAAATTAAAAAAATAAAATAAGAGTTTGGCAATACAAAAGAAAAGAGAGAAATAAGTCGACTCAGCTATCAAACAATTTTAGCACAGAGACGAAAGTAGGGCAAACTCAGTGCATGAAAATAAGTAGTTTCAGCTTTCTTGAAACATTTAACAGTCGTTTCTTGCTACTGCATGCAGTTGTCAATTTTAAATCAGCATGTTATGAACTTGAAGCATTAATTAATTGGCTCACAGTTTTTGTGATGATTTCATGCCTTCGAAACATGAAGAAAGATGAACTGGAACTTAGTGTCATTAATATATGTGGTTGGGTTGGGAAAGAGTGAATCATAATCCTATTGTGAAGAAGAAATAAATAATTAACAAAATATATATTGTGATGCTAGTTGTAATTAAAAGGGAAAAAAACTCCCATCCTTCCACACAAAAAAAAAATCCATTTACAGATTTTAATAATATATTTTTTTAACCAATTTGTTATTTAATAGCCGTGGCATGATAGTGAAAGAAATTATGCTATTATATACTATAATTAATAAAAAGAGAATTCTTTTTGCAAAACATAATTTTTTACGTACGTGATTTTTGTGTGGAAAGAATAACGTATAATAACATGAAATGATATCCTAATTATATTAACTAATAGGACCCAAAAAAATAAAATGCTAAACACCTTTAGCATGATACTACTAAACTAGTACTGGGAGTGAAAATGAATGTCATCCATCCTTCTATATATATATATAAGATATACTGATTAGTTTATTTGTAAAAGACAATTATAGCTAAACAGTTTAAATTAAAGGTTTCCGGTATACAATCTAAGGAAGCTAAAATAAAATTAGCTATAATTATGTGAATAGTATCCTCTAGTGCCATTTGAATCCATTCTTTAGTTTTTGAATTTTGACCCATCCTATATACTTGTATCATCAAGGTATGTAGGATGTAGCTATCAGTGGATCACCAACGAATTGGCTTCAATAACTCGGATCTCTTTGAAGTTTTTTTTTTCAATCTCAGCTTGTTCTATATTGGCAACAATCATGTTTGACTTCTTATTTGATGAGAACACACGTGTAATTTTAAAATAATTAAATTTTTAAATCAAATTTGTTACTTATTAAAATATGTTTAAAATATCTTATATTTGAATGGATGATATAAAAGTCGAACAAATTAAACTCTCACACAGTGTTTCGTGAGTAATTATTTTGGAGAAATTGATTTTTGACATATATTTGAAGGTTTTTATTCTTTTATTTCCTTTTAAAAGATTTGGACCTCGAGTATCCTCCTCTTTTAAAGTGACGAAACAGTAAAAATAGAATTGGCAGCCCACCATCTTCTGGTTGGTTTGATGAGATAGAACTGAAAGGATATTTGAGGAGATACACAAAGTAAATTAGTCATGCCATTCATGTCACCCCGTCTATCAATTTACTTTTCTCAGTTTTGCCAAATACAAAGTAATGGATGGCAATAAAATAAAGATAGGGAGCTAATATTATTATAAATAAAAAAAATTCACATAAATAATAAATAAGTCTCACACTCATTTGAGAAAGAACTTGTAAAAATATTAAATTTTACTTATAAAAATATCAATTTTCTATATTCCTTCTATTTTAAAATTAAATATAGATTTTTATTTTATTTTAAACATCAATAAACATTTTTATTTTTAAATTATAAAATGACTAATATGTCATTATTTTTATTATAAATTTATTGAGTAATAGCATGTCATTACTACTTATTTATGACTAATGTTGGAGTTAAGTTTGAAAAAATAAATTTTTTTTTTGAAAATTATTGTTTTATAAATAAATATGTTTAGTTTTAAAATGAAGGAAGTAATTTTATTTTATTTTTTCCAGGGTGCCATTAAGCTGACATTACAGTACATTATCACCTAACAGCCAGGATTGAGGTTCGAGCTACAAACTTCGAATCTAAGGACTCACAACTCACACCTACTGGACCTGCACTTAACCGGTTTACCTCAATAAGATTATTGAAGCTAATATAAAATTTTTGCTCCCCTTTTATTTGTCATCGATCTAGTTGGACAGGAATTATATCAGGCCTAATAATTGATGAAAAACAAAAATATAAAATATTTGGGCCCAATAGAGACTGATGAATGTATTAAAACCAAGGATAAATGTATTCTGACATCAAATAAGTGTCGTCCTACAATTGGCCGATGTTGTACACCCTCGAAGCACGACCATATAGCAGATTCTGTCTCCCCCAAAACCCTACCCGCGTTGTTTTATTATCCCTCCCAAAACCCTAACACAAAGAAAGTCACACCCCACCTCTCCCTCGCTATCTCGCTCTCTTTGTATACATATATAAATAGGTCTAAAGCTAGGAATTCATAGAAGTAAATTAGGGCTTACTTGAAGGTTGTAAGGATGGTAGCTGACAAGGGCAAAAAATTGAAGGTGGGTGAGAAAGTAGAAGAGGAAAATGCAGAGCAGATTGATGGAGAGCTCGTTCTTTCCATTGAGAAGTTGCAAGAGATCCAAGACGACCTGGAGAAAGTAAAACATCCTTATGCCTTTTGTCTCCCTTATTTCTTTTGCAGTCTGTATGTTTTTTAGGAAAATAAAGCAATTGAAATTGAAAACTTGAATCTTTTCTGTTTTGTTTTGGGTTTTATAGAAAAAATTACGAGGAATAACATACAAATTCACCTAAGTTGGTCAATTGGTTCTATTGGTAAAGCTTAGGAATTTTTCATTTGTTGAGCAGCCCAAATTATACGTTTGAAATCCCTATTATTCTGTATGCACGAGTGTTTGTGTCGCTTTTCTTTCTTTGTCTATTTCGGTTGCAATTTAGGATTGGAGTCCTGGATATGAATATCTTTGTGCTTACCAAATGTGTTTGTTATGCTTGTACATATGTCCACGTTCTTTTTCTGTGTCCTTATGTATTATATCCATATAATTTATTTGAGTGAACATTGCAGTTGTTACAGCAATGAACAGTCAAATAGGTATCTGCTTGTGTATTAAGTTGCCTTACTTTATATGGGTTTGGTTGGGGGACGGTTTGGGTCAGGATGTTGGTGTATGTCTTGGCCATTATATATATATATATATTGAATTTGATCAATTACATGTATAGTAGTGGTATAACTCCTTATCATGATAATATATAATGGTAGCTTAATTTGCAGTCAGACTAGCTAGAGAGATCTATATGTGCACGATGCCAGGAAGGAAACTGGAAATGAATGAGGAGATTTCTGTGGGTTTTGGTTGAGAAGTATTGGCTGTGTGGTTTCTTAGTATCATTCTAGTACAAGTCTTAACATATGCTATTATGCACTCAGTGCATAAACTCTTGTTACTAAAAGAATATTTTGCTGTATAAATTTTCTTCAGTAAGTTATTGACATTATGGGCATATACCATTTATTTGCATTCTTGAGTTCAGTAGCTTTTAGATCTTTGGTCACCGGTAACTAGTTTATACATCAATTTTACTGTGAGGCATTATTTAAAAAAAAATTATATTAGTCTATGCTAAATTACTTATAAAACAATAGTTATTTAAATAGATATTACTCCCACTATGCGGCTTATAGATGTGGTATAGTCCCATCAAGCTCTCCAATGCATGGCTTTGATAGGATATATAGTTGTTGCATTGTGCAGCCCTATTGCTGTGGATGGCCTGAGAAAGAGGATAAAACATCACAGGATTAATGTCTTAATGATATAATAGTATTTTAATTGATATGTAAATTGATTTCATTCACATATGGGTTTAATACTTCTTTTAGTATTATATCCATGCTAAAATGGAAATTGTGCGCATGAATAAGTCATCAGGACATGATCCAACCCCCACCCCCCAACAATTTTATTTTATTTTTTTTTATTTTTTAATCTTGTAACACGTGCATAAAGTTGTTCTCATACTCGATATTCTAATTCTGTTTTAAGAAATTTGATCGAAGTTGTGAGGCAACTTAGACATGTCCACTATGAGTATCAAGAGTGTGTTTGGAATTTGTGTATTTTTGTATTTGAATGCTACTAGGAGGTATCGACGTGGCTAGGGCGTTCAATAATTGTTGCTATATGCATGTGACATGGAAACAATGCAGTCAAGGTTTTCAGTTACTTGTGATGTATATATCAGCTGAAATTAACTTTATGCACATAATTCACAGTGATATATATATTCCATCATAACACGGCCTCTAATGGGTTTTCTTAATTCTGTTACACAAAATATGTCTTATTTATTATTTTCTATAGAATATTGTTTTTGTTATACAAGATTGCATACTCTATAACATCTACTGAAATTAATATATGAATGTTTGTATTGTTTTCTGTTTGTTACCAGATAAACGAAGAAGCAAGTGATAAAGTCTTGGAATTAGAGCAGAAGTATAACGAAGTTCGCAAGCCTGTCTATGATAAGCGAAATGATATCATAAAAGCCATTCCTGACTTTTGGTTAACCGCTGTTAGAACTCCATCCAAATCTGTTTCTGTTTCCATTTCTTTTTTTTAAAAAATGAATATTAGAATGAATAAATATCTTTACACTTCAATGTCAGTGCTTTGTCTGGGATCCTTTATATACAGTTGACTAGAACTTGTTCTATGTAGTTTCTGAGTCATCCTGCTCTTGGTGAACTTTTGAGCGAAGAAGACCAAAAGGTTTGGCTTTTATATCCTCCTCTTCTAAACAGAGAATTAATCACTTTAAAAATGAAACTAAACATCAGTTCAATATGATTTTTTTTATTTTCATAGCAAAAATAAATTTCTTTTCCTGCATTATGTTGCTAATACATTTGATCTTTTCAGATTATAAAGGATTTGCAAGAAAAATTCTTTTTAATCGTTGCTTACCTGGTTGTTAGTTTGCTGAAGTTAATTATAATTAATTTGAGCTTACTGTTCATTCTTTCATGTTAGATTTTCAAGTATCTGACTTCCCTTGAAGTAGAAGATTTTAAAGACGTGAAATCGGGATACTCTATATCATTTGTGAGTCTTCAATCTTATCTCCTGCTAAATTGGAAAGAAAAGCTAACAACACTCAGCTTCTTACTGTATTTGCCATATTATAAATGCCTGTTAATTATATTTTCTTCAGTACGTAGGGTAATTGCTACTTTTGAACTGTTTTTGTCACTGTAATATTAATTTCCTTTTGTTTTTACTTTTTAAGAACTTCAGTCCTAATCCATTTTTTGAAGACTCGAAGCTTACAAAGTCTTTTACCTTCCTTGACGAAGGAACAACAAAAATAACCGCGACATCAATTAAGTGGAAAGAGGGCATGGTAACATCTCTTTGTTCATGTGCTTGAAATAGTTACTGTCATGTTTTACTACTGTTATTGACTCACTTTTCGTTTTCAACTACTGAAGGGACTTCCCAATGGGGTTGCTCATGAAAAGAGAGGGAGCAAGCGGCCTCATGCAGCAGATGATAGGTTGGTGTTGCATTTTTTCTCTTTTGTTTTTTATATGTTTATTCTTGATAAATACACGTGTACTCAATGTATGAACCAAAATCGCCATAGGGTGTGAAGCACGTATGCAAACACTATACCAGGAAAGAACTTCACAAAAGAAGAGAGAGAGAGAGAGAGAGAGAGAAAAGAAAAGAAAAGAAAAGGAAGGAGTCCGAAACACCCCTCTACACATGGACTAAATACTCAGATGGGCACCTTGCATCTGAAAGTTTACCGCTGGTTAGTCAAATTGGGTGCCCTTGTAACTTTTTTCTTAGAATCAACAAGACTATTGTTTTCAACATCAGGTCATATTTTCTAATCCCTGACCTCCCCTTACACTGAAAAGAAAAGGAAAAGTCAGAAGGAATCTCAAACCCCTAATGGCAGTTTCAGTCTATGCTTGGTCTCCTTATCCATTTATAAATAATGACATGGCTGAACTGCTGCCAAAAGTAGTGATAAGGTAAAATTTGGGATCTAAATAGGTGAACTGCTGGTTAATATAGCTCTTAACCTTCTTGACGCCTTGTTTACTCGAATTTATATTTACTTTAGTACAAAACAATCTCTAAAATTACTATTGATGTGTGTGCCAAGATTTTCTTTTTAATTGACAGATAGATGCTAGAAGCCTCGTAAACTTTTTATGCTATTTGATGCTGCAAGTGCCTAAAGGTGGTGGACAATGACTGATGCATGGCCTTCTAAAGGGATTATTTGTTCCGCTGGCCATTATGATCATTTTTGTTTATATTATTTATTTTTACTTTTTTTGGCATTTCTTCTTTAAATTAAGGCCTTACTGTTGGCTTGCACTTCCCATTAAGCCAATAATATGATTGCCTTCTCCCTGATATGTATTGGTGATTGTTATTCCTTAAGACATACTGTAGATATAATAGCCTATGGGTTACTATTTGCACGAGTAACCAAAAGAAGTCTTGGGACTGCCAATGTTATGTAATCCTTCATTTGTTATTCTTCCTGCATACAAGCATACTATCTTTTATCTTGATCATCATATGCATTTGACAGTACTTTTTAAAAAACTGTGTATCATCATTATCATGATATTTTCTTAATTGGGTCTATCTTGCGTCTAACACCAGGCATTTTAAAAAATAGTACCATAACCTATAATTTTTATGTGCTTTAATGAGTCGGTTAAGTTTATTATTCTCTTGACCTTGTAAATGCAGCTTCTTTGGCTGGTTCACTGAAACCCAGCAGAAAGATGATATCGATGAGATTCAAGATGAGGTAAGATCCTTGCGTGTTTCTGAAATATATGAAGATTTTGAAGCTATTTCATTTATTAGTGCAAATATTTTAAAGCTATTAATGTATAGATATGAAATCATCTTTGCACAGATTGCAGAGATAATTAAGGAGGATTTGTGGCCCAATCCTCTTAGTTATTTTAACAATGTAAGTTATTTTCCTTGATCATTTTCCCTCTTATTTTCACTTGGATCATTGGAGGTCCAACCTTTAAAATTTTAATACTACTTTGTAGGATGCTGATGAAGTGGACTTTGAGGGGGACGAAGGAGATGAAGAGGTAACTGCAATGTTAAGTTACAAATGCTTTGATATTTTTACTCGAGCTTAAAGATGTTTGACATTATTGCTTTGAAGTTCTCCTTAGACAATCTTTATAGTTTCCGACAAGGCTTATCTAATATAATTGTTTTTTCATGCAAAGTCTCTAATCTCTATACATCTTTTTCATAAATTGAACTCATCATTGTGTGTTAAAGTCATTCTATATGTTCCTTGGAGTTGTTAAAAAAAATCTATATTAATGACTTTGATGCGGTGGAAATATTTTGACTTTGCAAAATAGTCTCTGTTTGGATATTATTATTGATCATGGTAAATAATGTTTTAGGGTCTTGGTTATTTTATTGTTACCAAGCTCAAAACATTCTATACGTTCCTTGAAGTTGTAAAAAAATCTATATGAATGACTTTTATGCGGTGGAAATATTTTGACTTTGCAAAATGGTCTCGATTTGGATATTATTTTCCATGGAAAATAATGTTTTGATTTAAGTCTTGGTTACTTTATTGTTACCAAGCTTGAAAAATTCTATATGCTCCTTGGAGTTGTGAAAAAATATATATGAATGACTTTTATGCGGTGGAAATATTTTATGTTTGCAATATAGTCTTGATTTCGATTTTATTGATCATGGAAAATAATCTTTTAATTTGGGTCTTGGTTACTTTATTGTTACCAAGCTCGAAATATTTAAAAACCCTGAAGTTATGCAGAAGAATTGTTTTTGTATTTAGATTCTCTCACAAGTGGGAGAAACATTATTTTATTTTAATTTTTTAGCTCTGCACATTGAAATCCTAAAACAGTCGGTGGACTTCCTCTTGCCATGGTCTGAGTTTATTTTTAAAATATTGTTAATTTTGTGTGATACTTGTAGTTCAATATGAATTCTGAATCAAAAGCTCTCAAGCAGGAAAATGGCAGCGACGGCTCGGAAGATGAAGATGATGAAGATGGCGATGATGAAGAGGGTGATGAGGATGAAGGAAATTAAGTTTCACATTTCTGTTGACGTTCGCTACTATGGTAATGGTTTTTGTAAAGTGGTGCCAAAAGATTGTAGTAGGGGTGAATGTGGAATCATTACTATGTTGCTACCAGTAGATGGTCTCTTACTGTTTATTGTCCAACTATCCTTTTGTTTATTCATAGGGTTAACTAGTATTTTCTTGTCCCTCTCTTAAATCAGTTTTTGCTGAGAGTTTATACTAGTTATACCATGACTAGAACCATCAACTTGATTATTGATATTATTATAGTTTAGTCTGTTTCTGGAGAGCTACCTTTATTTGACAATGGTGCGGTTGTTGTGCATTCTTTCATCTTCTTCATTTCACTTAATAAAATACATAGGAGTGGTTTCATTATTGCTCAATATTTTAGCCTGGCAGACTGCTACTTCATGATTTAATTTAATTTTTATTAGGTTGACATCTTTCTAATGGAAAGAAAACGGTTGGTGTTCTGTAATATATCACTCTATTAGGTGTCGATACCCTAGAGCTAAAAGACATAATAAAACATGAGAGGAAACCCTTTTTTTAATAACTAAAGTAAAATGAAATAAAATAAATGAAATTGTAGTCTTATGGTCCACTGTCCGCAGATTGATTATCATAATGTGATTATGATAGCAGAGGAGAGGAGAAAGTAGATTTGGCAACAACAACAAAAATCAGGTCTGCGGGTCGGGTGGTCGGTTAAAATTTGGGTTTTGGACTTTATTTTTGTTACTAAGGAAAATTTCGCCCATTTTTGTCCAACTCAATTTTGGCCCGTACTGGGGGTAATTTTTTTGTTAAAAACTGTACGATAAAACAAAACATTCCTATTTTAAAATTCAGTCATTCTCAGAGGTTACTAAAAGAGAGGCCATACGAGACTATCAAACATTATCTCCTTCCCAAATTGTGACATATGTAATGACCGTTTGGGTCATTTTGTTTTTTAAAGTATGCTAAATTGGGTCAGTTTGTAAAGAGTTTTTCTTTGGGCCGAACGGATGAATTAGGTCTATAGTACATTAAGGAAATTTGGACTGGATTTTTAAACAAGAATGTTTAGTTTTGGAATGAGGCAGAAAGAGGATTAAGTTAATTTTTTAGTACTTTTTAGGTAATAAATGAAATTACATCATAGGTATTTTTTAGGTAATAAATATTTTTTTTGTTAAAATAAAAAGATAATCAACTCAATTTTTTAGTCTATATAACATAATTATAATTATTGAGATAAAAAAATATGTGGGCCAGCCCACGCTGTCCGACCCAGCCTAAATTGGGCTATGAGTCTCTTATTATCAACTCAAAAAAATTTAGTTCATTTTCACTCGGCTCATATTTGGTCTGGTTTGCCTATGACCCTACTCGTTTGCCATTTATAGGAGAAAGTATTGTAAAGAGAGGAGAGAGAAATTTTTTACTATTATTTTATTTTTATGTGTCTTTGAATGTACACATATTTTTTAATGTTTTGCTTTATTATAATAATTTATCCTAACTAAAAAGGAGGGGTATTGGGGAAGAAATAACTTACCGTTTTTATCGCTCTGTTGCACCTTGTTTCTAGATTTATGGGTCTGTCTTCATAATAATTTCTGTCAACAAGATTTAACCTCTATATTAATAAGTGAACTGATATTTTCACACGTCTTTTTTGATATTTTCACATAAAACTCTCTTACATAAAAATAACGTGAGTCCCATTTTTTGTGAGAGAAAATTATATAAAAATATCAAAAATTCATAAAAAAATAATGTTCTCCTATTAATAAAAGTGAATCCTACTAATAAATTAAATGACCATTAATTTTGGATATGCATTATAGATATGTATATAGATATATGACCATTAATTTTGGATATGCATTGTAGATATGTATATAGATATACTCTATATAATCCGTATATAAATTAGCAAGAAGACAAACTCATTAAATAAAATTAGCTAAGCTTTGATTTAAATCAGATTTCCCCAATTTGACTATGATATCTGCAACCTGCCACAAGAAAGGAGTATAAGAGCAACAATGGGGAGTAACAAAAAAACTCGGAGATATTGAAGAAATCCAGTAAGTTGATGTAATTAATATATAATAATATATAATGGCCGACTCAAATACTATTCCGACAGTTGATCTCTCTCCTTTCTTCACCACCGGCGACGATGAAGGCAAGAAAAAGGCCAAAGACATTATAACCCAAGCTTGCTCCGATTACGGCTTTTTCCAAATTATTAACCATGGCATATCCCTTGATCTGATGAACCGAGCAATAGTTCTGTCAAAGACCTTTTTTGCGTGCCCAGTTCAAGAGAAGCTCAAATTCAGTCCTGTCCCTGGGGCACCTCTACCTGCCGGATACAGCAAACATCCAGACCACTCGGGCGACAAGATGGAATATTTGTTGATGTTTTCCCCTGAATCCACCTTCAATATTTTCCCCACCAATCCACCTCAATTCAAGTGAGTCAGTCTCTAGACTTTTTCTGAATTTTGAATAAAATGTTCCTAATTCTATCAGAATTGTAAACATTTTTCTATAATTTGTTTGAAATGTATTGTTATAGGGAAGCACTAGGAGATATGTTCGCTTGCTTCAGTAAGACAGGGCAGCTTTTGGAGACCATCTTGAGCGATTGTCTAGGCCTTCCTCCAAACTTCCTTAAAGAATTCAACGAGGATAGAAGCTGGGATTTTATGATGGCTTTGCGATACTTCCAGGCAGAGGCGGATGATGAGACTGGGAATAACAATGGTCTATCGGAACACGAAGATGGAAATTGTATCACATTTGTGTTCCAAGATGAAGTTGGAGGCCTACAAGTTCGAAAGAATGGGGAATGGATTCCGGTGATTCCCATTCAAGGAACCATAGTTGTCAACATAAGTGATGTTATTCAGGTAGTTTTTTCTTGGGAATCAATATTTTCCCATGCAAATTGATAGTTCCATAAAATTCTCCGGAATAGTAAATGAGACTCGCGTTCATGTTCATGTGAATAAGATCTTATATCAAACAAACTTTTCATTGCTTTTTATTCATTTTTTTTAATAAAAAAATCTGCCTCTTAATATCGGAGTACTTCGATGATATTTGCAGGTACTGAGCAACAACAAATTTAAGAGTGCAACTCACAGAGTGATTAGACCCAAAGGGAGAAGCCGTTACTCGTATGCTTTTTTCTATAATTTGCAAGGAGAAAAATGGGTCGAGCCATTGCCACAGTTCACCCAAGAAATTGGAGAGGCGCCAAAGTACAGGGGATTCTTGTACAAGGATTATCAGGTTTTGAGGATGAGAAACAAGACTCACCCCCCATCCAGACCTGAAGATGTCATCCACATTACCCACTATTCCATCCCACCACCCTAAGACATTTCAAATTTCCATTACCTTTCATCTGCATTTCTAGTTATAATAAAATGTTCCTCATAAATGTGGAGATGTTTGCCATCTCTACCTTTTAATTTGTGAGGGTATCTGTTGAACAAAGCAAACATTGTGGCCCAAGTTTTATGCATGATATGAAGATGTTTTACTTATTGAGGTTAGTGATTCCTTTGCGTTGTTGTATCTGTTGTTTGTGTTTTTTGGTAGAAGCTCTTACTACTATAGATATATTTACATAGATACGTTATACATGGTTATGGGTTGGTTTTAGTTTCATTTAAGAACTAAAATCACATTACTTATTTTTAATATAAGAATTAAAATCACATTACCTATGTTCTTTAAAAAACTTATTCTCTCTCAAATCTGTAACATTTTTTCTCACTAAAATTTGATTACATTTTCTATCTCTAAAATCTTATTACATTTTTTCTCTCTAAAATCTGATTACACACTCTATTTCTAAAATCTGATTATATTTTCTCCTTTTAAAATATATAACATTTTATCTCTCTCTAAAATTTGATTATATTTTCTCTTTCTAAAATCTGATTATATATATCAATTCAATACTTTCTCAAGATTATTCGTTTAAGTTCATAAAAATATTTCTTATTGTAAATTCTTATTTTCAAGGTTTAATGTATAAGACCAAAACATTATATGAATCCAATGTTTTGAAAAACAAATAATCTCAGTTCTTAATTTAGATTTTAAATCGCAACCCGGATTAAATTAAACTAATTGAAACTATTCAAAATATATGATATTGTGAATGAAACAATTTAATTCAACTCAATCAAATAAATAAAAATTATTAACATTAAAATCAATTGAGAATTAATAATAAATTTCAGAGTTTAAATAATTAATATTATTTTATCTTACACCTCAGAAATAATTTTAGCAATACATGATTAATTCACAAGCAAAGAATAAGAAATAATAAACCATTATCTCCATTGTTGCTGCTGACTCTCGGTTTCCGTGCCTTGAATGATCCCACTTTTGTTGCTTTTATTTCTTTTCCTTTGTTGATATGTGCCTTAGCTTGAATGATCTTTGTTGTGTAGCCACGTGATGATGCAACGTGAATGATGATAACTTTTGTTTCTTCCGTGAAAGGCTACTATATTGGAGCAACTACTTCTATATATATATATATATATATATATATATATATATATATGAATATATATAAAACCACAAATAATTAAGCTTTAAAGTTCTAAAGAGCGCGTCTGGGCGGATAAAATCCAGGACGTTAAATCCGGGCCCAGGCGGATCAAATGCCCAATTACAAGCTTATCAAGGTCAAGTCAAAATTAGAATTAATTCCAGTGGGCAAGAAAGCCAGCTTAACTTAAAAATAGTAATGCAACAATCAATGTGCTTGCAGCTGAATAATCAAACAGGGTTGAAAATAGTTAATTGGGTTGGATCTATTTTTTTATAAGAAAATATGGCTTCAAACTTTATTCAATTTAAATTAGGAGTCTTCAATCAGTACAAACCGTATTAAATTGGATCGTTATCAAAATTACACAAAACTCGATACCAATATTGGTACCGGTTAAACCGTATCAGTTATCAAAATATACCGATTATTATTATTTATTATTTATTATTAATAATAATAAATAAAAAATAGAAAAAATTTGATAACTGGTATGATTCGATAAATACCAAACTACCAAAAATTCGAATCAATTGGACCGGTATACTGAACCTTTACCGAATCGATTATTTTTTGTACCAAACCGATAACTTCGGGCCTGTCCGATATATCTATAATATCGGTTGGACCGAATTAAATGTCCACTCTTAACCCAAATAATATAAAACAGTTAACTAACCTCTTTATTTCTAATTAATTTGGATTGACCCAATGTTAGTGACTTATTTTTTTCTTTGTATTATATAGGTCGTTTTAGAATTTATTTATTTATTTTTAAAATATAAGACGTTTTATTTTTAAAGATAGAGTAATTAAAGAAGAGAGGAGGAGGGAGAGTAATTAATTATTATACAGATAATAATAAAATTTTAAATTAATATTAATATTAATAAAAAAATTTAATATGTATAATAATATTTTAAATAATTTATATAATAAAAATAAAAGAATATATTACAAGGTCTAATCTTATGACGTGGCTCACTAAATTATTTATTTGGTAGAGTTGATTGGACATGAATTCCTAGCGGTCGCTTCTTATTTAATAATCTGACAGGATGTATTCCGTGCACAATGACGGTAGTGAAAAACATTGTTAACGGGAGAAGCATACCAAACCTTGGCATCTTTTAGTACTCTCCCCCGTCCCCACTCCCAGTGAGGAGTTATTTCATGTTTTTAAAGTATAATTATTATTATTATTATTATTATTTTTATTTTTTTATATAAAAATAGATTTTATACGAATTTTATTATATATAAATTCTGTTTTTATATTAGAAGGTAGAATAAATTATAACTATACCTCAAGAATATAGCATAATTTTTTCTCCCCTCTCCCCTAAACAAAGAGCCAAAGACTGTTAAGCATAATTCCAAACCTTTTTATTAATTGTTTAAGTACGTCTAATCTACAACTTGTGATCCATGCATACATATATATATTTTATTATAGTAGACTAAAATTTAAATACATACATATTTATCTTAATTTATCAAGTTTTAATCTCTTAATCTTATAATTATTATAAATTAAATAGTACTATTCAGGTTAAAAACTTTCGATATAAATTATGATCTATAAATATTAGCCTAAACATCATTTCAATATTAAATAAAAGGAAAAATTGAAGATTATTTCACTGTGATCGATTCTTTTTACTTATTATTTTATTGAATTTAAGAAAATACATTTGTTCAATTAAAATTTTAAAATTATATCATTCTATTAAAAAAATTGACAGACATGTATCATTTATCGAGGTGGTAACATGGGGAAAAAAATAAAATTAAAACATAATTATTTATTTGGCAGAGTTGACTGGACGTGACTTCCTAGCGGGCGCTTCTTATTTAATAATCTCACAGGTTGTATTCCGTGCACAATGATGGTAGTTAAAAACATTGTTAAGGGGAGAAGCATACCAAACCTTGCCATCTTTTAGTACTCTCCCCCGTCCCCACTCCCCACTCCCCACTACCGAGGAGTTGTTTCGTGTTTTTGGAATATAATTATTATTTATTTTATTTTTTTTATATAAAAATAAATTTTATACGAGTCTCATTATATATAAAACTTGCTCTTATATTAAAAAATAAAATAAATTATAATTATACTTCAAGAATATATAGTATAATTTTTTCTCTCCTCTCCCCTAAGCAAAGAGCCAAAGACTGTTAAAGCATAATTCCAAACCTTTTTATTAATTGTTTAAGCACATCTCATCTACAACTTGTGATTCATGCATATTATTTTTTTTTTTTTATTATAGTAGATTGAAATTGAAAAACACACATATTTATCTTGATTTATCAAGTTTAATCTTTTAACTTTATAATTATTATAAATTAAATAGTACCATTCAGGTCAAAGACCTTCAGTGTGAACTGTGATCCATAAATATTAGCCTAAGCCTCATTTCAATATTAAATAAAAGGCAAAATTGAGGATTATTTCACTGTAATCAATTCTTTTTACTTATTATTTTATTGAATTTTAAGAAAATACATTTGTCCAATTAAAATTTTAAAATTATATCATTCTATTTATCGAGGTGGTAACATGGGGGAAAAAAATAAAATTAAAACATAAATTTTGCGACAAAAAAAATAATAAAACAGAAATTGGAGCAATGGCATGGCTTTCAAAACAGATATATTTTTTATGCCTTTCCTTCTCTCTCTACATTATTAAGGACCCACCGTTGTCTTCTTCCATAACCACAAGAACTTACCACCACTGTCCATCACCACCGTAAGCCACCACCTTCATCCAACACCATTGTGAATCACCACCTTCATCCATCATCTATCACGACCATCAACACCAAAACCTTCGACTAATAAACTCATTTAATGGACTATAAAGTGAACATATAGATTTTCAAACCCAACAACGGATCATTTACAGATTTGTGCATGAAATTCGTCAAATTCATGTGTTATTTGCATAATAGAATACCCAAATCTGATTCTCTTCCCTTGATATTCAGTTTCTTCAAATTACATTATCAGTTTGATAATTTTGACGTATATACACCATTTTCACACACAAATGTAGAGGAGGTCTTTAGAGCACTAATATATATTCACATAATGAACAGATTCATAGATAAAAAAATAATAATAAATAAAAAACAATAGCACCTCCGATGAAGGAAGAAAACGACTAAAGTACGACTTCCCGACGAGATGACAACTAAGTCACAAACCTATTATTGAAACTAAAGAACCCTAACTGTTTCGCTTTGCGAAATTGTCTTTTATCATTTAATTTCTCTTCTCCACTTCCACTTACATTCACCACCCATAAACACCATCACCTCCGACTACCTCCTTGTTCTGATCTGATTACCATTTTCTTGTCGGTCGATACGCATCGTGGCCATGTTGGGGTGTTTTTGAAGGAATAGGTACACGTAAGGTGCCACCTAGAGTACGTGTGAGGTCAGTTATGGGTCAACAAAATAGGTCAATTTGCTGATAACAGAGCTGTCAGAGCAAGTTGAGGGGAGGCCCAGATCATGACTTCAGGCAAGGGGGAGCAAACAAAACCAAAAATCAAAAAAACCGAAAAACCAAACCGGGAAAACCCTAGTCGCAAAAAAAAAAGAAGAAAAAAATCTAACTGTTCATTTGGTTACTACATTAGGTTAGTAGAGAAAAATTATATATATATAATACCAGTATTTACTATTTGCCCTTCAAAATATCTATTATATATAATTTACTATTCTATATATATGTACATAATACTAGTGTGTGCGAATATATATAATATTTATTATTTAATTAATATAATAACTGAAACAAATCATAACCACAAAATTAACTGAAATCATTATAATCGAATAGTTTGTTTAACCATGGTAACAGTTTTTTTTTTACATTAATAACTGTATTATATAGTTTGGTTACAATTATATTTTGTAACCGCATTACACACGCCCCTAATTTCAGAACAGCATCAAAGAGAATAATCAAGAGAAAAAGTAACACTTATCAAAAAGTTGCATGACCACATATGGTCGTCATCGAGTAAACTTGCTGATTGGTTGTTCGGCTTGGAAGTAGTTCATCCCAAGAGCATGATGGAGTGCACCGCAACACCTGAAGCAGCAGCACAAATCACAGGGAAAAAGAGCTCTAAGGATCAGAGGATTAATGATGGTTTATCTTGGTTGGTTCTCTTATGGTTCTTATCTATACTGATCTGCACTTTCTTGTCTTTCCAAGGATGGTTTTATGAGGTTTGTGGTGTATGAATAATGAATCCTCTTTATCATTTTTTTTCTTACTTCTTGCTCTCTCTCTCTGTCCCTCTCTTAGCTAACCACCTTTGTACTTCTAATTTTCACATGTTATTAGGTTTCGTGTCCCATCCCAATGGTTCAATCTTCTCCCTAGGGTGGATCCCCCTTAGGTTTTGTCCCAAATAAATCTACAAAACCCTGTATTATTCACTAAATTATGTATGGATATCTTTTCTTAATTAAGATCTTTTCTTCCTCAATAAATCCTTAAGTATGTGAGCTTAGGGGACAAGTTTGGAGGTTACTCTACCTTGGTTGGGGAAAGGACAATTCCTATTATTTCATACATCAGCATCAACCCTTTACTCTTCTTCCCATAGTGCCCTCCAGGTGTGCCCTTGCATTCTCCATGCTTGGAACTGGCCTACCCTCCATACTTTCATTAGATGAGATTAAACCACGCAAGTCTCCCTAAGGATGTTTCTTATCTTTCGCCCTGAGGAAAGGTAGGTCACCCAAAGAAAGCCCATATAAGGCCCAAAGCCATTATTTCCTTCCTAGTCACCAAACCAACCCCTTACTACCACCATTAACCTCCACATCCGATCCTTGATGCCCACTTTAGAATCAATAACTCCTTCATGAATGGCCTTTAGCCAAATCCATGAGAAATTACAATAGGCCCTTTGACTTTATTCCTTTCCCTATGATAGGCTTTACCTCATTTATGTGTGGATTTTCTTATACTCTTTGTCATGAAATATTACCCAGATTTAACATTTTCCTAGGACAAACTCATGTCTAAGGCTGCAAATGAGTCGAATCAATTCGGATTTTAAATTGTTCGAATTCGACTCGTAAGGTTAAATTTATACTCGGATTCAAACTATATTTGAAAAACTTTACTCAGATTCAGATAAACTCGAATTTTCGTTACTCAAATTCGATTCGACTTGAATTGAATTATATTCAAATTACTTGCAAAATTCAAACTCGAATTCGAGTCTCCACATAGTAACTAGTTTTATAATATATATAATTATTAATTGAACTTATTATTTTACTTATAAATGAAAAAATATAATTATAATTACACTTTAAATATATAAAATTATTATTATAATTATAAATAAAATTAAAAAATATTAACTAATTATTTAAATTTTGTTTAATTGTGTATATATTATAAGAAAATATATTGAGTATCTATTCGAATATGTATCAATCGATTATGTATCGGATCATAATTAAAAATTTGAGTAGTTTGATTCTTAAACGAGTCGAGTATAACCTTATTCAGATTTTACTTGTATTTTTATTCGAACTATTTTTTGTGCTTAGATTTAAATCATATTATTAACGAATTCGAATCTCACTCATATTTTTTTGAGTCGAACCCAAACTGTTTAATTAAATTAACAGTCTTACCCCTATCTTAGGTTCCATCACTCATAAGTATATATACCTACCTAGGCATGCACAACAGGCCGGCCTGGGCCTGCCAGGCCTTGATCGTTGACCAGGTTGGGTCGGGCCTTTGACTTTTGGCCTGCAGGCCAAGCCTAGCTTGACGCTCAAAAAAAGGGCCTGGTGAAGCCTGCAGGCCAGGCCGGGTCGGGCTTGACGCTCAAAAAGGGGGCCTGTTGAGGCCTGCAGGCTAGGCCAAGCCAGGCCAGTCCAGTCCGATTCGATCATTTCAAATAATTTTTTTAGTAATTTTAAATATTATTAAAACACCAATTAAAATTTTAAACTTAATTGATGTATTAATTAAAAATAATGTATTACAAGTTACAGCTTTCAAATTACAATAATGAAAATTATCTTTTTTATTATTATTTTGCAAATGACTTTCTAGTTGTTACGCTAAGTATCTATTAAAATAAAGATGCAATGAAAGATCTGTAAGAAGTGTAGGTTGCTAGCTAGGTAAGGAAAATCCTTATATATTACACTAGTCAATGTATTTTCATGGATTTCTTTATTTGTATATAAACAAACATGCATGAATGAACGTATTAAAATATGTCAATTTTATTTTATTTATTGAATGAGTTGTTACAAAAATGAAGTTTTCATCTGCAGTGGAAGAATTGAAGTAGCGAATAAAGAAAATCTGCAGACCGGACCAAGTTTTTAGTGAACCAGGCCAAACCAAACCCAAGGCCAGGCCCAGGCCAGGCTTTTTGGCAGGCCAGGCCAGGTCAGGCCGGATCTGAGTCAAAAAACTGTGACATGTTCGTGGCCTTCAGGCCAGGCCGAGCCAGGCCAGACCTTGACCAAACCGGACTTTGACTAAGCTGGGCCCAGACCGAATCAAGATCGGACCACAGACTATTTGTACATCACTATACCTACCCCATAGATTTATGTCTTGGTTTCAAGTCCCGCCATTTCATCACCTATGGGGGTGTGCCCCATAGTCCCGTGTCTTGGGGATGGAACCCCATATTCAAATTTCATGGGTTTTTATCATAGTAATGCCCACTCATAATTCTTTAGACCTCAGTCATTTACTTGGACATTCTTCATTGGAGCCCATTATACTTATCAAAAGGGTGATTAATCATATGTTCACCCAGCTTTTTTCAGTGTACATGTAGGACTCATGATCAGTTAGTCAAATATTCAAATTATCTCATTGGTTGTGTGCCTAGGACTTATGTAACAGCGACCATTTTTGGATACCAACACTCTGCTTTCCGCAATCAAATTTGGTAGTTATAGAGTGTTGAATATTTTGGGACATAAGGAAATAAAAAAGATTTTTTTTTATTTTCTTGCACAATCTTATGTTTTTTTTTTTCTCACGTGTCATTGCAATTGATTTTATATTTTTTCTCAGATAGAAAAATATTAACGTCCATCTAGTTATTTTAACACACTTGTGCAATTCCAGTTTGTTAATTAGTTTTAATAAGGTAACTGTATTTTTTTTTAAGTCTAATGGAATAATAAATAAAAGGTGTCAATTACACTGAAATCCTTAGTTTTTCCCTAAATAAAATATTCACAGTTATTATCACCAAAAATTAATTAAGCACCATACAACTACAATTTACAATTAATGGCTACCACTCGCCAACAATTGACTTCTCTCCCTAGCTTCTTGACAAGTCCAGGAGATGATGAAGATGGGAAAAGAAGAAGAAGGCCGTAGAAATGATAGGCCGGGGGCTTCCTCCCAGTGTGGCTTTTTCCAAATTGTGAACAATGGGTTACCCGTCGGCCTATAGATTGGGCCTAGCCCTTCAGGTCGCCAAGGCCTTTTTCTAGTCCCCTATCCAAGTAAACTTACGACTCTATCCTGGTACACTTGCTGGGTATTATCGGAAGCCCAATCGCATCTATGAATTCAGCGAGAATTTGGTGTTGCTCCCCAGGATCTCAACTCAATAAGTACCTGGCCCATCCACCACAATTTCACTTTTAGTACAAAATTTTCACTTTTAATAAATGGTTAATTAATGTGAATCTAATTCAAAAGCTTAACTACTAACTAATGCGTGTTTCTTTATAGGTGAGTGACTTATAACAAATAATTGTTATAATACTATTTAGATAAGCACATCTATGGCCGTACATAAAAAGAGTTGGACAATTTAGATATTTTTTATTTTAAAAAAAGTGTTTTCCCCAAACAATGTCTTGAACAACATATCCGCTATTGTTCTTGCTCCGCATAGGTAGTTGTAGGTTTCTTTAGGCCCAATATCTGAATTGGATTAACATCCTTCTTTCATGGGAAAGTTTGGTCCAAACAAATTTGTATTTTAAACTTTGACATTCTGTAAGATTATATTTGTTTATAACAATGATGAATGAGATAAGATTATGTGTATTAATTTATTATCATTTTAGAATATTTTATTTTATTATAATTAATCTGTTATTTAATCTTACAAGCTATATTTTTGTCTTTTCTAAGGCTATTTGATATCTTAAAAGGAGGATTATATAACGTATCAATTATCGGATAAAATAATCTAAAGTAATAATAAATTAGTACAAATGGTCATATCTCACCCATCATTCTTACGTACAAGCGTAGTCTAAGTTTATTATTTTAAAATGTATACATGACCGTAGAGTATTATTGAAAATTGCTAATTAATATCCTAAATTAACAAAGTTATTCCAAACTTGAAATGTTTGAAACGAATACAAAGTCCTACTTACCATGTTCCATATTTTGTGGTGTATATAGGACGCCTAAAATATATATATGTTCATGATTAACTATTTCAGCTATGATTTATTTAGGAAAAGTAGCAGTGAACAAAAGCCAGTAGTCCCTTTTTTTCTTCATGCCGAGAAAGTAATGTGGTGATTTTAGCAGAATTAATATGTATGGTGTTAAGGTTGACTGAAAATTCCCCCAAAGTGTTAGTACGTACAAGCTAGTTTCGTCTTTTATATGGGTCGAGTCTGCCAATGTTTGTGGGTTGTGCCTTAGCCTTAGTGCGCCTCTAAATTTATAGCATAGTTTTGCTGTACCCTTGGGGGTATGACTCGTGCGTGCATGGTGTGTTTCTAGTTGGAACCATTTATATGTACATCATCATAATTAAGAAAGGGTATTTTTCACAAGTCATAAATTCTCCAAAATCTTTTACCCACACAAAAATTTAGCGGGATTGTTATTCTCTGAGCTAATCCTCGAATTTTCATTCTTGAATTCCAAATTTATTAGAGGCTATATATAAAGGAAAAATTAAGGTACACAACTGTGTAATTTTTTAATTTAATGGTACTTATGGTCTCTCGTCTCTGTCAAAACGATATAAATGTATATATAAATTGATAGTTTTCCAAGATTACTTTTGCATAAATAGTAAATCAGTCTCACACTCATATGAGATAAATTTTGTGAAAAATATCAAATTTTACTTATGAAAATATCAATTTTCTATTAAAACAAAATTGTTATTTTCACAATATCTCTTCCACGTAAATGCGAGACTCACTTATTATTTATGTAAAAATATCAGTTTTAAATAAAAATTACTTTTATTAATAGTAATATAGAATTACACAATACTCTTAAGTTTGTGATCTTATCATGTTTTATTACTAAGCGAACAACTTATTATTTTTTAGGGATAAATATAGAATGAAAAATGTATTTAATATTTGTATATTTTATAAAAATTTATTTATGTAGAATAAAGGGAGTACGTAGTAGTATATTTAGAATGGATATATATGGCAAGTTTGACTTAAATTTAACTAGGGAGTGCGACCATAACTAAACACCACTAAACCGAGTAACCAACACATGACTGAAACATTCAAATAACCTCCACGTACAGCTATAATTTAAATGCTGCATATATACTTTTAATTAGAGGGACAATTATGTAGAGCTGGGTATTCAATTTTCACCAATGACGACCCTTCATAGCAAAGAAAAGTTCCAGCTTTGCTTGTGATCCTGCCCCTCCTCAGTTGAATATTCCTAGTAGAAAGAAACCCACATTTAAGATGCAGCCCTAGGAATAGAGAGTAAATTGGTCACCCAATATACCCTAGCTCCTCCAAAACCCTAAAAACAACATGGCCCGCCCAGAGGTGGTGGGGTAATTTAGTTATAGAGGAGAATCCAAAAGGCACCCAAGGTTGTAATGTATTTGTACCCCCATCTCAGCAAAGGTGAAGAACAACAAAGGTAAAAGAAGAAGATGCTTACATGAATGACATGGGGACCCCATCTCGGCAAAGGTAAAGAATAACAAAGGTAAAAGAAGGAGATGATGACATGAATGACATGGGTCCCATATTCTTTGGTGATCTTTCCCTTGTGAGTCTCCAAAATTTTTGACTTGGGATTGGGACCCACCTCGGCCACCCTTTGTCTTTATTGGATTGAATGATAAAAAGAGCACCTCACGTGGAGTCTGAACCAATGGCTCTGTCCAACCACGAATATTAACCCATTTATTTTCATAAACATTAGGAAATAAAATCCCAAAAAGAATTTCTTTTTAAGATCGTTACATTTCAATCAATTATAAAGATAAAAAATAAATTCTTTTTCTTTTCTTTTTAAAGCTCACCCATATAATTCCCACTCATTATCTTTGTTGCTTAAAGTTGCCTCCTTCCTTATCCTCTCTATCTCTATCTCTATCTCTATCTCTATCTCTCTCCACAGTTGCAGAAGAAACACATAGAATGTGAAAAGAATTCCAGGGAAAGAAAGTTTAATTCTATTTCTATGTAATAAAGAGTGAGAAAAAGAAAGACAGACCCACAAGAGATTAGATTAAAGATCCATCAGTACCATTTCTCACACTAAAAAATAAACAAAAGATCAAGAGGAGAGAGAAACACAGACACAGTTTTAATTTGTGTTATCTCATGTGATCATGGAAGGAGGTGATGATCAGCTCCACCGTCCAAACTTTCCATTCCAATTGCTTGAAAAGAAAGAAGACGAAGCCTGCTCCAGCTCCGCGTACCCCAATAATTCTCTTACCTTAACGCCCACCGATACAGATACCACTCTCGGCCAATCCTCTTCAAGCCTACAAATATCAACCGAGCCATCAAAAAAGCAACCAGCAAAACGAACATCCACTAAAGACCGACACACAAAAGTGGATGGCCGTGGCCGCCGAATTCGCATGCCCGCGCTTTGCGCAGCTAGGGTTTTCCAGCTCACCCGCGAGCTTGGCCACAAGTCCGACGGTGAAACCATCGAGTGGCTACTTCAACAAGCTGAACCTGCCGTCATTGCCGCTACCGGCACTGGAACTATCCCTGCAAATTTCACTTCTCTCAACATATCATTACGCAGCTCCGGTTCAAGCATGTCCGTACCGTCTCAACTCCGATCCACCTACTTTAATCCCAACTTTTCAATGCAGCAACGTCGGAGTTTATTCCCGGGTATCGGCCTCTCGTCGGATAACTCATCGACCCTTGTTAATTTTCAGTCAAATAGTCAAAACCCTAATAATATTTTTCAAGCCAAACAAGAACTTCGAGACACGTCAACGTTAGACTTATCGGAGAATGAAGAGAATTTAGGGCGGAAGAGGCCGCCGGAGCAGGACTTGTCGTATCAGCAACAAATGGGCACTTACTTAATGCAGTCGAGCGCGGGCCCGTTGCCGGCGAGTCATAGCTCAATTCCGGCTAATATTTGGATGGTAGCTAATTCTGGTAACCAAGTTATGGGCGGTGACCCTATTTGGACATTTCCACCAGTTAATAATAGCGCTTTGTATAGAGGCACTGTTTCTAGCGGTTTACATTTTATGAATTTCCCCACTCCGGTAGCACTCATGCCTAGTCAACAACTAGGCGCGAGTGTCAATAGTGCTGGAGGTGGTGGTGGTGGCGGCAATGGCGGTTTTAGCGAAGGACAATTGAGTATGCTTGCTGGTTTAAGCCCGTACCGACCCATATTTGGGCCCGGTGTTTTGGATTCTCAAGCGAGTGGGTCCCACTCGCACCACGGCGGTGGAGGCGGTGATGATCGGAACGATACAACTAGTCATGATCACCATTCTTAGATTGATTGATCAGCCCTCGAACCGTTTTGTTTAGTTTGATTTGTAACACACGTGAAGTTTGATTTGCTCTAAAAAATTTGAGGTTCGTTATTTGTTTTATTTTATCTTCTTTTTCTTTTCAAGAATTTAATTTTTTTATATGATTAATATGGGGGACGGGGTTTTTATTCTTAGGGTTTGGGATTAATTACATTATTTTAACATGCGTACTGGCTTGTTTTGCTGAAAGGTCCAATTTGGTCTTTTTACTACACAACAATATCATCATCATTGTTCGAGCAATATTTTTTTCTCCAAAAAAGAGTATTTGTAATTCAATGCTTTAAATTGTTATGTATGGTATATATCCTATATAAATTCCTACTGTTTTTGCATTTTGATTGTACTTATTTATATATGTATATATATATATATATATATGGGTCACGATTCATAATAAATATTTGTTATTGATTAATAATGGACAAATAGTATCTAATTCATATATTTTGATATTCAACGACTCAGATCTAAAATGAGAAATCGTCGTCCGTAAGTGTTCTAACAGACAGATTAATTAAAATATTAGAACCATTTTATCCCTCACTCAAATAAACCACGTTGCAGTATGCATAAGTAAAGACCATCCACTAGTATGTTTAGCATATGAGAATTAAGAAATAAATTGCTAAACTAACTTAACCCAGATTGTAAAATAAATAGAAAATAACCAATATTAAATATCACAATAAATCATTTATACAACTAGAACAGAAACAACATACAGAGAACAAACGTTCATTCCTAGTTAGACAGAATAGGAACAGTATACCAAATAAAATGTAGATATTCATTCAACTCAAATGTTAAAATCAATAATATTGCACAAAACTATTGAATCTCATCAACTTCCAGTATCATATCACATTACAATAGTACACTACATGCCTATTACAATATATGTTTGGATTGATTCATACTTCTAAGGGATTCAACTAATTAATGACCACTACGACTAAGTGCAATGGTGTAATTGGGCTTGAGAACTTATTAGTAGTTCAGTTTTTGGTTTACTAATGTATTGGACTTAGCAGTTAGAATTTTCTAGTTACTATAAAAATTATTATTTTGTGTGTGAATCATTGTAGAGGGTGTGAGACATCTAATGAATACGTCAAACAAACAAGACTAGCTAAATTGGTAAACGTGAGTATATAGCATGTTCTTATTTTTCTATTATTCATCTAATATTCTGTGTGATTGTGTTATTATTCAATCTTAAATTCTAACAATGTACAATAAAAAGAAGCCAACTTTGATCATAATCAAGTTGAAAACCCACAAAATCAGTTTCATCTCAAAATTAATAAAGACTTTCCACTTTCGTTCCCTTTCAAGCCAGTTATCTACAGTCCAATGTTACTCCAACCATCTATGGTAACATTTATGCCAAAATACGACAGATTGTTATGGTTGAAAGAAGTCGCACCAGTTGAATCGCCGAAGGAAAGAAGGAATGAGATTGAAATCGCGACATGTAGTGTAAATTACGACAATTGATTTACTCCCAATTGTTTTAACTTGTAATCTCGTATCCACTCGTATGCTCTATTATTTCGGTTCCATGTCCGCTAGTATGTCTAGCGCACGTTCACTTCCTTTCTTTTAATTTAAGAGTAAAGTTTTTCAAAAATTCATCCTAACAGGTCCGCTAATAGGTTTAGAGGTCGATTGTGGCAGCCTATTTATCACGTCAGTTGATTGTTAAAATAAAAGGTTAAAATGATATTTGTTTAATTTTTATTTATAACAAATAATTATTATAAATCATCTTTTATATATATATATATATATATATATATATATATATATATATATATAATACTAAATAGATAGTGTGAGAATTGAAAAAAAGTTGCTGTTGCAACGTATTAGGAGAAGGATTAGTCGGATTAGAGCTACTGTCAAAACTGATTCTAATCTCTAGCCAGTACCGCTGCGAATTGACTGCATCTACCATGATATTATGATTTTTATTCAATCAGAGAGATGGGCCAGGGAAATGGGACACTGGGGCCCAAACCTTATCAGTCCAGGTGTTGGCTCAGGTGTGTGTGAACCCCACGTTGCTGCCCGTCATTTGCTTTTGCCTTTGCCTAAACCAATGCAGAAAGAAATTATACTCATATCACTAACAAACAGGTGGATCATTCCTCTCTCTCTCTCTCCCTCTCTCCCTCTCTCCTCTTTTTATATAGCCACCAGCCACAGCTGCCTACTGGGGTAATCAAGAGCGTTCGTTTTTACCCCTATTGCTGCTGGCACCATAAAGATCGTTGGTGGGTGTTATTGACTGACGTCCCTACTGGACTTGTCCCACTATCTGGACCGTTTAATTTTTTACGTGGGACCAACTAAATGGACTCTTTTGAATGATTAGTCCTTAGTTGTCACTTAGATAGAGAATTGTGTAGAATCTAGACACTTCCATATATGATGCCCCATTTTGTTGTAACAATGCTTCCCATCAACAATGTTATTTAATAGTGCTCGATAGACTCGTATTCTTTTATAAGAATGCTACCCTCTAGTGGTGGTGGTTAAGAATATTAATATCCGTGGAAAATTAATAAATAAATAAATATAAAAAATAATTAATTTTCTAAACTTATAACCGAACCCCTCCTTTGTGAGGATGATAAAAATATGTGGTATTAAGTTAAATACATCATTCCGTATAATATAAGTGGTTTCCAAATGAATTGGAATCAATTAATCATTTAATTTGTTGTTTACAGGGCTTGGCTCCATCAATTATTCAAGGGTCATAGTCATCCGTCAACGTAGTAATAATGTAATGTAGTCAGTACACGTACGCTCTTCTTACCCTTACTTTGAAGGATATTGCAAGGACCAGATAAGCATACAAGATTAAGATCGATGAATCCATCCTATCAAATCAAATTGAGTTAAAAGTCTATATTTTCAAAGAATAGTGTTCATGCAATATTTAATATGACAAAAATGTCACCACAATTTTGAAATTGTTCATGTATATAAAGATAAGTAAAAATTATTATATCTATTCTAAAAAGGAGTGATCCAAAATATATATTAATAAAATAAATGAGAGTGTTGAAAAAAAATATAGAATTTGATAGAGGAGTGAGAAGAGAGAAAATAAAAGTTTTTTAGTTTTAAGATTTAAGTAAATGCATTTTTCATTTAAATGGTAAAATAGGAAAGCAAAAAGTTTTAATTTTTTGTTTACACAAAATAACTGCATCTCAACTTTTCTCGCGCTTTATAATATAAATATATTTATATATAAAGTAATTGTGTGAGTAAATTAATGAAAAAAATTATGTCAAAATATATTCTAAGACTGTCATTTCATAATATCTTCTTTCTTAACAATACACAATTTACCTAAAAAAATTTACACGACACAATAATATTGTTGCTAATAATTGTTTAAAGTCGAATGACTTGTTCTCCTCGGTCAAAAGAGTGTTGATGTGGCTAAAAACAAAATTTATCTCGTTAAATATGTATTAACACTGCTTATTTATTAAAATTATTATAAATTATTAATACGTGCATTTTAATTATCACGAAAATAAATAAATAATAAATATAATGAAGGAGATCGTAGTTTGTTGAACTTTACCTCAATGTTCGGAAAGGGAAAAAGAAATTTCAATAAAAAGAATAAGACTCTCGTCTTCCCAAATGAATAATATAGATAATTTTTGTGTTCCGTAAATCATGCCTTGTAATTGTAGTTAGAACTGAACAGAGTCGGTCAATTCATGCCTTGGAGTTAGAACCGAACAGAGCCAATTCAAATTTGAATAGGAACGTAGTAGATGTACTGGAATCCGGATCATATATGGAGTAACCAAAGAAGGAAGCCCCCACTCTATTCCCCAGTCTTCTTCTTTGTTAGGTATTTGGTTCCTCAACTCTTTCGAAAGCATGCAATTACTACTCTCTACTGTCAAATTCAAGTGGTCCTTCTGCAACGATCAGAAACCAGAAGCTAGCTATATATGAAAAGAAGTCGCGATAAGGGAAAGGCAAATCTATATTATTCAAGTTCTTAATGAGGAGAGAGTACTTTGAATCCAAAACATGTGGTTCAACTTCAAACAAGCACACCGAAAGTTTCGTCCTAGTTCTCCTCCTGACTCTTCCACCAAGTCTTTAGAATTAAAATGTGATAATATATATAGGGTCATCAACTCAAACATTGGTGATTCCAAATGTCATCAACATCACAAATATTATTGTCAAATATTTATTTAAACTTCTTTAAATATTTTTCTTAATTTCTCCTTTTTTGTGTGTGTGGAAGAATGGTGTCACATCCATCATAGTGAAATAGGAACTGTCTGGCTCGTACACACAATGCACATGGGTATGACTAAATGGTCCCCCTATTTGTGAAAATCTTGTAATCTAATTATGGTATGAAGAGATTAGATCCCTCCCTAATTTTTGTCTGATTATTTGATAAGGTAAACAAACAAGTCGGCATGGATTTGGGAAGTAAAGTGCTCTATTAGATTCATAACAATCAGCTGATTTTGCAAAGTATGGGCCAGGAAATCCCCCGACTTAAAAATTAGTATGTTCTTACCTGTACATCTTTATAAGATTAGTGCGAGTTTTGTTTCTTTTTGATTAAACAAAGGCCTTTTGTTTTGGTGCTGTCGATGACAATGATACATTACCATGTGCATCTCTCTCTCTCTCTCTCTATCTGGCATTAGCTAGCTAGCTTGCAGCCTTGCAGGTTGTAAGCTGAGTCCAAACTAAGTAGTTACACCATACAGTCGTGAGGCTACTGTCCAGCCACTAGCTGGGACATCCCAGCCCACATGCTTTTACTTGATCCCTAACACCATGTTTGTAAGGTTTTATTTTGAGGGGAAAGAAAGAGAAGGGAAGTGAATAGGGAGGAAAAGAAGGGATTTGGTTCAAAATAAATAATATTACAATCTTGTCCTTAACTATTATAAGTCTTAATTTTTTAAAATAATATAAATTAAAAAATAACTCCTAACTATGGTGCTCTGTCGCCGCACCACCGTGGTCCTCCGTCACCCACCAGATGATTCCGATAAGCATGAACAGCAACGTGCACCACTAACTATGAAAAATTATGCCATGCTCCTTAAGCATGACTACAGTATTATATTTCATCTTTTTATATGAAAGCGAGATTTATACACGGTGAAATTTACATAAAACCCACTTTCGTATAAAAATGATAAAATATAGTATAACCATATTCTAAAAATATAAAAATATAGAATAACACCTCCACCAACTACGGATTACCTATCGTGTGATTGCTTCAATGAGAATCCCAATGGTTACCCAATTATGTGATTTGCTGGGTTCTCTTCTGTGTTTTCTGGGTCCTCTCCCACATGTTTCCAGCATTAATTTGCTTTTTTATTTTTCTGCCAATATTGAATAATGTTCATTATGCACTTTGCTATATTTTAATCGTCTTAATTTGAATTTTTTTTAAGTAGTAAGTCATAAATTTATTTCTTTTTAGACAATGCAATAGTATGATATTTTTAAATTTACATTGTTTTAAAAAATAAATTAGTTAATCTAATATATAAAGTTAGAGCGATCGGCCGGCTGTTAACAAAAAAAGTGAAGCCTTTTGGCTTCCAAACATGCCCCTCAACTTTTAACAAAAATCCTATTTTATTCTTTATTAATTATTAATTTTTATTTCTTTTATTTACTTCTTCAAATTTTATAAAAAAATTATTTTACCCCCAAATCTTAATAGCATACAATGACTGCATACACAAGTTAATACACGTGTCTTTAATCTTTATAGTGTACACCACTGTGCATGTATTTAAAAATATTAGTACATGCCGGTTGTTGGAAAAATTATTGATTGTTTTTTGAACAAATAAATAATTTGCTCCAACCTCTCACAATATTATAGAATTCATATGGAATCTATCACTTGTGGATCCTATAGTTTTATGAGAGATTAAAACAAACTATTCATTTGTTCCAAGAATGGCCAATCATTTCTCTTGTTGGTGTAATTTCTTGCTTATGAGACACTATGTCTGTGTCATCTTGTTGAGATCATTTTTTCACCTCCCTCCTATGTTGTAAAAGTAAATAAAGAATAAAAATCCGTTATTTATCTTTATTGAGACGAAAGAAAAGCACTTTAAATTTGATTAATCCCCATAGATGGTTTATAACCAATAATTCATTATCTAATAGATCTTTTCATTCTAATACACTATCCAAGAGTTAGTAATATTTATCAAAAACTGGAAGTTGCACTTATCCCTTTCCTGCAACAGATCCGGGAGAAAAAGTGTTGCTAAATTTATACTATTATTTCACAACTAATAAGTCCTTTGTTCCGTAGCCCTGACCGGGGCTATTTTCAACTATAGAATTATGAATTCCCTTTTGTTTGATCAATAATCAATAGTTTGGACATAACTATGGCCTGCAGGAGAGCTTCTGCTTAACAGAATGCTATTGGATCAAATGAATAAGAATTGTTGCTTTTTACATATCTCTCATTGTTTGGGATTCTCTCTCTCTCTCTCAGTGGAGTTAAAATTAAGATTATATATGGATGCTTGCTCTTGCTGCAGGGAAGCTGTGAGGAATATTTTTCTTCCATACTGCGACAAAGGTAAGTAGTCCTTTTATTTTGGCGTACTACTGAACTTAGAAGTTTTTGAGGTTTTCACCTTAGTATAATTAGATTTATTTGTTGCTGTGTTACTCCTTCAAGAAAATACGAATGTGTTCTAATTCTTTTTTATCTTATGGGATGTTTATTCTTTTCTTCTGTTAGTGATATGGTTTAAGAATTCTAGCTTGTACCATTTTAGCATGTACCATGCTTCGCACCACATTGTACTTGTTCCTGCAACAGAAATGGAGGTAATAACCTCAGGAGGCAGTCTGTGTGCCCCCTCTTCCTTCTCATCTTATACTGCATGGCAAACCCCCTTTCTCTTGTTTTGCAAGGTTGAAGCTGAAGCAAATGCTGTTAAAGCTATTGTGGAGACTCTCTGCCCATTGACAATTGTCTTAGATAGGGTGGTTTTGAATTCAACGGGTGTGGTTTTGGGTTGCTGGCAGGTTACTTTTACACTTCTCTTATACGGAGTATTTAATAATGCTATTCTTTCACCGATTTTACTGTATCTCCCATTTCTAACTGTATTACAAAAAACCGCAGATATGTGGTTTTTCGTCTCTTTTTTCATCTTTAAGTTATTTCTTGCCAACAATGGCAAATCTATTGATAATCATAATGTGTCTTTTGGAATGATCATTTTGAATTGTCCCTTCTACATGTTACTTAGGGTATAGAAGCGCTGTGCTTCAGTGCGGGATTTAACCTACTGTTATTACTTCTTAAGACCTTTCCCAATAGGGGGTGGTTTATACTTGTATTTGGCATAATAATTGAAAAATCTGAGTGGTGCGATAAATATAACATTTGTCAGGGTTCTAATTTATCATTTTCTTTGCTATTTTTAAGAAAATTAAAAAACAAAATTATGATGCTTGTTTTTTTTCTCGTATTTCTTCGTAGAATGCAGTTTTATATATTTCAGAGAAACTTTTTTGCTAGTTTTCTTTTCAGCGGGACTCTTTATTTTCACTGTGAGGTTGGTTATTGTCATTGATGTTTAGTGATTATGTCTTGAACTTGGATATTATATCAAAGCTGATTTCATTTCCGTGGATGGCCATGGCATAGCCATTTCCTTATTATTGTTCACTATTCTTATATAAAATAGCTTGTATTGTTTTGTGTACAAAACTGCACATACATTCAATGATATTCGTTGCGAATCAGTTTTTGAAATTTACCTAGGAGATGATTAATAGGGATCCAAATTGTTGCTTCTTTGATGGTTTACTTTCATGATTTGTGATCTTCCACAGGTGTTCTCTGGAACAGATCCTGTAACTACTTGCGCTAAATTGAGGACTGCTCTTCCACGTACTCCAGAAAAGCAACTTGTAGGAACCGGACCAGCTATTGGTACATAATCATTTACAGAAACATGTCTGGACATTCTGTTCTCGAAACTTTTCCAAAATTATTGATCGACTATCAATGGACAGCCTTGCTACTTCTGGCCAATAATTTGAAAACAATGTGTAGTCAGTTTTGTAAAATCGCGAGTAAGACTTCTTCAGGATTGTAACTTCTGCTGATCAGTTGTAGTTTCTGTTGCAGTATGATGCTGCAATGCTTCACACATCGTTTGCGAGGCTTCTTGATCGCCCTAAAACTTTATTTTACTATAGGACCTTATAGGAAGATTGACTTTTGTTAATTTAATGTTTAAACTTTTTAATATCGTTTATGATAAACTTATCACTTCCAATTATTACCCTGAACAGGAGGTGGATAAAACTTTTGAAATCAAATTCTTTCATGAGCTAGTAACTCATCTGAACAACCAAATCCGTGCATGGGACTCGGGTTGTTATGTTCAATGATATAAACTACAAAAGTTGTTCTTCAGAATTGAATTTTTTTCATAATTTAGTTGAGTATTCGTCTGAAACCTAGAAAAAGAAAAAGAAAAAACCCTGGGTAACATGCAGTACTCTCTCTCGCTCTCATGAGTAGCATAGATGGAAACATATACTTTCTTTGTTTCCATTGGATGGTATCACCAATGGTAGGTGTAATACCCGGCTCCTTTTTCCTTTTAGTCCCACATCACCCACCCACTAAAAACCTCCCATCTCCTTCACCTATAAATATATGGCCTTACCCCTCTCTTTTAATACACTAAACATTTAGGTTTTTCCCAATGTGAGGAAACCTTTTTGTGTGAGGACCTTTTTAGTAAGGACCTCCATAGTTAAAATATTTTTTTCGGTGTCGAGGACGTGGGCGGACTACGAATCTCATAATTTCGGGTATGTCTCTTTTTCTTTCTTTGTGTAATTATTTAATTTCCTGTATTCGTTTTAATTTTGTAGTTTTAATTTTGTAGCTTTAATTTTTGTATGCTATTTAGTTTGTTAGTTTATATATTTTAGTATATATTTGTTAGTAATTAGCATTTTGGAATATTAAATTATTATTTTTGTAACTTTAGAGTTTTGGTATAATATAATAATAATAATATAATAATAATAATAATAATAATAATAATAATAATAATAATAATATTTGTTTGTAACATAATTAAAAATGGAAAGAATATTTTTGTAAATATACTTATATGTATTTCAGAAGGAACAAGAATACAATTATTTATTAATATATACGTTACCATGATTAAAATATTTATGTATGTATAACGTTAGGTAGAATTTTGTTTAGAACGGAAGGATTTCAGATTCGCCTAAGAGAAAGAAAATGTGTAAAACTTAATCAATTGATTAATGTAGTATTTATTTGTTCCTTTATTAGTTCCGATGGAGGGAATTTAACGAGTCAGTTTTGCAATATAATTTCGGATATTTCATTGCGTATTCCAGGTACGGATTCCGTACTCCTTCAGCAATATTCCTTTGATTTCAATTTGTTTGTTTTGTTCTTCATTAGAATTTGGATATTATTTCGATATATTGTTCATAGTCAAATGCATATGATAGTTTTGTTTGATTTTAGATATTCACAACTTATCTTGTACTCTTAAGCATGTCTAGTATTTATTTTGATTCTGTAGAAACGTACATGCAAGTATAATTGGGAGACTTTGTGTCGATTTGTTTCGGTTTAGCATGTGCGTATTAGAACCCCTTTTGTGATATTGTGTCGCATTCGTTGTGACATGATATTTTTGTTAGAAAGTACCGTAGGGTATACCTGAGCTATAACCACCTGTGGGGGTACCACAGGCATGTCCTCTTGGCACCGAGGCATGACACTTCCGTGGCAGTGTGATTAGTCAACGGGGTCTCCATTTTGTGTGCTCCGATGGGAGTTGGCCAATTGGTGTTTTGTTGTGGGAGGCGTATGGGTCGACCCTAGTTTCTATTCTGTTCTGTTCTGTTCTGCGGTTTGGTGTTGTTTGTGCCGAACACACCTTCCGATTTTGCATACATTTGGAACTGCAGTCCAATGTGTGCCTGCCTGTGTGGCAGTATTTTGACTTGTCTTTGTGACAAGGTATATTTCTGTTTTGTTTTGAGCTCGGTATGAAATAAACACAACCATTCAATTCAGCCTTTTATGTTGTTCAGTAAATCAATTCAGTTCAGGAGATCAGTTTCAGTTCAGTAGATTAGTTCAGTTTAGTAGATTAGTTCAGTAAGATTATGTTATTCAGTTCAGTTGATTTTGTTAATCTCAGTTTGGTTCAGTTGATTTTGTTATTCAATTTCAGTTCTTATTTGCGCACTCTTTATCCGTACTGGGCATTTGGCTCATGCTGTGTTTTTCTTCCGGCAGGTTTGCAAGGGGATTCAAGGGCAAGTGTGAAGAGAGTTCCTTTTTGTTTTGACATTCTGCTTAGAATTCGTTCGTGCGTAGCCTCCCTTTTCACTGGTCGGGAAGGGGGTGTTACAGAGTTGGTATCAGAGCTAGGGTTCTTTCTTGTAGAAACCTATTTAGGTTTGACCTGTGAGTTATGGGTAGACATATGGGATAGGTTTTTGTTCTGTTTAAAATTCTGTTCAGCTATCCTATCCGTTTGAATTCAAATTTGCCTTAAATCAATTTCGCTTTCGTCCGTTTTGTTTTGTCGAGGGTTCGTAAAACCACTAGAGGTGGTGGAGGCGTCGATAATGGTGACAATGTTGGTCTGCCTTACGGAGGACGTGTGTTCGCCTTGTCATCTAATTAAGTTACGGATGCGCAATATTCTATTTTGGTACTCTTTTAGTTAGCAGTCGTGAGACTTTTATTGAGTTTGACTCTACTCATTCGATTATTTCGTATTCTTTTGTTCGGCATCGTGGTCTGCCATTTCAGTCTTTAGATTCTGCTCCGATGAGAATTTTATTTGTTATCTCTGATTTGTACCGAGGTTGTTTCTATTAGTTTTGGAAATAAAGATTTGTGGGTCTAATTTTCGGTCGATGCGTATGTACGACTTTGATATGATTCTTGGGATGGACTATCAGAGCTTAGGTTATGATTATGTAGATTGTCTTTAGGCTTGATCTGTGAGTTATGAGTAAATCACTAGGCAAACATATAAGTTTATTTCGATTTGGTTCTCTGTTTGGTGGGTCGTGATTTTGACTAAATGTTAATCTGTTTTGATTTGTAGTTGATATGAGAAAAGTAAGATAAATTGTTCAGGTTATTATTGTTATACAATGGAGTAAGGATATTAGTTAAGAATTGTGATTGGAGCATTAAGAAAAATAAAGTTATATTTTGTACAGTTAAGAAATGATCATATATGTAATATGGTTATGATATGAGTATTTGTATTAGCAAGTATTTGATTTTGGAGAATTAATCGTTAAAGTTCTTTTAGTAACAATCTGTTATGATCTTAGACATAAGGATTTGATTTGGGTTGTGTTGGATTTGTGTTAAGCTCGTGGATGGATGTAAGGTATGTGTATTGATGAGACAATAGGATAAGTGAAAACTATTTGGTATTTATAGATGATCTCTTGTAAACTTGAGTTGTAAATATTCGAGGTAATTAGATTAATCATTGAGGTTAATGATCAATTTTGTAGCTATTTTGGAGTTTTGTTGTATGAAGATTTTATAATAGTATGAGAAGATTTTAGAATTTGTTGGACTAAGGTTTGCACTAAGAGATGATTGATTTATTTAAATGGTTATATATTAAGTGATGAGATTTAATAGATTTTGAGAGACATTGAATAGTTTAGAGTAGACAGTTTGCTTATGCAGATAATGGAATGTGACTTGGAGTTTAATATGGTGATTTCGATACTTTAGTGGTATATTATTTGGGGTAATAATATTTGAGAACTAATTCGAATTAAGATTGTGATATGTTGCAGTGCTTAAGGTGCTAGGGAAACTACTCAGTCTGCGTTTTATTGTCCCATTTGAGATTTTAGAAAAGGTTGGCAAAGTTACATTTCAGTTAGTTTTGCCTTCATAGTCAGCTCTTGTGCATAATGTATTTCGTGTCTTAGTGCTGAAGAGTTATCATTATCATCTGTTGCACGTGGTGCACTATTCGTTTTGATAAGATTTCAGAGGAAAACTATTTCGTTTGTTTTGTGAAAAATTCTGTTCGAGTGAAGTTTTTGCATCTTTTGATAATTAAGTTCGTCCCATTTTATTTTTTTTGATTCCGGGGACGGAATCCTTTTTAAGGGGGAGGTAATGTAATACCCGGCTCCTTTTTCCTTTTAGTCCCACATCACCCACCCACTAAAAACCTCCCATCTCCTTCACCTATAAATATATGGCCTTACCCCTCTCTTTTAATACACTAAACATTTAGGTTTTTCCCAATGTGAGGAAACCTTTTTGTGTGAGGACCTTTTTAGTAAGGACCTCCATAGTTAAAATATTTTTTTCGGTGTCGAGGACGTGGGCGGACTACGAATCTCATAATTTCGGGTATGTCTCTTTTTCTTTCTTTGTGTAATTATTTAATTTCCTGTATTCGTTTTAATTTTGTAGTTTTAATTTTGTAGCTTTAATTTTTGTATGCTATTTAGTTTGTTAGTTTATATATTTTAGTATATATTTGTTAGTAATTAGCATTTTGGAATATTAAATTATTATTTTTGTAACTTTAGAGTTTTGGTATAATATAATAATAATAATATAATAATAATAATAATAATAATAATAATAATAATAATAATAATATTTGTTTGTAACATAATTAAAAATGGAAAGAATATTTTTGTAAATATACTTATATGTATTTCAGAAGGAACAAGAATACAATTATTTATTAATATATACGTTACCATGATTAAAATATTTATGTATGTATAACGTTAGGTAGAATTTTGTTTAGAACGGAAGGATTTCAGATTCGCCTAAGAGAAAGAAAATGTGTAAAACTTAATCAATTGATTAATGTAGTATTTATTTGTTCCTTTATTAGTTCCGATGGAGGGAATTTAACGAGTCAGTTTTGCAATATAATTTCGGATATTTCATTGCGTATTCCAGGTACGGATTCCGTACTCCTTCAGCAATATTCCTTTGATTTCAATTTGTTTGTTTTGTTCTTCATTAGAATTTGGATATTATTTCGATATATTGTTCATAGTCAAATGCATATGATAGTTTTGTTTGATTTTAGATATTCACAACTTATCTTGTACTCTTAAGCATGTCTAGTATTTATTTTGATTCTGTAGAAACGTACATGCAAGTATAATTGGGAGACTTTGTGTCGATTTGTTTCGGTTTAGCATGTGCGTATTAGAACCCCTTTTGTGATATTGTGTCGCATTCGTTGTGACATGATATTTTTGTTAGAAAGTACCGTAGGGTATACCTGAGCTATAACCACCTGTGGGGGTACCACAGGCATGTCCTCTTGGCACCGAGGCATGACACTTCCGTGGCAGTGTGATTAGTCAACGGGGTCTCCATTTTGTGTGCTCCGATGGGAGTTGGCCAATTGGTGTTTTGTTGTGGGAGGCGTATGGGTCGACCCTAGTTTCTATTCTGTTCTGTTCTGTTCTGCGGTTTGGTGTTGTTTGTGCCGAACACACCTTCCGATTTTGCATACATTTGGAACTGCAGTCCAATGTGTGCCTGCCTGTGTGGCAGTATTTTGACTTGTCTTTGTGACAAGGTATATTTCTGTTTTGTTTTGAGCTCGGTATGAAATAAACACAACCATTCAATTCAGCCTTTTATGTTGTTCAGTAAATCAATTCAGTTCAGGAGATCAGTTTCAGTTCAGTAGATTAGTTCAGTTTAGTAGATTAGTTCAGTAAGATTATGTTATTCAGTTCAGTTGATTTTGTTAATCTCAGTTTGGTTCAGTTGATTTTGTTATTCAATTTCAGTTCTTATTTGCGCACTCTTTATCCGTACTGGGCATTTGGCTCATGCTGTGTTTTTCTTCCGGCAGGTTTGCAAGGGGATTCAAGGGCAAGTGTGAAGAGAGTTCCTTTTTGTTTTGACATTCTGCTTAGAATTCGTTCGTGCGTAGCCTCCCTTTTCACTGGTCGGGAAGGGGGTGTTACAGTAGGTCTTGATGTCTTACATGTGTCGAGATGTAAAACATAGGGACATTGCTGCTTCTTGCAAAGCTACTGGAGGTAGTTTTAGGGATTCATTGATCTCTTAGAATGTGATTAGTTACTGATTCGAACCATAAATGTTTGGATGGTGACTGTAAAGTTTAAAGCTATTATGCTGCAGCAGATCTGTGTTTTTTCTTCATTATTCATATATTGATTTCATTAGTCTTCATCATCATTGGTCTTGGCCAGGCTACATTACCTTGGATGCCACTGTCTTTTTGTGATACTTGGTCCACTATTGTTTTTTATTCTTTAATTGCTAGTGTAAAACATTCACTGAAAGGGAAATGTATGGGAGGACTGCCCTACCATCAATGGTAACAATACTTAATAACTAAAGTTGGTTTTGGGGAAAAAATTACATTCCTGATGTCCTAGAATATTGTTTGTAGAACTGCTCTTGCAATTTGCAACTTGAATGCCGACTTATGTTCATCAAGAGATCCATATTTCCTTGAAACACTCTTTGGAGGTAATAATGTGGAAGGAGGTTTTACTTTCGTTACATAATGGCTTTTTTTTAATGACATATAGGCTGCTTCTTTCTTTCGATATCAGTAGGTGAATGAAAATTCCTCAATCCTAAGCCATCTTGTGAAGTGGTAGTACTTATGTTAATTTGATGGTAGAACTGTGCGACTTTATTATTAGTAATCACTGGGAAACTTTGTTTTTGGATTGCAATTTTCTTTCCATTACAGAGGATTGCTTATGCCTTCGTCATTTTGATTTCATTAGACAACTATTAAGGAGCTCCGGTACTCTGGTATGTGGAAAAACATTCCACACGATATCTTACACAAGGTCATTGGTCCGAGTGGTATTACCCAACTCATGGTATTCATGAAGTTGGGAGTTCAATTCTTGGCAAAGAGATGGGTCGGTGTGTGAGTGTTTGGGTGTGCAAGTCAAATTAGCAAAAAAATAAATAAATAAATAAACAAATAAAATACGATGTCTAGGCTCTTGCATTAAATGGAAGCTCGCAAATTCCAACTTGGTTGCTTAAAACGTGAAGCTTCAAAAGTCTGAAAAATACAAGGCAGCATGTCATTTCGTCATCTTGTAAATGGTACCCACTTCCAGATGAGTTCAAATTCCAGTATGTGACATTTTTTTCCTTCCTATTTCTGCTATCCTTAGGTGTCAGTTTCACCATAGATGATTAGAATTATATATGTGAAAAAAAACTCAAAACCATCCACCGTAGCTGTATTAGGGTTATTATCCCCTTTTTGTTGTTTGTTTTCACTATACAGTAGTAATTCACCACTAGTAAAAGAGCACTAATGGTACAAGAAGATATTTGAACTAATGACATGTACATATGATAACATGTGCCTCTATAAAGTATGCATTTTCTTTTTCATTTTAAGTTTTATCCCATGCTCCCAAAAATATACCTTGTAGACCCTAGTTTCCATAGTTACTTGACACTTTGCGGAACGGTTTCCTCAATCCTGCTCTGTTCACTATTATGATCGTGGCCAAAAGTATTGGAGCTTATGTTCCTGGGGTCCATTTGCATCTGAACTTTACCATAATGCCTTGAGAGATCAAACATTCATAGAGATCAGCTACAACAAGGGGTTTAATTAGTGGATTAATTGTTTCAATTAGGTTGCCACTATAGAATATGGTCCAATGATTTTAAGTTGTTTAATCCTATTCCATGATCGTGTTGTTGGAAACGTGAATCATTATCCGACCAGAAAAAGAAAACTTGATGGCAGTGCGAATCAATGAACAAGATGATGCAATGGAGCGGTACAAGGACATGTGTCACATTTGGTCTTAATTGTTATGTTCAAACTGTGTGGATCTATCAATCTAATTTAGTTGTTGTACATACACAACATTTAATTATAAAATTAAATATTCATTTTAATTATTAAAAAATAAAACATGATAAGGATTTCAATGTCATGCTCCACTTTTTAATGATTAAAAATATAGTGTTTCGATGTTCTGCACTTATACTTATTCAATTTAATTAAGTCAAGCCATACATGTAGGTCTTCCCGCAAAATCAACACGAACGCTATGTAAATTGATTTTACTAAAGGAGTTATATATAATATGGAGTAATATTTTTTACAATTTTTTTCATTAATTGTAATATGAAGAGAAAAGCATAAAATTAAAACATATTTTTATATTTGTAAAATTTATAAAAGAATTTTTTTTGTAAGGCGGAAGAAATATGAAATTTGCCTCCCGCAATGAGAGCCTTAATTTCAAAACGCCTTTTTGGAGAAATTTTGAACTGATCTATGACCTGACTAGAAACACTAGTTAAAATGATATAGGATTTTGGTACGTTCCTCATCCATACTGTGGATCACCGCTATCCCTATATATATATATATATATATATATATATATATATTGGTAAATATTAAACCTTGGCAGATTTATTTTAGAGGCCAAAAAGATCACTTGCCCCCTTGAGTTTGATTTATTTTTTAATATTGGGTCCATGTGTTAGTATCCCTATACATCTATCAACCAAAAAAACTGACTTAAATACATATTTAATTATTGCAAGGTAAAGTATTCTGTTATTATGGAAAGAGAACTTACAAATATATTGTTTATTTGTTTAGATAAAAAGAGTTTGCATTGATAAACAGCTCAAAATTTAACAAATAGAGGTGATAAAAGTAATTATATAAAGAAAACCGATAAATTTACAATATTTTTTTATAATTTCACACGTATAATCTATATTTTTATTTATGTGAAGGAATATAATTAATTTAAATGTGAATTATACGTGTAAAATTATTAAAAAATATTATGAATTTTTCACTTCTCCACAAATTATGGTCTAAAGGCACATATAGTGGATAGCGCCCACGCTAATTCCACATAGGAGCACACCGCATGAGCCTAGTAAGGCAGCTGTTGTATAATACAGGACATATGAAGGCAATTGACAATAGTATCCACATAAGACAATTAAATATTATATTTATTTATATTATTAAAAAATAAAATATTATATGAATTTTAATATTATATATTTTTTAATAATATAAATAAATATAATGTTTAATTATTATATATTTATAATTATTATATCTGGCGTGGCAAAGGTGGCAAAAGTATGTTTACCTCTCCACCTATTTTATTCTCCCACCACATGCTCGCCTCTTTCTCTCCATCCGTACTTTCTGACTCTAAAAGCACTGGCAAAGGAAGAAACCCAAAAACAGACTGCAGATAGTCGCGTATGCCGTTCTTTAGAGGTTTTTTTTATATATATAAAAAGAAATAAAATTCATTATTGCCCCCAATTTTTCATATTCCTTTGCATGCAATGAGTGATTGTGGATTATGCCTTGTGTGAATTTTTGCTGATTTTGATTAATTTTGTTTGTTATGTTACGTAGTTATCATTTTTGATCTGAGCATTAGGGCTTGATACTGAGATTTATTTTCGCACTGATTAGGGTTTAAATTGCAATTTGTGATTGAATGAATCGCTGTATAAGAGTATAAATACAATTGAGGTTGAAAGTGAGTAAATATTTTCTAGATAAACGTGATCATCTGAGCTGTTACCACTAATTATCGTTTTTTACCTACAATTAATAGTTGAATGCTATGTCTGGTTCCTCATCTTTTGTAAAATGGCGGTCCCATATTTTAATTGTCTATGAGACCTATCATTTTACGATGGATTATTGTATGGATTATTACGTATTGCAAAACTGTCAAAAAAATGCAAAGTTGAAAGATCATTTGCCATACTTTTTTTGCTTCTGTAGATAAAACATTGTTTCCTCGCCTGTTAGATTCGTAGGAATTTAGATTTTGCACCATTTTTTGCTTCAATTTGAAATTTTCTTTTCTCTTTTCTCTTCCCCTTCGGGCTTCAGTTGTTCATGATGATGCTTTATCCTTTAGGTAGGTCCTTGGTGCTCCGTAATTGGCTCCAACCCTGCAAGACACGTTCTCACGGCAAGATATATTGGAACGCCTCCAGTATAAGTTTTAGTAGCCGGAAGAAAGATAGAGCATCAACTATATATATGGTGTGAACATGTGTATGGTGTGTGTAGTATCTCACCTTTCATCCGTGATCTTCCCTTCCTTTTATACTTACAAGTTTGTGGAGTACCTCCCTTCGGCCCGTCCCATCACGTTGTGGTAGGTGAGGGATAGGCCCATATGATTGAGACGGCTATACATCCCATCTCTCTCTAGGAGCCGCCTACGAAGTCACCATAATTATGAGATTAAGTTCCTATGCTTTGGGCCTATCAGGCCCAGGACTTTGGGCTTAAAGGGTTTCAGGGGCCTTACTCCAAAGGTTAGGCCGCATTCTTGGATAGGGTTCCCTCTAAGTATTTGGCCTTCTGACCAGGACGAGTCCCAAGGGTTGGACCGCCACCTTGGGCCTTCGGTTCATACCCAGTCAATTCATTTTACTTTTTTTGGCAAGTCCCTTTAGTTGTTCTTGGCAAAAATATACTAATATTTTTTATTTTATTTATTTATTTATTTAATAATTTGAATAGAATTTTAATATTCTTGTCTTTGGCAGGAATATATTTTAAGACCCGTGCACTCAAAATTTTATGAGTAGTATTGAGCCACAAGAGACTTGGTAAAAATATTCTAATATTGAATTTATGCCGGCTACTTGCCTTCTTTAGCTGTTTTCACTTTAGCACCAGTATTTTAAATGGTATTGCTTTCTGTCAGGAAAAAGAATGTAAATTGTTTTGCTCCATTTATGAGTTAGAAATGAGTTTATCCCGCGTCCCGATTATGTTAATCTTCTGATTCTTCATTGGGAGGCTTCTTATTTGTTTGTTGTACCATTTTTTCAGGGGAACGGAGCATATTTTGGAAGGTTTTGCTGCTCCCAATGGCTGACAAGGGCAGGTCAACGAGGTCAGTGTTTCAGGACTGAATCTTTTTTTTTATATAGGCAAATATCAGATCTGATAGATCTTGCAATCACAGCAGGAGCATATCTTTAGCTGAAAAGAGCTGAACAGTTGCAGCAGGCCGTTAAGATTTATCGCACACGTATAAGCATTTTTACAGGAACAACCACAAATACGCATGTTGAAAAGAAAGACGAGTATATTTTGACAGGAAACAAAGAAAAATTATATGCGTATGTTGCCATAGGGTTATTCATTGTAATGCAATTGTGAAATGGAATAGCTGTCATTTCATGTTGTTCGATCAATAAATGTTTTATTTAGTCCAATCCTATAGGACTAACTTTGGTGATTTTAATTGTCATGTCATAGGTGATTTTTGCCGATCAGTTTAGTTGCCATATTTTTGTTGAGAAGCCTTTAGAGATGAAAAACAAAACAATCACAAATCAGAACTAAAATCTACTGCAAGATTGGTTACCGAATCTTCAACTTTTGGCCCAATTTCAGAACAGTACATGGGTATGAGAGATTTTATGATTCTTAGGAGCATCTGGTTCCCTGTTGAAAAGTTGATACTTGTAACAAATGGTGCCATTTTGAGGACACTTGTGCAAAACTAGTCATATAAGTGGCTGGTTAAAATTGTGAACCATGCAGTAACACTTTTGGTGGTCAAATAGGATATTGGACTTCCTCTTTAGCTGACAATGTTTAGGAAGTTAAATGGCTTTGCTTTACCTGTTTTCAATTCGTTTTCTTTTTATAAAAAAATCCAGAAAGTTCACAATGTCTTCTGCGAGGATATTCGTTGGTTATCATAGTATTGCAACTTTCCTGTAAATCTTCACCGTTGGCCTATATTGTTGGAATCAAGGCACTGAACCTTTACAACATGTTTCAAACATAGAGGACCTGGAAAATGGCAGTTCGTACATGCTGGCCTGATAAACCCCCACCCGACGACCACACTTGTCAAAAAAAGACTACCTAAAAAAACAAAACTTTGGAAGAAAGGTGCGTTCCTAAAATCTTCTACCAATTCGAAGTATTATAAACAAGATGTGCATGTTGGATACGAATGTTTGTGTTAGGTGGTAGATTTGAAACGTCATAAGATTTAATAGCTTAACTTGTTTGAAGAATTATTTTAGGACATCCCAAAAACTTTCAAATTGGAAAAGGCAAATTATGTGTTATGACATCCTATATTTGATATTTTCTAGGTATCAACTTGGAAACCTGCTATGTAGAATCAGGCATTGGATCATAAATGTGTAACTTAGTTGTGCTGCCTAAAATAACTCCTTATGTAGTGTAACTATGTAGATCATTCTGTGGTTTATTATTAGGAAGTTGTGGCTGTATCCTGTTTTTGCTTTTCCACTGTGTTCTAGATTTTGTTTTATTTATGCTTGTCAAGAAATATTACCTGCTTATGAAGGAAAACTAGAATAGTAAAAGTTCTTTAAGTGCTTGATTTGAAATATGTGGGACGAAGCCATCATGAACTCTTGCTTGGATGTCTGAGAGCTGTTCTTCGTGCAGAGCCCAAGACAAGAAGAATCCAGGGAAAGTTCCTAAAGGAATTAGCAAGGCAGAGAGGGAGAAAATGAAGCGTGAGCATCTCAATGACCTTTTCCTTGTGCTGGCTAATGCTCCTGGTAATCTCGATTTGCATGATCTCACTTTTATCGCAATTAAATTATCAAATCAGCTTCAGTCACCATTAAATGTACTGGAAACTTCAAATAAGACTCTCAGTGATATATACATGCATCCTTTCTCCAATAGTGTCAGAGCAGACTAATGGAAAAGCCTGTATATTGGGTGAAGCTATTCGAATGGTAAAGGACACGCTTGAGCAGATTGAATGCCACAAAAGAGAGAATGCAGCTTCATTAACTGAATCTCAATATGTTAGGTTGTTAATGATATATAAATGTTAAACCTATGCTTAGCCAATGAGTTTTGTACATCCACTGTGTAGTCAGACACCTCTCTTTGGAGTTGGGGGGATAGAATGCCTGTTTATGCTGACATATGAATCTGCATTTTTTGCACCATAAAATTTTATGTAATTTCTTTGACAAATTCCTATGAATCAAATCTTCCATTCTATAAATTTTCCTCTTGTGGTAACCTGATTATCAATTAGCATATATATTATTAATACTAAAATTGAACTTTTCAATCAACAGGTGACTAGTGAGAAGAATGAGCTACAAGATGAGAATTCTGCTCTGCAAGACCAGATAGAACAAATGCAAAATGTGTGTAAAGAGAGGACGACTCTGTTAAACCTGGACCTAATTTAACTCCACCTGAACACAAGGAACTAGATATGATACCATTAATTGGGAAGTACCATCTCAAGCTCCCCACTGTGGAGCCTGCATTGCAGCAACCACCAGCGGTGACTCCTGTCTTTGTCATCCCTGTCTGTCCCGATTTCCAAGTTTATCAGCAGCCTGATCATACTACACAACTTGCATCTAAGCGACACATGAGCAAACCCCATGCTAGGGGTATCCTTCCCAGGGTGATTCCTGGCCTTCCCATCTTCTTTAAAAGCAGCAAGGGTAAAAGAGAGAATTTGAATATAGCTAGCAATGACAAGTACAAATGGCATTTCTAATGTGCAAGTTCGTGATCTTCCTAGTGATATGTAAGTTAGTTAGCTTTAGTTTCCAACGTGTACTTTTTAACTGTAACTCTTGTATGTGGCGTATTGTCAGTTGTCCTCCCTCTCCAAGAGGATACATAACCTAATGTTGGTGATACATAGTGTCTTGAGGTTCCCCTTCTCTTTTGTAGCTTATATTCTGTTTCCAGTATGATCGATCGTATTAAGACCCATCGTAACAAGTCAACTCATATCCTTCAAAATGGCCCATAGCTCTTACGAGGTGCAAGGTTTGATTGTGTTTGAGCTCATTCGACTTTCAGAAATTAGAACCATTGTCTTGGGAAAAATATTCACCTTTACCCTCTCCAAATTGTCATACTTGTAGTTCCCTATACAAGATTAAGGTAGTTAAATTAAAAGAGAAAAGTAGAGATTCACTTTAATCAAGTCAATTCATCAACCAGCAAAAATTAATGTTGTTTGCAAAGAGCTTCATATTAGTTTCAAGTAAAAATGAACAATTATCTAATACGTGTACTATAAAGTCAAGAGCAGTAGATAAATAGTTACGGTCAAAATAATATTCCCTCTATCTCGGTTAAAAAAATTTATTGTTATTTTAAATAATTTTAAGTTAAATATTTATTTACTTTAAATAATTTATTTTTATAATAATTTATCTATAATATCTTTAATATTAATTGTCATATTTTTATTTTTTATGCATATTTATAAAGTATCAAAGGGAATACTCGTTATTTTCAACACACAAAATAGTTGTGTATTTCCTCTCATATACCTTTTTGGAAAAATAATACTCACTATTTTCCGCACAAAATATAATTAGCGTATTTCATCTCGCATGCCATTCTGAAAAAATAATATTATTTCCATCAAAAAAAATTATTGCAAAATTTATAAATTTTAAAAATATAATTTTATTCTAAACGTATTTTAATATTAAAATTTAGTTTAATAAAAATTGCATGATAATAAAAATATATTAATAAATTTAAGAATATTATGTCATTTTAAATTATAAATTAAAATAATAATAATAATAATAATAATAATTGTGACGCCCCCAAATTTGGGCCCACACAGCCCAAACTTGAGTCGTCAAAAGACTACAACAAAATTATTACAACAAAGCACAGCGTACAACAATACAATGTATATTAATACACAATTAAATCTTCACTATTATTGTCACACTATTTTACAACACGTGAAGACTACGACAGCTATTTCTCGGACTCTCACTCCATCCCCCGGCTAGACCCCGTTATGTTTTCATCTCCTGTTGAAAAACAATGGAACGAAAAGAAAGGGTGAGCTCAAATAGCCCAGTAAGAAATATCATGACTAAGATAATGACGAATAAATTATCATTAGCCTTCAACAGTTGAGTTCTGAATACAATAGACTACAAGGTTTATATAAAAAAACTGTAGTTAAATTCTTAAACAATGTTCAGATCAATAATAGCAGCGGAATGAGCAATCTATTAGAAGAATAATGCAGACTATAATGTCCACTCGCTTCTCTTTTTAGTAAAAATATCATCAACTTTTATCATCTGAAATACCATTAGTCAAGATAATACAACTTCACAGTTCCTGGTCATAATCATGCAGATCAACAGTTCGTCTTTGCACTACGGGCCAAAGACATTCAATATAACACCAACGGTCATGATTATACCAGATTCAGCCTTTGGTCATAATCATACCAACCAACAGTTCATCTTTGCACTACGGGCCAAAGAGAACATTCACCATGTGTCATAAAAGACACCGAACAGATGTATCGCCTTTAACCTAGTATATCGCCTTTAACCTATCATCTGTTCAACAATTATATCACATCTGTGCCCCCGGCCACAGATATTCACAACAGCTTGATTCTTGATGATTAATACAAATAACAGTGATACAAATGATGAACAGAAGAACAGGATAAACAATAAGTATCGGAAGTTTACTTTGTGCAGATTCAAATAATGTCCAAATTGCCAACATGATGTGGAGTGAAATTTAAAAATGATATTCAAGATCCACAGTTCAGAATAACGATTGCAGTTCAATAGAAATGTTCAGAAAATAGGAAGGTTCAGTTGAACTAATGAAATTCAACTATTATGGAACATATAATATTTTCAGGAATTATAGAAGCAATAGTTCCATAATAAGTTTCGATTTAGGTGTATGGAAGAAAATAATATCCCTTACCGTAGCAGGTTTGATTAACAAAAGGTGAAGGGAATTAATATCCCTTACCATAGTAAGTTTGAATAATGGAAGATGAAAAAGATGGTATCCCTTATGAGTATAAAGGAAAATGATATCACTTACGAATATGGAATAAAAGTGTCATGTGATAATTCGTGTAGACAAATTATTTCCACACGAGACAAATAACAAGGGTTATTCACCAACAGGCGATAATCCGCACCGTAAGGTTATTCCCATCAATTTGAATACGAATAGTTATTCACCAAACAGGCGTAATCCGCACCGTAAGGTTATTCCCACAATTTAATAGAATTTGAACACGAAGAGTTATTCACCAAACAGGCGTAATCCGCACCGTAAGGTTATTCTCAAAGATTAATAAGGAATGAATACAAAAGGTTATTCACCAACAGGCGGTAAACCGCGCCGTAAGGTTATTCCCACAATTTAATACATGGAAATAAATGGCACAAGAAAGAAACGATATTATTTTCGAGAATCAAAGAATGATAATCCCTTCAAGTAAGAAAGAAAATAATATCCATTTATGATGATGAAAAGAGTGATACCCCTTACCTTAACACGTGACTGGATATTGATTTAAATGAGGTTGATCAACCTATATTTTTATAATAAAATTAGTAATTTCCACATATAAATTTCAAAGTGTATGATAACTCGTATAATATGAATTATCAAAATTATATATATTTAACATAATTTTTGTAGTATAATATAACTACTTTTAAATAGTTTTAAAAATAATATTCCAAAACAAATCTTCCAAAGAAAGCTTTTAAAAATGAATCTTCTTAAAGAAGAGTCTTCTAAAGGAAGATTTGTGAATACTGTGAAAAATAGGAATTTATAAAATTACTACTCTTTAATAAAAGACTTACTTGAAAAATTCCTGCACTCCTTTTGGCTTTCAAACTCTCAAAATAACCTTACTATTCTCAGAGAAAACTCATAAAATTCTTATAGAAAAATTTTATGTTTTAGGTGTGATTTTTCTATTCAGTTGAGTAAGCTATTTATAGGAGAAAATAAGTTACTATGCGCATGGTAGGTGAGCACGCCAGTGCTGAAAAATTTTTCAGCAGCCGCACCTCACCAACCCAGGAAATACTCACATTTTTCATACTTCATGTGGGCCCCACAATGGGTCCCACATGTTTTTTTCTATTCACGTCACTATTCACGTTACTATTTCAAATAGTAAAATTAATTTTTTTTTTATTTTTTATTTATTTATTTATTCTTCCTGTGAGTCCAACATATAAAATAATGTTACCATAATAATGTAAGAAACACGTTACATATTTTTATTAATTTAATAATATAAATTACAGTATATTTGCTACTGTGACAATTATTAGATTCAATAATTTTAAACTACAGTGCACCAACAATTATTGACTCGATGATATGAAATACAGTGTAATGACAATTATTGAATCAATAATGCAAAATACTGTGTAGCAACAATAATTGAATTGATAATATAAAATATTATGCAGTGACAATTATTGATGAAATGATGCGTAACAGTTACGGTGTCAATAATATGAGACACTGTGCAATACCGTGTGCTACTGTAGAATACCGTGTGCCACAATAAAATACCATAAATTACCGTATACTACTATTCTTTTATCACCGGTATTTTAACAGTTAACACCGTTAACTATTTTTATTTAAAAAGGTTACTTCTGTCGTTTTCTATATCCGACAATTATTCCGTTGTGGGCTCCACCAATAATTAGTTATTTCGGCGCCGTCGTACGGCCCGAATATTCCCCGACAAAACGAATATTGTCCGACAAAATAAAATTTACACATAACATCCTTAACTTTCAATTTTGTCAATTTAACCATTTACTGTTTCAGGAAAAATATATATGAAGAAAAATTAAATTTTGTATTTCATAAATTCGGGGTCTTACAACCTCCCCTCCTTATGAAATTTCGTCCCCGAAATTGACGTACCTGGCATTTCGAAGAGGTAAGGATACTTAGATTTCATCTCAGATTCTAGCTCCCAGGTCATTTCTTCAATATCTTGGTTCATCTATAAAACCTTAACTTGAGGTATAACCTTTGAGCGTAGAATCTGCTCATTCTTATCTAGGATCTTAACAGGTACTTCCTCGTACGTTAAATCCACTTCTATAACGTCCGGTTCTAACTCAATGACGTGGTTTGGGTCCTTCACATATTTACGTAACATAGATATGTGAAAAACGTTATGGATGCGAGACATACTTGGTGGTAAGGCTAGTCTGTAAGCTACAGTTCCCACCCGATCGAGGATTTCAAATGGGCCAATAAATCGAGGGTTGAGTTTTCCTTTCTTTCCGAATCTCGTAACCCCTTTCCATGGAGAAACACGTAAGAATACATGATCTCCGACGTTGAATCTCTCATCTCTCCGATGAAGATCGGCATAACTCTTTTGTCGTTCTTGTGCTGTCTGTATTCGTTGTCGGATCATTTGGATCTTTTCGGTCGTCAAGCGTACCAACTCGGGTCCCAACAGTTTTGCTTCTCCTACCTCATTCCAACATACTGGAGAGCGACATTTGCGTCCATATAAAGCCTCGAATGGAGCCATACCTATACTTGCTTGGTAACTGTTGTTGTAGGAAAATTCCACCAATGACAAGTACTTATCCCAACTTCCTTTGAAATCTAGTACGCAAAGTCTCAAAAGATCTTCGATGGTCTGGATTGTCCTTTCCGATTGTCCGTCCGTTTGAGGATGGTATGCAGAACTAAAACGTAGCTCAGTGCCCATAGCTTTTTGTAGACTGATCCAAAAGCGTGAAGTGAATCTAGGATCTCGATCAGAAACTATGGAAACTGGCATGCCATGCAATCTCACGATCTCATTTATGTACATACCGGCAAGACGTTCAAGTGAAAAGTTTTCTCGTATAGGCAAGAAATGAGCGGATTTGGTCAATCTATCTACGATCACCCAAATTGCATCTAAGCCTTGAGAAACTTTGGGAAGACCCGTCACGAAATCCATATTGATGTGTTCCCACTTCCATTCGGGAACCTCAAGTGGTTGTAATGGACCCTTAGGTACTTGATGCTCTGCCTTGACACGTTGACAAGTTAGGCACCTTGAGATAAACTCTGCAATCTCCCTTTTCATATTGTTCCACCAAAATGTATGTCGAAGATCTCGATACATCTTGGTACCTCCTGGGTGGATTGCAAACGGCGTGTTGTGTGCCTCCATCATGATTTTATGCTTTAATTCAAGATCGTTAGGAACACAGAGTCGAGAGTTGACTCGAAGTATTCCTTTCTCGTCGATTCTTGCTTCGGGAATGGTACCTTCTTGTACTTTCTTTATCATGTTTATCAGTTCCGGATCGGTAGCTTGAGCAGCTTTAATTTTATCGATTAAAGCTGGTTCTACTTGCACGTGAGCAATCTTCGAGTGGGTCCCTGGTGTCTTTAGCTCCATCTCCATCTTTTGCAAGTCGTACAAAATACGCTTTTGTGTTGTCAGCAGTGCACTTGTACTCGCATAAGATTTTCTGCTCAAAGCGTCAGCTACAACGTTCGCCTTTCCCGGGTGATACTGGATTGTGTGGTCGTAATCCTTCAACAGCTCAAGCCAACGTCATTGTCGCATGTTGAGTTCCTTCTGGGTGAAGAAATACTTGAGATTTTTATGATCCGTATAGATATCCACCTTTTCTCCGTACAAGTAGTGTCTCCAGATCTTCAATGCGAAAACGACTGTTGCCAACTCTAGATCATGAGTAGGATAATTTTTCTCATAATCTTTGAGTTGTCGAGAGGCATAGGCTATAACCTTTCCATGTTGCATAAGGACACAACCTAGACCTTTGCCTGAAGCATCGATATATATGACGAATTCTCCTGATCCTGATGGTATGGTCAGAACAGGAGCTGAAACAAGTCTGCTCTTGAGTTCTTGAAAACTCTTCTCGTATTCCTCGTTTGATATAAGTTTTGTACTAGAACGAATGATACCGATATCTAATAATTAAACTTTCAACTTTTGGTGTTCTATGGGAGCCATTTGGTATGGGACTTTGAAAATGGGCTTAATGCCGGGTTCAAGATCGATACAGAATTCAATTTCTCAGTTTGGGAAAAAGCCATAAAGTTCCTCAGGAAAAATGTCAGGAAACTCATTAACAATGGGAATATCATTCAAGTTTGACGTGTTTTTGTTCAAATCAGTGATATGAGCTAAAAAGGTTTGACATCCGTTTTCCAATAAACGAATGATTTTATGGCTAGAAATAACAGTTATAGATTTCAATAGTTTAGTTGCTTGAATTTGCATGAAAGGTTGATTAGGAATATAAAAACTAATAATCTTATGAAAACAATCAATTTTAGCATGATGGGTAGTCAACCAATCAATTCCTAGAATCACATCAAATTCATGCATCTCCAAAGAAATAAGGTCAACAGGTACTGTGATGTTGTTGATTTGAACTAGACAAGATTTATAGACAGTAGATGTAATAGGTATTTCTCCTAATGAGGTTTCAACTGATAAGACAAGATTTAAGTTTTCAATAGTCAAATTTAAACGTTGAGTACATATAGGTGAGATAAAGAGTGGATAGAGCCAGTATCTAACATGGCATAAACTTCTCGAGAATTGATGAATAGCTTACCGGTCATCACCTCATTCGATTTCTTGATTATCAAGGCTGTCATCATCAAATCGAGTCCCGTATACTTCATCCGGATCTTCACATATTTCAACCATGGGAATACCGCTAAATAATTTTCTAACAAACTGTTTCTCGGATTCATCAACTTCATCAGTAGTAACGTACCAATGATTTCCATAAGAATAGTATTTTCGATAGACTGCAGTTTCCATGATAGTGACTAACTTAACCTGAATTCCTTTAAATTGTAATGCCCAAAAGTATAGAAACATCATTTTTAAATAATCTTGAAACTCATAGCTGGAACACCATAAATCCCAAAGACTAATGTGAAAAGTCCATATATTCTGATCCTTTGTTATAGAGCATAACCAGGTGATATGACTCTCCCAATTAGTGAGTAAATTAAAGGCAATAATTTCCGTAAGTTCATTACTTCCTTTAATTGCTTCTAATAATGGATCTGGAACGACTGTAGCAGAACTTTCACCTTCATCCTTACTAGATAGAACACGCATAATTTTTGCCTTAGGCAAATGATTCAACTCTGAGTTTGTAAGAAGATTATTCGTCGCCTCTTGTTTTGCAGCTACATTTGTTTCGGTCATTTCATAGTTAACCTCCTGATTTTCAGATGCCATACTTAACTGTGGTCACAAAATAAATGTTAGTTCAAATAAACTGACTCATCACTTCACGTCCCTATATTCAAATCAACTCATTAGATAATAAAATCTAATTTAGGTAGGACACACTAGTGACTGATTCTATTCGTCTCTCCCCTCCTAGTTCTAACCCCAGATCTCCATTAAAGACCATATCCCTAAGCTCTGATGCCAACTGTGACGCCCCCAAATCTGGGCCCACACAGCCCAAACTTGAGTCGTCAAAAGACTACAACAAAATTATTACAACAAAGCACAGCGTACAACAATACAATGTATATTAATACACAATTAAATCTTCACTATTATTGTCACACTATTTTACAACACGTGAAGACTACGACAGCTATTTCTCGGACTCTCACTCCATCCCCCGGCTAGACCCCGTTATGTTTTCATCTCCTGTTGAAAAACAATGGAACGAAAAGAAAGGGTGAGCTCAAATAGCCCAGTAAGAAATATCATGACTAAGATAATGACGAATAAATTATCATTAGCCTTCAACAGTTGAGTTCTGAATACAATAGACTACAAGGTTTATATAAAAAAACTGTAGTTAAATTCTTAAACAATGTTCAGATCAATAATAGCAGCGGAATGAGCAATCTATTAGAAGAATAATGCAGACTATAATGTCCACTCGCTTCTCTTTTTAGTAAAAATATCATCAACTTTTATCATCTGAAATACCATTAGTCAAGATAATACAACTTCACAGTTCCTGGTCATAATCATGCAGATCAACAGTTCGTCTTTGCACTACGGGCCAAAGACATTCAATATAACACCAACGGTCATGATTATACCAGATTCAGCCTTTGGTCATAATCATACCAACCAACAGTTCATCTTTGCACTACGGGCCAAAGAGAACATTCACCACGTGTCATAAAAGACACCGAACAGATGTATCGCCTTTAACCTAGTATATCGCCTTTAACCTATCATCTGTTCAACAATTATATCACATCTGTGCCCCCGGCCACAGATATTCACAACAGCTTGATTCTTGATGATTAATACAAATAACAGTGATACAAATGATGAACAGAAGAACAGGATAAACAATAAGTATCGGAAGTTTACTTTGTGCAGATTCAAATAATGTCCAAATTGCCAACATGATGTGGAGTGAAATTTAAAAATGATATTCAAGATCCACAGTTCAGAATAACGATTACAGTTCAATAGAAATGTTCAGAAAATAGGAAGGTTCAGTTGAACTAATGAAATTCAACTATTATGGAACATATAATATTTTCAGGAATTATAGAAGCAATAGTTCCATAATAAGTTTCGATTTAGGTGTATGGAAGAAAATAATATCCCTTACCGTAGCAGGTTTGATTAACAAAAGGTGAAGGGAATTAATATCCATTACCATAGTAAGTTTGAATAATGGAAGATGAAAAAGATGATATCCCTTATGAGTATAAAGGAAAATGATATCACTTACGAATATGGAATAAAAGTGTCATGTGATAATTCGTGTAGACAAATTATTTCCACACGAGACAAATAACAAGGGTTATTCACCAACAGGCGATAATCCGCACCGTAAGGTTATTCCCATCAATTTGAATACGAATAGTTATTCACCAAACAGGCGTAATCCGCACCGTAAGGTTATTCCCACAATTTAATAGAATTTGAACACGAAGAGTTATTCACCAAACAGGCGTAATCCGCACCGTAAGGTTATTCTCAAAGATTAATAAGGAATGAATACAAAAGGTTATTCACCAACAGGCGGTAAACCGCGCCGTAAGGTTATTCCCACAATTTAATACATGGAAATAAATGGCACAAGAAAGAAACGATATTATTTTCGAGAATCAAAGAATGATAATCCCTTCAAGTAAGAAAGAAAATAATATCCATTTATGATGATGAAAAGAGTGATACCCCTTAGCTTAACACGTGACTGGATATTGATTTAAATGAGGTTGATCAACCTATATTTTTATAATAAAATTAGTAATTTCCACATATAAATTTCAAAGTGTATGATAACTCGTATAATATGAATTATCAAAATTATATATATTTAACATAATTTTTGTAGTATAATATAACTACTTTTAAATAGTTTTAAAAATAATATTCCAAAACAAATCTTCCAAAGAAAGCTTTTAAAAATGAATCTTCTTAAAGAAGAGTCTTCTAAAGGAAGATTTGTGAATACTGTGAAAAATAGGAATTTATAAAATTACTACTCTTTAATAAAAGACTTACTTGAAAAATTCCTGCACTCCTTTTGGCTTTCAAACTCTCAAAATAACCTTACTATTCTCAGAGAAAACTCATAAAATTCTTATAGAAAAATTTTATGTTTTAGGTGTGATTTTTCTATTCAGTTGAGTAAGCTATTTATAGGAGAAAATAAGTTACTATGCGCATGGTAGGTGAGCACGCCAGTGCTGAAAAATTTTTCAGCAGCCGCACCTCACCAACCCAGGAAATACTCACATTTTTCATACTTCATGTGGGCCCCACAATGGGTCCCACATGTTTTTTTCTATTCACGTCACTATTCACGTTACTATTTCAAATAGTAAAATTAATTTTTTTTTTATTTTTTATTTATTTATTTATTCTTCCTGTGAGTCCAACATATAAAATAATGTTACCATAATAATGTAAGAAACACGTTACATATTTTTATTAATTTAATAATATAAATTACAGTATATTTGCTACTGTGACAATTATTAGATTCAATAATTTTAAACTACAGTGCACCAACAATTATTGACTCGATGATATGAAATACAGTGTAATGACAATTATTGAATCAATAATGCAAAATACTGTGTAGCAACAATAATTGAATTGATAATATAAAATATTATGCAGTGACAATTATTGATGAAATGATGCGTAACAGTTACGGTGTCAATAATATGAGACACTGTGCAATACCGTGTGCTACTGTAGAATACCGTGTGCCACAATAAAATACCATAAATTACCGTATGCTACTATTCTTTTATCACCGGTATTTTAACAGTTAACACCGTTGACTATTTTTATTTAAAAAGGTTACTTCTGTCGTTTTCTATATCCGACAAGTATTCCGTTGTGGGCTCCACCAATAATTAGTTATTTCGGCGCCGTCGTACGGCCCGAATATTCCCCGACAAAACGAATATTGTCCGACAAAATAAAATTTACACATAACATCCTTAACTTTCAATTTTGTCAATTTAACCATTTACTGTTTCAGGAAAAATATATATGAAGAAAAATTAAATTTTGTATTTCATAAATTCGGGGTCTTACAATAATAATAATAATGAATTGAAAAAACTTCCCCAACTTCGGCGGTATAATGGATAGGTGAAGTATTAAAAGAAGAAAAAATTTAGACTTATTTTTAAAATTTATCCGTCAATTTTACCTATAAAAAAAACGAAAGAATATAATTTTATTTTATTTATATTTTATAAATAAAATGAGACCGTACTCTCTCGCGCGTTATATGAGATAGAGCTGGCGGGTCCACAAAAAAAAAAATGAGTAACTTTGGTTGGATTTGTTGGTGCAGGAAATTTGTCCGCTACCTCTGTGCTTTGCGTCATATTCCACCGACTCTCTATCACTTTCTATCTTTTTCTTTCTACACAACTTCATCCGAGACTTTCAGATCAATTTGTCTGAAACATAAAATAGAATTTTTTTTATTTAAGAGAAGGGTTCTAGTAGTGTAAGACTGAGGGTAAGAGATGGGATCTGGTGCCGGAAGCTTCCTCAGAGTGGTGGCCAAGAACTTTGACGTTCTTGCTGGGTATCTACTTCTTCTCACTCTACCGATTCCTAGGAAAATACTATTATGGCCCCTGTTCCTTGACTTTCACATCTATTTCTTTTCTAAATTAATATTATTTCTTTTTCAGAAAAGAAATTAGAAACCCTACATTTAGTTTCGTGATCTACTGATAATAGTTATATAATATTCATGTTTCTATTGATCTCTGATTTGGTTCATGTGCAGGCCTGTGGTCAGTCTTGCTTATCCTCTGTAAGTGTGTTTCTTTCCTTCTTCCCTCCACCCCACCTCTACTTGAAACTTGGACTGGAAACTTGGAGTGGTGATTTTATTTATTTATTTATTTATTATATATTAGGTAAGTGTTAATGATAAAGGAACTTTGTAATTAATTTTGTGAATTTGATGATAAAACTACATTTAAAGTTGTGCTTTGTTTGATTTTCAACAGCTATGCATCAATTAGAGCAATTGAGACAAAGTCTCCGATCGATGATCAGCAGTGGCTTACCTATTGGGTTCTATATTCCATGATTACTCTCTTCGAGCTTACCTTTGCCAAACTCATTGAATGGTAAATTACTGAAACATCAATTGCTTTTGTTTCCATTTTGAGAGGGGAGTGAAATACTATGTTGATTCAATTGATTGGGCATTTGACTTAGAAACTGTAGGATGTTGGTTTTGCATATCTGTCTTTCTCATATGGTTTAAACTAGTTCTCTTTGTATCTTGTAGAGTTCAATGCTTTTACCTTTTGCTGTGGTAAATCAAATTCTAAGATTAACAATTAATCACCCCTCATGATAATACAGCATTATAGATTTATAAAATAATTGATAATTAAGCATTGTTGAGTATTTCTAAACGATTTCAAGAGCGAAACTAGTACATGTTGAAAAGTAGATAATGTCCCCATACGTGAATGGCTGAATATATATGGTTGAAGGAATTAAATAGGTTGGCTCCATTTACACCATTCATCATGATATTGACACAATATTCTAAGTCATGGAAATATTTTTAGATTAACTAATGGGAATTGATATTTCCATAAGCAAAAATGATACTTCTACAAAGTCTCTCTCACATGAATAGTAAATGTACCCCACAGTTATGTAGGGGAGCTTGTGGAAATATCAATTCCCTAACTAATTTGATGAAAAAAATATCTTGGATTTTGATGATATTTGTCCTAGTGAATTTTTTATCTCTGATAATTTAAACAAACTTACAACAGGTTGATTTTTGTAAGACTAGAACTACAGAATGCCCATGTTTCAGAGAAGAAAGAGGTAACTAACTTTAAACATTGATGCAATCTGAGAGGTGATTGGACTATATTAGTTTGCAAAAAGGCAATTGTGAAAAAGTAAGGTGTGACTGTGTAATCCAATTAGCTAGGTTGAGGTTTAGGGTCATTAGACATTAGGCCTCATTTCTTGGTTATCGTAAATGAACTTATGGGATAGTCAAGATGGGAGGCAAGAGTATGTTTTTCCTGCTGGCTGCTGTTGATGTAGTTTTAGATGATGGATGCAAGGTTGGGATTATTGTTGAAGTCACCGAAAAATGGTAATTTAGAGCTGAAGCTAGGATAATTAAAGCAATTTTTTCAAGTATAACTGCTTAGCTGCTCAGAATGGTAAGAGGACATGGTGATAATGTTGGAAATGATAGCTTTAATAGAAAAGAATGGCGTGATTGTGACTATAGTTGTAGTCAAGGTTTATGTGGGAGCTCCTTGAATCTCATTGATGCTTTGTCAATACGTAACGTTGTGTGGTGAAGAACCATTAATTGCAGTCAAGGACAGGATTAACTGGTGTCTAGTGGGCTCAGTGTCCATAAAGAATTTATTTTTGAAAGGAAGCTATACAAGATAAGAAAAGTTTTTGGAGAAGTCTGTCTAGAATCTTTTAAAAAAAGATTATAAAGTGATTTTTCAAACATGTAAATGCAAATTTACATTTATTTGGTCTCAGAAGATGCCTGCCTCAGCACTTGTACCTCTTCACATTTTCTTTGAAATTAGCAAAATGGAAAACATCAAAAGCAATCCTACTCCTGAGAAGTGGACTGACATTCGAAGTAAACTGGGAAGCAGAGGAGCAGAATAATCCTTTGTAAGATTTAAGGAAGGAATCTGTTTGCTGGTTATATTTCTCTTTTCTTATACTCCCTCCTTCCACATTATTTGCAACTATTTTTTTAGTGTGGCTGGGATATTAAGATGATCCGGAAGCATAAATGCATATATATATGGATAATTTAGTTTATTTCAAATTTAGTATTATAATATAATATTTAATATACTTTTGTCACATCTTAAAATCCGTGCATGCCACATACCCCAAAGAAGTTCTGCAAAAAATGAGGGACGGAGGGAGTTTTTACTTGAGGTAAAAGGGGACCAGAAAGATGTTGCTCAAATATCCACTTTTAAATTGATGGATAACACCATTTTGCAATATTTATATAAAATGTTTTTATGTTTTTTCCTTTTTTCTTTTCTGCTTCGTCTCGTCTCACAAGTGCTATATCTGGTTGCTAGATTCAGTTGGTTATTAGTAAAAAATTGATCTTGAGATGTATTTGGCGTCTTTGCAACTTAATAGTTGCTGTACTATCTGCACTGATCATCATCTTGAAATTATGCCCTATTATCAAAAAAAATTATTTATTTTCAGGATCATGCTCTCTAAAAGTTTTGAAAGGTATTGTTGGTATTAATAAACTCTACTTTATTGCTTTATGGTAGGATTCCTTTCTGGTCATATGCGAAGCTGATTGTAACATGTTGGTTGGTCATACCATACTTCAGTGGTGCTGCATATGTTTACGAGCACTATGTTAGGCCTTTCTTTCTGAACCGACGGAATGTTAACATTTGGTATGTCCCAAGAAAGAAGGATATTTTTAGTAAGCCAGATGATATTCTAACTGCGGCAGAGAAATACATTGAAGAAAATGGACCGGAGGCTTTTGAAAAACTGATTCACAGGGTATGCTGTGTTACCATAGGCTATGTTTCTGATAAGAATTGTTTTTCATTTCATGAATATGTATACATACATAAGTATGTATATATATATATATATATATATATATAGAGAGAGAGAGAGAGAGAGAGAGAGAGAGACTTTGAACAGAGTTTGATAGATGTTAGAGAGAGAGAGAGAAAAATAAGAGGGAGAAAGGTGAATATAAATTGAGAAACATGGTAATGGGGGGCTTGATTAAGGATGTTGCATTTGGCAGCCCTCATTAGATCATTAGCGAAAGGAAGCAGCCCCACTCCCAACATAGAGCCTGAAGTAAGCAGAGTTTGGTTTCTGGAATTACTAGATATTAAATATAATTTCATCAAGGAAAGAAAGATAATGGGAGATAAGGAGTGCAATTTATTCCAAGTGACCGTACCAAATGAGTCCAGAAATTCACCCTTTGGAAGTTGCATCTATTTCTGTTTTCCTTTTCTAGTGTGGAAACTTGGGGCAACCTTTGTTTCCTGCAACATAATGAGATTCATGTCATCATCACATGCATTATATAAGAAATTATTCTTCCTTTGTATCACATTCATGTGCTTTTTCTTCCTTTTGTAGGGTGGTGATAGGGAAACGAGGTCCATGAGCAGCAATTACATCTTCTCAGGCTAGGACTACAGATATTGTGATTTTAAGTCACGCTTCTTACTGCTTCTAGGATGCTTCATTGGGTGAGGGAAACATCTGTCAAACAGTGACGCTATGACTAATACTTGCTTATGCTACCTATTTTCAATTATGGTTGTCTTGAAATTTGAAAAAGATGTTAAAGAGTTTTTGTATTATAGCCTGTAACTTGGTACTTGCTCTCTTCTGGGTAGAACTTTTAGAAAGTTAAAAGTATATAACCCCTGTTATCAATTAGATGTGTAATTTGTTTTCGATAGTATATTTGAACAGTTAATTCTATTTTCTTAGTCTTCGTGGTTGCCCTTGAAACATTGTGGTTGCAGCAATTGCTTCAAATGAGTTGTAACATGTGTTCATTCAACTTGCATCTAGCTTGTCCAATGTCTTTATTAACAGGGCATTAGTCATGTGCTTTTCAGCTCTTCCTTGGGAAGTTCTACTTGCTAAAATAATTATCATAAATAATTATCTTTTCTTTTCTTTTCAGTGACTAATGATGTCAACCATTTATCCCCAGTCCCAATTATCTTGTCCTCAATTTCTTTGTTTTGCTATTTAATATTACTCAAGGAAGGGTATTTCTGAATGCAAAAATAATGATGCATAAGAATGGGGCATTCCGAGAATTGAACTCGGGACCTCTCGCACCCTAAGCGAGAATCATACCACTAGACCAAATGCCCTATTTTGATGACTAAAGGTGACTACAGATATCTTCTCCATAACGAACAGTAAAGCTCGAAAAGCAACTGGTCCGTAGACTTCAAGTCCAACAAATGCTCATTTTTGGGTTTAATTGTGCTCCCAATTATTCGAGTCCGAACTTATTCTTTCTTGGTAACGCATGAAGTCGTATAACCAACTTGTTTTTTATTTTCCTTGTTGATTAGTGAGTCTAATAACCAACTTATAAAGAATATCTATATAACATTGTATCTTACTTTTAAGCACTTATGAATTTATTATCTCAAAGGTAGCAATGTTGTAAATAAGCCAAACCGAGATTAAAAGTTCGATGTGTTCTCCTAATGAGTTTTAAATAATTATTTTTATTAAAAATATATTTTGCAAAATTATATGTTATCGTTTTTATTGTGAGTTACGTAGATAACTACAATTTTTTTTTGTTAAATAACTATAGTTGATAATAGTTTAAAGATATATTTGGTATAGTGGATTAACTTTATAATCGTGTTCAATCATATATATTAATATACATCGCAATCATAATTCAATAGAAAATTTTCGTAATACATGACTCTTCATTTTTTGATCAATTAGTCATCTGAGTTAAAATTAATAGCTTTAACAAGTTTGAATAATTAGACTTATGTTGTAATTCAAGAAGTTGAATTAAAATTTTATCATTTAATAGCTTAAATATAATTGAACCTAATTCTATCTTGCAAATTGATTTTGACCGAGTTTTTCACTTTTAATTTTAGCTTGAAGTTTGAACTGCTAATGATATTGAAAGTAAAAAAAATTAGCCACCAAACCTTGAAAGAGAGAAGGATTTAATTTACCTGAAAAAACGCAAAAACTGGATAAATGGAAATAAAAGAAAAAATAAATGTAAAAGAGAAACAAACTAAAAATATCAGTTGTGGAGAAGTTATTCAGTGTTTCTTGGGTATTGCCAGGTAGTGTCTCAAACCAATCACATGTTGTCATTTCAATAAATACAATGTGTCTAAAAATAAAAGGCCCACTGCACATGCTAAAATAATGGCATATGATTGGCCTAGGGAACTACGTGACAATGCCCCTGGAGTAGTTACCCACAACAAGCCGCCTTGCCCTGATCCGGCTTAAGCCTGTCAGGCCTTAGCTGTTGACCAAGCCGGACCGGAATAACAAAATGTGTGTTGCTTATATTTTCCAATAACAATTCTGTTTTGGGTTACTGCATTTAGTACAGTTTAGTTTGCTATATTGGTGGCGCCCCGTATTTCAGTTGATAAAGTTTTCAAAGTTTCTTCAACCTACGCATTTCGTCAGCAAAATTGAAGTTCACCAACTTTGGTTTGTCTTTGCTATGAATACTATTTCTGGGTGCCAATCTCAATTGAGATCAAACTAGTGATTCATAAGCTTTCTGGTATTTTCTTTCATAATTTCTTGTCTACCATGTTTTTGGGCTTTAGGGATGTTCTACCCTTTTGTTATTCCGCCCCCTTGGCAGGGTTAATAGGAAATAAAAAAGGAAATGAGATTGAGGATCGGAGGGAAAATATAATACAGCCAAGTATTGCATTTGTTGATATTTTTATACAGGTAAGGTAGAATCTGCAGGTTAAAAGCAACAAGGTATTGGAAGTTCCTGGCCTGCTGTATGGAGTTTCTATTTATGGGGACGTGATGTAGAAAGAAGTGGGTTAAGTGAGCTGACTGAACAAATAAAGACATACACAAGGTTATCAAAGACGAAACAAATTACAACTGAAGAAAGCAATATTGGATAACAAGCATATTTGATAATACACTACGGAATAAATTTTGATGAAACTACGACTGAGGAAGGAAATATGGCTGTAACAAGCATATTTTTTAATGCTCTAGGGAGTGTTGATTTCACACATTCCCTGAAGATGATGTGGGATTTTAATAATTAACTAAACAAAATTAGAACCATGCACTTCAACCATGACAAGGATAACCGTTCAAACAGGAACACTAAAACCATAGATAAAATAGGACTAATATGAAAGAAGGAAAAAAGAAGAAGAGTATTAGTTCGGGATTCTGACAGTACTTCAATATTTTGTGAAATAGAAATCTCTTTCGTTTTCCAAATTGTCCACATAGAGCTTAAGTTTCGCAATCTGAAACTAAAAGGCATTATATCGATGAGCAATCTGTCAGAGAGGTCAATTATATGTGGGGAAGTAACTGCGACATGCATGCAAATAGCCAATTCCAGAATAAATCAGATGAGTAAATGATTAAGCACAAAGCAGTCTATGCCAAGCACAAAGCAGTCTATCCCTTTCAAATATTTATACGCAAGTTGTCCTAGACCAATATTTCTGTCTTTACTTATTGGTTTTCCTACATCCTACTTTTTAAATTAAAATAAAATAAAATTACTACTATATTATTTATGTCTGATTACAGAGTTATCTTTTCGATTCTTCCTGAGATAGAGAAAATTATTTCATGAGATGGAGATAATTACCTTACATTGGCTTGTGCTACCCAAGGAGAAGAAAAAAAAAAAGAAAAATCTAAATTTATTTTATATGTATGCATATCTATATTTTTTGAATAATGCTATGGTGATAAAATATGACTATACAAAATGATGTATCCTATTATAATTAATTGATCTTCCACCATATATGGTTGGGTTTAATAATTCTATTCAAACACTATCATGCACAATATTTTGTATTTATTTTTATTTTAATTTTTTGTCACCAAGATATTATTGATATTTTTGTTAGTGGCTTGCTCGTTGGCTCACAAAACACCTATACTGTATAGAATATTAACCAAAAACCGAACTTTAATAAAAAGACCTAAATATTGAATTATTGACCTTAATAAAAATATGTGGTCCGCCACTGGTACAAATGGAACTCTAGAATATATATGATTTAACGTATAACAACAAATAACCCGACCTTAGCTCAGTTGGTAGAGCGGAGGACTGTAGTATGGTATTCCTGGTAGCTATCCTTAGGTCGCTGGTTCGAATCCGGCAGGTCGGATTTTTTTTTTATAACAGAAAGCCTTTTTCCTAGAGAGGATATAACGCGGCGGCACACTTTTGGTTATATTGGTATTAAACAATTTTTATCTACTTACAAATACAAGTGCCTTAAAAATTATTTCAAATGGTGGTAAATTAAAATAAATTCACTATCACTTTTGACTTTTAAATTTTTTTTCAAATTAATTAAAAAAATAAAAATTAAATGACACCTTTTTTTTTTGAAATAGTAAATGTATTGTGTGAATTCATGAAAGTAAAAAAATTATTTGTCATTTTTGTAACAAAAAAAAACTCATTTTATTTTATAAAACAACGTAAAATTATCATCATTAATACTTCTAGGCAGACACCCCCTCTTGCCGAGTCTCAAACTTGGGCGCTCAAACCACTATTATTACAGCCTGTTTGGATTATTTAACTAGCAAAATGTTCGTTGCTTGACAATTTCAAATCCACCAGACCAAGTAAAAATCCAATCCAAGCGTTACATTAAAATTTCTTCAATTCAATTCACAAGTTGTGTTATCAATGCCTCCCTTGTCTTGACTGTATTCATAAAACTTGAACAAACAAAACAGAGATGGAGTCCATGAACTTCATCAAAGGCTACGGCAAAGTCAACAACCCCGTGGCGGATGATCAAACCTCTCTCCACTTCCACCACAAACCCATCGCTCCTAACCGTCGCAAAGCCGCCGTGATCTCTCTCCTCATCCTCTTAACTTTGCTCGTTGCCGCCTTAATTTACAACTCCACCACCAATAAATCCCCGAGTCAACAACAATTCCCTCACTCTCTCTCTTCCAACCAGACCGAGTCAATCCGAACCGTCTGTTCCGTGACTCAGTACCCCAACTCATGCAGCACCGCCATATCCTCCCTCAACAATCTTCCACCCAAACCCGACCCGGAACTCATCTTCATTCTCTCTCTTAATATGTCAACTGTGGAACTCAAAAACATCTCTTCTCTTCCCGAAACCCTTATCTCCAAATCAAACGAACCTCGAACCGAATCGGCTCTGCTTGACTGCGCGAGTCTGTTCGATGACGCTGTGAGTCAACTCAACAACTCGGTGGCCTCGATGGTTGAGGGCCCAGGAGAGAAGGTGTTGACCGAAGTGAAGATTAGAGACGTGAATACGTGGATAAGCGCTGCGATGACTGATCTGGACACGTGTTTAGATGGGTTGGAGGAGATGGGATCGACGGTTCTTGACGAGGTCAGAATGAAGTTGCAGAGGTCGAAGGAATACATGAGCAACAGCTTAGCAATACTCGCTAATATGCACGCTCTTCATGACAAATTTGGTCTGCCTATGCATTAAGGTTTGAAGTTGGGTTGACATTGAATATGTATATGTTTTCTGTATATGTAATTTTGTTCACAATTTTTGATCTTAAGCTGTGGAAATTCCTTTTGATCTTAATAATATATCATGTTGTATGTGTTATTTTTTCAATTGATGTAATTTTGGAATTTTTCTTCATTGTTGCGTATCAATTGATCATGGAATTAAGTTTGGCATGTTGTTTTGTTGATCATTTGATATCTGATAAATAATAAAGAACTCTATGCTATGATGATCGATGTAAGATAAAGTTTTGAACTTTACACTCTCTTGACATAAATGAAACTATTTTATACATAGCTTAAAAAATTGCCAAGAACAATTTTTGGAGTGTAAAATAACTATCTATAGAATGTTAACACTGCCAACTTTTTTCTGGGCAAGAACTGGGTGCTTTTGGTTTATTGTCTTGCCATGGAAGTTAAAAGGTTGATAAATGTGGTATTGACAAATGACAATAACATGTATTTGGTGGCTTCATTATAACAAAGCATCTTATGGGCATTATCACGGTTGGCAGTTGCTGAGTTTTGCATCTGAAGATTTGATTGTGAAAATATAATTACGCAGCAACTAAGTTGCACTCTGATCTGATATGATCTTTTTTTTTCCGTGTTCTTTCAGTTTTAATTTGTCATATTATAGGTGTTGAAACCAGAATTGATGTATATACATTTCTCTCTATTACATTGATTTATATACTAGTATATCAATCCCTAATTTGCAATTATGGTAATCCCTAAGTTACAGCAATGTAGACACACTAATTATGGAATAGATTGACTACAATTATGGGATATCTTCTAACACTCCCCCTCAAGTTGGTGTATAGATGTCTCGCATACCCAACTTGAAACATAATGGATGAAACATCTTGCTAGTAAGACCCTTAGTCAAGATATCAACAAGTTGATGTTCTGTTTTGACGAAAGGCAAGCAAATAAGTCCACTAGTCAATTTTTCTTTGATGAAGTGTCTATCAATCTCAATGTGCTTCGTTCTATCGTGTTGAACGGGATCATTTGCAATACTAATGGCTGCCTTATTATCACAAAATAACTGCATAGGCCTTTTAGTTATAACACCCAAATCTTCTAGCAAGGTTCGAAGCCACATTAGTTCGCATGTACCCAAGGCAATAGCTCGATATTCAGCCTCAGCACTAGATCTTGCCACCACGGACTGTTTCTTACTGCGCCAGGTAACAAGATTACCCCCAACAAATGAACAGTAACCAGATGTAGAACGACGATCCTCTATCGAGCCAGCCCAATCTGAGTCGGAAAAAGCTGCAACTCTCATATGACCATGTGGAGCGAAAAATAAACCTTTTCCAGGAGCAGACTTGAGATACCTCAGAATTCTGTAAACAGTTTCCATGTGACAATGTCGAGGATCATGCATATATTGGCTCACTATTCCCACAGCATACGATATATCAGGTCTAGTATGAGAAAGATATATCAAACGTCCTACCAAACGTTGATATCTTTATTTATCAACCATAGGTCCTGTGCCACCTATCAGATGATGATTAACTTCAATAGGAGAATCAGCAGGCTTACATCCCAACATACCCGTTTCTTTTAGAAGATCAAGAACATATTTCCTTTGAGATAGAAAAATCCCACTGGAAGATCTTGCAACTTCAATACCAAGGAAATATTTCAAAGGGCCAAGATCTTTAATCTCAAACTCTTTAGCCAGACTCACTTTGAGATTAACTATCTCTTATCTATTATCCCCTGTCACCACAATGTCATCAACATAGACTATAAGAATGGTTGTCTTACCTCCGGTCTGTTTAACAAATAAAGTATGATCTGCTCGACTTTGCTTGTACCCAAATCTGATCATTGCTTTATGGAATCTACCAAACCAGGCTCTGGGAGATTGTTTCAAACCGTATAAAGCCTTTTGCAGCTTACAAACCTTACCCCTGGTGGCAGATGAGGCAAAACCAGGGGGTATTTCCATGTATACTTCCTCCTCCAAATCACCATGAAGGAACGCATTTTTTACATCCAGTTGCTGAAGATCCCAGCCGAAATTTGCTGCACATGAGATTATAGTACGAACAGAATTCATCTTTGCCACGGGAGCAAATGTCTCCTGGTAATCAATCCCATGAGTTTGAGTATACCCTTTTGCAACTAGTCTGGCTTTGAGTCTCTCAACTGTCCCATCTGGCTTCTGTTTGACTGTATATACCCACTTGCACCCAACTAATTTTTTTCCATACGGGAGAGTAACTAGTTCCCATGTATCATTCTTTTTCAGGGCATTCATCTCCTCTATCATAGCCTGTTTCCAATTTTTATCACTAATTGCTTCTTGCCACCCCTGAGGAATATATATTGAAGACAAGGAAGAAACAAAAGAGTGATAGGATGCAGATAATCTATTATAGGCTAAGAAATTAGAAATAGGATGTTGAGTACAAGATCTAACACCTTTCCTAAGAGCAATAGGAAGGTTAGTATCATCAGAAGAACAAGTAGAAGTAGAGTTCTCACCATTAGCATTATCATCAGAAGGACTAGTAGAAATAGGGTTCTCACCATTAGCATTATCCAGACTAGGTTCTGAGCAGAGTTGGTGTAGTGGTGCAGAAATGGTAACCTTATTCTTGCTTCTTCGAACATACGTCCTCAACTTAGGCTCATTCTGTCTAGCATATGGCTCCTGTAACTCCCCCTGTGTAGATTTATCAGAAACAATGACAGGGACAGGAGAAGATGGTATGGTAGAACTTATAATAGGAGCCTCAGGAAGAAGCTTCTCCTCATCTATAACATCCTCCCCCTGAGGAGAAGGTGGGGTAGAATAAAAAGGTTCCGATTCCCAAAAAGTGACATCCCGAGTGACAAATATTTTGTGTGAAGGAGGATGATAACACTTATAACCTTTTTGAGTCGGAGAATACCCAATGAAAATGCACCGAAGAGCTTTAGGATCCAATTTTCCCCGAGTAGGAGATTTATTATGAACATAGCACACACAACCAAAAACACGAGGCGAAGGAGAAGGACTAGTTGTGTGCTGAAGGAAAGAAATGGGACTTTTGTTCCCAAGAATTCGAGAAGGAAGCCGGTTTATAAGAAATGCAGCAGTCAAAACAGCATCTCCCCATAGAAATTTAGGTGTGTTTATAGTGAACATAAGAGTGCGGGCTACCTCTAGTAAGTGTCGATTTTTCCGTTCTGCCACTCCATTTTGTTCTGGAGTCTTAACACAGGAAGTTTGAAGAATAATGCCATGTTGAGAGAGATAAGATGCAAAAGCATTATTATGATTATATTCACGACCATTATCACTATGAAGAATTTTGACTTTAGCATCAAATTGAGTTTGAATCATTTTATGAAACTCTTTGAAACAATCAAACACCTCATTTTTTGAACGAAGAAGATAAATCCAAGTGACACGTGAATGACAATCAATAAAACTAACAAACCATCTGTAACCAGAACGGGAAACAACCCGAGAGGGTCCCCACACATCAGTATGTATAACAGCAAAAGATTCAGAATGTCGACTATGAATAGCAGAATAAATAGAACGTTTGTGTTTACCCAATTCACATGGTTCACACAAAAAATGAGTTTTATTACATTGCTTAACCAAAGACGGAAATAAAGACTCTAATACGGAAAAAGAGGGATGTCCCAAACGTCGATGCCATTGATGGAGAGAAGTCAGGCTGGAGTCGGACGTAGAATGAAGAGCCTGAGTGAAGGACATGCTAGACGAGGGAACATCTAAATAATATAAGCCACCAACTGCACTACCACTGCCAATCTTCTGCCCTGTCACCAAGTCCTGAAAAATACAATGAGATGGGGAAAAAATGACTGAACAATTCAAGGATTCAGAAAGACGTTGGACAGATAATAAATTTGCAGTAAAGGATGGAATATGAAGAACAGATGATAATGTTAATGTAGGAGTACAAACTACTGAACCACTCCCAGAGATAGAAGAAAGGGAACCATCAGCCACTCGAACCTTGTCTTTCCCAGAGCAAGGCATGTATGAAGTAAAGAGGTTGGAGGACCCGGTCATATGCTCAGAAGCACCTGTGTCAATGATCCAACTAGGACAAGTTGAGGAAACATTAAATGCACAAGGATGTATACCTGACTGGGCATAATGAGAGGAAGATTGGGAATAGAACTTCCGAAAAGCGGAGATTTCCTCAAGAGTAAGAGCAGTAGTAGTGTCTGAAGCACTGGATGCATCAACAAGAAGTGTTGTAGTAAACACATAGGCCTGAGATCCACGGCCACGACCACTACCAAACCGACCTCCTCGCCCTTTAGGACGTCCATGGAGCTTAAAACAGCGATCCCTAGTATGATTCTTTCCCCCACAGTAGTCACATTCTCGGGATTCCTTCTCAACAGAAGACTGAATAGAGGAGCCAGACTTAGTATACGAGGCAACCATGGCTGATCGATCAACCGGATTTAAAACCATCACCCGACGTCTGCTTTCCTCTTGTTGGACCCTAGCATGGGCCTCTCGCAGGGATGGAAAAGGTGTCTGACCAATCAACTGTGCACGAACTTGATCAAATTCTATGTTCAACCCAGCCAAGAAATCCACAACTCTATCTTCACTAACAAACCTTTGATAAGAAGCAGCGTCTTCCAGACATTTGGCGGAAAAAACTCGATAATGATCAAGCTCCTGCCAAAGTGCGTTAATTTTTGCAAAATACTGTGCCACAGACTTCTCCCCTTGACTCAGCTCACGAATCCGTTTACGAATGTCATATGCCTTAGACATATCACCAGAAATAGAGAAAGTTTGAGAAATAGCCTCCCAAAGCTCATATGCAGTGTCTAAGAACATGTAACTGCTTCGCATACTAGGTTCCATTGAATTAAAAATCCATGTTTTCACCATGGAGTTATCAGATTTCCATTCTTCTTGGGCTACACCAGCTTGAGTAGGCATGGTGGTTGTACCATTGATGAACCGCTGCATACGGTTAGCTTCAATGGACATACGGCATGCTTGAGACCAGGCTAGATAATTATTTCCATCCAACTTAAACGGACTGAGAACCAAGGCAGAGTTAAGATGATGATTTCTAATCAACTGTCCGTTGATGTCAGTAGTACCACCACTATGAATGGAACTAGATGATGCCATGACAGGGTAATAGGAGCAACAAGGATGATCAAGAGCTCAGAAAGAAAGAAACAATTCTCAGAACCTGAATCAAATGCACTGTTTCTTTAACAGTACAATTACTACCAAAAAACCTTGAATCAAACACTACACAGCCACTGTAAAAGAGAAGAGAAGAGAGAGACGAACAGTGTAGCCGGAAAAAGTGACCACGCGCCGGCAGAAGAGGGCGCGTGACGTCGGCAGTCGGCGCGTGAGGTGGCGCGTGACGGCGCGTGAGGCAGTGGGTGGCGGAGATTCTTTTCTGGTGGTGGTCGCCTGGCAGTGTAGAGACCTGTTATGGCCTCGATTTCTTTATAAAAACTCGTCTTACTAGGTTTCTGAAGGAAAGAAACAGTAGCAGCGAGCGGGAAAAGAAAAGAAGAAGAAAAAGAAAGAAAAAAAATCAGTGCTATGGATCTGGCTTTGATACCATGTTGAAACCAGAATTGATGTATATACATTTCTCTCTATTACATTGATTTATATACTAGTATATCAATCCCTAATTTACAATTATGGTAATCCCTAAGTTACAGCAATGTAGACACACTAATTATGGAATAGATTGACTACAATTATGGGATATCTTCTAACAATAGGCTTTGCCCCCTTGATGTTTTCTTTTTAGTAAGCAGTTAATTAGGTTTTAAGATCCCTTGCCAGGGCACACTACCATTAGAGATGGGAAACTAACCGTCCTATGTGAATATCATTGTCCCAAACTCAGAGGCTAGGCAATTTAATGAAACACACTGACATCAAAAAAGAGCAGCTGTCAAAAAACTGTACTTGTACATTGTATTCTTTAATGGTTTTTTTCTCAATAATTTCAGGCTCTGAAGGCATGAATAAAATTTCAAGAAAACATATAACTGGAGTTTGGTGGGAGTTGAAGTTATAGTAAAACATTTAAAGTCTTGATATAGAAAAAACAATGTGTATTTAAGACCTAACACATTGTACACAAAAGCCAATAACATATTTTATCCCAGTGCTCAGTATTCTTTCTGCAGAGAAAGTTTTTGCTTCCGAGTGGAAAAGTTAAGGTCATCTGCAATAGACCTTGTGCATATCTAACACGAGATCCAGTAGATATGTTAAATCAATATTGGAAGGTAAGTTTTCTTTATTGTTTGTGGATGATGTTGAGATTCCTTTTCCCCATTTATATGTGGTTGCATGTGAAAATCTTTCCTTTTACTTTGTCTTTTAGCCTTTGTTCTTATATATTGATCAGTATATTAAGATATTCAAGACGATGAGGTATGTTTTTTTGTTAGAGGCTTGTTTGCTTGTCTATCACAAAACAGGGGAGAAAGAAGCCATGGATATTATTGTTAAATTTCTCTGGTTGAAGTCCAACAAAACTAGGGGAGACAAGATATAACATAGCGTAGAGAAGAAAGATACAATATTTGATGTTCTGTCTTCTAATCTTAGGGACGCTCTATTGTTGCAGAAGGCTTCTCAGAATCTCTAAATCTACACTGTTTTTGTCCATAGAAACCAGCAGATGAGAAAGTCTGTCGCTCAAATCATTCACCTCTCCGTGCAGCCTCTTGATGTAACTGCACGACTCTCTGAGAATCTTCGATGCTGGTACCTATTCACATTTCAGAAATCACATTTTTAGCCTTGAAAGAGAGAACATGATGCATCAATGTCATATTGTCATTCAGAGTTCTAAACATCTAGCATAAGTGCACACATGATCTTGCTGCATGCATCGTAAGAAATTTTTAAAGTAAAAAATGAGCCAATGACTCTTAACATTCTCTCCATTCACTTTTCGCCCCTTCCGTTGCTGAATTGGAATTGCTTTTAAAACTTAAGGAACTACAGAATGATAATATCTGAAGACTTTTCATTATGATAATGTGCCAAATGGCTTTTTGCTTTGAACCTACTATACATGTATTGTTATGATTGTTAGAATTTTCTCTAGTAGTTTTCATGGTGCTTCAATCCAAGTTTATAGTCTTGCTTTTCAAGTGAAACTACATTTTTAACCATCCAAGTAATATAACATACCTTTGTAGTGCCGCTTGAACTAGAGTCTGGTAGCAATGCTTGTAATTTCAATACAAGACCATTAAGTTCACCATCGGTAAAAATAGTAGCTCTTCTTCTTCTGCTAGACATGAGTTCAACTGTATACAGTCTCTTTTGAACTAGTTTTTTTGGGACAATGGCTAGACGGGAAGTTGAAGGGGGAAGAGTGAGTTGCTTAAAAAGGCAAGAGATGGTGAGGTTTTGTATACAAGTTAGTTGGAGGACTTTAATTAAACGCAGAACAGTAGAAGCTGAAAATACTTTGTAGTCAGGGTCCAGTTGTCTCGCTTGCTCGATTGCAGTACATGGGCCCTGGGTCGTTGCTGCTTTAGTGTCTTGAAACAGGCATTGCTGATTAATTAGTTTCCCAATATAGTCTCAATTGATTTGAGAAACATTTTCCTTGGCAACAAAAAATGCAGAAATTTTCCCTAGTCATATACTTGTACATTGTAGATAGAGTGTTTTGGTGTTAAAAATATCGATGTCTACGTGCTAACAGAAAGATACCACCTTGTTCCGCATTTAATTTTGTATTAGTTGTAATTTAGTTTTGGGCTGTTGGGGTTTTAGTCTTCCTTTTGTCTATTGCATGCATTGCCTTCTCCTATGATTGAAACTGGGTTTTGGTTTCCCTCAGGCTGCAGTTAGTCCACCCGAATCTAATCTGATCGATCATTAATTAATATACATTGGATTGCCGCTCCTGTAATGGTTTTTTGTATCTTATTTGTGTCCTATTAATTTCAGTCTAATCGAAACTATTATTGATAGTCTGGAAGCTAGTAGTCCGTGATTTAAGAGAGGCCAGCTTACAAATTTTGGTCCATCCTAATTCCTAGCTAGTTTATTATAGCCAGGTACTAACTAAAGCTTCTCTAGGCGGTAAAGTTTAGACATTATTTTAACCACCTCCAAATATTTGCTTAGTCCCTTTTGACTTTATGATGTCAATTTGTGAGAATATATAAATTTATTTTAGTTTTAAAAATAATATTCTTATTATTATTAATACCTTGCAATGATTAAATAAAATTAATATATATCAAGTTTTTTTAATTCAAAAGTCGATACTTTGAGACAACAAATGCGAAACGGCAGCGCGTAGCATGTTTATCATTACTAACAATACTAGCGACTAAAGTATAGATATTAAAAATTAATACAAATTGATGTATGTAGTACTTATTGGTTATTTTAGGTTCGTCCGTGTATGGTGAATAATTAATTATAGTTTGCCATCATTTTGAAAGTTAATTTTTATTATAAAAAAAATGAGAACGTATATCAATAGTCTTATTGTAACAGTTGTTTACTGGAGAGGGAGAAAGCATTGATTAGGAGAGGCGGGGATGGGGAATAACACGATGGTTCGTAAAGATTATAATTTTAAAATTATAATTTTAAGATATAAATTATAATTTTAAGGGTTATGTTTATTTGTAATAATTATATTTAGATAAAATTATTAATTTTAAATGTCTTGTTTGTTTTTAAATTTAGACTTGAGAGTATTAGTTCAGGGATTATAATTTTTTTTAATAATTTTGAGATTATAATCTCTAATTAAACATAGTATTAAATAGTCTATCATATTAAATTATTTAATAATTCATAGATTAATAGTTTTAAATTTAAATTTAAAAACAAACAAGACACTTGAAATTAATAATTTTATACTAAGTATAATTTTTACAAATAAACATAATTCTTAAGGTTATAATTTATATTTTAAAATTATAATTTTTACAAACAGACATTTAATATACTAGTCCGTACGAAAGAGCCACTTGAGTTTGATCCTTTTTTCTCCATTTTTTCTTTTAGCTAAAAACTTGAAGGTACTGAGAGGAGTCCCCCTGCAGCAACTTAATTGAGTGAGTTAATGCTACTATTTGCACAACAAAGCCAAGAATAGTTTGGCCCCTACATTTGGGTACGTAGTGGCATAGACACTTGGCGAGATGCGGACATGCGCCTCAACACCCCCCTCCATTCTCCATCTTCTTTCCACGTCTCCGTCCCTAGTTAACTACTGCTAATAGGCTTAATCACCAACCCAAATTGTCTTGTTTTAGAAAAATTATCCAAGGCTCTTGAAAAATAGCGCTCTTGAAAAACAAGTGAATAGTATATTCTCCTTCTTATATATTTATGAGTTTTACTACAAACGGGTTCAGTATCTCACAAATATATAAGAAAAAGCGTATATTATTCACTTATCTCAAGAGTATGAAATAATTTATCCCTATTTTTGAGGTGATGAATTACTTTTTCTATAAAGATATTAGAAAGAATGCTTTGAATGAAATTCAAAAGTGTTTGATAAGTATTTAAATATATTATGTATTTAACATGATTTTTGTTATTACCCGAATAGGTACCATTCATAGTTTGTACAATATGATGTCATATACTTTCATAATTTGTAATTGTTAAAAAAACATATTTAAAATTATTTTGTTTCATCTTCTGTCTATCTATTATATATAGCAAGAAGGAGTATCGTCTATTTGACGGCAATCTCTCACAATTACAACTGATATTCACGTAAATATATAAACAAGGTGAATGTAGAAAAGATTACAAATAAATAACCTATTGACAAAGTCTCTATTTGTATTGCATGATTATAGGTTGGCATCCCTCGGAATAATCAGAACAAGTACAAATCCCTGAGATTGCCCCAGGTTCTCTCTAAATCCTAAGTTTGAAATATAATAGCATAAATTTCTAAAAATAATGATAATATTAATGTATAAAAATACGTATGAGGTTAATCGTCATTATAGGGATGAAAATGACCCCGTATCGAATTAAACAGTATCTTACTCATATTCTACTCGAAACTTTTTAAAGGTGTTCAGATTTGAATATAATTTTGTAATCTTAGCTTAAATTTAAATTCAACTCGTTTTATTATACTCGACTTGTTTTTTAGTAGAGTTATTTGCGAGTATTTGAGACATATACGAATCGGAACTGTTTCATTTATATTATGATAATTTAGATTAAATTAACTTTGTCCACTATTAGAAATAATTTAAATTTGAACTCTTCAAACTAGATCTCGAGCCTTGTACAAAATTATTGAAATGACATTATTACTCTTGAATCAATTGATGAGCATGTACGGGAAGTATAAAACCCTTCCGCTTCTCTGAGTATGTGAAGAATTTAATTATTGAATATTATACATAAAATAAAGAGAATTAATATTTTCACAAGAGAAATTAATAGTTCTGCAAGACTTCACTTACTATTAATGTGAGTGAGATCTTGTGAAACTATCAATTTCCCATATGAAAATATCAATTCTCTAAAAATATCAAATATACTCGAATACTATAGACGAGTAAGGATTAATGAACTTATATTGAGTATAAATTAGTGAATTGAAATAATAATAATAATAAATTGATAGTCTAAACGTGCGACCAGTAGGTGACTCATATTTAACTCATATAAATATAAAATATTTAGGTATCAAAAGAGATTTGAATTTGACTCATTTAAATATCAAATCTGAGTCTCACTTAATTTTTTTGAATCAATCTCGTATTAAATTTTAGATCACTCGAATTCATTTTTAGACTCTAAGCGGGGGAATCAAATTTTGGATCACTCGAATTCATTTTCAGCCCCTAAGAATTGGGATAGACTGAGTAAGAGGGCGCGAGAAAGATAAATAAAAAAACTTTTTTGGAGAAACCTTTTTATAAAAGAGAGAGAGAGAGAGAGAGAGAATACTTTTATATATACGAGTAATACAAGTAATTCAGTATTATCTTCCCTTTATTTGCACGCTTAACAAGTGTGTCACTGTTATAAGTTTATGTAGGTATTTTCCTTCTAATCATGTATTTGAAATATTGTGGAGGGCATAAATAATTTATTAGGGATGTTGAGAATTAAAGTGGATTAGTTTTGGTTTGGGCGAAAAAATATGAATAAGTATAAACACATAATAATTAAATATTATATTAAATACTACATTTATTTACATCATTAAAAAATGTGACATATAATTAAAATTCGTTGTCATGTTTTATTTTTTAATAGTATAGATGGATGTAGTGTTTGATGTAATATTTAGTTGTTGTATGTTTAAAATTATCCAAAAAAATATTGCATAAATTAATGTTTGATTAAAGGTAAGTATGATAATTTCGTAGCAATGGCTTCAATGTCATCTATATGTAACTATTATTCACTATGTTTTTGAAGGAGAAAAAAAGAGTTTCATTTATCAAATTTATTAATTTTTTATTTTAGAAAGAGCCTCGGTTCTTGTTTTCATTTAAATTCTTGTTTTGATAATAATATAAATTTAATGTTCTTATATTTATTATAATAAATTTATTATTATGCCATTATTATTTTTAAAAAATTAAAAATTAAAGAATATAATTTAATATTTATAAAATTTGTAGATCGGAGATAGTATTGCTAAATGTCATGTTGTAGTGGGCTGGCTTATACTGATTTTAAGTGTCAGAGGTTTGTAATCTGCCTACGGCTCCTTTTCCCATGGTCCAAAAACAAAATAATAATAGAAGATATCTGCTTCCGGCTGGACAGGCCCGTTACTTTGATAAGCTCCAATAACGTTTCATTCATAATCATATCTAAGGAGTTGAATTATTACAATGGTGAAGTAATTCAAGACCAATTGTAGTAGACGAATATGGCCTACATATAGAGGCTTAATCTTTGGGCTCAAATTGATTTGCAGGCCCTTTCCTCTTGTTCCCCAATTAATCCGTGATATGTATGTAAGGTTAAGCGGTTGCTTGGAACCAATTAACCCAGTACATCAGCACAACATTTAACATCAGCACAACATTTAACATCAGCACCTAGCAAAAAAGAGTATTCATATGGCAACAAAAAGATTTTATAAAAAAAATGTTTATAAAATAATATGGTAAGATATAATTAGTTTATGATATATCATACATGGGTTAGTTTAGTGATAATAATCAATTATAACCAACCACTTTATTTTGTATTAATCTTTAATAACCATTATTTAGTCACCATAATATTATTAGACAAAATTTACAAATAATGAATAACCATAAGACTAAATTACATGGAATTCTTGAGCACCAGGGGAGGTCTTAGGATTCATTCTTGTCAAAAAAGACAAGAATGTTAATATTTCAACCATCTAGCAAAAATAAATTAAAAATTAAAAATAAATAAATAAATTACATGGAATTCGTTAGCCATAATAAGTGTCAATATGTATAATATCTATTTTATTGAAGGAGAGCAATAAAAATAACGCTCTTTTGAAGTTGCGTCACATTTAAATTCTTTTCTCTTTCTTATATTTTAATCCTTGAAACTTCTTACTTTTTTTCATTCACATTTTTTTAAATCTATATTTTTTAATTGCTTAAAGAATGCCACAAATACTAGTAATGATAATTGATAAACCATTAACAATATTGAAATACTAAATAAAAGAAATCCAATTTCAACTTGTTGACAAAGAACAATACGTGCTTCCATTTATTCAACTGTGCTGTTCTACTACATTACATCCTCTGAAAAACTCTATATAAAAAGAGTGAGGAAGCACACCGATAGGACATCATGAATAAGAAACACTCTTAAACCTTCCTGAAGGAAAAAAGATATGCTCCTTCCCCTTCCCCTTCCCCTAACAAGGAAAGACATAAATTACCCACTAGCGATTCAAAAAAGCAATGGTTGTGAATCCCACTCAGAAACGCATGCACCACAATGAGACAACTCAACAGCCCATCACAGCACAGTTATAGACGAAATTACTTGAGTGTTTGCTGCCCAGCAAATCCCACTGCAGAGGCCCTTCATTCGGCTCCCAAGCATTGATCTCTATCATCCCCCCAAATGAAGCTCTCGGTCCACCTATAACCATTAGCTTATGTCCACAAGCCCTAAACGCTAGCCCCCATCCGTTCATAGAATTGATGTTCTCTGGCAATCTACCCATTGTAATCCATAAGTTCCTTCCCTTGTCATACTTTCTTAACTCCTGCTCTGCATGATAAGCTGCATATAGCTCATTTCTCACAACTGCAAGCAGAGGAGGTGCCTTGGATGTTGCAGGACCGCTAGTCCCAGCCCCACTATTTTGTGCAGGGAACATGTCAGGAATCTCACGCCAAGATCTAGTCTCCAAGTCATACTCCTCCCCACATGTGAGCTCATTTGAATCGCCTTCGCCAATCCCCCCAATAACATAGAACTTTCCATCCATAAATACCCCCGAACACATTTTCCTTGGTTTGTGCATGCTAGGGAGAGTTGTCCAAGTTCCAGACTCTGAATCATAAAGCTCTGCAGAGCTCAAGCAATGGCCTGTTATATCACAACCACCAGCTACGATTGCGATTGCACCCAGACTGGCAGAGCCAAACAGACATCTGGGTATCTTAGTCGTCATGCCAGAAGACCATGAGTTTGTTAATATGCTATATTTGTACACCACATGGGAAAATATTTCCTTTCCAAAAACAAGAAGTTCAGTACCAACAGCTAAAGATTCCTTGTCCGAGCACATGAAGCATTCATTTGATTCCATTGTAGGCAGCTGCATCCATTGACGGCGTATGGGATCAAAGGCCTCCCACTCAAAAAGGTTGCATGAGTAGTACACCCATTGTTCTACGATACCCATCTGCCTCCTCAGCCTATAAAGCTCACCACTACGAACTAAAGACTGAAAGCTCTGATTCAACGAGGCAATTGAGCCATAATCTGACCTCAAGCAGCGCAGTAAGCAATTTATGGAGAGGTCTCGGCCTATTTGGTGGATGAGTGGACTTGAATCTGACTGATCCCCACGGAGACGCTGGTTATCTGATTGGTCAGCGGCTTGAACAAGTGACAGTTCATGAAGAACCATTAAATTATCCTGTCCCTTGAGGAATTCTAACGGCTTCACTGACTTTCCCAAGTCAATCTTATCTCCAACTTCCAAACAGCGTTTTCCATCAGAAAGTTTGATGACAAGGAAAGCATAGTAGCTCCACCTGCACTCTTGCTTGCATGCACTTGACAGTTCCCATGCGATAAGAAATGATGGCCCCTCCAACATGTTGCTAAATCCTGTCACAAAATGCGAAATTGCACTAATCCAACCAACCAATGCAAAGCCTCATCATAAATATAAAATTAACAAATCAAACAGTTGATTATTCCAATTTTTATGTTCTCAACAATACAATGGATAAACAATTTTTAGCTAACAGTGTGATTTTTGAATCAGAATGAAGACCAACCATCTAAACACCCAACAGGTCAGATGTTATTGTCTGATGAGCTAGGGATTTCTTATCTCTATTCTCTAGATTGGTGAACTTTCTTCTATTTTTGGGCTTTAAGTCCAATTGTAACCACCTGGGGGAGTGGTTGAGCGAGAAAGAAAATGGATCTTTGAGTGAGAAAAAAATTGTGGAATGGATATCAGTACTAAAGAAAGGGATGACAAACGGAAAAAATACACAAATATAGACACTAAGGCAACTGTTATCTTCGAAGACATGAAAAACTTGTATAACAAGCAAGCAAGTAGTAACAAGTTAAGAAATTCATAATTTCTGGCAAAGGTAATTGAATCAAAATGGATCTTGAAGCTAACAGAAATCGTCTCACGGAGCAAGTGCATATCAAAGCAAAATTGAGAGGTTGAGAGGGGGGGGGGGGGGGGGGGGGGTTGGGGTTGGGGTTGTGGAGGGGGAAGACGCTCCACACTTAGAGATATAATCCACCTGTTAGATTTAAACATATCAAAATTAAATTTCATGTAAGGACCAGTTTCATTAGAACAGTGAGAAAACCAAATATGCCAGAAAATGATATCTGTAAACCACTCAGCCAATATTTCTAAAATTTTTAGATTATCAACAACTCCAATTTCTTTGAATTAGACTGAATAACATCCCAATTACGTAGTAAAGGAGTTCATAAATGCCAGCAAAGATGGCGAAACAAACTGAAGTTTAGAACTTTGAATAAGTGAAAATGGTGTCCATTAGAATTTACATAATATAATCTCATGAGCAAAAAAATTGAAGATACATATAGGGACACAATGTCACCTCTTATGTTTTATTCTTTTGACAGATAAAAATCCAATCTTTGACCCGAATAACCCAATTAGAAAACCGAAACATGCATGCATTGATATATATAATCTTTATAATACATATTTACATTACGAAATTATCAAGAAAGCTTGAAAGAACCCCAAAATGAATCTCCCCGAATGGGATCTCAATTTCCACCAAAATTGAAGAAGCAAAACAGACTGAATATATAAGTTATTATACCACACCAAAAAATCCAGAAATCTATATGCTAATAATCAACCAAAATCACAAACACGGTAAAGCACAAATATGAAATAATCAAAGGAAAACCAATATACATGAAGATCTGTGTACATAACAATTAATGATAACAGCAATTACAAAACACATTATTTACAGTATATCATCTGACCTCAAAAGAAACCAATTTCATGTGCATGCAACTGATTAAGATAAATTGCAGATAAACTTAAATTGTCCAAGAGTGAGAGGACTTACAAAATTGCAGAGTCAGAAGGATGAACAACTGAATAGGATTTAGAATTATGTATACATATATGGGTGTATGTGTATATATATAATCCTCAATTGCTGATGGTTTTTTTGGGATTCATAATTTAGGCTCTCTTCTCTCTTTTTGCTATTCTCTCTCCCTCACACAATCACTATTGGGTTGTGGTTTTCAGTAGTGCAAGGGGACTCTATATTTATACTACTAAAAATCTGACGGGGTTAGTTGTGGGCCCAGAAACGGCTAAGATTTAGAAAGAGAGAGAGACAGAGGAAGAGAGAGAAACTGTTTGGGAGACTGTGGCCCCTGGTAAATGAAATCCGCTTAACGGACGTTAGTGCACGTGTAAACTCTCTCATGTTACCCTTGCCTTCACACGCGAAACGCTCACCCTTTACCATGATTTTTCAATAAAGTTAATTCCGTTCCGTACGCATCTCCGTTCCCGGTACCTTTCCTCGTGTATTTTATTTGTTGTTTTATTTTATGTTTCTCTTTCAATTTTTTTTTTCTAATTACATTTTGGTCCTCTACATTCTAGATTATGTTCAGACTGCTCTAAATATATTTTTTCATTTGACAAATCAGTTACTTCTAATCTTCTTTTTTTTAGCATATTCCTTTGGTTCATGTAATATGTTAGTTTATCAAACATTCATCAACACTTTAGAGTAAATTTAGAATATTTAACATTATTCTCAACACAATAAAGATAAAACATAAAAAGTAATGAATAATAATATTGGCATGAACAATAAATTTTATTAACGAGTTTTTAGTTTTGAAAAAATAATGATGAGTTAAATATAATGACTATAAATGATACACTTGTACTTTTGATTACTTTTAATTATGTTATTATAGATCAATCATATTAGGCGCATATGTTGTCTTATCGTTGCAAATATTTATCACGTGACAACGACAATTTTGTTTGACGGTAGACACGTTACATGAAATGAAATCGATGTATTTCAATTAGAATCATCCCATCAATGCACAATATTCTTATTTGAGTAGTGTAACAATTGTGATTTAAAAAATTGTGACTAAAAAATTTACAACTAAAAATTCTTCTACAAATAAAACCGAGTGTATGTAAGAATTTCGATAATGTAATGCCACTAAATTTGATGAATTCTCTCACTAGTTATATAGAAATGAAATTTCTTTAACTTCATAAAAAATGAATAATAATAATAATAATGTCATTAACGTGATGGTCAAAAAAACCTTAGCAAGCGATCGCGTCAACCCATTGCCCAAGTACTTAATTTTTTCTTCCTTTTAAATCTTAAAATATAACCAACAAAAAATAAGATTACTTGTATAATTTATTAATTTAATACGAAATTACCTATATTTGAATTAATTCTAAAAAATACTTTAAAATTAAAATATAAAATATTATTTTGCTTTAAAGTATTTTTTTTAAAAAAACAACATATCCAAACACGCTACCTTCTAACTACACGTTAATATATATTTTCTTCTCTTGCCATAAATTGTAGATGCAATATGGTATCAGAGCGATTCAGTACAAGTATCAATAACCATATTTTAAGTTTTAAGTCTTTTTTTTAATTATATATCATTGACAGTTATTCGAATTAACCTTATATTCATCGAATTCTCCTTTTATACCTCTCACCTTTATTTAGTTTCCTTACTTAAATTGGATAATAATAATCATAGATATGATCTCAAAATTTAACATTTTCTCCCATGTAAAAGAAAGAGAGAGTATCAACTAAGCGTTTAGCAATTAAGCTTGGGTAATAAGTTTGATTTTAAGGCATCTTTAATTAGAAAAGGAAGTTGACAAATTGACCAAAAAGTCAAGAAAAGTTAATCTTAAAGATTTTTCTTTTGGCCTTGGAAGTCGAAACTAATACCACTACTAATCTTAAACTCCTTCTCATCTCTAACTAAATAAAACAACAATTTCTCATTACCCGATCGCATCCCACGTGGCAGAGATTTCTTTCAACCGACTGGACAATTTCTACAACCTCAGTTGAGATTTAAGAATGCTGAAACTTTTTCTTTTCTTTTTTTAAATTTAAACCATGTAAAAATACTTAATTTCTCATATTTAAATAATCAAATATTCCTTCTTAAGTCTATTATTTAATTAAAAGATAATTAACGGGATAAAAACTAGAGGAATTGCTTTTATTTCATTAATATGTCCTTGCCGTAAAAATAGTGTGACTCACCACTATCATCATAATACAAGCTAATTGCAAAGTTAGAGAAGATTTGTCCAAGTAAAATTAATAACCTTATATTCACATTTTTGTCATGATAATTTTTTTTTATATATATAAACAGTTTAAAAGGTTGAAATGTATTAAAATTGTAATATATTACAAAATATGAAAAAATTATGACAAGAAAAATATAATTAGGAAGAAGACCAGTCATAACAATAATTAGTAGACATTACATATATTTCTAAAAAAAAATCATTTAATACTTTTATTTTAACATTTTTTTTATCAGGTGATATTAGAGAGTTTATTTTTTTGGTCTCAAAAAGTATCTCATTTAATACGTTACTCTTTTTTATTTTGTAGCTATGAATAGAAAAAAAATATTGACTTTTTTAAATAAGTAAAAGAATTTAAAGAAGATATTCAATCCACATGAATAAAATTTTTAATTGTCAATTTTGTGAATAAATGTTAATGATAAACTATTTTAAAGAGATGTATAATAAGTGAGATATTTTTATAATTTTATCTAATTTAATATATTTTATAATTATAATTTGATATAAATTTAATTTGTGGTAACATATAGCACGACTCCGGGTTCTACCTCAATGTCAAAATGTTCTTTCCTATTTTTCTGATGTCTTTTAAAAGAAAAATACTTTTTAAAAAGAGACCAAATGTGATATGTTGTTCCAAAATTGCAGTTAGTTTTTTCTACCCTTTTCCGTGGTTGGGTGTGCACCAGATCCAAAAGTAACCCATTAGGGCTTTAACCATACCACATTACCATGCACTTAACCCAACTCTTATGCTATATTTGGTTAAGAGAATATAATGAATAAAAAAATAGAACAAAAAAATAGTTTATTAGATGATCAGTTTGGAGAATAAATCATTCCAAAAGAATAAAAATTCATTCCTCATTTTAATTTTTATTCCATGTGAGATAAGTGGGATAAAATTCATTTCAATAGAATAAATATGTATTATAATTTTACCATCATATCAAACCACTCATTCCCACCAACAATTAAATATACACTTAAAATCATTCTATTTATTTCTCTATTTTATTCTTTCAATCCAAACGTAACATTAGGGTTAATTTTGCAGTTGGTGAAAAATGGTTAAGCAAAAAAATTGTTCAATAATATCATATTATGTCGTCGCTTAAATTATGTTAAGAGGTAAAAGGTAACATTCGGCAACTTTATTCAAAAGCATTATTTTGAGAATGGAACTTTAATTTGGGAATCAATACGGGTACGTACATAATAATGCATAGACTGGTTTGTTTTCTGAGCAGATATTGTAACTTGGACTTCCCTTCCCGGCCTCCCTAGCTAGAAAACTTCCAATTAATTCCGTCATGCAATTAGTTCACACTTCACCGACAAGGGATAGTACAGTAATAAAATAGATACTAAAACTAAAATGGAGTAGATACGTGCATTCAGCAAATTGATGTAAATGTAATAACTTGTCATGTTTCATGAAAAGCATGCATGATATGTCTTCAAAAGCATTAAACAGTAAAAGGCTCCGTTTAATTCGAACCCTTAGCTACCACACAACTACATATAGTAAATTAAAATGTACCCAAAGCCTATTTGGAATTCAAACTGAAATAACAGAAACCGCCACTAGAACATTCAAGCCTAATACTCTTCACCTTCTTCCTTTTCTCCTTCAACAGCCTCTGCACCAACTTCCTCATAATCCTTCTCTAAAGCAGCTAAATCCTCGCGAGCTTCTGAAAATTCCCCTTCTTCCATCCACTCCCCGACGTACCAATGCATAAAGGCACATTTGGCATACATGAGGTCGAACTTGTGATCAATCCTTGAAAATACCTCTGCAACGCTTGTGGAGTTAGAGATCATACAAACAGCTCTCTGGACCTTGGCTAAGTCCCCACCAGGAACAACCGTTGGCGCTTGGTAATTTATCCCACACTTGAATCCAGTTGGGCACCAATCCACAAACTGAATGGTTCTCTTTGTTTTAATTGTGGCCACTGCTGCATTCACATCCTTTGGCACCACATCCCCGCGGTACATCAAACAGCATGCCATGTACTTGCCATGCCTAGGGTCACATTTTGCCATCATGGACGATGGCTCGAATGCACTGTTTGTTATTTCTGCTACTGAAAGCTGCTCGTGATAAGCCTTTTCAGCAGAAATAACTGGGGCATAGGACGAAAGCATGAAATGAATTCGCGGGTAAGGGACTAGGTTGGTTTGGAATTCAGTAATATCCACATTCAGAGCACCATCAAAACGAAGAGAGGCAGTTAAGGACGAAATTACCTGCAACAATAAAATTCTAGGGACGTGCATAAATATCTTACGTACACGGGCAGAAGCAATGTTCATTTTCAGGACTTTGAGGCCACTTTATTACCAATGAACGGGTCATACATATATATTAATTCTATGCTCTCGCGCTCTAGCTAGTTACTCGTTAGTTATAATATTTCAAGTGATTTTAACTTGATACCTGTGGCACCAATCTATTGAGGTTGGTTTAGGTTGGTCTTTCAATGCTTAGGGATCTGCGGCAAAGGTCATAAATGGCCTCATTGTCGAGAAGTGCTGCTACATCAGTGTGCTCAAGAAGGGAATGAGTGGACAGAACACTGTTGTAAGGCTCAACAACGGAAGTTGAAACTTGAGGAGATGGATAAACAGTGAACCCAAGCTTCGATTTCTTTCCATAGTCGACGGAAAGTCTTTCAAGGAGTAGAGAGCCAAGGCCTGAGCCAGTTCCACCACCAACAGCATGGAAAATCAAGAACCCCTGTAATCCAGTGCAATTGTCTGTAAGCTTCCTGATGCGGTCTAGGCACTGATCCACGATCTCTTTCCCAACTGAATGCAGAAAATAATGAATTAATAATTTCTAAATTGATCATAAATGCATTTCTTTTTTCAAGGTTCATAATCTGTCACATGACAAGGGAGGGCTTGCTTTCCTTTCATTTCACTAGCCCGGCAAAAAATGAGCTTGAATTGGGGTTTTTTTTTTTTTTGTTGCTAAATTGTAATTTGTATTAAGAAGAAGCATATACACTTTCAATGGGCATACCCGCGAAAACTATAGCAGTCACATCAAATTACAGACCGATTGATGCCAATGCTATAGAAGCAAATCAAAGTTGTCAAATCCTCAAATAAGGGAATTTGTCTACATATTTTGAAATTTTTTTAAAAGAAAGGATAATTCTTGGGGACCGGTCCTAGCGACCGGTCCAAAAAATATTTTTTATTTTTTTTACTCTTAAAATATCTATAAGATCTATTTTGATAAAAAAAATTTATAGAATTCAATAATATAGGTATAATTTGGATATATGTAAATAATAATGTTAAACAATTTATACAATACTGTTATTTACATGCATCCAAATTATACCTAAATTACTGAATTCTGTATAAAAAAAATATCAAAATAAATTTTATAAATATTTTAAGAGTAAAAATTATATATATATATATATATATATATATATATATATATATATATATATATATATATATATATATATATATTTTGAACGAGTGGCTAGAACCTGTCTAAGGACTCTAAAAGAAAGCAATCTGCATTTCACAAATTTAATGCATTTGTGAGATGTAGACTGTTTGAATTGGTTTTGAGTTGCATAAAATAGTTATAGGTCGATCATATAGCCTATATTTAATATAAATTATGTGATTTGAGTTCAAATGGTTATGGTCCAATCCAAGTCTACCTATATTTGCCAAATGTATTCTTTTAGTCAAAGGCCCGCAGCTCAACAAATGTAATGGCTCCTCCAAATTCGGTTGCAGCTTCCTGCAAATGTGTTATTAAAATTTTTATTATTATATATATATTTTTAATTTTTTTGAAACAGACCTCCTACGGTTGCAGAAAAAGTAATACTCTCTGTTTTAATATTAAAATTAATACTTTTAAAAAATATTAATTTAGAATATTTTAAACTTTTATTAATATAATTATGAATATTAAAGTCTATCTTAAAAATACTATTAATTATGACATATATTGTATTTATAATAGACTTTTTTTTATGGAACAAAAGAATTTTCAACAAGGCAGATCCTTTTTATTTATTTTTATCTTTTTTGGGAAAATAAAAACAATACCAAAAGGTATGAATTCAAATTTAAATAATATCTCAGAATAGTCTACTACCACGTAATCTTTTCTTATATATCTACTAACTGGGTTCTTTATTAATTTTTGCAGCATAAAAGAAAAAGGCGGAAACGAATTTTTCGAAGAATATGGAAGAAAAAAAATGTCAGATTTTTTTAACCAAGCTAAGCTTCGTTCCAGTTCTATAAAAAATAACAGGACACGTGGCAAAATTCTAGGACGTGGGACAATAAATGGAATATATGCTGGATAGCTCATTTGGAGTCCGTACAGATCAAAACTATAGTTAACTAAGTTGAAAACTAAATAAATTGGGATGCGTCAAAACTAGTTTTAACTCATATTTCTAATTTATAATATGGGTTTAAAATTAAATCAACTCATAACATAAAAAACTAGTTAATCAACATAATAAGACTAAATAGTTTTAATTAATTAAATGATTCTCAACCTAAATCGCGAAGTCTACATTTCATCAAGTAAGAAAAACTAATGTGTTAGTATTCAAATTCAAAGTCACAATTGGGCAAGCAATTAATGAATAATATAAACAACACAATTCATCATTACGGACAAATTGCCAATATTCAGGAACGTACCATGTGAACAAGAAGGTTCATCTATGTGACCAACTGACCATCCAATTGAACGACCACCACCTTTTTTATTTTTATGTTAGTAACCAATGTGCTATCATTATACTTTCACCGGTACTTTTTTTTTTTTTTTTAAATAGAAATTCTTAGTAAAAGTGGTACATTTTTATTTATTTTTACTTCTTTTCTTTTCGGATGAAGGCAGCACAAGGTAACACTTTGATGACATTGCTTATTTATATTGGATATGGTAATTTTTGGCCTTTCAAGTAACGTTACCCGCCCTTGTAGCAAATATAAATAAGGCACGGAATGTGGTTAACCAGTAATAGCATAATTAACACAAAATACAAGTAGTAATTAAAGGAGAAATTAATGTTACTAGTGTAGTGGCCACGAGCAAATTTATTGGCAGCATCTTCTTTGCCACTGATGAGTTGTTCGGGGTGGAACAACTGGCGATACGCCCCTGTCCGAACCTCATCAACCACAGTGGGCTCTAGATCTACAAATAGCGCTCGTGGTACGTGTTTTCCAGCACCCGTTTCGCTGAAAAATGTGTTGAAGGCATCGTCTTCTCTTCCCATGCTCTTGTCCCTCGCCATTTGTCCATCAAGGCTATGTACGTGACAAGAAGAAGAAGAAGAAGAAGAAGCAAAATCATTCAAAAATTAAAAAGATAAAATAAGTGAAATAAGAAAAGGGCAAATTTATGGATGGATACCTGAATGCCATGTTCAAGGCAGTAAAGCTCCCAACATGCATTTCCTACTTGAATTCCAGCCTGACCAATGTGGATTGATATGCATTCCCTCATTCTCTCTTTCTGCCCACTTCCAAACACAAATCAATTAACAAATAATAATAATTAATCTTTATCACTATCTATAAACAAACATAGAGAACAAGAACGTGGGACTAGTTGATTTTCAACTGTTTTGGAACTGAATATAATAATATATTTGCAGTTTGTTTATGAAGTGCTGCATATAAAAATCCGGCATAATCGCTAGTCAAACAACAATTCGCCGCTTAAGTAGCAGAAGAAATTCGGTTTCTCTATTCCGTAGGATTGGGCTTCAGCTGGGCCTGGGCCTGGGCCTTGTTCTTCTATTGTATAGATAACCGGTGCCAGGTAGTTTCTTATGCGTATGTTGCGTAAGACATATGGGCTTGGTTCTATCAGCTTCGGTCATAATACCAAATTTACATTTAACAGGTTAGCCCACTAGACAGGAAGCTTCTGCTTTTCGTTTTGGGCTGATTGGAGGTTTTAGCGAGTTAAAAATATATAGAGACGAGTACACAAACTTTAAGCTTAGGCTCTTCAATAAATCGAAAAAGAAGTGACGAAAGTTTGAGAGAGAAGACAATGAAATAGAGTAAATTGATATTTTTTTTTTATTAAAATATAATATTTTTCATAAATAGTGAATGAAATCGTATTCATGTGAGAAAAATATACGTGGAGATATCAAATCCTAAAAATAAAAATAAAAACCTAAAAATATATGTGTCCACAATTGTAATTAATTAAATCACATTCTAGGACTGTAAATTATTTTTTCTTCATTGCACTTTGCTCTTGAGTCTTGAGTAGTTTAAGACAGAAAGGAAAATTCAAAAGAAAAGGAAAAAAACTTTATTACATGCATTTCACTAATTTCTATTTTCTTTTCTCTTCATTTTTAAAATCACCCAAACTTGCACAATGTATTTCAGTCCATGTTTTTGTTCTTGTTTACTTTTTTCCACCTGATTCGTGAGAATCGATATTTTGGAAGACTACATGATAACCAAGCATTAATTATATTATATTATATTAATTGTGTCAATGATCGATCTTGATCTCATAGGTACGTACATAGGGATATATCAACCGTGCCTTAGTAAAATGCCAAAACGTATTAATTTTAGCTCCACTTGCCGTGCAACTTGATTAAGATTTTTTTGTAAAGAAAATAATAAATAATTAAAGATTTTTTATTTAATTATTTATTGATGGCATGACCATGATATATGGCCAACTAGTTGGTTGAGTGAGGGGCTGAATAAGGATGGATGAATACAGTCTGTTCCCATGTATGAGACATTCCAGTACACTGTTATAGTTTAACCTGAAATTCTGTACGAGATTTTGGAGGACCAATCTGATAACAATACTGTCAGGCCATATTGATTACCATAATTCAACTTGCATTACATTTACAGTTTACTTAATACAAAGAGTTGGTACAATTGACAACTTTTTTCAATTAATCTCGTTTGATTATTACTAGTACTTAATAAATTATTAGTGATTCAGTTCATTATTTGAGATTGACTAGTATACAGCCAAGCAATTATTCGGTCCATTTCGAACAACACCTTTTGGCCATATATTAAATTCAATTTGAAATTAAGTCCTCGCCAAAAAAAATATTATTAATACTTTGCGATGATCGAGTTTGAGTCAGAGAGGGAGGGGGAGAGTTCAAATGAAAAGAAGAATACTAGTTTCATTTCAAAATATATACAACTAGCGGACACCCGTGCTTACGGCACTGCACCACTGCCTGTTACTTATTACGTAGTGAGTGTGTTGTGGAGAAGGAGAAGGAGAAGAAGAAGAAGAATGAAAAATGAAGAATAAAGAATGAAGAAGACAAACTAAGCTGAGATATAAAACTAATGAACGGTGAGATTTATCTCATTTTTTGAACGGTTTAGATCAATAGATGAGGTGAGCGGGAGTTTTATAATATTCAAAAACCATTCTGTTTTGTTATTATAGATTAAGATTTATCATTTTTATATATATTTTAAAAAGAAATAATTTTATATTTTAAAACAGATTGAGTGAAACATAAAAGCGTTCATGAGAATTGAGAATGTTGGTACCTATACGTAATCTTCCTTTAAAATTAAATTCTTTAATTAAAATTGTTCACCTTAGGCCAAGCATGCACAGTAGGCTGACTTGGCCTGACATGTTTTGGTCATTGACTAAGTTCGGCCTTGACTTTTGAGCCTGTGAGTTGGGTCAAGCCGAACTTCTCAACAAAATTGTGGATTGCTAAAGCTTGCGGGCAGAGCTTCACAAGGCTCCTCCGATTCTTATTCCTTATTAAAAAAAATACTTTCAGTAAACTATATAAGAATAGAATAACAAATATTTTATTATCAACCATCAACTTCAATGCCATTAAAAAAAAAATATTTTAATATAGTATATGTGTATTGAATGTATCTTCCCCAAGTAGATTTTTAACAGACCAATTGGGGCTTGCGGGCAGGGCCGAGCTTTTAGTCAGGCCAGACTTTAGGTTAGGCTGGACTTTTACATATAAATAGCAATCTGTTGAAGACTTGTAGGTTAGTTCAAGCTGACCTAAACCTTAATCAGACCGAGCTTTAATCAAATCGGGCTAGATCAACTTACGGACTATGACTTTTTGTTTATGTCTACCTACCTTGGGCCATGAATTTTTATTTGGGGTTACAGTAGAACATGCATGTCGATCCCTTCGGTGGGATATGATACTTAATTTCTTTTATAAACTTACGTTGGTGTTATGTTATCAATTTTTTAGCCAAGGCAAAATATTTTATTAATTGAAAATATGAAATTTCAAAAAAACTAACTGATTACGATCGCATTAATAACACAATTTATAGAACAACTTTAAAACTTCAAAGTTATTTCTTCAACCGGACATATAGAGAAAATCCGATCTAACTATGATTATTTGCATCAGCCAAATATAGTGCTATTTTGATATTCCAAAACACTTGGCACTGTCCCTTGTTAATGTTAACTATATCATTCGTAACAGTGTAAAATGAAGGAAATTATTTTTATAAAGTAGTATTTGTTGCATACTGTCTATTTTTTATAAAATAGTCCTATTTTAATTTTTTAAAGTTAATTTGAAAAATATTAAAATAATTTATTTTAATTTAATTTTAATAATATATTAAAAATTATATCAAATGTACTACTAATTAAAAAAATTATTGATTTTAAACTTAGATAATGCATATTAAATTTAAAAAGGTCAAAATATAAGACGTAGTATAAACTAAAAAAGAAATGGGGTGGCTCGGTGGGTCCGTCACACATTGAAACTTGGCAACTTTATCTTCTGATGTTACACTAATTTTGTACTGTAACGATCTTTCTTTTGCACTTGTATCCACGTATGGAATCAACCCATAAGACAGAATTGTTGTCTGTTTAATTTATTCAGTCCTTATACTAAGAATTACTCACATCATGACTGCTGTGCTATAAATCATGAATGTCTCTACCATCGATGCATGGAGAGAAGATGCTACTACATCTTTATGCTTACATAAAAATGTATATAAAAGGATCAAAAGAAAAGAAAATTTAAGTTGTAACTCTTTCAAAAATCAGGCTAATTCTCTCCATAATGAGCTAAATAATTAAGACCGTCCATTTCTCTCTGTCTCTCACTTTCTCTTGCATGTTATGGACTGGTTTTCATTAGATATATGGAGATAAAAATAATTTATGATCGAATAAATATTACATAACAGGCTAAGTTTCTATCTCCAACAATATACACATATTTATATATTGGAAGTGTTCTACTTTTATTCTCTTTTTATTTTAAAATTAGAGATATGTTTTTTTTTTTTTCCATTCTAAAATTATAAATACATATTCAATCTCAAACTATAGTGAAATAAAATCTAATATGCCAGTATTATATTTAAGGGAGATTGAATTCTATCATACATATCACGACTACTACATTTTTATAAATAAAATTTTCTATAAAAGTTGTTAGCTGAAAAATGCACAATCTAATTTTGAAACAAAGAGAATTAATATTTCGGCACATATATTAGATATATTTAAACATTATATTATTAATGCATCTAGCTATAACCCTTTGGATATTAGAAATGAAGTTAAGAGAAGTAAGCTGATATTTTCATATTTTTATATTATTGTCCGCCCTCCTTACATGCGAGAGATAGTTATATAAAAACATCATTTCCCTACGAGAAATTCATACATTATAATATTTATACACTCTTATTGTTGAACCTTAGAGATTTAGTACCTAGATTAATATAATTGCATGCATAAGGCTCGATTTTCCACTTTAATTATATCAGCCATTAAAAGTTGTTAGAATAAAATTCAAAATCGAGTTTTTAATAAATTCTCAAACCCAATTAAGTAAATCCTTATAAAATCTTTTTTGTGTTCGCATTCCTAAGCTCTGCTCCGTCCCACACCGACTAAATTGGGAGAAACATGATTTAAATTTTAATATATTTAAGGTTATACGTTAATATGATCAATGCTTTAAAGACTTAAATAATGCATGAAAAAATAAATCACGTCTTTATGTTAGTTTAATAACGCATGCAGGTACAGAGTGCATATGCTAAGAACTAAGAAGATCATTATATACCTTATGCTTTTGTCTCAAAGAAAATAAAGAAATCCTTCTAATTTGGAAGACCAGCCCATTGGATATATCTGACAATTAATTAGGGTTATTTCCTCGCGACTCTGAGTACAGTCTTCGCTGTTCATTGGATCTAAGCTCATGTGCCCCGAGATGCTTGCTGAACAATCTTTTTTTATTTTTTTAATTTAAAATCCCCTGGAGAGACCTAACCTCTTTATTTTAATTAATACCTGATCTTTTTAAAAAGCTCTCTGTTTTTTCTGTTGTTAATATATAAGCAAGAACGTATTAAAAGATTCTGATACTTACTTTTTCACGCGTGTCAGACACGCACTCGATCAGTACCCAAGCTTAATGTTGATTGAAGCTTAATTTTGCATGAATTTTTTATGGTCGACTGCCTGTTCTAATAAATGGATTAGTGTTGACAATGAAGTTTGGTCGATCGGAATAATTACTTCCATAAGAAAAATCATTATATATATATATACACACACACACACATCATTTGAAGAGAAAGAATAATGAAAAATTTATGAAACAAATATAATTAAGGCTGTAAATGATAATTGAAAATTTTGTATTCAGCCGTTTTTGTATTCGAAAAAAAGTAGATATTATTTCTATTTGAAACAAAACGAATATATATCCGTATTCAGTTTTAAAGTATCCGTAAATAAATTAATACAATTACGGATATAGGCATATTTTTATTCATTTAACATTCGACCATAAATATATTCGACGTCTATTGGATATCTGATATTAGGATCCACATCGTGTATATATATATATATATATATATATGAATGTTATCAATCATCATATATTAAATAAACATAATTTTTTAAAATAATCTTCCCTACATATATAATAATTAGTTTTTACTATCACATGAAAATTATATCATTTCACTTTTAGAAAATAGAAAATAACACTTTTAAATAAAATATTAAAAGCTAAAATAAATTTATTTAATTTTAATTAATTTATTTTTACTATTATAAAGTGCAAAATGTCTAAAATATATCATTTAACGAGAAAATTATACACTACAAGAACAAAATTATAGTTATTAGTTTGTTACAAATATATTATTTTCAAAACTTACGTGTGAGAACAAGAATAGATGATAAATTAGTATTATCATTCATTAAAAATGTAGCCAATTTGATACTTTCTCTAAGATGTTTAAATTTTGATTGATTTTTATGATCAATGATAAATGATGACGTGTTTGACAAACTTTAAATGGTGATGATTAATTATTCAATTTTTTAAAAAATTTGTAAATAATTTGAATAAATTGTTATTAGGTAACTTAATTATAAATGAATTAATATCCAAATTTTGTTCGTTCAAATAAAATAAATGAAATCGGATATCATTCTTATTCAGATATTATTTTGAATACCGAATACGGATAATATTTTTAAAATTCGCTGAATACCGGATACATTTATAGATAGGGTATTAATTTTTTGAATATGAATACTGATATTATTGTATTTGGATTCATATAAATCTATTTACAACCCTAAAATGTTATCCGATAAACAAATACAACTAGTCACCATGCCATTTCTGTAGGAAATAGAGTACATAGCTCTTTTTTCAGGTTAAATTAGACAATCTCACTTGAAATAGAAAATCAATGTAATCAGAGATTAAACCATTCTAAGACTTAATTATAATTTATGAGTTAGAATTATAATTTATAAGGAGTTAGAGGCTGTGATTATGAATGGCACGTGACATGCCATGTTAATATGCCAACTTAATTATGAATAAAGTATTTTATAAAACTATATATTTGTACTAATGAATGGAAATGTAGAGTCGAAATATATATAGAAATGCAAGTGCCTATATATTACAAGTTGAGCATGTTTTTGGGGTAGTTTAGAATTAAGAAAGTTCACAGGATTCCTCAGTCTTAGTACTATAGTTTAGATTTGATTAATAGCTGATCGATCCCATGATTAGAAGTGGCAGAAGTCATATTGATCCACCATTAAATGACCCTAGCCTCTTCTTTTTTGATTTTCTTTAAATACAAGTTGTAGATGACACCTTGTTAATTAATCGAGTTTTGTACACAACCAAACATTGGTGTTATTAGTGTTATAAAGCCTGACCAGGTGTTACCTGCAAAATGCATCCTACGCACCCCTAGGGTAACTGATAAAGTTAAATAGATTAATTTCTTTAGAACAAATAAATTACATTTACACATAAATTATATTTAAATTTTTATCAAAATATCTATATAAGGGCTTTTAAAAATTAATACACTACTTAAATTTTACATGAAATTACTTTCTTGAACAATCTTCAAGTAAAAGTGGTACCATGCACCTCATAGGACATTTTTTTAATAATTAAATTACATTAAAATGCAAAAAAAAAAATATCTAAAAACAAATTGCATCCTGCAAAACTGAAAAGAATTTTAAATAAGATAAAATATATAATCGATCATAAAAAAATTATCCAACTAATATAATGATGACACGTCATTTAAGACAACTCTAATATTACTAATTAATTTTGGAAACGAAACGAAACGAAATAGATATTGGAAATGGAAAATCTTTGAACGTGGGTCGGTGCATGTAACGCTCGTACCTTTTCAATTAGGAACCCACGTGTCTTGTTTTTTCATTTCTAATATTTGAGGTGAGACCATGTTGCATGCTTCAAATCTTGACTGGTCAACCCATGCATGTGTATATTATCTATCTGAATCCATCTATTTCTCCTTCCCGCCTAATTCGATCTCTATTTTAGGCGTTGATCGACGACTATCTGGTTCCATTTCTGAAGGATGTATATATGGTTCGGTTTAACCATGCACTTAATTACTTCCGATAGGTTTTGCTTAAAATTGGCCAACTAGATCTAACTTATTATGTTTGTATATCTCCAACTTTAATAATACGTTTGTTCAAAAAAAAAAATATTTAAAATTATACTACTTATAATAATTTAGCATTATTTTAAATTACTTTATCTTATAATGAGAGATTATTAGTCTTTTAATATTGGGACGATTAATTCCATAAAATTATTTAATAGTTTAAAATGAGGGGGACTATTAATTTTATATTTTTATAAGATTATATAATACCCCATAAATAATCTTATGAATGATAAAAAAATAATTCATATGACTATTTAAAGACTATTAATCCTCCATCATAGGATAAAATAGTCTGAAATAATATTAAATTAATACAAATAGTTTAATCCCAAAAATATTTTTTACAAACAAATATAGCCTAAATAAATTAGATTTTATTTAAATATAGAAACATATATGATGCAAATAAATTTTTAAAAACTAAAGGAGATATTAAACACTCGCTCCCTTTGATCGATTGCCTATTGTTCAGGTGACCACCATCCAAACATGCACCGACCCAAATATATATTTGGCCGGCGATTATAAATTGATGAAGATATTGAAAATTTGAAATCAACGATAATGTACAATATAAAATAACAAAATAAAAGTAGAAGTAACAATAATAATCCAAGAATTGTAGTATTAGCTAGGAAAAGAACACGGAGAGTGGGACACAAACAACCAATCTAGGTAGCTGGTAGCTATCTGCCACTTATTCTCTCTCATGTGTTTGTTTGTGTTAAAAAGCACTTGAGATCGATGAAACCGCATTTGGGAACACGAACAAGAACAACAGTATGGCGTATTAATTAATTAATTAAATTAAATTTAATTTAATAAATAAATAGTAATTCCCTAGCTAGCTACTCTACCTAGAAACTTATTGCATATACTTGATACTACTAGCTAGCTAGTCTCTTGTTGTTACCAGACTCTTATTCCTAGCTATTTAAATAGTAAGCTTAGACCCGTTGTTTCTCCAATGCGATTGTCTAGCTTCTTCACATAACACCACCAGTACTCCACTACTTGAGTTAGTCCTGCACTCCTGCTATCTCTCTCCCTCTCTCTCTTATCTTCAACAATTTAAAGCCATCACTAGCTACGTATATAAGCTATATATGTTCCTCCACAACTTGTCTCTGACATGCCCATCCCTTTCCATTCTAATTAATTTTCATCATTTTTAGTCCATTCCATTCTTTCTCGTCAATCATAATATTATCTAGCTGCGTACTATTCACCCCCTTCTGTCTCTAATTTTTTGACTTCGATCTCCATCATTTCGTAGTTTCATCTTAATTAATTGTTCCTAGTCTACGCACATTATATTTTTTCCTTTAATTAATTTAATTTCAACCATCAAATTAATAAGAAAATGTCTAGCAGAAGCTCACGGTCCAGGGAATCAGGAGGCGGAGGAGGAGAAGGTTCAATGAGGATCAGTGATGATCAAATCAACGATCTTGTCTCCAAGTTGCAGCAGCTCCTTCCTCAGATTCATCGCCACACTACCCACTCTGACAAGGTCACTCATCCATTAGTATATATATTAACAGCCTAGCTAGTTACTTCGACTAGAATTTTGCAATGATCTATATAATGATTCTTTGTAAAATAATGAATTCTATATTTTAATTACTTATGGGATCCACTATTTTATAAAAGATCTTGGGACTAGTAGTTTGCTAGCTAATTTTGGCCAAATTAACAAATTTATTATTATATATATATATAAGACCATGTGAATTAATTTCAAACTAGTTCATGAAAAATAATAGATAGAAAAAAAATATACTTATTTTTAAATCTTTTTCTATTTAAAAAACATATATATTCTTTTTACATATGCATCTTATTATATATGTGGCAGTACATTACATTTTCTTTAAATTACAAAAAAAATAAAATTGCGGGACTTCACAATTTGTTTAATTTCACCATTAGTATACAACTCATGCTGTGCAAAATTAATCAGGTGCAGTTGAGCAATCTCTATAACATATACCAACTTAATTATGAATTTTTTTTTAACGGTATGAATGTGGGGATTAAAATCTGTGGCTGAATATATATTACGTTGTGTGGGTCCAGGTGTCTTCGGCTAGGGTTTTACAAGAGACTTGCAACTACATAAGGAGCTTGCACAGAGAGGTTGATGACCTAAGTGAGCGGCTGTCCGATTTATTGGCAAATACAGACACCAACCAGGCAGCCATTATTAGGGGCTTACTTATGCAGTAGTACTTATCAAATTAATTAATTGATCCACCTTAATTAATTTCTTGATCATTTGTCTTTCTTAATCTTTTGCAGTAGTACTTTTGTTGCTTAATTAATCCACATTCGAATATCGCAATGTAATGCATTGGGATAATTTGATTGTCCTTAATTATGCAAATTTCCATCCTTAATTTGTTATAATAAAGGGGAACTTTAGTCTTGCGTGCTAAGGATCTCCCATTTTGTAATGTCTGAATTAGTAATTTGAAGCAAATGTTAATTCACCATGAAAAATCAGTAGTTGTTTGTAATTGTACAGCCTAACCAAACCAGTAAGAGGGTTAATTTACATGATGGGCTTGGGTGCATAAGTGAAATACATACGGACTTTTTAAGTCAATTTATAAAATTTTGAAAATTTGAAATTAATATGAATTCGTTACGGTAGAAATAAATTTAGAAAATTAAACAAACTTCACATAAAAAAGAAAATACACCTTACATTAAAAAAGAAATAAATTTATCTAATTGAAAATCGAATTGAAATCTAAAGATTAGATACTTCAATCTTAAACACTAAGCTAATAGCTCATCCGAAACTAAGTGAGCAATTCTTTTTTTTACTATTCAATAAAAATAAAACTCACTAAAAACATAAGCAGATAAAAAACTTAAGTTTTTTGTCTACCTTTTTTTTTGCCCATTTTACAAAAAAAATTACAAAAAATAAATTTGCCTTCACCGATGTCAAATCCTAGATCTGACACTGATACTCGCTCAGTAGTATTATGGTCTAATAAAATTAGTTAGAAATTATCAATAAAATTCAAAACTATTGATCATCATCGATCGTACACAGCAAATTAGTGTATGTACAGATGTACAAATCTTGAATAGCAAAGAAATGGGTGATCAATCAACTTCGTTCTGAATTTGCAGTGAGCCTAACTAGATGATTGATCTACTGATGTTGTTGACAACAACTCACAATTTTTACTACTTAGAAACCAAATTAACTTTTGTAAATACCTGTTTACGGGAGGATGCGATGTATCATGAGGTAAAAGTAAATATGTAAATGATTGTATTTGACAGTGTTTGACAAATTATTTATAAAATAATAACAAAGAAAGAAATAAAAGAAAAGGGTACGTCTAGGCGCAATATGAGACAAGTTAGTGATTTTAAAACTATATATGTTTGTAGATTTAAGTTTAAAATTAACCTTATTTAAACATGACTCTACGTGATAATTATTTACCAGAGTTTTAACACTAACAACATTTTTTCACCAATTCTATGTATGGTATATATAGATTAACAATAATACTTTGGTGATAAAATATTGTATACAAAAATTATGTGGATTACGGTTATTGGTTATAACCAATAAACACGTCTATATATGATAAGACATCTATTAATTAAAATTCGACATATATTATTTTGTATATATATTTTTATAACAATCTTTTACCACCATAAAATTACTCATAAATTAAATGTTTGCGTGGGTTACTGAGAAGTAACTTTTCATCGTCGTACATAGAGAAAGTGTTGGTAGTACATATATTCAGTTATATACCCGTCAAATAATTGGGACTTTTACCAATAGAAATGTCGAAATCAACACTGGTAGCGGGGAAGGTATTATGCTGAAAGGGCTTGGGTTCAATTAACGGGCCACTTAGTGTTTAACCAACTTAATGGGCCATTTAGTGCTTAACCAACTTGGGTACTAATGAAATTAAGTCCTTCTCAGCCCTTCAGTTATTACTTCTTCTACTATCGGCAGGCATTCCCTCGTTCACGCATTGAAACTAAAACTAAAAGCCGCTTAAAAGCTGCAAGGACACACCCAACAATGACTTGATCCCTTCCTTCACAATTTTGTTACGTGTCTCCTGTATAAATCTTAAGATTTGCTCCATAATAACATAATGTTTTCGTTTCACAAAAAAAAAAAATCTAATTTTATTTAATTTAATTAAACCCTAATTTTTTGTGAAAAATTAATATGGTGTTATTTGATTATAATTAATACAATAGTAAACTATTTAAGAAATATTATTGCTTCTATGTACAAAAAAAATTATTTTAAAATTTATATCACAATGGGAATTTTAGTTTTTCACAAATTAATTAAAAAGAAAGTCAAATAAAACTCTTTTTGTGGACGAATAGAGTACTTTCTTATTCTCTTTTCTTTTTTCTTTGATCGAAATCCAGCAACATGTTAATTAGATCAAATACGTAGATAAAATTAACGTGTTAATTTTGAAATGAATGGGAAACGGGATACACAAAATTTTAGCCACTTTTTTTTTTTGTCAAAGTTTTCTTTTATCTAAAAGTGGACTGATTTGGATGCAAGAAAAACTAAATAACATAAGCTAATATTTCATAATTATATTACATACTCTATTTACAAACAAATCAGAATTTAATAGAAAGGTAATAGATAGTTTAAATTTAAAACTTAAATTTTCTTTTCACTTTTTTTATTTTATTTTATAATTTCATAAACAACATAATAGACAATGATTGCATGTTCCGTGAGGCTGGAAAACCAAGGTCCAAAAATACGAAAAAGAAGTTGAAGCTATATCGAGCAGAATAACCATTTATCTCATGTTGTTGGCCCATAAAAAGGCTCAAAAGCAAGAAAAGAGAGTGGGCTTACTATTTGCATTGGAAAAAACAAACAATAGCTTTTATTATTGATTGGGTCCAACGAGCTGAACCTTAAAGTACTTGCTTTCATTTGAATGATTGAATCTAATAATTAATGATTTGTACAAGCATTAGTTTGTCATTTTTTTCCAGTGGAGATACCAACTTGTAAGTCGGGTTCAGAACATGTATCAAAAATTGATTTATCTTGTCAGTCAAATGATATGTACTCAATCAGATGTGAATGAGTTGATTGATAAATTTTTATTATAAACCAGTTGCAGGGACACAGAGAAGCCATAACCGAAAAAGGAAACTTGCAGATACAACTAACTACACAGTTACTACTGTAATCTTCCCAAACACCACTAGAGTTTAGACCAACTACCAGGCAGGCATACAACATGAACAAAATAAACCTCAAAAGCAATTATATTAATTAATTAGTCATTCATTCATTAATTCATTCTACCGAGCGGTGAACCTATAAACCATAACATGCTCATAAGTCTTCCCTGGAGTTACAATCTGGGAAGGGAAATTTGGGTGATTCACCGAGTCTGGAAATCCCTGAGTCTCCAAGCACAATGCAGCATGCTTCTGATAAACATACCCACCTTTTCCCTTCACATTGTGCAACATATTACTCGTATAAAACTGGACCCCTGGTTTATTACTCCATAGTTCCATCTTTCTCCCCGATTTTCTGTCTTGCACCACAGCCACCTTGTTCAAATGCGCCTTATGACTCCTCCCATCAATTACGTAGTTAATATCGTATCCGTCTGGCAGCTCAGTCAACTTGCTTCCAATCTCTCGGGGTTGGCGAAAATCGTAAGCTGTCCTTTTAACCGGGATAATCTTACCTGTGGGGATGAGCTCTTTGTCGACCGGGGTGATCTTGGATGCAAATAATTGGAGGGTGTGTGACATGATACTGCCGCTATCATGTCCCGCTAGGTTCCAGTAAGTGTGTGAAGCTAGATTTACTGGTGTGGCCTTGTTTAGAGGTTTGGCTATCATTTTCAATGCCAGCTTATTTGTATCAATCAACATATATGTGACCGAGACCCAAAGTTTGCCAGGGAATCCTGTGAAAATTAATTTCAATTAGCTAGCTTGCTGAAAATGATGAAAGAAAATGAATTTACCTTCTTCCCCATCAGCGCTATTGTATGTGAATGTAATATGGCTATCCGGTTGATAAGTTTCTACAGTCCATATAACGTCACTGAATCCCTTGGTACCGCCTGAGGTTGTTGATTATGACAGGATTCAGTTGAACAAGAATTATGAAAAGCCAATATACTTACTTGTCCATCAAAAATAGCGTTAACAAAATATGAAAAGTGAATAGTAGGTAATAGCAGTGGTATATACCGTGGAGTGTGTTAATTCCATTATCATTCGGAGGCAATTTGTATTTTACACCATGTAGAGTAAAATGAGCACCTCCAATCCTGTTAGCCACACGGCCCACCAGAGCACCAAAGTAGGTTGTATCATTCTGTACAACAATAATATTTATAATCACACACACACACACATATATAAAACAATTTCGAGGAAAAGATGGATTGAAAAATAGCAACGGTAAAACAACCCCACTTTTTTCAATGCCATACCACAAAAGTTCTGAACCAAATAATATTTTCTTTGGAACGAGGTACCCAAAACAAAATATTTGAAAACAATTAGGTCATAGGCCATTACTATATTTTCATGAAGGGCGGGCAAATTTGTTATTAGATCTGAAATTCTTTATGTTAAAATAAAATAAACAACAATTGGAATGGGTCAATGAGCTAGTTTGTACTCTACTAGTGACAGATTGACGGTTTCTAGTACTCCATTATATTAATCGTAAGTGGTAGTAATTAAGGAATTAAAAGGGGACAAATTAAAGAGAAACTAACCCTGTAATCTTTAAGGGATTCAAATCCAAGCACCACATCGGCTAGTTTTCCTGGAAAAAATTAATTAAATGGAAAAGTCAAATTATTACAACAAAATATAATATTTATTCATCAAATTATTAATTATTATGAAAAAGAGAGAATTTAGTATTATACCATTCTTATCGGGGAGTATGACAGACAAAACAGTAGCGCCATAGTTGGTGACCTTAAAAGAAGAGTCTCCCCTTTTCAACTCATATATACCAATTCCTTTTCCATATGCTTTGCATACATTTTTATTATTGTTGGCTTCAAACAAAAAAGCAGCTATCAAAATAAACCAACATAATTTTGATAGTCTAGCCATTGCAGTGCTACCGCAGAACAAATATCACAGTTTATTGATTTGGAATTATCGAAGGTAGGTGTGGTACATTGACCAGATTTATATAGAAACGTATGGGATATTGTTGATTTTACAAAATCAGATAATAAAAGGATAAAGATATACTTACCTCGCATGGCATGAGAGAGAATAGGGAGAGATTTTAGAACTGCATGGAGACTATGACTCTACCAAACAGTATTAATTCAAGGCTTTTTAAAAGGTAAAGCCCTGCGTAACTTTTAAATCTGTTGGGATCTTTATCTATTTGCAGTAAAATATTATTCCTACTCTTAATGTTACAATAAATTGATATATCTTCCTTATCGCTTAGAATTATACGTTAATCACAATTTATATATGCCTCATCATAAGTTAATCACAATTTATACATGTTTCGTCATAAGTTTTACTTATCACTTAGAATTGTTAATCACAATTTATACTACGCTTCATCATAAATTTTGTTGATATATGTATCATTTTTTTAATTTAAATTCAAACGTTTCATCATAAGCTTTACTTATCACTTAAAATTATACATTAATCACAATTTATACTACGCTTCATCATAAATTTTGTTGACATATGTATCATTTTTTGGATTTAAATTCAAACTTGAGACCTTTTATTTTTATTTTTTTTTATAATTTTTTTATTTTGCTAATTTAACTCACACACCCACACCTATCTTTAGCCTATCTTGATTTTATCATGAATACCGTGAGTTATGTAATCCCACTTGAGCTAATGGACTTCGGTGTTTTTGAGACCTTTTTCATCAAACTGAATTCTTCATCCACGTCAGTCGACTAATTTAAGGCTGTCCCACGTGACCACCATTACCATAAAAGACTTTTGTAGTGGAATTAAAGATTTCAAATACTAAACGTATAGGAACATTAACATATAGTAATATTTTTAACTGTTACAAAGAATACAAGTTATACTCGAATGAATTCTGAGCTATACTTGGAACAAATTCCATATAGCACAAAAACTATCACGAAGGGCATATTTTCCTAATAAGATTGAATGTATATATATATGTACTTATGCATATCGATGAACACTGATGATCATCATCATACAATCACGATAGAACGTTAAATGCTTGTGGCGATCATCATACAATCACGATAGAACGTTAAATGCTTGTGCGCCACGTGCAACCTTGATAAAGACGTCCTCTAAAGTTGTGTCTGCCAAACCCCAGGCATGAACTGTGAACTTACCCTTTGCCTTCTCGACGGCTTGGAAAACATCTGCAATTCGTACCTCTTGTTTTGGCATCTCAAATTTCTGAGTCCCGGATATTTTGTATATCCTGTTAGCATTAGGGGAAAGATGGTGCACCAAGTTCTCGACTTCCTCCTCATGATTTGATGATGTTGTCATTGTAAACACGTAAGAGCCTCCGTATCTAGCCTTTAACTGCCATAACCCATTACAATGCTATTTGTTAATTGTAAGAAATGATAAAGGAGTTGAAGCTCAGATACTTGTGTGATGGAATGTGTGTAATAGTCCCTATATTGGATGAACGCATTTTAATAAGAAATGGCTCAAGAAAACATGTTTAGGTAGATCTAGTAGATCGACCACTAGTTAATATTGTAGTAATGTGCTCTGTTAGCAACTCAGCAATAAATTACAGATCTGCCGTCACTCCATACTATCCTGACTTAATGAACTATAAAACTTGTTTAGATAACTAGCAAGTAATATGCAGCAGCTCCTACCATAGACTTCACGAGAGGTTCGAAATTGGAGATAGCGAGACTGCCAAGAAAGGACAAGACGTTGATACTAAAAATCACTTTGAGCTAGGAATACTTGTAATGCAGAAGAGAAAGAAAAGAGGGAGGGAGAGAGAGAGAGAGAGACTGAATGGGTAAAAGCAATGCATAATGTTGCTTGGTACAAGAGGAAACCGTTTAGGAAATTTTCAGCTATTATAGACAAGATAGTTATAGTATCTATGATGCCTTGAACTAATTTTGCCCAAGAAAATAAGGTAACATGCGCTTCAAAAGATTTGTGTAGAAAATTTTCAATAAATTTTGGGATCAAAACCATGTTGTAGTGCTACACATTTAGCATACCATAATGCATGCTAATATACACATTTAATAAATCATCAAGGAGAAACGGGGTTAATTTTACTCCACTTATAATTCCATAAGAGACGGTTGATTACTTTTCCAGGAGTTAATCAGTGTGGTCATTACAGTATAACATCTCAAGGTGAAGGTGCTTATAAATTATATCGCCTTTTTGAAGGTTGGGTGGGGTGAGAGGGGTTATTATCCAGAAATAGATTGCACATGGTTAGCATTTTACCACATGGTGCAAATTAGAAAAGTAGCTTAGGGTAAGAATTTTTATATAGAAGGCTTGTATGAGATGAAGGATATTTTACTTGAATATGCATTGAACTAAGAATTAGCTTGGCTGTTTTCTCTATCCCTCTCTGTATCTCTCTGTATCCTCTCTATAACCTCTCTATATTTATCTATCTTCCTTCCAAATCGCTAACAATTTCTCTCTTATTCTCCGTTGTTGCACTAATCAAACTTAGATTTAATCTATCTTCCTTCCAAACCACTAACAATTTCTCTCTTATTCTCCGTTGTTGCACTAATCAAACTTAGATTTAATTTACATGGCTTCATCACCATCAAAGGTACTGTGAGTTACTGCACATTATCACATCGCCATTGATTTCTAGTTTTACCCTAATCTGTATCAAGATCATTTCTAGCACCTAAAACCGATCATCACAAGTTCTTTACCTACTCTGCTTGAGTTACCACTGCTGCATACTTGTTGCTACCAAATTCAACAACTAATCATCACTGTTACTTGATATAATCTCCTTGGATCTGGATTTATTAAGCTCAAGCTTGGTTTGAGCTTAACAGGTGCGATGCAATCTGGGGGATTTTATTTTATTTTATTTTTAAAAAATGATAAAATATAAATAAAAAAACATACAAATGCATCAAACCCATAGTACCTCTTTGGGATTTCCTATACACTGCAAGCTGCCATCCACAAAAATTCCTAAACGATCACAAAGATGCTCTGCCTCTTCCATTGAATGTGCTGTCATCAATTGGATGAGCTATATCAGGCATTATAAAGGAACTCATTCTTGATGATGTTAATCGAGTTAGAAACAGTGTGTAATCATACTACAGGTCAAAATCGGACAGAGATAAAGATATCTAAATTATTTAAGTCCAGCAATGTGTGTGTGAAGAGAGAGTACTGGTGAGAATGATTGCCCGATCTTGCTTGGCCCGCTTCACCACAGTCCATAAATTATTTCTTGAAGCTGGATCAAGTCCCGTACTTGGTTCATCCATGTAGACAACCTTGCAACAATTTCAACTAACATAAAATTATGGTATTACAACAGTTAAAATATATGCTGACTTTAAGATACAACACAACTGAAGCTGTCCCACAGAACCTAAGTGGAGGCAGAAGGTTCACTTAACCACAATTACTAGAATGTAATGGAGAATATATGTATATATAGTTATACACACACACACACACACACCCACACATTTATTCAAACCATCTTTTATTAATGACATTCTACAACATGAACAGACGGACACATACCTTGGGATCCCCAATTAGTGATATGGCAACACTTAGCCGCCTCTTCATACCTCCACTGTACTTTCCTGCCTGCTTGTCAGCAACCCCTCCATTGAAAAGATTAACACTCTTGAGAGATTCTTCCACAGCCTGCAATAACATAACAAAGAATCTAAAATATTTTTTTTTGCTTTGTAGACTAGATTAGTAAACAAAAGCACTGTTCATAATGCTACTTTATATACACTGTCTCACGAACTAACACACACATTTGGTAGAATTTTCAAGGAAGATCCTACAAAAAAGTGGAATCAGAAAGTAGATACGTATCTTGAGATAAATTTACCTTCTTTTCTCATTATTTCAGGAATTGGTTGCAAGTTACCAACTTAGGGTTTTAATTCTGTTGCAATGATAAACTTGCAAAACTTAGACAAGCTAGTGTATAGTTGAAGAAATTTAAGCTCATATCCTTCCCTCCCACATTTATTATCATCTTCCTAAAACTAGTAAATATTAAACATACAGATAATCGTGGTAATGCTCCACCTAGAAGTCTCTTATAAGAATAAATGGTTCTACAAATGCAAAAGGAAGATAACAAGACTATCTCAAGTAAAGGCAAGTACAGCTTACCTGGGTTAGAGCAGACCCTTTAAGGTTCTTAAGCCTTCCATAAAATAGCAAGTGTTCCCTTCCTGTTAAGGTTTCCCAGAGCAGGCTGTATAATTGTGCAAAAAATGTAAACTAAGCCATTATCATCCTCTGGACTATTACTTGGTGAAAACAACAGAAACTATAATTTTGTCTTCATGATGTTTAATAACATTCACACTTACTCATGTTGAGGACACACACCCATGTTGGCATATATTCTGTTCATATCGGTACGTATATCCAGGCCCTCGATGTATGCTGTGCCAGAGGTTGGCTTTATGAGACCTATCATCTGTTTGCAGACATTATATATTTAGTCGCAGGAATGCCAAGCTCAACTACTAAAAAATCCAAAACTAGAAAAATAACCAATTTCTAAGTTTTTTTAGGTTCAAGGGTAGTTGAAATTATGAAAAAGTAATATTAGACGAGCCACCAAATCAAGATAAAACCTCCCTGAAACCGATTTATTTGATGATTCCATAAATAAGAATTTATTATCAATAATAAAATAGAAGATTTAGTGTGATTTTGTACTAACCATACTAATAAAAGAGGTTTTGCCAGCACCATTGGGACCAAGCATACCAAAGCACTCCCCTTGAGGCAAAGCAAGTGACAACCCTCTAACTGCAAATTTCTCAGGGTTTCCATCTCTCCCTGGATACACTTTCTTGAGGTTGTCACAGACAATAGAATGACTTGTGCTTGATTCAAGTAGTAACTGTTCAACCCTCTCTGTCTGAGGGGGAAAAAAAGGAGACCACCAGGCGGGTGGGGGGGATCAGTCATATAGCCACATTTAGAAGACGTCACAATGAGCAAACTAAAGTCGACTAGAAGTAAACATAAAATGATACAAGGTATCAATCAGATTAATGAATGTTGTCCTTATTTAAAACATGGAACAGTAATAATATAATCGAGAATTTCTTGGTCAATAAACAAAGATTATACAAGTCATCATCGCTATCTTATTTTTTGAATGGTAACTTTCATCTTGTATGGAAAGTCAAATGAAAGAAATACCTCTTTTCAAACATTTATAGCCCAACAGTTCTTTTTTGTGATGTTTAAGAAAAGGGCAACTTCAAAAAGTTCATGACACAATCTTTTAGTTTCTCAGACTATTTTTTCAATTGGTTCTACAAGAAAATAATGTAACTTGTAACACTTTTGGATGTTAGTTCTGATTGCTTTGTTTCTTCATTTAGCCTGAACTAAACACAACCTGAAAGAGCAGGAATCATCAACAAGAATTTTAAATCTTACATAGTCGGAGTTTAATCTAGGTATTATAACCACTAAATGCTTTAATAATGTACAAATAACTTAAGGGTTTGATATTCCAATGTTATAGATCTGCAGCCCTTTTCAATACAGAATGTAAGGACAAGAGGGTTTAAGGTGTACCACTAAGAAAGAGCAAGAAGGAAGGAAACTCTGTACTATCTCCATCCCAAAGTGGACTCTCATTTTGGATTATCCAAAAGAGGAAGTTGGAATCCCAATTTGGGATGGAGGGAGTACTACAATTATGCGCTCATTAATAATGCTAATATGTAAAGGGCCAGAACGTAATTTCCTTCCTCTTTCCCCAAATCTTAGGTGGAAAGGAAATGGTGGACCAGAAGAAAGGACGTAATTACCTTCCCAATCCCGACTTCCTTTAACTTCTCCCATCTATATGGACTATAAATGATGGGAACGATATGCATAATCCTCAATCGCGGACCAGGTCAAACACTTTTTTCAAAGGTAAACTAGCACTTTCTCAATAAATACTAACAACATGTGTGTATATTTATACAAGCAGTACCTCTTGGGCAACATCCTGTTTCTCCATCTCAACAATAACTTTAGAACTCTGTCTTTGCAGACTAGGTTTTCGGAATGAAGGCGAACGCTTCTTTCGCAACTTTTGCAAGAAAAATAGAGGACTTCTTCCAACACCACTTCCTGATGCTACAACTTGATCTATATAGTATGCAACAAAGAACACCACCAACCATTCCACAAACATGATAATTAAGATCTCTCTCATCCCATTAGTACCATCACTTAAATCTCTCCATCGCATGCCATCGGTCCCCATATAATTTCCAGTGAATGCATATTGTGAGAACTCATATAATCCACGGTATAGAGAAAAACCAGGATATATCTCCATAACTATAATCCAGCCTCCTACAAAAATTTAAAAATAAATTTATAGTGATAATAGCCAGCAAAAAGGTAGTATAAGAGAAAAACAAGAGAACATTTAGTAAAAAGCAACTATTAGTTGGTATGCTAAGGTCAGTAAACACACGGTTGCTTAAAAGATCACTTGGCTCCATATGTTTTACTCTTGAAATGGAAAGTCTTCTTTGTATTTTGAGCTTTGACATATTACAATATCATGAAGAGGTAACCATCTAAAAACATTGAATTTTTATTAAATGTTGTCTGCATCCCAATTCCCATAGGAGGAAAGTAAGCGTATATGGATATATGGAAGAGGCACTGTGCAAAAAAGTTGCTAGCCAGGTTCAAAATTTCTTCTTACTTACTTGGGAATGATTCATCTTGAAGAAAGAACTGGAAAAGAAAGCCTCCCAAGAGTCCAGTCCCAAAGACCATGATATAGCCTATAACTGTGATAACCAAAATTTGAAAAGGAGTTAATGAATCAGGATGTTCGAATATTCCTAGACGAAATGCATTTCTTATTATCAGAGGACTCTAGAAAACATAAACTAGGTTAGATCCAACCTGTAGCAGTCTTCACGTTGGAGAATACTGCGGCTACTAGAAAGGCCAACGAAATTTGCAAGTTCACATAGATGAGATAAAACACAAATTGGATGCTGTAGTCGTTAAGCGTGAAAAATTTCAACCCTACAAGAATGAGATGCATTAAAATAACTCTAAACAGAATCCAAATCATGGAAGCAGTTCATTGGTTGTGTTATTACCTATAACTGAGCCGAATATCACAAAACATAACATATAGACTGAAGATATGACAAGAAAATAAGCATAAGTAATCATCCAATACGGGCCATCACCAAGTCCATGCATTTTCATCATAATTCTTAAATTTTGTTCCTTCTCATAAACCAGAGATGATAAAACGACCTGCAACAGAAAGAATTTTCAATGACTACATATGAAGAGGCAAGTAAATGAAGGATATATATTCATAAAATTATCAGCTATATATAAAGAATTACTTATCGAAAAATGACTACGCTATTACACGCAATTACTTCCCTTATTTATGAGGAGCACACTAGCTCATGATTATCTACTTATGATAACTAATTAGCGCTTGATTATCAAGAGATTTATATTAATGAAAAATTAAAACATTCATTTAGCATGAATTCCTTCTCTAAGGGTGACCATAGTTACGTAGATTACTAAATTAATCATCATGTCTCTTAAAGAACAATAGAGGGAACTAAATGTGTGTTCTTATGAAAAAAGAGCTCCAACGGGAGAATGAAAAAACAAAGTAATGTGGCTAATTATTAATAAACTAAATCTATTTTCCACTATAATCCATATATCTACAATTTGTATATCAATTTGCCACAAGAATCCTACCTATCATGCATTTAGTTCCTTGTCTTACCTTTTGAGGCGTATTACACATAAAGATCAAGCAAAATATTATTTCACCTCCCTTTTAAAGTCTACTTCTATAGTTTGGTGGCTTTTGTATCATGCATTTTCCCTCATTTCCAAACTAAAAATAAAAATAGGAAAATCAACTAATAAATAACACTACAAGGAAAATCCATATTCATAAAAATAGGATTCATCAAATTTAACTATAATAGAATGGAAGACCCTTGGCTATTCTAATTCCTAATAGATTCGATCACAGATAAAAATAGAATAGATGTCAACAAGTTAATGTTTTCTATAGCAGCAAGACGATAACTTTAAAAGAACATAAAAGAAACTCAACAATTGTATAAACCTCAACAAATCGAAACCAAATGCTTTGATTAAAACCGATGTGCCGCAAGTAACAGACTTCACTTACGGGGAATAGTTGTAGAATGACCCATGTAAAAAAGAGAGGTCCCAGGAGAGAAGAGAAATCCAGTCTAAGTTGGGTTTCAGGCTTGGGCATTTCTTTGACAAATTCAAATAGCATATTTGTAGCAGGACCCAACAGAAATTGGAGGTAGGCATTTGACATCTGTAGAAATATGTATTGTAAAGGTGAGGTTTTCTCATTAGTTGTCATTAACGCAGCAACTTTTATATAGTTTCAACTGGAAGGAGTAAATATATCAGCTAAACAGTAAATGAAATAATCTGTGGAAAGTAGAGAAAATGTCAACTACGTAAAAGAAAATGTGCAATAGATGAATCCTTCTTGTTCATTATATAAATTGATTGGATGAGATGCATCATATTAGAATTTCACCATAATGTAGCACAGAAGTTACAGAACTAAAGATGATGCTTACTGGGGTAGTTTAACTAAAAGAATTGAAAAAAAAAAAGATAAAAGAATCTTGATATGCTCTAATATTTTTAACAATAATAATAATAACTAGTCAGATATTCTAACCTTAGTTCAAGGTCAACAAAAGAAGGTATATTTTACCACAAGACGAAATTGGCCTGCACAGTTCCAAAAGGGCCCCAATCTCACATGCGGCAGCAAAAGTTGAAAGACCAGGTAATATTTGTGGGGGTTTGATTTATCAAGACAATTAAAACCTTTGATTATAGTTATCGAGTATCAATATATCTTAATTATGGTATTAGTGAAGCATGTATTAGTTCAACAAAAGAAGAAAGTAAGCTCCCTTAACCATAGGAAGCTTTTCCCTGCATAAGTGATTAAGCTCCAATAAGTAGACATTACTGATTAACACACAGAGAAGACATAACTGGCACTGAAGAGAACGACCAAAATTTGGTGTGGTGTCGCAAGCACCCAAAAATAAAATCTTACTTTGGAAAATAAATATGTAGTAGTGCAAGTAAAAGTCGATCCCACAGAGAATGATTATTTAATTTTATGTTTTGTAAACTAAAATTGGGGGGTTTTTAATTAAAGAAGTAATTTAACTAAAATAAATATGCAAGTAATTTAATGAAATAAATAAGAAAAAAAAAACCTTGGTTTAAGTCAACATCCACCATCAAGAATTTACAACTAATCACTGATGCAAGAATAATTCAATTCATATTTTAAATATTCAACGTAGAATAATTACTCCAATTCGAATGATTTTCCTATCTCTCCTTAATTTTAGTTAAGTAGAAACAAGCGATCTAAATAACCCTTACTACCAAATAATCTCAGACAAGCGCTAAAGATTTAACCTAGTAGCAGCATAAAGAAATAGAGAAATCGTTGAACTAAACAACACAATCCAAGCGTCTGCATTTAATTTAGATGAATATTTTTCCTAAGATATAACAATCTTTTGATATGCAAAATAATTATTAATCTTAGTTGCTTCGCAAATTAAAGTGACCAAACAATTACGGATTTGATATTTAATTTAGCAGTAGATTTCAACGAATAATAAACTAGTGTGCACCCTAGCAATTAAACGAATTAATCATAACATTAAACATAGAAAAATATTCAATACTCAAAATATAAATTGAGCAATTAAAATAAATTAGATCTCACAGTGTATAAATCTTGATGGCTTCAATCACTTAAACCAAGAAAAAGAATTTAGCTACTCATAATTCTAGAGAGCACCAAAGAATAGAAGAGAGAATTTCTAAATTATTACACGATCACATTTTCTTTCAATAGAAGTCAGATGGATGAATTATCTTTACATGTTTATATTTCCTCCATGCTTCAACTTAAAGGGCATCCAAGCCAACCTTGAATATTGGCCTTATGGTGATAAAGAAGTTATACTTTCCCATTTCAAGTAATAGAAATTATGTCTAAATGAGCAGGACTTTAAAATGTATATCATTTACAATTTACATTTAATGACTAGGAGAACGTAAGTTGCTAAATACAATACATCCTAGGATGATGACAATCTTACACTTTCTTCTTATCCCATCATCTCCTTGACTTGTTTTATACTGGTTTTGTCACTTATGTTAAACTATATTCTAATGAGGTCCCAAATTACTTTTGCATAAGATGCGAAAAGGTATTATCTCCTGTGGTTTTCTCGTTCAACATCATATAGCCATATGAAGTTAATAAGACTTTTATGTAATAAATCAAAATAAAACTTCTTTGAGCTAACATATAGTTAGATAACGTAAATGGATTATATTTGGAGCCTAGAAAAGCTCAGAGAGTTAAAAGACAAGTATGAAGGTTATCGAGTTCAGAGTAAATACCAAATTTACTGAGCGAGGAACCCGCGTCAATCCAATAGGAGTACTGCCAGTGTCATTCTTATAGGTGGAGTTATACCATATACTCACATTGAATTTATTCGCATTTGAATTTAAGAGATCGTAGCCTGTAAGGAAAACAATTTAAAGGTCAGGTCAATCTCATAAGAATTGAAACTTTGAAGTAGTGTTGTTGCTGTTGTTGTTGTTGCTTATTATGATATATTATATATAAAGACTAGTATTATATATATATGCACCATAATACAAACCTGCTATTATCTCATTAATCTTCCTCTCAGAATTTCCTTTCCTGTAACCCTTATATAGCTCATCATTGATTTCAGAAGAACTATTGCGCCATAAATGTAAACCTTGAACACATCTTACCTCTAAATGTAAGACAAAAAGTAAATAAATGAAGGTTAAGGAAATTCTGCAGATAATATCAAACACGGTGAGAACTTATCAACAACAAAAAATAAAAAATTGCACACGAGAGAGAGAGGAGCACACACACACATGCAGAGTATTACTGACTATGACACAAATGTCTAATGAAATTCCTGTCAAGCAAACTCTATTTTCAAATGAAATTATCTAGTTTCCAGGATTAATCCCTCATCAAACATAATCTCATGAACAAGAGACCGAAAAACCTTGAAAGAAGAGACCAGAAAACATAAGGTAGCCCAATTAGATCTATGAGCCAGCCTAATTCTTCCCCTATTTCATCCCAAACTGCTGTTTCAGCCACACATAACAGAGTTAATCTATATATCTTGCTTATGTCAATGCAATTACAGATGTGACCTCAAAGTATTAAACACAACAGAAAATTGAAGCCATAGTCGTGAATTTTAATTCCATACCTTGCTGCACTGCAATGGATGCTGCTTGGAGGGAAAAAGAAAATGTAGAGTTAGGAGCACACTGGTTTTGAAGATAATAGACTGGCAGATTTGAGAAGAAAGCCGGATCAAGAAAATTGGTATCTTCAGTCTGTGATTCTGATCCCTGAAATGTTTCAATTAGTCATACTCAAAGCAACGCTGAAAAAACATAAATTATAAACAAAATAAAGATTAATATGTTTCTCAATAATTTAAGAATGTTAAATAAAATGAAATGTGATGGATAGGACCAACAACTAACCAAAGCAATGTTGGGCAAATTATCATTGGAGAAATTCTGAGGGACAGAACTTCTGAACATAGTTGCACCCAGGCCTATCATGTTCAATATAAAGCATGAAAGAGTAAGATAATAAGGATTAACAAGGTAATAACACACTAGATAAATTAATTAATGCTACCAAACTACTAAGGGTCAGAGAAAAAGATTTGCATACTTTGTCCGAGAGAATGGTTATTCCCAGTCAGAAGAATAGTGGCAGGACAGGACCCTGTAATCTTGCATGACTCATTGGGCAAGTCTCCATGTGAAAAAAAGTCAGTTCTCACTGCACGATACTCAGGAGCTGGTATTTGTAACAAAGGAGGCCATTGTGGTGGGCTACGAATGGGGCAGCTAAATCCTTGTTTTAAAGTCGAATATTCAATCCCACACACTCTTTCACATTGGCCATCCCCATTGGTATCAATACAAGTGCAGCCACATTTGTTTGAGGGTTTGTCCAATTCAGTGTTAACTAATTTTTGGATGAGAACAAGTAACAAGCAGAGTACAAATGGGAATAAGATTAGTCGGACATTTGTTCTCATATTCCGTTTCTGCAACAAGGAATGATGAAGACAATAAGTACTGAAAATCATTAGAAACTACCAACATTTAAGTGCTTAATTATCTCAGTGATTTAAGAACCACAGTAACAGCTTTCAAGCTTATTCTCTTTCAATTAAATAACAATTACTCTGATAAGTTCATCAAAACTAAGCAAATGAAGATAAGTTAGACCTATAAGACAATTCATCTCATAGCACCCTTGATTAGTAGGTATAATACTAGAAACTGAACTTTTCTTGTTAATATATAATACAACCTAAAAATATTCACATCGGAATTTTCTAATAGGTAAAACTAACTTTTAACAGTGATCATGAAAGTTCAAATAATTATCTATTTAGTTTTCTCCTTGCCTTTCTTTTTTTACTCTTACACATTAGTTTCAGACACCCTGACTAGAATGGGTAAAAAGGTAATGAGTTGAGCTGAGTTTATCATGGAAGTACACTGTGGTAGACAAGAAAATCATGGCATTATTAGTTATTTTTATGAAAGAGAATGTGAGATACTAGCTTCAAACAATCAATCCGTCATTCGTTGAACCGCATGTTTTTGAACCGCATGTTTTAGTATTTTTGAATTGAATCGCTTCATAGAATCAATTGACCTTTAAAAATTGTAGCAAACAAACAAATATAAGAAGTTAAAACAATAAGCCAAATCACAAGGGGCACGGCAAAGCTGAGTCAAAGTTTTTTAAATGAAGCAAATATATATATATATATATATATATATATATATATATATATATATAGGTAGATATATAGATAGAAGTAGCTGATAAGACAAAGATGCCTCCACAACATCATATTTAATCTAGGATTGCATATAAATATTGTAAGAGTTTTAAGTTCATCACAGCTCTAGAAAGTGCACAAAGCGTAATTGCAGGCCTTCCAGCTTTCTTCATCAGACTCTTGAATACATAACATAATTGACTGGTTCCATAATCTAGCCTTATGAATCTAGACTGCTTTTGCAGGTAATATGAATCTGCTAAATATTGGCCACCTGGACATTAGGCATTCCTTGAAAATTGGTGGGAGAATGTCCAAATCAACAATAATAGTGACAGAAATAAATCATCATAAATCTCAACCTTTGTCCAGTATTATTGAGGGGAAATTTTATCACTGGCAAAACTTGTCATTAACTGTTTCAAGATTCTCATACTTTTCCCACACTAATCAAAAACAAATGAGAATGCATAATTACTTGACCAAACCATAAAAAAATCTGTTCGAATAGTTGGTTGTGAATTTTCAGGCGTCAGAAATAGAACTTAATGAATGATGAAAATATCAAGGTTACAAAATTGAAATAACACACAGTGACTACCTGGAATGTCAAATTCTTTCTGAGCAAAGCGTTGGCCTGAGTCCAGAAGCTAGAAGGTCCATGTGATAAATCCGCCATTGATAGGCCCTCTTTCTCCCCTTCTATCTCTCTATCTATATATATGGAATGCAAATTCCACCGTTAGAATGAGACTTGGCGCCAAAGTAAAGCGAATGATACGTTTAATTATCTTTCTGCTTCAATGAAGAAGCCAATTTTCTTCTTCCCCTTCGCGTGAAATTTATGAAATATATGTATGCACGTCTGGGAGTGTCGACTGCAAAAAGGAATCACTGGCCCCTGCAAAATGACGAACCCGTCCTTTTATCTTTGTAGTATTGACGAGAACTACACTTGTTTTTATGACTATAATGACCTTTACGCGTCTATCGTACAAGCCCAGAATTACCCCTGTAATAACTTCTCTTTTTTCTCTTTTAACGCACGCTATTTTTAATAGACACGTGCACACTCTAAATAAGAATTACGCTAGGGCTCATTCATAAATGACATATTTTTTTGATCTATACTTAAAATTTTAATAAATTTATAAGTTAAAATTTTAATAAATTTATAAATAAAAGTGTTTGACATCACTTTTATTTATAAGTTAAAAATTATAAGTAATAATTGTGGATGTGTTTGGTTAATAATGATTTATAAGTTAAAATAAAATATAAATATTACTAAAATGTCTTTAAATAAAAAGAATATTAAAAAAATAAAAGAAGGCATTTATGTCATTTTATAGTCGTTAACCAACTTACAAAAATAACTTATAATTCAAATTTTTTAAGCAACAAATACTTACTAATTTTTTTAACTTATAAATACAAAAAGAATAATTCCAAAAAAAAATTTTTTGACTTGCCTATTTATAAATTAAGTTAATTAATTTAAAAGTAATTTTCGAACAGATATTAAGATCCACCTATATTCTCATGTAGTGGAGTGTATAATACTTATTATTATTTTGAACATTAAGATTTTTTCGTTCAAAAAGAGTGAGGGTAAGGGGGGAGAGCTACAAAAACCATTCTATTAGTTTGCTTTAGATTCATAAATAATAATAATATTAATAATAAACGAGTTTGCCTTTTAGATTAATTTCTCCCAATTTAGCCCAATGACCTTTAGATTTCATATTTAATTTTTTTTTTATACGAGATTTATTTAACTCCTTATATAAGATTTGATTAAATATTATAATTTTAATTAAGCATAAAAAATCATACTTGTAGTGCTTTCTTAATTGGGGCTTCAAAAAAACAACTTTTCTTTTGAGATAACATTATCATAATATATATATATATATATATATATACACACACACACACACATACGGAGTTAATCTATAACAACTGATTTTTATTGCTATTATTCCAATAACTTAAAATTAACTTTAAAAACATGCCGTTAGAAGTTCTAGTGACAGAGTAAAAAAAAAAATTCAAATCTGCCGTTAGAATCTCTAATAGAAGTTTTGAAAATTTTTTTTGCCCTATCACTAGAGACTTTAGGGGCAGAAACTCTCACAGTAAAAATACTCCCTGTTTTGTTACCTAAACAATAATCCAGTAACCAATCACTGTGAATACGGCCCCATATATATATATTCTCTCACATTTTCTATTTAATTTTTTTACTACGCAAATATAATTTGTCCTATAAATACTAGTATATTATTAAGGGAGAGGGAGAAAAATAATTACTTTCTTGAAATTATGTCACATGCAACTCTTTTTCTCCTTTTATTTTTAAAATCTCTCACATTTTTTTACCTATATTTTATAATTTTTAATTAAAATTTATTTTTAAATTGTATGCATATAATGTGTGACATAAATACTAATATATATATATATATATATATATATATATATATATACATAGTAAATAGTAATACAATTAAAAGTGTTTAATTGTTTGTCATGGTACTTAAATTTTACCCAATAATTAAACGAATTTGCCTTTTAGATTAATGGACGTAATAGTGTACGCCATCCATCAAACTAAACAAAGTCTGTCTTAGCATTACGAAAACAATTCATCGTATCCTCCTTGCTTGCAGCTTAATTATATTTAAAATATAAATACATAGATTGATTCATCAACATTGAAATTGAGAACTATCAACATTGAAACTGGGAACTAGATTCGACCCTTTTTTTAGCTAAATTGATTCGATTTGTTACCGAATATAAAAATATTTAGCTACGAGTCCAGACATATAGTTCAGGGCCTTCCGCCAGGGGCGGATCTAATTGCCTGCACCGGCTTTTTCAAAAATAATTATTTTTCATGGGTAATATATATATATATATATATATATATATGTATATGTATAATATTAATATTATTAGTTTAATACATCGATAAAAGTTTTATATGTGATTTAACAAGAATAAAGAAAAAATTTACATTATATTTTTGAGTTTTGGATAGAAATAATAGAAAACTTAAATTATGATGGGAAAAAAAGAGTGTAATAGAAAACTTATAAATAGTTTAGACAAACAGTAATGTAGAGATTATAAAAGATTTGCTAAAGATTTTCTCATTTTATTTTAAATCCAGCCCTTTACTTTTTAAAGGAAATTTCTCACAAAAAAAAGTGACCAAAATTTTGGTTTATTCATTTTCTTTTGTATCCCTTAAAATACTCACAAACAAGATAAATAGATATTAAACTTGAGTTTTCATTTATTTATTTTCGTTATTTCTTGTTGTTTTAAAACTTAAAAATAATATAAACAAAATATAATTACTATCATTTCCGTAACATAACCTTCATTATTATATTCGTAGTTAATATTAATGTTACATTTGTAAATATAAAATTATTTTTAAAAGTTTTATTTAAAAATATATTTTAAATTTTAGAATAAAGAGAGTATATACTGTATTTTATTCTAGTTTTTAAATTATTTTTATAATTAAAAAAATATTTTGTTCAAAATGAAATCAAATTCTAAATCCGTCAGAGCCTTCCGCGTGATTGTCCGCAACTTGTGGGAAAAGACGAATAGATCGAGGAAGACTCTCTCTTTTAATTTTTAATTCTCCTTCTTTGGTTGGGGACGCGATTCAAGTTTGCTTGTTTGTTAAGGAAAACTTGAGGGGGAAAAATGGTTCGAAATGACGTAATTGTGAAGTGCTGCGAAACTCCATCGGGACGACCATCAAGTTTTTCTCATAGCGAACGACTTAAACTAATTGACCAAATTTTGGTCCAATTGTATGATACCAGCACCACAACATTGTGAGTTAAGAATTGAAGGATAACATAAATATTTAAAAAAAAAACAAAGCAAATGCCAGTGGCCAACTAAAGGTATTGCCAAGCGACCGTTTAATTAATTTTAGTTGTAGGCGTAAAACTATTGCTGACCCAATTAATTGCATGCAGTGTGTACAGTATTTTGATATATAATAAAGTTTAAGTTGAATGAGTAGCAAAAGATATGTTATAAAATAAATCATGTTAGATATTACGTGTGAATTTAGTTATGACCAAAACTAAGAACAAAATGATAGTATAATTTTCTGTTTTTCGAAGAGATTCCATTCAAAATTAATATATTAATTATACCACCCCCTCCGTTTCAAAATGTAATAACAAAATGACTCTGAGTTTCCAAAATAAAATGATTTTTAATATTATACATATAAAAAAAAAATTGAATTTGATTTGCATAGACCTGATGTGTGTCTCATAACTTAAAATTGTAAGTTATCTAATTTAATTTTTATATTTTAATAAAAAAAAAATATATATATATTATAATGAATTGAGTAATTGAGTATATAATACATATAAAGATTGAGCATTTTATAACACTGTATTGTGAAATAATTTAAGTATCGTAAAACAGTGGTATGATAGTTAAGTTATTTTGCAATACTTTTGTTGTGGAAGATTCTGTTTTATTTAACTTTTGGTCATAAAATTTTATAAGAAACGATGTAAAATCATATTCAACTAAAATTATTATTTGTTATAAATTAACTCCTTATATATATATATATATATATATATATATATATTTCCATTCAAATCGAATTCATGCACAACTAAAATTGTTATGATTAGATGTGTTTACAATTCTTAGGAAGGACAAAAAAAATAGGCGCTAAAAAAGGGGCCGAGACAGTTCTAAGAAGTTCCTAAATGTGAACTAAAATACTACTAGTTGCTAAAACAGGGCCAAGACGAGTTCTAATAAATTCAAATGTGACTAAAAATACTAGTCAAAATAAAAGGTGCCAAAAGACATTTATTATGTGTGCTACCAAAAATAGTCAAAGGCGTGGGTGAACGAACCATCCATGTCAAACACATAACCGTGTGATGTAACTCGTCACACTACAAAATGCCAAACCAGTCCAACACAGTGGGCTGTGGCTATACCATCCATATCCATCTCCATTATGTATCTGCGCTACTGTTCAGTTTGAACCGTCTCTACCATTCACACCACTACAAAATGGAGAAATTCCGTGTATATCCATTCATAATTTCATATTTTCATATTTTTTGACAACTCTTATGAGGGTCTCTATCACGCTCCAATAATTAGGATCACGCGCATTAACGAGAAGTAGGCGGAGTACCGCACAAAGAAAGGTACAATGTACTTATTAAAGAAAACGTTTTGATAAATTATTTTTTTTTTTAAAATTTAAATAAAAATAATATTTTTATATTTTACAGTTCAAAATTAATATTAACTTACTATTAAACTAACTAAAAAAATACGTCTTTGTTATTTTCAATAGGTGAAGGAATTTATACCACTTCCGAATTTTAAGATCCATTACGTTACGAGCCAACAAGACAATAATAAGGACCTCTAGTAATAAATGAAATGGGCACAAACGCTCGAGTATCTGGGACCCAATTGGCCGATTATCACCACAAATTTGTTGGCCCCTGCCGAAGCAAAGTTTCTTAGAATTTTCCTTTCCCGAAGAGTAGTGCTGTCTTTTCTATTCTCATCCACGTTTGTCTGGTCACAATTAATGCTTTTAAATTCGTATGGGACATGCAATAAAAAAAATTATCCAATAGATAAATTATTGATTTAATCAATAATAATATTATAAATATATAAAAAAACTATATTATTAATAATTAATAAAATTTTAAAATATTTTATTTTTTATAAGTTAAAATATAATAAAATTATGTTATAATATTGTTAAATATATTTAATTTTAAAATTAAAATTTTTTTATACAAAAAACACTATAAAATCAATTTTCTCGATCAATTTAACTAATTTTATCAGTTTAACCACCGATTTGACTGGTGGTCAACCAGCTTGATCCAAATTTTGAACAAAATGAATCAATTGGTCCAAATTAAATCAAATATAAAATTGTTCTTATTTAATCGATTAAACTGGTCGATTCGGTTCGAATTTTAAAAATATATTTTAAAATTTTTGATGATCAATTAAATTGTTGACATGATACCTACTTTGACTTTTGAATCAGTTCAGACCACTGAATTTTATTTCATACTTCGCAATTAATTCTAAAATTCTTCACGTAATTTTGTCCATGGGAAATGTACGAAATAATCTGGAGTACATTATTTGGGATTATACCATATACTTTCTTTCTGTCTTGACTAGAGTACCCTTCACCGTCGAAAAGCTTAATGACTAAAGTATCCTTCTCCTTTTATTTTGTGTATGTGTATGCGAACCGTGACGGTAAAGGTGGGAGGAAAAATGACAATTACTATAATTACTTCACTCATACAATTTAGTATTCGTAACAAAGTAATTTTTCTCAACGATTAGAATCAAATCATATTTTAATTTTAGAATTTTATAAATTATTTTTGTAATAAAACGGAGAGAGTATATAACTTCAAAAAAATATTAACAAAATTAATACTCCTTCTATTTTAAAATACTATGTATTTTGCATATCATTTTAAAAATTGACGAGAGTAAAAAATTATTAACAATAGTAGGTTATCCATTCATAAGTTATATTTTGAGTAAATGGTTCATGAAATTTTATCAAGTAAATGCTACATAGTCCATGGCATTTTCTTAGAAAAATTAGTTGAAACATTCAAAAGATTGATTAGGCAAAACTCAAAATATCTGTCCAAGTGTCCGGAGTTTTTACGACATATATTATTAGAGAGCATCTTTAATAATAATAGTAAAAAATAAAATTCAGCTCGAGATTTATTGATTTATGTGATAATTTAAAGAACATTATTTGTTATTTTAATATTCTATGCCTCGTCAATTTCTTTAATTCAATTAATGCAGTATTTGACTTTAAACAATAATAATTGATAACATTTGAAATAATTAATAACATTCATTTTTTAAAAAGAAAAACAAAATATGACTTTAGCTTTTTTCATATGTTTTTTAAAATAAAATAAATATTTTGAAGACACAATGTCAAATTATCAATTCTGAAGAGAAAAAATAAAATTGTAAATTTGATGACTAAAATTAAAGAAATTGTTAAAAATAATTTTTTTAATGTAATTTACTTATTTAAGTATCTTAAAATTATTAAATAGACTGTTGGAGATATTTTTACTCTGTATAAGAATACGATAAATTGACACAAAAAACAAAAGTCAAAAGAGCAAAATAAAATACGCGTTTCATAAAATACACAAATGGCAGATCTTGTTATTTTAATAGAAAACATGGTCGAATGTATTTCCATCGTATCCACACTTCCCAGCTCCTGTACAAGTCGGTATTAAACCCAGCGTCATTGGTCACATCTATAACGCAGTCTCACACGACAACCACGAACTCTCTGAAACTGAGACCTTATAGTTGCAGATAGATTTATAAAATAGTTACATTCATACATACGGTGAGGAGAGAGAGAAAGCAAATGGAATTACAGAGGGGATTCCCTTTGCTGTTCCAACAGTTCAAAGCTTTGTTCGTGAAAAACTTTATTCTCTCATGGCGAAACAAGCGAGCCACATTCCTTCAACTATTCTCTTCACTCTTCTTCATATTCCTAATCTTCTGCATCGAAAAAGCCATCGTAGCTCGTTTCGGGTCTTCTACTTCATTTGAGAATGTATTTGATCCCGAAACAGTTTTCTCCCATCCAATTCCTCCGTGCGAGGATAAGTATTACATCAAGCTTCCGTGTTATGACTTCGCTTGGAGCGGCAGTGATAGCGCAAAAATTCAGGAAATCGTCAGGCGAATCATGGAAAATAACCCTGGAAGACCTATTCCTTCCACCAAGGTATAATAGATTTGATTTATTCTTTCCTATTCTTTTTTGATTGAATTGCATTTGTTGTAAATTTGATATGTCGACTTAGAATGAAGTTATCTGAGTTATTCTAAGTTAGAATTCGTGTGTGCTGTTTAGATTCGGTGAGGTTTGGTGTTTTCAATTTAGGATCACCACTAATAAAAGACTTTTGTTTACCTCTGAAACTTGGTAAATGCAAGGAAAGTGAATGAAAAGGAAAAGATAATAAAAAAGTGAAAAAGAAAGGAAGAAAGGAAGAAAACAAAGTATATATATTTTTTTAATTAAAAAAAAACTTCCAATGAACATTAGTCCGATTATTTTATATATAATCTTGAAAATTTGTTCTTATTTCTCTTGAAAATTATATTTATTCTTCTTTCTCATGAATAACAGTAGGTAAAAAATCTTCAACTCATCGCATTTTCAAAGTGAAGTTAGCTGCTGTCCAAGCTATTTAACTATCGACTGAATTTTTAAAGTGTAAAGGAGGCGTATGTCCTAAAGTAATCCAATTAGTTATTATCAAATAATTTCTGCCAAAGCTATTTAATTATCCATTGAATTTTTCAAGTGCAAAGTCAGGGGTTAGGCCTAAAGTAGTCAAATTGGGTAGCTATATTATAATCTGGTGAACAGTGGCCTTCATTTTTTCTATATGTATCTACTGAAAGGGGGAAAAAATTTCTGCTCCACGTTTCAAGCATATATCTATATCAGTTAGTATTAGTTTGAATTTATTTTAGCAAATATCTATCACTCATTCACCTTTAAAAACACGAGCCCCTGAATTTTCGATTTCGGCAATACCATTGTTCGTTCTCCATACGATTCTGTAGAGTTTCTTCCTTCATTCATTTCTTATTTGGTGGTGTCAGATTTTTACAGAGTAATGTTCTTATTTCAAGGGTTAGGATTAGAATGGTAATTTAACTTAGCAATAGCTGAATAATGTTTTGTGTAGTTTTTATTTTCTCTTTCTTAGGGTTGTTATATTTCTATTATTTGTAGTTGGATTGATATTTCTGCAAGTTGTAGAGAGAAATGAATTTTTATGCTATGGTTGTCATGCTCTGATTCTTAAAGTTTTTCTTCCTGAAGTAGAACTATTGTAGGCCCACTTTGCATTTTCATTAGATTAACCATTATACAAACTCAAAATCAAGTTTGGAGCAACAAAAAAAAAAAAAGGATTTACTGGGTGTTCTCCCAATAAAAAGTTACTGTTCAATGAGAAACGCCAAGAAGATGTTGCTATTATGTTGGTGTTTTCCTTGAGAATAAGCTGCTATTGGAGATTTAACAAAATTCTATATAAATAGTGTATGTGTTTGTGTGTAAACTATATATAAGCAAACAAATGAAAAAAATAAAAGAAAACAAAAACTTTATAGTATTTTAATTCAACATCCAAGATGAAGCTAACAATTCTTACCATGAGTGTTTCCCTTCCTGTAAAATCATCTAGTCTGGAAAACTACTTGTTACTTTCTTTGTTCTACGAACAATTGTACTGGGCATATCCTTACATTGGTATACTTTTCTTAAACACAAAAAGGAAGATATAGTACTATGAGAATGGCTGATATGACTGAGATCCACTGGATAATCTATCCTTCCTTGATTTGTGCAGGTAAGACCATTTAGAACAAGCAGTGAAGTGGATGAGTGGCTTTTCAGTGATCCTATGCATTGTGCAGGAGCACTGCATTTTAATGAGACAAGTGCTACTGTAATAAGTTATGGCATACAGACTAATTCAACATCAGTTAGCAAGAGAGGGAATTATGAAGATCCCACACTGAAATTCCAGATTCCACTTCAACTTGCTGCTGAGCGTGAAATAGCAAGATCTTTGATAGGAGGTGATTGATATTAAACGCATTTCATTTTGGTCCTTCTATTTTATTCATTTACATTACGATTGTTTTGACCTTCATTTCACCTAATGACTAAATAGTCTAAATCTCTCATTTTTTTCTTTGCTTCATATCCAGATCCAAACTTCAGCTGGATTGTCAGTCTTAAGGAATTTGCGCACCCTGCAATTGTTGATTTCTCTGCTGTGGGTACAGTTGGACCAACTTTTTTCCTGGCAATTGCCATGTTTGGTTTTGTGTTTCAAATTAGTTCTTTGATCACCGAGAAAGAACTCAAGCTTCGGCAGGTATCGTCATGTTACTTTTATGATCTCAAGAAAAAACCATGTCAAACTATTCTTATGCTCTTCATCTCACATTTTCTTAATAGGCAATGACTATGATGGGTCTTTATGATACTGCATTTTGGTTGTCATGGCTTTCGTGGGAGGGAATTATCGCAATTTTTTCATCCCTTTTCACAGTTCTCTTTGGAATGATGTTTCAGTTCGATTTTTTTTTGAACAACAACTTTGTTGTTCTGTACCTTTTGTTCTTTCTTTTCCAATTAAATATGGTAAGTTCCTTTATTCCGAAATCAAACTTGTTATTTCAAATTGGGCATAGCATTCTTTAGGTGAAACTTTATCTTTAAGATATCATGTATAAATGATTTTCTTATAATCCAATGCCAGATTGGTTTCGCATTCATGCTATCAGCCTTCATTAGCAAGTCATCTTCGTCCACAACTGTGGGTTTCTCTGTATTTATCATCGGCTTCCTTACTCAGGCAAGTTCTGTCTTCACAATTTTGAACAGGAATTACTGGCCCAGTCATCTGACAGATCTTTTTTTTTTGTAGCTTGTCACAACATTTGGATTTCCTTACAGTGATAACTTCTCGAGTACCTATCGGAGCATTTGGTCATTGTTCCCACCTAATCTTCTTGCTGAAGCTCTGCAATTGCTTGCTGATGCAACTTCTACTCCTGAAGATCCTGGAATCAGCTGGAGCGGAAGAACAAAGTGTGCCTCAAATGATACAGAGTGTGTGATCACAATTGTATGTTTAAAGTATTTTATTTTATTTTCAGTTTTGGTCCCCATTTCCTTCATTAATCATTGTTTCCTTTTCTATTTTCCCCTCTCTCTCTCTTACTCCAAATTTATTCTTCAAGCTTATATTCACTTTTATCTCATATAAAGCTTGATCCTTTTCATTGCTGTTGACTCACATTCTATGTCTTCGTTTTTTGTCTTTGACAGAATGATATCTATATATGGCTTGTATCGACGTTTGTTCTGTGGTTTGTCCTGGCTATCTATTTCGACAATATAATCCCGAAAGCCGGTGTTAGAAAATCAGTGTTTTACTTTTTGAACCCTGGCTACTGGACAGGGAAAGGTGGAAGCAAGGTGGAAGGTAACAGAATTAAAATACAATTTCTGTCCTTCCTTTCTTGTTCTTCTGATGTTGTTGATGACTAACCTTCCATCTAATTTTTTTTAGAGGGCGGCATATGTAGTTGCACAAGTTCTGTTCCACAACTAGATCATACGTCTCCAGATGATGAAGATGTCCTTAAGGAGGAAAACATCGTGAAACAGCAAGCTATGGAAGGTGTGATTGATCCAACTGTTTCAGTTCAGATACGTGGCCTTGTAAAGATATATCCCGGAACAACCAAAATTGGTTGCTGTAAATGCAAGAGGACGTCACCTTACCAAGCTCTTAAGGTTGACATATTACCTTACGTACCATTTTGTTTAGTTGCTGTCAGATAAAAGGATTTCATCATGAAATAAATATTGTACTGCAGCATTCACATTTTTCATCTTAATATAGTGTCCAGACCCCACTGTCAGGTAGTTACCTAGTTCACATCTGAGATCCCCATCCTCCCTCCCCCACCCCGGTCAAAATATTTCTATCGTTGTTACTCAGATTATTGGATTATACTCCCAAAAACAAAAAAGAGTATAGACAATCATGCTTCAGTGTTTGTGTTGGGGAAAAGAGAGATCCACTGGGTGAAAAGGCATGTTTTTACACCTGAAATAGAGGTGTGATGGTTTGGTATTCTGTGTTCATAGTTTCCTTAGGAAGTTCAATCCCTCCTACTCAATTGTGCTTGCGTCCTCATAGTCTGGTGTAGTAGTGTGTAAACATAGAGGCATTGAAGAATTCCCATCAATATCTCTGTGTTCTTTTCAGATTTTGTGACTATCATTTTCATCTAAATCCAGTTCTTGTTATTTATCAGTATCACTTTAAGAAACAAAGTGATGTATATAACCATATAAGATGGACTTAACCTTCAGGGTTTGTGGGTGAACTTTGCAAAGGATCAGCTATTTTGTCTTCTGGGGCCTAATGGAGCTGGGAAAACTACAGCAATCAATTGTTTAACTGGAATTGTGCCGGTTACTAGTGGAGATGGTATTACTATGTTCAGATTTTCATGTTTATCAATTGCAACTTATCTAGAAAAAGATAGAATTAATGTATTTGTTTTTTTACCAGCATTGATATATGGCAATTCCATTCGAAGCTCTGTTGGCATGTCAAATATTCAAAGGATGATAGGGGTTTGTCCCCAGGTGATTCTTTGACTTCTGGTTTTTCCCATCAATTTAAATACTGCTTACTTAGTTTAATAACAACTTTTCCAAATTAAAGACTTATTTGAGCTCCGTATTTCATAGTTCGATATTCTTTGGGATGCATTGTCTGGTGAAGAACATCTCTACCTCTTTGCAAGTATCAAGGGTCTGCCCCCTCCTTCACTTGAAACGGTCTGCACTATGCTAACCTGAAACTGGTTTTTGCCTTCTTTTTTTACTTTAGTTACCTATTTCAATTACATTTAATGATGTTAAAATCTGGTTGAGCTGACTCAATCCATCGTCTGATGGTTCATATAATCTAAGATGGATTATTTTACTATTGCATAGGTTGCACAGAAATCATTAGCAGAGGTGAGACTTGTTGAGGCAGCTAGAATGAGATCTGGCAGCTATAGTGGAGGAATGAAACGCCGCCTTAGTGTAGCAATTGCTCTCATTGGTGAACCAAAGCTAGTCATTTTGGATGAACCAGTATGCAGATTAGCAAAATCCTAGTTCTTCATTTATGTTAATTTATTTCGTCCAGTCATAAAACTTTCATCTTGCAGACTACTGGTATGGATCCAATAACTCGACGACATGTTTGGGACATTATTGAGAATGCAAAGAAAGGGCGAGCAATTGTCCTAACAACACATTCAATGGAGGAAGCTGATATTTTAAGTGACCGCATAGGAATTATGGCAAAGGGTAGGCTTCGATGTATTGGAACCTCAATCAGGTTAAAGTCACAGTTTGGAACTGGTTTTATTGCCAATGTAAGCTTCTCCGAGATCCACAAAGGCTCTCCTATCAAAGGGGATGCTATTACTGCAAAATTTCGCGAGGCCGTGAAACAGTTCTTTAAATATGTAAGTTGAACGTCAAAGTTGATTGAAATAATAATAATAATACAAAAAATTACTTGCTCTTGATTTGCGGATTACATTGACAGCATTTGGATGTGTTACCAAAAGAGGAGAACAAGTCCTTCCTGACGTTTGTTATTCCCCATGACAAGGAGAAACTATTGACGGTAAAACACCTCCCACTCTATAAAATGTCAACATTGCTTTTGGATTTTCTCAAGTCCATTGACTAGAATAATTAGTTGCTTCAGTTTAACTATGTTGGTTTGGAATAATTCCTGCATTTTCTTTTAAGGTAGTAGTCATTCTTTGGAGCGGAGGGAGTATAAAATTATTGTGGGATTCAATTAGCAAAAGTCTAATAAAATTAATGTGAATACTTTGAAAATAACAAATTTTGTAATTAGTAGTACTTTTAGACATACTTTGAAAATAATAAATTTTGTAATTAGTGGTACTTTTAGATATTCGGGATTATATTGACTAAAATTAAATGAATTTATATTAATTTTGAATTTAAAATTTTCGCAAATTGATTTGAACAAGTCAAATCGAGACTTATTTTGAAACTGATGGATTAACACTTGCTGAGTTTACTTGTGAGGTAGACTATAATCCCCTGATTTGCACTAAAAAGTATCCTTAAATATATTTTAAATAGGGACACACAGCTGAAATTCTTTCTCATGTACTTGGTGCTTTTTCCTTTTGCCTTTTTCTTTTCTTTGTCGGGCAATTACCCCTATTAGAATTTCTTTGCGGAGCTCCAAGATAGAGCAAGTGAATTTGGTATTGCGGACATCCAACTCGGACTTGCAACACTTGAAGAAGTTTTCTTGAACATTGCAAAGCAGGCAGAGCTAGAAAGTGCTACAGCTGAGGGAAGGTTCGCTACTCTATCCTTAACTTCAGGAGCTTCAGTACAAGTAAGTGCGCTGGTTGATTGATCTGTATTAAATTTGTTTTGTTGAAGCTACATTGCAAGTACTGTATATAAATTGACCATTACTATGACTATTGTCATTTTTAATTTCTTATTATGATGTTTATGCAGATACCTATAGGAGCAAGATTTATAGGGATACCAGGAACAGAGTCGACAGAAAATCCCAGAGGTGTTATGGTAGAAGTATACTGGGAGCAAGATGATTCTGGAACCCTTTGTATTTCTGGACACTCAGCAGAAGCTCCGATACCGCGTCACGTTCAACCAGTGGTTCCTTCAACAACCACTTCCAACAGAATATTCCTTGGTCGTGAAAGACTGATTTATGGAAGTGTGATTGATCCTACGGAAATCGGTAGGGCAAATTCTTAATGTTAAGATACTAGTAGAAACAACAGGGTTTTGTAGATATTCTGGATATTGTAGATTATTATACAGAGTAGCGTAGTACCAGAAAATGAAGGGTGGGGAAGAATTATACACATAGCTATATCATTCCTGTATAACAGTCTCATCTTTTATCGTGAAAATTACAACTATATATTGTTTTGGATTGCTATGAAATTGTTTGCCTAACTAATACAGTATATGAAATTGTTTCCGTTAGACTAATAGCTGTAAATTACTAGTTTACAACTATCTTAACAAGGGGAGTAGACAGTACATTTAAGAATTCTAGATTATGCTTAAAATTTCTCTTAAAGTGCACAGTTGTTTAGCACTTACTAGATATATAATCAGGTGTGCATTTACTACTAAATGATATCTACATCAGATCACAATATTAACTATGAAACTCCATCGATTTGGCGATCGACGAATGAAACAACTATTAGGTCACCATCCTTTTCTAAGTCCCAACGATAAGCATCGTCTTGTTCACCGGAACAAATATTTAGATCCCAACAAGGTCTCGGTGAGAAACTTCAGCTTGAAGATCATTTGAAAAATAAGTACAACAGTTTCCCCATCACCTGCAAGCAAAGAAGATACTGGATCCAAGCTCTATTAACACAGATAAATGCCTCTACTAACCACAAAAGATTATAAGCTCATAGTCAAAACATTTCATGATTATGAAATATATTCCTAATTTAGTGTCCACACAGTAAAGGGAAATGTTTCCTTCATATAATCGCCTCTCCTACTCGCACTCTGCGGTTATTTGACCTAGTCTTTTTCGTAATTACCACAATGCAGCTTATGGTAATAATTACCACACCTAATCATATAGTTGTCTCGATGACTCGATCTTTGTATTCTCAGAATACCAATCAATCTCTGCTCTTAAACGTCTTTATCATAAGAGCTCAGCGTCTTTTTAAGACTTGAATTTGTTTTCTAAGTGTTAACTCAGGCTATGTGATGGCTTCCTTACCTGGTGTGGAAACCATTCTCAGATGGATTTCAATCTTTGCTTGCTCATTCCATGGTTTTTCTTGCATCATATCTGCTGAAGTTGAAAGTTCCTGAAGGTTGCATCTTGGTTTCTCAAGTTCCTTGGTTCATTTAGTTGAGACACTATCCACATTCATAGCAGAGCCATTCTGGTTGTCAATCTACTCTGATGGCAGGCTAGAGAAAAAAAGTCATGCCAATGAATAATGTGAGGCATCAGCGGTGCATGTAGTAAACCCCCAATAAAACTGATTTTAGTATAAGCTAAACCACACTCGACACTTGGAACCGCAGTATCTGCAGGCATATTCGGACTTTGAGTTCAGCATATTTAGTACTCTGTCAGAGTCAAATTCATAATTAGTAACTTGAATGCATTGCCAACCCACAAACAGTGTTGTAGACATCTTCATGTCTAGGGTGAGATGTGTCACCAACGAAAATTTGTGTACCGTGTTTTCCAGTTCTATCCAACTATATGCAGTTGTTTTCTGCAATTTCTTACCTCTCATCAAGCTTCGCACCCTCAAGGCTTCTTGCCATCTACCCGCACTGCCATAAATGTTGGAAAGAAGAATATAGTTTCCGAAGTTTTCGGGCTCTAGTTCTACTAGCTTATTGACGGAGATTTCTGCAAGTTCCACATTCAAGTGAATCCCACATGCAGTCAGTAAAGTTCCACATATCACAGCATTGGGCTGCACTTCCATCTTACATATAAATTCATAGGCCGGTTTTAGTTTCCCGGATCTGCAAAAAAGGTTTACGGTACATGCATACATAGTGCTCTATCTTGGGTGAAATTCCATTTTCTAATCTCATGGTTTCAAAGAACTCAAAGGCCCACTTCAAGAAGTCCTGCATGTGTATAGGCTGTTAGTAACCCTACAAACGTAATTTCATCTTAACCTCAATTTCTTTCATTTTCTCACAGTGAGCAATGGCATCCTCTGCAAAACCATTTATGGCAAGCCCCATAATCATCGAATTCCAAGTAACAACATCTTTCTGAGGCATCTTTCAAAATACCTGATGAGCTCTTTCTAAGTTTCCACATTTGGAATACATGCCCAAAAGTGCCGATGCCACACGAAGATTTGAATCCAAACCATGACTCTCCACATAGCTGCCAATGCTCTTACCAGCTTCCACCGAGCTCAGTTGAGCACAGGCTGATAAAACACTGACAATGGTGACATCATTAGGTTTAATTTGTTCACTTTTCATTAGTTCAAAAAGCTTCAGTGCCTCGCTGGATCTCCCATTTTGAGCATAACCAGCTGCTATCGTTGCACTCTACGCGACAACATCTCTTTCAACCATCTGATCAAACTCTCGACTGCCTCATCAACAGCCCACATTTTAAATACATTTCCAACAATGCAGTTGAAACTATGATATTGGTGCACAACTTGTTATCATCAATGAAAATCTCGACTCTCGATCCCATTTCCAGATTTCCAAGTTTAGCGCATATAGAAAGGACGGTCGCCACAGTATATCCATTCGCACGACACTCTTCAATTTGCATTCTTTCAAAAATTCTAAAACCCTCTAAATAATCCCCATTATGCGCGTAGCACTAAAGCACAGAATTCCACGAAACAATGGTTTTTTCAGTCATCTCGTCAAAAAGCTTTCTAGCTGTTATTACATCACCAGACTTTTGAATACCCGGAAATGAAACAATTATAACGTATGGGATCCTTCACAATGCAGTTGTACTGATTAAATGTTCCAACCGTTAATCAGCTCTAACCAGTGAGTGAGGGATTCAAAGTTTGAATTTGAATGTATAACCAGATTCACCTGGAGCAGGGCCACCCGTTCAAATATTGGGAATTTCAAACATTTGCTTTGATTATTTATTTATACTAGTATTAGGGCACCCTATATATATATATATTTTTTTAATAAATAGTTTCTTTACCTTATTAAATGTAAACTTTTAAGTATAATAAACCTTCAAATTTTGGTTATTACTAAATCCCCTCCTACTTTTGCTTAGTAATATAATGTGTTCATGTTTTCAAATTTCAACAACTCCATTCTTATGCTTACGTTTTAGTTGTCAATATAAGAAATAAAAGGCTCAATAAAAAAAAAGTGTAAAAAGCTGAATTTCAAAATAATAAGTAATGCAACCACTACTTCTTTATCCTTATATTTGAGATTTTTAACCTTGACATTTATAATATGTGTTGACCGTATAAATCTTATCTTTTATTATAATCTATTTATTACAACCACGAGTTAAAAATTTTAAATTTAAAGTCATTTTTATTTTGTATTAGGGGCGTGTAAGTTGATTAAAAACAATAATCGAGGACTATGGTTACAACCAAGATCATGTAATTCCACTAATAATTGAGTACACTTTTTATGTATTGAAAATTGATATTTTACAATAATAGTCCAACAGATATTATAATGCATTATTTTATAATATAATAATATATTTTATATCGATATCCTTAATTTTTTTTTTATAAAAAAAACTCAAAATGATGTGATGAATTAATAAAATTTATCATCCCCGTTTGTTGGAATAACTTGTCTCATTAACTTGCTAGCCAAAAAATTATCTAAAAAATAAAATTCATAATCGATATATGGTAGGTTTATTATATTGGCTTGTTTGGGGAGCGCGTATTTTCTCGGATTTTTTGGATTTGAAAAAACAGGCTCACATATTTTTCCCGCCCACACCACCAGCAGTGGTCCAACTGGCATCAGAGGTGGGCCAGTGAGGCCCAACTAAACTAGTATTAAGTCACCTTATAAAACTTGTCTATTTCTCACACCCCTATTACCAAAATTTCTCTGTTCCCACAGCATTAATTCTTCTTTTTCATTAGTATCTCTGAATTCGAAGAATTCTCATCTTCTCCCGTTCATGGAGGATGCTACGAATGATCAATCGTCTGCTCCTGGTACTACATATCCTTTTCCCTAACTTATCTTCCCCCTCTCTCCATATATATATATATATATATATATATATATATATATATATATATATATATATATATATATATATATATTTGTAATTAAATCGAGTTTTGGCAGGTAATTCAGAGAGATCATCTTCAAAACTTCTTCGATATCCACTTCGATCTGCAACCAAGTCAAAGGAGGAGAAGACACCCATGGATGATTCAACCAATTCTTCTGCTTCCAAGAGGTTTTATACAATTCATCTCTTGTTAACCTTTATTGATTTATGCATTTCTCTCCCTCTCTCTCTCTTTGATAAATTTATCTTTCTCTCTCTCTATCTCTATCTCTCTCTATATATATATATATATATATATATATGAGAGAAATAGAGGTGCAAAGCCGTGCAAACTCCAAATGTATAGAGTCTACCATCCTTGAGTTAATTCTCTCATTGAATTAATTCAACGATAGTTGAGTTAATTCTCTCCTACGATCGTAAATTGTGCACATTTATTTGCACGCCGTGCACCTCCATTTCTCTCTCTCTATATTCTCAATATTCCGGTGTTTGATACTAATTGCTAATTTTTTAAAATATTAATAATTAAAAATAACTAATAAGAGAAATTTGGAATAATGAAAAGAGAAATATATGGAGAGAGATAGGTGGGTTAGTGGGAGTAAAACGTGAGAGTAGTGAAGAGAATAATGTGCAGTGCAAATAGATTTTTTTTTTTTTTTTATCTTTTTAATATTAATTTGTGACCCAAAATTACCAAAAACGGTTATCAAAACATGGAGGCTTTATTAATAGTAGTTAATGTGGCATGTACCGTGTGAAATTAAAATAAAAAATATATATTTAAATAAAAGTAATTGATATTTTCATAAGTTAATTTAATATTTTTACAAGATCAAATGATACCCACTTATGAAAATATTAATTTCATATGAAAATTGATATTTTCACAAGTTAATTTGATATTTTCATAAAATCAAATTAGACCCATTTATGAAAGTATCAAATTAACTTGTAAAAATATCAATTCATATAAAAAATATGGATAAGAAAAGATAGAAGAGAAAATAACGACAGTAAATAAGAGAGAGAAAATAAGATAATTATTGACATATTGTGACAGTGTTTCAAGAAATAAGTACTTTCCCTCTCCCTCTTACTTAATAATATAGATATTTCTAAAACAAAATTTATTGATAAATTTATGTTATCAAATGTATCTTTGATATTAATTAAGAATTTATGTAGTAATGGTGTTGTGGTGTTAGGTATGATAGTAAAAATAATAATAATAAATTAAGAATATCATGATATTTTTTGGTTTTAAATAAAAATTTATATCTTATTTTGGAATTTTTAAAAAAAAAATAATATATCTCTAATTTTAAAATAGAAAGAGTAAGTTATATTGTTGTGATTAAAAAAGATAATGAAGATAATTTGTGAGACTGGAATAGATAATATAAGATTATGCATTGTTGTTTTCATGAAGACTAGCTCGGTATTCCGTGGTAAGTATGGGTTTTGGTAATTGTAGTTTTGTTTTATGAGATCGAATGTGAGATTTTTTTCCCTTACAACCATATATTTTTAATATTTTTACACTTTTACAAATGATTTATTTTTTATAGAACGGATAGAGTAATGATTAAACCAAATAATCTTGAAAGATAATTATACCCATAAGATTTAATTAACAATCTTCTTAAGTTGTCCCTATGAGAGTCCTAACTAATTAAGAAAAACAAAAAAAAATAATATTGAATTAAAATGAGATGAAGAGAGGGCAACTGTTCAATTAATTATTTTTTCCCTGTACATTTGTTTGCTAACCCACTTTAAAAAAAATATATGGTTTGAACTACCAAGTTCAGTAATATCCCTAGTACAAAAATTGCTTGAAAAAATTATATGCAGATATGAACATCAGAAATACCGATCTTAAATGATCTTGAGCAAATGGCTCAGCTATTAATAGGGATCTTGTACAATGACTCTGCTACTTTTAGCTTAAAAAATGGGAATACTATAAACATGAATCAGATTACCTAGAATGCCATTTTTTCTAGGCGTAGCAGTATCCCATAGTTCAATCTTGAAAGACTTTCATTCTTTGATTTTTCCTTATATTTTCTCCTGCGGACAACTCTATCAATATCACAATTTTTTAAGAATGTACATTTTTAAGTGGGAGGCAGATTGAAATTTATAATCATATTTCATCATGACTCCAGAGATAAGTGTGAAGTTAAGGGACCTTTAGATACTATAAAAGTCTAGGAAAAAAAAACTACAAAGGAAGAACATATATATAGAATATCGGATAGGATCTCTCAGACTTAATCTTTACATTTGAGATAGGATCACTCAGGCTTCATCTTTACATTGATACCTATCTTTTAGTAAGGAGGTTACATAGTAAAAGAAACAAATAGTACAAAAACAAAAATACAACCAATTAGAGTCCCATATTACTGTTTCGACAATGAAAACTCTTAAATTTTAAGAGAACAAACACAAACCTAATTACTTATACGAGTCAACTCAACTTAGGACCAACCGAAAGCTCCTAGTTGACTTATACAATATAACGTTATTTGTGTTATTATAATAAGTAATCGATAATTCAGATTATATTCCATTTAATTTAATTTGTTACAGCGCACTACATAGAATTTGCAAATTTACTCCAAACTATACAATGCTGGCTAAAATAGTCTTTTCAGCTAGCATTGAGCTCTAACTGTTTTCTATGATACAAAAGTAAAATTGTAAAAGAATTCAATACTAATCACTTTATGGGGTCCCCCCCTCCCTCCTTCACAATATAATAGTTATGTGTTTAGCAGTTCATGCTGTATGTTTAAAAGAAATTTACCATAGAAATGTTAATATACACTAACCAGCTCTTGAATTGACCCGTTTATACAGTGTCTGTTTTATATATGCCTCATACTGAAATGCTAAGATTATGATTTTCATAGCCTCTTTCCCATCTTTGACTGATCATGTTCTCTGATTCACTTTAAATGTCTGTAGTTGTTTTGTGCAAAGTAGGGAACTAGAAGTAACTTATTAGCAAGAGTAGTCACATTATCGTGTAAATTTGAGGATATTAACCAAGGATCGGTTTGGGGTTAGGAATGAGCTGTCAAATTCATATTTTGGTTTCTTATTCCTTGGTCTGGCCCTGTGAGAATACATGGTTGATATAATATTAGCTTGTTACGACTTGATATAGTGCATTTCTAGATAAATCCTTTTGCAAACCATATTACTGAAGCTTGATGTTTTTTCTGTTCATAGCATTAAATTTTGTACAAACGAAGAATATATACACAGCATCTCTTTAAGTTGGGTCATTGCATTTATCTAATTTTGGTTTGCAAATTGTATTTAACTGATAAGTTTGTTGGATGTACATATTTAGGGGAAGACCTCCAAGTGTGTGTAAAAGCATGGGTATTCTTGATCTATCTGACGAAGGGAAATCTGCCAAACCTGCCAGAAGGCTATCTATTCCCACAAAGGTAACCTCGAGTCCTGCTCGAAAACCAGTTGGCAGTATCACTCCAATTACTGAGACTAGAGCAAAGAGGCCTGTTAACAGTCAAGTAAAAAGTGACACACCAGTTTCTGATGTTGCCAAATCATTAAGCCGAAAGAAGTTCATCGTACTCTACTCAGCGTCGTATTGGCTTTCTCAGATTAAGCTTTCTGAAGCTGCTGCTAAGCATTCGATCTCCCTTGGTTTCTTTAAACTTGCTTTGGAAGCTGGATGTGAGGTATGCTAGATCATATTTTTTCCATTATGGTTCAATCAATTAAACATGGAGGGGATTTGAACTTTAATTAAACTTTTTTGGATTAACATTTTACATTCCTCATGAGCTTGTTAACTTTTTGTTTGTATGTTCATGTCATATTTTTAGACCATAGGGGTGTGTGAAATATAGTTTGAACTATATTCAAAAAGTAATGTACTCACATGCGGTGCTTGTTTTAGCTTGATGGGCAGGTATAGCTCTTTCTGTCTGTTTTCTTCTTAGGGTGTGGTTTGCTAAATTAAAAGATATATGGCTAATGGTTAGAATACTAGGCATTTTTTCAGTACTGTTTTGCTACTTACTGATTCTGACCCCCCATCCCCTAGCTACAAGGCAGGAGAGACTAGGCGTTAGACATTTCATATATGAAATTGCCTGCATATGGCTCTTTTTATTATTGTTATTTATTATAATATATATATAGGGAATAATCCATAGCAAACGGTTGCTATGGACATTATTCCAACAAATGCATCTTAAACCCTCCATAGGTAGATCTAACGGCCCAAAATGGAGACTTTTTCCCGTCACTAGGAGTGGCAGCAGACTTGAGGCGCCGCGGCAGACTTGAGGCGTCACTACTCCTTCTGGCGGCAAATCTAGCAAGCTCATAGTTCCACACACTACACCTGATATCTACATGAATTATTTTGCATCTTTAGTTCAAATAGTAAATGCTGACAATATATTTGTTTTCTTGTTTGTAATTGTTTTGAGTAGCCTCTTCAGCCAATGAGAGAAGAGCTGAAATCCTATGCACGTAGACACAACCTTGTTGAACTTGGAGAACTTGCAAAAGAATTATTTGAAAGCTATAACATAGTAGAATGCTTCAAGCAGATGCAGGTGTCCGAAACCTTTTCCCATGTTCCTGAAGAGGGAACTCAATCTTCTGATGACGATGTACATAGTTCTTATTCTGCTATGGGGACTCAGAAACGAAAACCAAAGTCCTTGAACACTGGTGGCAGTTCCCCAATCAAAGGATCAGTCAGGGAGGTTATCAAGAAAAGTAATCCTGCACCTAGGATCCAGGCTTCGGTTAGTAAGAATTCTGCAAATTCAAAATCCGCTTCAGCAGCTGCTGGTCATGAAGTGCAGAAGAAATCCCAGAAGCCAAGCAAGGAACACTCCAATATACAGAAGCATAAGGTTAAGAAGCCGGAAAAGAAATCTGCTCCTGGAGAAGGTAAGCCTGCTTGGACAATATCCTTTTTATTCCATGTTTATGCTAATTACAAGGGGTAAATCAATCTATTTATCTTTACAGTCATAACCACCAGCTCTTCAGCTGCAGAGGAAACATCTGAAGAAAACATGGTAATGGATACTATATACCAATTCACCACACCCATTTGTCATTTCTAAAAAATTACTCTTTATATTTAGTTCTTTAAAGCAGCTTCTGGCTTATTTTGTGTCTGCATTATAAGTTGGAATCAATAGATGGTAAAAGATGAGGGTTGTTTAAAGTTGGTAATTTGTAGGATACTCCTCAGTAGATCCCTCCTCTTCTACTTGATTGTTAGCACTTTTCTTAACAATTTCTCTTTGTTTTGTAGGACACTCCCCAGATGAAAGAGATCAGTTTGACAGAAGGCTAGACATAACACCAACAGTTTGCTGAAATGGAGTATAATTTTGTTACCTTGTTTGGTTAGGTCTTACCCGTATTTTTTGGAGGCTTCCTTTGTATAGATTGAAAAGGCAAAGACGGAAGTGTTTCAGTTTGGTGTGGAAGGGCAAACGTTACATTTTCCTTTTATTTCTTATGGGATATTACTTGTTGACTAAAGTCGAGATTTCACATCTATTATTTTATTTATACAGGGTACTTGTGATGAAAATTAGCAAGCTTATTTAGATCTGGCCTGCGATAGTAATTGACGCAGTCATGTTATTATGTTAGTTGACCTGGTGATGCTGAAGGATTGAATTTTGGCAAGTGAAAGTTGTCTTTTGACCAGCAGAGCAGAACCTGTTGTGCTCTGTTTGGTAAAAATGGTACAAAGTGCATGTTGGTAGAGGCTTTTGGAGCTTTTGCTTTTGGGCGTAGAGTTAACGTCTAGTTCGTTTACATAAACTTAATTCTAAACCTAATTTTTTAATGCGCGAACGAAGCTTTTAAGTTTTACACTCTTTTTTATGCAATATGCTTGGAGCTTAAATGCACTTTTTCCATGCGAGAAAGTCGTAAAAATACTGTTGGGTGGGTAGTCTGTAGTAATTCATAATAACCCTTATGAGAGCAGTTTGCTGCAACAATAATTTTTAACATCAGAACAAATTCAGGGTGGTTGGGATAACGATGCTTTTGAGGATATACTAACAATTTGAATCTTATCCGTCGACTGAAAAGTGAAGTTTATGCGAGTCATATATATATTAAAGCAAATCCATACATCTAATTACACAGCTTGGTAAGGCATAGTAGCAAATTATGATGTTATGAATACAAATAGCCCTTACAGTACAGATACAAATAGATGTGATCAGGAGCATTGGTGTTCCATTAAGTACAGAAGTACGCAGAATGGGCTTTTAATGTGACAAATGTTCCTTGGAGGGGATTGAACTTCGACATCTGAACCACTGCACCAGTACCATATCAGTCCGCAGTCCAGCTCTGCTCCACAATTTCCCTCACTCTACGATTGTAATCACGCCTCTTCTCACTGAACATCCTAGCAGCTTCTGGACATTACTAATTGCGGGAAATGTCAATTGAATTTTAGTTTTTACTGATAGAAGAAGAATTGATCAGTGTTTTATAGGGCCTTCTCAACTCAAGCTATATTGAAATAAATATTATATATATATATATATATATATATATATATACTTATATTCTATATTCTATCTTTTAAATATTAAATTAAAATTATTATTTGATTAAATAATGTAAGAGTTGATTTACAATTTAATTTTTTGAGTCAATTTTATTAGTTATTAGTCAATTGCAATATAACATACTAAACCAAATTATTAAATATTTATAAAAAAAGTTATACAAACTAACTCGCACCTCGTACGGGCTATCAAACTTGTATATAATAACATAAGAGGCGATTCCAAATCTAATTATTCCGAGTCAATTTCATTGGTCAGTAGTCAATTCACTTTTTTCTCCCATAAAACTCTTCTTTCGAAAAGTCATTCATTTCCAAACTCTTCTTTTCCAAAAAAAAAACTTTTCTTTTGAGAAGTCATTAAACTGTATAATTACTATTCCCTCTATATCGTGTGTGTGCATATATATATATATATATATATATATATATATATATATATATATATATATATATATATATATATATATTATAGATGCATGTATTTATGGTATGACGTTGTTATATGATATTAGATTACATATATTCTATATTCTATCTTTTAGCTATTAGATTGAAATTATTACTTGATTAAATAATACGATAGGTGATTCACAATTCAATTTTCTAAGTCAATTTCATTAATCACGAGTCAATTGTAGTAGAATATGTTAAACCAGATTATTAAATATTTATAAGAAAAAAGTTATACAAACTAACTCGTACCTCGCACAGACTATCAAACTTGTATAAAGTAATGAGCCCCGAATATTCTTGCTTCTTTAACTACCAAATTGATGGACTCTTATGTACTCCTCTCGCTTTATTATTTAATTATTTTATGAAATAGTCAATGCTACGATGACAAAAAAAAATAAAAAAAATAAATACATATAAAATAATATATATAATTTTGGTTAATTATAATTACTAGATTCACCTAAATATTTCTTTAGTCAAATATTATTGTGTATAAAAATTATAATTTGTTATAAATGGTGAAAATATTATAATAGTATTAAGAGGACATAAATCATAAATTGCACCCAATATAATTTAGGGTTACATGTGATTTTCACCCTAGCTTTTATTTTCGATTAAGAATATCCTAAATTTTGAATGGTTACACACTCGAGTCTGACTCTCTTAACTTATTAATCTTTTCAAAACTAGACATGGAGATCTCTTTATTATAGGTAGGGGTACACAACAGTCGATTTTGTATATAAAAAATATTCAAATCATTTAAGTCGATTATAAGAAATTAAAAATCAAAGTCGTCCAAACTTTTACTCCGTAATTGGTTATCGATTAAATCAGCCAGTTTAAACAGTTTGATCAATTATAAAACTTAACAATAAAGGATAAAATTGGTATGTACTTTTGCAATGTTAAAGACTATGTTTTTGGATAAATTAAGAAGAATGTTGAACAACCTAAACATCACCCTTGGTCCCTTGTAGCAGAGTTACTTGGATGCTACAACATCTTGAACTGTTTTTGCAATAACAACTGCTAGGATCATAAATCCTAACTATTGCTACTTAGATAATTTTAAATTACTAATATTAATTAAATGCATACCACTAGGTCCACTACAGGACATGCAACATATCTATACTCCACCAAGTCAAAAGTCTACCAGAAATTTCTTACTTCAAATCACTGTAAATGTATACCACTTAGTCCACTATAGTACAATGTATTTGAGAGCTGCTATACAAATACAAAGTAAATTATTAATGTTTTTATATTTTATAATATATAAATATATAATTATATAAAATAAATAATTATTAGTAAAGTATAAAAAATATATAATTATATTATAGTTTTAAGAATTAGGTCGGTTTCGACTTTTTTGGAAACTAAACCAAACCTATCGGCCGAACTTCTGTTTGTTTTTTTTATAAAAGTTTTCGGTTCATTGATTTTCTAATTTTTAATTTGGTTTATTGTCAGTTCAGCTCGGCTCGATCGATTTTTCGATTTATTGTTCACCCTTAATTATAGCTCATTTGCTGGCTAAGATGACTTTTTTTTAACGAATTTTGTTAACTCTCAAATTTGTCCTCACATTCAACTGCAAGTTTGGATGTGAACTTACACAAAAATAGTAACAGGAAAATAATTAACAGCTTATACCGCTAAATGATAATTCCGGTATGAAAGTAAGAACATATTTCAAGATAGATTAACAATAGAGGAAACAAGTATTTAGTAAGTAAGAAGGTGTTGTATGTACTTCTATTGTTCACCTATATTTTTAGTTTAATTACACTGACTCAATAGAGTTACAATTCCTAATTAAAATTGTATATAGAGGTTCTATTAAAAAAGATAAGTATCATATGTAAGAGTTAATATTATATATGATAACTACATGTATGGTACCTTTATTGGCAAGATAGTGATCCAAACCTATTAAATTTAAGGAGTTTATCATGAGTGCTTAGGAAGTAATGGGCTGATCGAGAACAAAGCCTATTAGGACAACTCATAAACATGCGATCCAATAGATGTTATTCTTGAGTAAAGGAAGTTTTACCATAATTCTATCATATATGTAACTCGAATATTTTTGATGAATAAACTTTTTTCAACTCTTGTACTGGGTTATTAAAAAAAATATTTTACACACTCCGCACCCTCTATATCAAGACAACTTGCAGCCTAAATTTTAATGTGAGGGTGCAATATTTGTCTTACATGATTTTTTCTTCTATGATGCTTATAAACAATGGAAATTTTTTATTCTGGACAAAATATACAACTAAGATCAAATCGATGTTTTTTTTTGCAATTTTGAAAGCAAAAACAGAACATCTTTGCCATAAACTTCTACAATTAAATGTAGGACAAAAGGTGCGAGATGGATACTATCGTATAATAAGTAGACAAGTCTGATGCACACTGCTCACAGCAGTCTAGTCAATAGTCAATATATAAAGTACCTATATATTTATTCACATGCTTGATTTATGAGCTTTTTTATAGAGATATAATAATTAGATAAAAAAAATTAAATATAAGTATTTTAGAATTTTATTTATTTATATTTTTACTCAGATAAAAATATAAATAGATAAAATTATAAAAATTTATATATAATGTTTATGTCTAATTATTACGTCCGTATAATTTTTTTTTTTATTTATATGCAAGTTGTTACGGGACAAATTAACACTGGCGGCTATATATTCAATTTCCCCCTACTACGGGTCACCATCTACGTGCACAATTTTCTACGTAATACGTCATTACATGAAACTTTTACATAAAGAAAAAAAAAACATAAAAACATCCACAATAATGTGTAATATTGTACAAATTAACTAATCTTTACTAAGGAAAACAAAAATCAATGCATAATCAAATCATCTAACATGATCTCTATTATCTTCAGGAGACGTAGATTTACTCTTGGAGCTAGAAAATGGCAATGGAGGTGAGCGAAAGCTCTGGTTTGATTGTTGAGAATTCGCCGACTGGAAGCTAGAAAGCACCGGAAATGTTTGCTCCACATTCACATTTTGACCACCAATTATGGAAGTGAGAGCGGCTGCTAAAGCTGATTGAAAACTCGGGTCGGATGTGATTGCTTTTGTTGCAGCTTCAATTGAATCCGGTTGAGTTGGAGCAACAATATTATTATTATTGTTCTTTTGCATGTAATTAGAATATTGGTATAAATTTTCTTGGGGCTGTCTGCCAAAGTTCAGCGAATTCTTGTAGTAAGGTGGCAATATTTGAGTATTTCCATAGCTCCAAGAAATAGGGAAGGTGTTGGATTCCAAAGAAGAACTGAAGTTGAGATCAGTAGTGGAGGAATTATTATTATTATATCTTGCAGTCAAATTTGTCATCGACATGCGATTGAAATGAGAAGAGGAATTTGAAGCGAGGTCAAGAGTTATTGTTGGGCATGAAGGTGAAGATGAGTTTGAAGAGTTTGGTAGGTAAAATGGAGGTTTTGAATTGGAGAGATAATAATTAAGTCCCTGGAGCTGAGCAGCTGTGGTGGTACTAGTGGCGGTGGATGAAGAGTTGGGGCCTGTTAATCCAGAGGTGGATGAGCCGGATAATAGCATGACAGCTGCGGCTGAAGTGGTGGAGGCCATAGCGATGGCTGAATTGGGAAGTGTGTGGTTGTGTGTTCCTTCATATGTGCTGATCAAGATGGTCATATCGTCTGAGCATCTTTGTACCTACAAATATCCAACATTAAGCAACACTTGTGAGGTTAAGGTAAAATGTTTTACAAATGCCACTAATTTTCACTAAATAGAATTTCCAAAAGATTGATGTGCCAATGATAATATTCGAAAATAAGAAGTAAAAAGTGATTTAAAATACTTAATTTGACCACAAGTCGCATCATTTTATTTGTTAAATATTGACAAAAATATAGCATCGAACAAAAGTAAGAAAATTAATGCAGATGCAACTGTTTAAATACTAATGCAACTCTTTCTTATCAAAATGTAACAACTGATAAGAGTATCATACCTGTTTTCTCACTGGACAGGAAGGTGCGACGGTGCAACGATAATATGCTCGAGGACACGGATTTCCTTTTGCAATCTTCTGTCCATATTTCCTCCATTGGCACCCATCATTCATCTATAATAAAAATGAAAAGAAATTTTCATCAATATATTTCATCAGGAAGATATATATATATAACCTAGTTAGTACATTGATAATTAGAGATATATATAGAACGTACAATAGTACTCATGAAGAAACATCCAAAAATAATTATAAAGTTCATATATAAATGCAAATGCTTAATTGTTATGCATATATGCTCACCGTGGGGGTGTCACATCTAACTCTCACAGAAACCCTAGCTCTCTTTGCTGGGTTTTGCTCTGAAATTACTTCATCATCATCTCCAGTTGATCTCATTGTTTTCATAATCTTTTGGGATGGCAATCTCTCTCCAGTTTCTTCCTTTACTTCTTCTTCTAAGCTATTCTCAAGGCTTGGATTCGCCGAAGATTCAGCCCGCACCGATTTATTAGGCACTGAAGGAGCAGTCGCTTCAAATTTGCAGTCCAGTCCAAGCACCAAACCATCCTCTTCTTTATCTTGTTCAATATTATTCAGTGCAGCTTCAACTTTTTTATGCTTCTGATCATGATCATCCCTCATCTTTATTTCACTTGAAGATGATCTTCCAAGGCTGAGAGACACAAACTCGGGTTCCTCCGCCGCCATTTGTTGATGTTTATGATCACTAGTACTTATTGTATCTGTAGATTTCTTAGGGGCCTCTTGCTGATCATGATGAACAATTTTGTGGAATTGATTTTGAAGGTTTTTGTAGTCCTTCATCATTTGATCCAAGTATATTTTAAGCCTCTGGTTCTCTTCTTTCGCCTTGTCCATTTTGGCTTTTGCCAATTCAAGCTCATTATCCTGCATGTATCCAGTCAAACTGCTTTTAGTACAACTGCTAATTAATTAAAAATAAGATCGAGATCGAGATACTGCCACATTGGAACATGAGAAACATTGATGACATATATGCTTTAATTGACAAAAAACCTGTTAGGTTAATTTTTGGATTAATATGTAGTTTCAGATGAGAAGAGCGTATACGGGCTTCAAGGATCTGGCATTTAAGTACAGAGATGATGTAAAACGTTTCTAAAAGTGTGAAGTGTACATATAAACATGAGTTCTTTTACCTGCTTTGCACAACTGATAAATTCTTTTTTATTAGACGACGGAAGCCTCATATTGTAGTCCTTCTGATCTTTTCTTCCATTATCAACCTGAATTGAAGCAAGCTATATTACTATCCTCCATAATTAATATTAACAAGAATGGAAGAATTCAACACGTCAAATCCTCAGAAAACTTCTAATGGAAACTGTGGAAAACTTTCTCCCTGACCACTGTTTTTATCAATTTTAATGGCAAAAACCAAGTTCGTTTTTATGATGGATATAGCCAAAGTATTCACACCCATATCTCCTCCAAAAAAAAATCTTTTTTTTTTATCAGATCCACAAAAAATTCAATCTTCTTAATTCAGTTTAAGTCTAAAAAGTCTCATTTGACATCGGAAAAAACAAATTTAATACAAGAATTGTACTTGAAAACATTAGAGAAACAAACATTAAGAAAAGATAGATGAAAATTTTATCAACTCAATTTACCTTAATGAGCATCTCATCGACCTTGCAATCTTCTTCTTCTTCATCAAAATTAGAATTAGTAATCCTTTTCTCGTCCTTGACTTCACCTTCATGACCTGATATTTTTCTTAAGGTAGCCTCCATCTTTCTCTATGTCTCTTGTGCGTGTAAAATTTTCTATTTGTTAAACAGGTCTTAGGTTCTTATAATTAAGAGCGGCCAGCAGAAATTGACTCCTCTAAACTATTTCAAACTTGCTGGCTTCACCTATCGAGCACATAATGTCAATGGCCCAATTGCACTCAAAGAAACAATATCCATTTATATATTTTTACTCAATGCTTAATTATTAATTATCACATATAAATAAATATATACAAAGCATATAAAAACACAAGTTGAGGAATTCAACCTCAACGTTTAAGTCTATAAGATAACATGTCAGAGAGAAAGCGAGAGAAGTTTGAGACTTTGAGCCGCATTCCTCGGTCCCCACTTAATTTGTAGTCTTATTAATTCTACTGTATGCAGCATATATATATATTTGAAATATTTTAAAATAATATCGCAAAACTCATTATATATAGCTCACCGGTCAAACTTAAGCAGGCCACCGTCCGATTACTGGCGATGATTATCTAGGGGCATTGTGCATGTTAAGGTTTCATTGTGTTAGGTCACCGTCCAATGAATGGCGATGATTATCTAGGGGTATTGAGCATGTTAAGGTTTCGTTGTGTTAGGTCAAATGTGGGTTTCGGTTGCCGGCCCCATGCTATACAGTGGAGTCTCTCTATTAATTGATTGGCCGACTCTATGTTGACCATATTCACACTTAATTAATCAACTAGGTATAGATTTACCATGTATTGATTTGTGAATGGTTCGTTCTTTTTCACCCCAACTATTTTATTATAGGTGAAACGAAAAGGATTAATGTAGTAACTTATACCTGGTGATACTCTAATCATGCCTAAAATCATTATAGGTGGAATTAATTATTTACAGAAAATTTGGTTATTTTGAGGTCTAAATATAAACTATATACATTTGTCCTGCTTTTATAATGTTATAATTTTCTCGAACTAACTATAATTTGTTTTCTAAATTAAATTTAAATTTTTTAATTTATAGAACTTTGTAGTGATACACTGATGATCTGGTTTTCTCATGCAATTTTTAGCATTGAATACCAAATTGAAAAAAGAAATATACAAAATTGTTAGATGTGTTTAAGCTCTTATAATTAGTTGAATTTTCCATTTTTATTTTAGACCAGGTACACATATATATTATATATATGTAGTTATCAATATGACCTACAAGAAAATAAGGTAACTTGTACGAGGGGAGAACACCTCTGATTATGCAAAAATAGTCAAAAGAAAATATCCACTAATTTACAAATCATTTTGAATAATTTTTAATTTCGCTAGATACATTAATTGCTGCATGCATTCACCCGATCGAGAAGCTATAAATATTGCAGAAGAATTTATTATATACATTGAAATAGAGATCAAAGGGTAGATGGCCATTTGATTAGTTTATTAGAGCGTCACATAAGCCTAAGAATTTGGAACTCCAAGTCATTATTATATATAGTATATATCATGCACTCAACTTGAAAGTTGAAACCCTAAATGGAGAAAGTAAGGTCATATAATAATAATATTCACAAGCTAGACGAAATAATACCACTACTAAAATATGACCTACCCCGTAATAAACGTGTAATTCAACGGCAGCAACCCCTATATATATAATCCAACCTTGGATCAAGAGCGTTGACATCTAATTATTGGTTTTCATCTAAAACTACATACGAGTACATGTGTATCTAATTAGTACATATATGTTGATCATTACTAATTTTTTTAACATAATCTTATGGCTGATAATTAGGATTTACAATTAATCTTTGAGCCTGACCATATATATAGAAATTAATATACTCAGCTCCTTCTGTCCAATCTCATTTTCTTTTCATCCGTGTGTCAGATTGAGACTTCTTTTTCTAAGAACAGGCTAGATGCGTGTCTTTAAACACCGATGATCTTGCACGGTTGTAGATCAATAAATTGGTTTTACTTGTAGACTTTTAATGGAGCATTGATTGACTCTTGAAAATGGTAACCAACCCCGTATTTCCAAAACAACCGTATTCATGATTTTTTAATTTTTTTATAAAACAAGCTCACCAACCCGGTCTATGGATAATAGTTTACTATTTTAATTATTAAGATAATTAAATAAATATAGGATAAATATTTAATTAGAATTCTGAGAAGATAGTCATTGTTATTAAATTATTAAATATTTATTTAAATAATAAATTGTTGAATTATACATTGTAGGTTCTTAATTCGATTAATTATCAAACTAAACATTTGAATGGAGTATAATTTTATTTAGTTATGATTATGAGAAAATAATTACTTTTATTTTATTTAAGTTTGTAATGGAATTCTATATTAGTGTTTATATTGACAAAATTCAAACAGTAATATGAAACTTAAATTTTAATAAATTTTAATTTAGTTATAACAGTAATGACCCACTATAATATTTCAACTAATTTTACAGTTATTATGTTTCAAAAAAAATCACGTATATTATCAATACAACTAATTATGTGATTTGATTAAATTTCAAGTTGTAATGAATTTAATTTAGTTAAGATAATAATTTAATAATAAAATTCAAGATTAATGTGAATATATATAATTAAATCATGTGATTTAATAAGAACTTTTTTTGATATCTTAATAAAAAATTAATAATAAATTATCCTACATAAAATTTGTAAAGTTATATTATCTTACATAAAATTAAGATTATAAAAAGCTTGTTACAAAATTGGGGGAACCAAAAATAAAAATTATGTTAGAAGTTTCTTCTCCTATTAGAGATATAAATACAAAAAATAACTTATTTTTTTGTGATTAGTTGAAGTTTCTTTTGAATACTTTACAAATTTGGATGGTATTTAATGATTATAAATTTGGATAATACATATACTAATTTGAATAGGAAAGAACAAAGTTAAACTAAAAAATTGTGGAACTAAGTTTGTGTTTTAAATTATATAGTTAATTAATTGTGTGATTTGGTATAATTTTAAATTTTAATAAATTTAAGTAATATATAGTATAATGTGTTATACTGTCTTAATTAATTATAGAAAATTGTGATAAAAAATTTGTAATTAAATTGCTAAAACTAAAAATAAAATTTCTTTTAGAAGTTACCTTTTCTATTAGAGATTGGTTGGATTTCCTTTAAATACTTTAAAATTTTGGATAGTATATATTTAATTATTATAAATTTGCATGTATAATGCTAATTATACTAATTTAACTAGGAAAAAAATATTTTTCTTTTTCTATTCCTATTACAGATACAAATATTTTTAATTTTGGATAGTATTTAATTGATACAAATTTGGGTAGTATTTATACTAATATGAATAGGAAAGTTGTACTAAAAATTTGTGAAACCAAAAAATGGTGAAACAAAATTACCAAGTTTGTAATTATTATAAATTTGTATTGTGCTTGTACTAATTTGAATAGGGAAGAAAAATATCTTCTTTTTTTCTATTTCTGTTAGTGATACAAATATTTTTAAATTTGGATAATATTTAATTGATACAAATTTGGATAATACATATGCTAATATGAATAGGAAAGTTAAACCAAAAAATTGTGAAACCAAAAAATATTAAAAATCAAGTTTGTGTTTTTAATTATATAATACGTTGATAGGTAATTAAGGTTAAGGTTTATAAGGCCTATAAACATAAGGTTTATAGAGAAAATTTTATTTCCTAGAATAAATTTATTAATTTCACAAAGTTATTTTTTATATAAGTGTGAGATCCATATAATATTTATGTGAGAGGAAACCTTGTCTAGCCAACATTTTTACTAGTGCAAATACAATCTTGTTAATCTATTTCTACCTTCGGTCTCTTGATTAATAATTAAAATTTATTATTAATATGAGATTATTTAATAAAAAGGTATTATTAATATGAAATTATTTAATAAAATAGTATTATTATTAATATTATCATTTGTGTGTATCCACTTTAATTCCTTGTCAATTAGTCAATTTCTACTTTTATAGCTGCGGCTATTTTGGCTTATGCTCCAAGTGGGTCAGGACTAGATTTATGTATGGAAGACTACACGCATGACTATCAAGGTCAGCAAATACCAACTAGCTAGCCCTCACGATAATTAACAAATTATTAAAATAGAAAAGATGAAGGAAATGAGGAATTTTGATCTCGTCGAATCTCATCATATCTCATTAGTAGTTGTTGGGTAATTTTTGTATAATCGTAAATAAGTAAATAAAATAATTCTACCTAGCAGCAATCATCTTACGAAAAATAAAATAAAAAATTTAGATTCAAACAGTACTATATGCATATATAGTTGGTCTTGAAGTCAAGTTAATTATAGCATGCTTGTGATGAATTGAAGAAGGTGCGTATATAATATAGCTAGCGTTTTCAAGTTCAAAGCATGAAATTTCAAAAGAGGTACGTGAGATGAAGATATATATATATTATATATATATAATCCCACTTGAAGTTGTTGGCTTGACGATATCTATACAGAGCCATTGACTTTTAATAATTTGTTTTGCCTGATAGAGCTCAATTAATGTACAGTTCCGTCGGGAAAAAGTCGCCATTGTAATGGATCTCCCTCTTAAATCTCGACTACGCATCTTTAATGGATTTACTCGTGTGCATGTGTGGCTTTTTATAACGTATGACATGAAAAATATTATGAATAATGACTCATAATAATAATTCATGTAATGAATTTTATAAAAATGGTGGAACCTACAATATAAAAGTGGTGAGTCCCACCATTTTTACAAGAGTCATTACATAAATCATTATTATGAATCATCACTCATAACAAAGCTCTACGCACATGCATGAATTGAAGGCGTTGATTCTCATCGATTAAACTCTTCCTCCCCTTCCCCTGTATAGGGTTGTTCCAACTTCCATGTTTATTTTAAATTATAGTTTATTTGTTTTGATTACCGTATTAATGGTTATTATTGTAAATTATTTAAAATATTATTAAATATAAAATTATTGTTTTAAAAAATAAATTAAATTCACATCTCAATTTAAATTTTATAAATTTACAATTAAATACAATCGAAGTCAAATATAATTCTTTCGAAATGGAGAGAGTAGTCGTTAGTTGTGACACTCTTTCTGAAAATAAAAAAGTTGATAAATGTAGTCGTTAGTTGTGACATTCTTTAGTAAATTTTTTATTTTCTAAAAGAATGCAACTTTATATATTTCTTGTTTCCCTACTTTAAAGCGCCTTGGCATGCTAGAAGCGCCTAGAATTCTCATTATGGGTAGTTGAGCTGATAAAAGGTCTGTTGAATGATTGCATGCATGGCCTAACACCTTCGTATATATATATATAAATGGAGTGATTCATAACAAATATTTATTATAGACCAAAAATAAGTAAATACCATTTAAGCCCTTCATTTTAACAATTAACAGTAAAAATTAAAAAGAAAAAAAATTACGTCCGTAGTAATATCTTGCCAGCAAATAACCACACGCGCAGTCATTCTCTTCCTTGATCCAATACCCATCAAAGCTATAACCTTGCAACAATCTTCTTGCTTGCAACATGCCATGATAGCTCACAGTCAAGTTGCCAAATCCTGCAAAATCAAGTCTTTGAGTCCACTTTTCAAGTTTTCCGCGTCTTTCCTTCCTTGTGACGCCCTCACACGCTATAATGTTCTTGGTTTCCTCACCAAACAGCAACTTCTCCAGCTTTAATCTCTCCACCGATGTTCGTGGCAGTGTAGATTCCAAACAATCAAATACTGCAGCATAAAAATATAAAGATTCAGATAGCCTCTCCATGAGGGGTTCGATCCATTATGATTAGAATCTTGCTCTGCTACCACCATGACCTTTGGCAACAAACCCCACAAAGGAGCAAGAAAATTATCCGTTCAGATCAATTGACTTTGTTATCCGTCCGCTAGTAATGGTTTTTTTCGTTAGTTGTTAAAATAAAGGATTTAGATGGTATTTATCTATTTTTAGTCCACACCCATGTGTGTGTATATATATATGACATATATACATAGCGGGATATTAGCACAATACACGCAAACGTAATTAGTTTAAAGTAGAAACTGACGCTTTTATATATAGGGAGCTTAATTAAACTGTAGTACCTAAGATCAGTATATAATTTAAATATATGTATAACATGCACAACTCTTGTCGTAAGATATTTATTATCATGAACAATACTACTGCCTGACCCTGATATGATCTTGCTTGTGTCAAAGTTTTGTCCTTCAATTTTAGAAAGATTAAGAATATTTTTTTATAGAACGTACTACCACCAAGCAACCTTTTTCTTTATTTTTTTTAATAGAATAATTCTTTATTTTTTTATTTGTCCCGGAGCTCGCCTACTCACCCGAGACGCCGAGTCTAAAAAACTAAAAACTACACGTTCTCAACCCTCTTCCAGGACTGATGGTAGGGGGCTTTGGTGGATGGTAAAGAAGCAATTTTTGTCCCTATAATTCAAGGGGAGTAATTAAGGATATTTTAGACAATGGCTATAGAGATTAGCTCAGTTTCATCTATATATTTTATTTTATTTCAAACTTTTGTTTATATAATCAAGAATATATTCATATATAGTTATATGTGTATATTTATTAAGCGTAGAGAGAGGCATCGAGAGAAGTCTAGCTAAAAGAGAGAATTATATAACAACCATGTCAGCAATAAAAAGGCTTGATCTTCGTTTAACATCCCAATTAACCACTTTTTAATACTTTCTCCATTCCAGCATAAAAATTCTTATTATTATTTTAGATAGTCTAAAATTAAATATTTACTTATTTTAAATAATTTATTTTATACAAAAAATTGCCTATAATATCCTTAATATTAATTGTCATATTTTTATTCTCTATACTTATTTATGAAATATTACTAGTCATGTGCAGAAAACTATGTAATTAAATGAGAATTTAAATATAAATAATTTTGTCATTTTATTCTCTTTTTTAATATGTACAAAAAATGAACTATAATTTTTATCCTGAGACAGGAAAATTACTTTGTTTACTCAAAATCAAATTAAATTATGATATAAAATCTTATATACAATGACGACCAGAAATGAACTAGTCATAGACGCACAATTTATTACTCCCATATATGAAAGAATTGATCGTTGGAAAGAAAATAAAAACTCAATAAAGGGCATTACTACTATATATAAACGTATATACATGTTACAAAATTAGGTTCACTGCATGTAGCTATGTAGCTTTACACTATGGTTATGAATATAAGTGTCATATTAAATCATTAATATTTCTAAGTTTAGGGATTTACTCAAATATATATACTGACGGTTTCAATACTCTGTAAAAATAATATTAATTTAACTATATGAATGTGTCCATCTTACGTACACATGAAGACAACGAGTAATTATTTAATAGTCTTAGAGGTGTTGTCACGTAGTATTTTATATCATTCATGTATTGTCATTTCAACATTTAAAGTGAAAAACCCACTTTAAATATAAAAATGACAGCATATGAATGGTGTAAAACTTCACGTGACAGGTGTCTCAAAAATATTTAATAATTTTTCGAAGACAATTGATGAGAACAGTACAGTTTAGTCTGCACTGATAAGAATAACAATATAATTTAATTTTGCAGAGAGAAGAATATTATATATGGGAATTTATCAATCTAAATTAAAGGCAGTAGGAGTTCTCAAATGTCAATAGGTGTGTACAATTTGATATGCACATTATGGAATTGGACTCCATCCGACTAGGTCAAAAAATTTACATTTTGAGGAAAAGATCAGAGAAATTAAGAATAAAAAAATAATGAGATTCCTAATATACCAATCAACTTGCAGGGTTGATGAACTTTATTTTATTGTGATTGACTTGTGGTATAAGTAAATACCAGGAAAAAACAGGTCCCAACTACAAAAAAAAAAAATCTTAATTTACATAGCGATACTTGGAAAGGAATGGGAAAGCATACTGTTTTATCCGCCATTGGAAAGGCAACTGATAAAAGTCTCGGAAATAATAAATTAAAAAAATAATGTAACTACAACCAAATACAATAACTACCCACAACTAATGATAATTGTATTTATATGGTTTTGAGAAAACGTATGAATCATAGTTTAATTCAAAACGGAAAATGTCTTCCCGAATCCCAGCTTTCATCAGAATCCTTCAGTAAGGGCAAAAACTCGGCCAGCCAAAGGAGGCGGCAATGCAGATATAGCATCTTCAATAACCTGATAAAGTATAAGCACAGACCATAACTTAATTGTATCTGGGGGAAGAAAATCTAACAGAGAGGTACATGGAAAAGCCAATATACTACCTACTTACCATTAACCTTATCTAATCAGTAATCAATCACTCTCTCACTATCATATTTCATGATAACAATTATCCACACGTGCCAGTAGATATTTCTTAGTATATATTTCCTCCATCCCAAAAAGAGTGAACTACTGAACCATTCCCTTAGTAAATTACAAAGAAACTGTTGCTATTTTTTTAGGACAGGAAATATATCATATCATATTTCCTATGTAAAAACCATAATACAAAAAAAGTGGGATTAAAAAATAACTGAGACTTACATTTAACTGATAGCGAGCAGAAAAGTGGATCAGAAGAATTGCTTTGTTCTGAAACCTACTTGCATAGTGGATTATCTAGTAGAAGTTTATCCAAACAGCATAAACATACATAAGAATACAAAGTTGTAGCATGAAATACAGGGACAATGATGTGACAAATATCACCTCAGACAAATGAATGTGCCCATAATCTCTTGCTTTTTCCACTGTAGTTGAATTATCAACATAGGTGCTCTGCATTTGATACAGAAATCAATAAAATGCTTGGAAAATAAAAAATCTTGGGACCAAGGTAAACTTCCCTGTTCTAGCTATAGAAGTATCTTCTACCTTTGAGAGGTAAGCAATTACATTGGAAAGTCGTAGAGATGAGTGAGAGAAAAAGATACAAAAAGAGAAACACTAAGCCAAGCAATTAAAACATCCCATAAAGTATACCTTTAATCCTGAATGTAGTCTCAAAAGTGTTACCAATAAGCTTAAGCATCATTAAAGAATTACTGAATAAGTAAGAAGTTCAAGTTTACTACCTCCATGATGAGAATCTTTGCCTTCAAAACATCACTATTAGCATCATCAATGATGAAGTCAGACATTGTGTCACCCGTAAAAGCTATTTCAGGAACTGTTGTAGTGTAAGTAATCTGTCAAAATATAAACCTGACAATCTTAGATACCAAATACTTAAGAAGTTGTTAAAGAAGATTTCATCATGTACAATAATGCTCTAACTTTATCATTATGTACCTTTACCACCCCATGGGACAATTTATGTAGTCTAATAAATGCCTCAAACAATCCCAAAACTCTTACACATTCAATTCCCCCCAAAAAAATACAAAAAAAGATCTACAAAATAAGGCACAGCGGGTAACAAGATAATGTCTCCACTAAAGCTGGATAAAATAATGCCTCCATTGATATTTGAGGTTGAAATCCAAGAAACGGGTAGTTTTACACTACTTGAGGTAGAGCTCGTTCGCAAGGGGGGAAATATATATATATAAAAAACTCTTTAAAAAACTTATAATAATAAATTAGGCAATTTGTGCTTCTTTAATGAATATTAGAACCAAGCAAGGAACTACAAATTCTATAGATTAAACTTTTATAATTAAAAGCTTACTTCCAGTATTTAAGAAGATATGCTTTTTATTAGAAGAGAAAAGGGAAAGGAAACTAGTAGGTATGAAAGTATACTTCCTTGATTAGTCGTACCATGCATATAAGGGTTGTATGCTTATCCAGTATGAAAGACTCGTATTAGGCCATTAGCTCACTCCGTCTGTAGCCTTCCCTAAACTTATATGTGCTATGGGAGATAGGTCTGCGAGTGTGTCCCTCATTCCCACTAGAAAATACAGTGAGTTGAGTTCTCGCTCGCAACATCGCCTCTGTTAGTTGTTTCTCTGTATGAATGAACTTCTATAGTTATGCTCATACATATGTAGTGGTTGATTAAGAAAGAGTATTGGGAGCAAATTGAACGAAGAAAAACAGTGAGAAAGAGAATAAGCTTAAAAATTGTTCTCTGATTTTTCATGATGGCTGAGAGTTTCCTACAGTCTCCGACTCTCCTACGTCAAGTACTTGAGCATTCTTTAAAGGAAAAGGAGAAGATTACATCTGAGCAGAAGATAAAGAGTAACAGCAAACTTAAACTATTTACCTATCAAAATGAAAAAGAGGCAAAACTATCGAACAGGAAAGTAATGTAGTATAAAATCTAATCCCATTTAAACACCTTCCATCACTGTATCTGGTAAGAAACCCTCTTCAGAACTACTTCAGTTCAAATTCCTGATCCCCATTTTTTGTTCTTAAATCCTGATCACCAATTACTATTTGGGGAGGGAAAAAATCCTAGCTGCAGTTCAACATGTCTATAAAATAGATAACCATCCAGGAACACACTTATTACTCACACACACACACACACACACAGACACAAAGAGTGCATGTATGTATGTATGCATATACGCACATACATCACAGGGAACAATATGAAATGGTAAAAGTTTGCACACACATAAGTAGCATTGACACTTCATAGTACACAGATTATCGACGTTGTAATTGTCAAGACAGACCTCCACACCTGATAACTTCAAATTCTTAATCTCAATTTCTGGGAGGCCAACAAATTCCTGCTTTAGTTTCTGTTTTATAGAATAAATTATATATCCCTGCCATTAATAGCATACAAAATTGATTAGTACCTTGATATTGCTCAGATGAAATCTTGTTTCAAGAGCATCTTTATGAGAATAAGGAGGGGCACCTGGCTTGGTATGCTGTGGTAAGTCTGAAATGCTTTTACTTTCACATCCTTGCTCAAGTTAAACTCTTCCCCTGCAAATGTACATGCCACTAACTTTGTTTATAGAAAATGCACCTAAATACTCCGAAAATGTTAGAATGATTAAAAAAGATTCGATTAAAAATGGAAACATTACCAACATCCAACCCAATCAGTGTATGATTCAGCTCTGATTGGTCCATTGATCTGTGTGCCTCAAATAGCTTTTCAACATTTTCTTTTATAACTGTTGGTACAATAATTGTTGGCGGCGGCAATCTTAATAAGCCCCGAGTCGCAACATACATGGGCAATCCTCCCTATAAAATAAACACTAATGTCACAAGTAGAACTCTTTTCAGTATCATAAATAGAACTCCTGCAATGATTTGAAACCCAATACTGAACAGAAGAAAATTTATCTATTTGAGCAATTAGTGTTCTGTAATATACATCATTAAATACAGCATACCCACAACTCAAAATTAATTTTAAAAAGAAAAAAAGAAAAGGAAAATACATATAGATAGAGGGGGAGGGAGAGTTACGATGTGATCCATGTGACCGTGAGAGATAAAGAGGAAGGGTTGGTAGATGGCGCTTTTAGGACACTTGCCGATGTCGAATGATAAATTGAGAGTGGGGAGGATTACGCATGTCTCGTGTCCTGCGATCGATAAACCCCTAATTGGATACCCTTCTATATTCATGACTCCTTCCTTGTTGTTCTTTTTCTTGCTGGTCGAAGTTAAATCCTGATGTTGCTTTTCTTCTCCTAGTTATTGTTTCTCTTTTCCTGAATTGCTATTGTTTTCCGTCTTCGTCTCCATATTTCCAGCTTCGAGTTTGAGTGCACTTCTGACGAGTTGTTATTTACAAATCAACTACATAATTAATGAATAATGATACCATGATAAAAAAAAATGGATATAAAAAAATAAATATAAAATAAGATATTAAAATATAATTAATAAATATTTTATTATTTATGAATATATTTAATAATTATAATTAATAACTATTATTTATATTATTTTGTATTTTATTTTTTGTCATCAAAATATTATGATAATTAAAATTATAAATTTTTGGTTTAATCTTTTTTTTATTTAAATTAATATAATTATTAGTTAATTTTATAAAAATTAGATACTATCTAACTTTATAAAGTATTTAAAAATAACTCTAATTTCTTAAAAAATAAAAAAAATTATATATATATATATATATAATAGAAAAAAAAACTTAATTCTAAAAGATTTTTTTATTTTTAACTCTATCAATTTTATAGTACATTTTTTAATCATAATTATACATAAGATAATATATGTATAATTTTTTATCTATTAAGACATCGATCGAAAACAACTAATGAGTTTTATTAATTAAATTTATTAAAATTTAAATTTTATTATATCTCATATTTTTTATTATTGTTTTAAAACATAACAAATAAAAATTAATTCAAAATTGTAATAAATTTATTATTAACTAATTATAATAATTAAATTATTAAAATTTGAGGTTTATAGTTTTATTTGAATCAAAATTACAAGCAATTTTATCGATATAAACATTAATTTAAAATTTAATTACAAATTTAAATAAAATTTAAATAATTAATTTTTCATAATCGTAATTAAAAAATATATATTTTTTAACTTAATAATTAATTAAAAAAAATTATAATATATAATTATATAAAATATAATTTAAATAAATAAATAATTTAATAACTATAATTATTTTTTAAAAATTATAATTAAATATATATTTTATATTTAATTAATTACGTTAAAAATTAACATATTAACTTATTATTCATATCCCATGTACCTGACACCGGATCGGTAAACTTGTAATAATAATAATAAAATACTATTTTTAAAAAATAATATTAAAATTATTATCTTATATTATTGATATTTTTTGTTTTATTGATCGACTTTTTAATTTTTTTAATTAAATTCTTAATTTTTTTTTATTTAATTAAATCTGTTACATCATAAAAAAATGATATATTGATAATCATGTTACATGCAGAGATAGCCAATTATTACGCGGGTGTAATAAGAAAATAATTTTTTAATATATTTTTGAATAAATAAAGAGCAAAAATATAAATGCATAAATATTTTACTTATTACACTAAAATGAATAACACTTTAACTACTCATTGCTTCAAACAAACCATTAATCAAAAAATCAAGCCCAAAAATCTAACTCGTCACACCAAAGTTCTTAATCATCACACAAAACCCAGATCTTCTTCATCAAGAAGATACTAAAACAACTCATATTGAAATTGATGAGCAAAAGGAATCTGAAGTATATGCTGAAAATTCAATAAAATCTTACTACCTCTGTTCCAACGAGAGAATATTATGATAAATCAGTCCCAATTTGTTGACATCAACCCAAAAGGTTTCTAATCAACCACCACCACTCTTTCCGAATCACAATACTTTAGTATTTCCGACAATAGAAGTAGAGTGAAAGGATAGAGAAAGAGAAGAGGGATGGAGAACCCATTTGGGTTCTTTGAGGAGAATGGAGGGTGTTAGATTTATGGCTGCCATTGTTGAAAAGACGACACTAACAGTGGGGGGAAGAGAGAACGGGAACGTCGAAAAAGAGAGAAAGAGGGGACGGTGGGAGTGGGGGCGGAGAACGAGGACAGCAGGGGGCGCGGGACGGAGGAGATGGGGGAATGGTTCGCGGGAAGGGAGAAGGAAAAAGGGGTCAGAGGAATAGGAGTGAGAAAGAAATTTTGTTTTTGTTTAATTATTATTATTTTATTTTTACTAAAAACTTGGTATACTCTATTACTATTTTGCTCTTATTATTTATATGACATGATAAAAGAAAATTTGCCAAATCACTTGAAGCGTGCAAATTCATATCATTAATTTTTGACATGTCAACTCAATTGAAGCGAAGTTAAAAAAATTAAGAGTTTAATTAAAAAAAATAATAAGTCAATCATCAAAATAAATTTAAAAAATTAATAATTTAAGATAATAATTTATATTTAAGCCAAAAAAATAAATATGTGACAAGTTTTAACTAAATTTGAGCATAATTAGATGATTGTGTATATATATGGACACTTGCTATACAGGGAATCTATCCAATTTCATATGCCCACGTAACAAAATAACACAAGACAACCACTCAATATATAAATATAATTATTCTCCATCCAAACAATCCCCTAGCCTCCTCGTTATATTTTTTTTTTCCTCAAGAGTATATTGCTATGGACCTATAGTGACAAAATAATATTATAAAAAAATAATTTATAAAATAATATGATAAAAAATAATTAATTTATGATTTATCATAGACTTAATGATAACAAATAATCATAATCATTCATATCATTTTATATTATCTTTTGTCACTGTTTTTTTTTTATTACCAAAGTACTATTGCTTTCTTTTTCTTTATACAGCCCTCCATCACTCCAGGAACACACTCATTGTTGTCAATCTCTCAAATATCATTTTTATTCTTCTTCCTTTTCTTTTGTCTTCAAAGCTACTCACCGTGGGTTTCAAACCTAGATCAATTGATGGTCCGATCGATAAAAATTAAAATTAGTTGACACTTTGATTTAATTTAACTCAAAAAATTTATTTTCACGTAAATCAGTCAAAACTCGGTTCGACCGATAGAATTGACCCAGTAAATTGATTTTAAAGTATTTTTTTATACAAAAATATTTTTATTTTTAATAATATTTAATATAATTTTATTATATTTTAGCTTACAAAAAATTAGATGTCTTAAAATTTTATTAATAATATATTTTTTATATATTTATGACGTCACTGGTTAGTAACGGTTCGATTGCTGGTTAAACCAGTGACTCGCCCACTTGGTATCATTTTCGGTTCAATGACCGATCCGAATCTAAAAACATTGCTACTAACAACCAACAACATAATCATATTACGCAAGCTAGTTCGATTTCGTTATCTTATCTTACATAGGTTCTGAATTTTTCTTCATTGGTACCCCATCCAATGCTATTTATTATTATAATTCTATACAATTAAGTAAGATAATATAATACATTACATTATGTCATATAATCATATTAAATACACGAGGTTCGTATACATCACAGATAAAGCCAACAGTATTTTAATAATGTAAATCAATCACACATTATTATTTGTATCTTCGCACGGGGTATAGTATTTAAGAAATCTATGGTATTGTTTGTCAGCACGTGATTGAAATATTAAAATAAAATCAATTTATCTTTCTTATTCATATTAACATAATTACTATTCAAAGTTGTATCAATTAAATATTATCTGAATTTTAAAATATTCTTAAAAAATTATAATGAATTCATCATTAACTAATTATTATAACTAAATTAAAACTTGAGTTTCATACTTCTATTAAGATTATAATTTTAAGTAAATTTTGTCAATATAAATATTAATATATAATTATATTATAAACTTGAATAAAATTAAAATAACTATTTTCTCATAATCGTAACTAGATAAATATGTACTCTATTCAAATGTTTAGCTTAATAATTGATCGAATGAACATATAATATATAATTTAATATTTATTATTTACGTAAATATTTAATATTTTAATAAATACAATTATCTTCTCAAAATTTTAATTAAATATCTTTTATTTAATAATATAATAAACCATTATCCATACTATCTGTGTTTTAGACGTGGTTGGTGAGCTTATCAATTTTAAATTTAGAACTTTTGTCAAATTATTTTTATTAAAAAGTAAAAATTGTGTTTTGTTACACAATTGTAAAAGTAATATTTAATAACTTAAAAAAAATAAAATTACAAGAACATGTGATATGATTTTATTTTTATTATTTTAATAAAGTTCAAACATTGTATTTTGATAAAAAAAAATTGTTTATGTCAAAAACGAAAAATTTCAAATTTTGCCAAAAGTGCTTTTAAGCATAAATCAATACTAACTAAAATCACAAAAAATAGAATATTTTATATTTAATTTAAAAGTATATTTACATCAAACAGACTCTAAAATGCAATAAGATAAAAATTTAATTCATCATCAGAAGAAACACACAATTAAGATAGCTTGTCAATGAGAAGCTTCCTGATATCAAATTAGACAATTCATCAAAACATTTTAATATTTTATTTGTTTTCGATTAGAGATACATTTTATTTATTTTTTTTCTGTTTATTTTTTATTTTTAAAATGTAAATTTAATATAAATATATTTTAGTTGAAATAACAAATATAGTAATTCGTTATATTTACTAATTAGATCACGAATTTTGATTATTTATATAAAATTAAACAAATTAATATTAATTGAATATATTTTTTAATTAATTAAAATAGAATTATATTTCTAATTTTTATAACAAAGGGTATACGTAAAAAGTGTAATAAAATATTTTTACAATTTATTTTCCTGAGAGGAAAGTTTAAAAAACAGGGCACGCCTTATTTTCACCAGTCTATCGCGAGAAAGCTATATTATATAATACAATGATCAATCTAGAAGTCTACAACCCGTCTAGTTTTGTCCATCATCCATAATCTTCAAGATTTCAGTATAAACCCTAGATTTGAACCACCCAGATCAGATTTCCTCTCCTCTTCATCAAGTTGGAAGACAAAATTCAAGAAGCTAGAAGAAGAGATGGATCATCATTCATGGCATGCTCGACCACCACCAGTAATCCAAGGTAACAACACCATCTGCCCAACCTTTTCAAGTTCTCACTTTCCATTTTGCCCACCCCGCCCCTCTTTCAATGAAAATTCTAATAGATTCATTCAATCACACAACACTGATTATTACTTTTCTGAAAGACCACAATTTGATCATCGTCCATATAATCATCATTCCCCCACCGATAATCTCCATCTCGGAGATCGATTGCCTTGGCATAGAAACCCTAATATTTGTAGTTATGATCATGGTAGTGTTGGATTTAAAAGAATGAGAGCTGATGATTCTGGCTTGTTTACTAGTGGAAATCATGCGAACAGTTATTCTAATTTCGTGTCAGAGGATGAGCGGAGATTGAAAATTTTAATTCGTGACCACGGCAGTATATCTGGTAGTTCGCCTCAAGTTCATTACCAAAATAATGGTTATATGCAAGACAAAACCACTTTACAAAGGAATTTTAGTAAGATTGATGGTGGAGAGCATGGAAAAATTGATGAATTGTCTTCAAAACTGAATAATAATGTTGAAATGTACAAGTTTCAGAATACGAATATTGATTATTTTGAAGAAGGGGCATCTTCTCATTCAAAACCTGGCTTTGGCATTGGACAACAATACATGCATACCAATGGGAATGAAGAACTTGGGCATTCCCAATATGGCCAAGTTGAAAATCCTGTGCTTAATTCTTCCAGAAGAGATGGAAATATAAGTCAAACAGTTAGATGCTTCTCCAATATTGAACAGGCTCAGCAAATTCAGGGTGAAGTGGCTCCTTATCGTGAAGGAGGAATTCCATACAATCCTCATATGGCTGACGGTTATTTGTCAGTTCTTAAGATGGGTGACAAGAAACTGCCACCAGTAGTGTCTCAGAGTGTGCATTATCCTCATTCTCAAGCTCATAACGAAAGTTTTCAGAATCAAAATATTCAGCAGTTTCACCCCAGTGATTATTTGTCTGTGAATGAACCCCATTATTCACATCGAACAAACTGGCATGGGATGCAAGGATCAATGAATGAACAGAGAAGCAATTTCCCCAAGGTTAATCAAAATGTTGACAATCAGCTGCCACACTCATATATCGTGCAACATCCGGTGCAGCCAAATCATGATACTAGGCAATCTTTTAAGGTTAATGCTCTGTCAGAGGATGATGTTTCTTCCCCATACGGTCGACAAAATTTAAATAAAGGAGGTTATCCACCTAAGTTCAGTGGTGCAAATGCTGGTCCAACGCAAGCTTCTCTTTTATTTGATTTCCATCCTCCTCTTCCTGCTTCTCCACCGCCATCCCTTCCAGAAGAACCCCCAGGGCACCCTTATATTAAGCCATTTGCTTCATCTTCACCACCAAAAACATTCTCTTCTTTGTTTCCTATATCTGTAAGTTCTTCGACAGATGTTCCATCATCTTATCCTTCAGTTGCTGAAGCCCACTCCTTGGCACAGACTTACTATACCGATAAATCACATCAACGTACTTCAACAGGATTTTCTATTGAGGTACTGCTTCTAGGTCTAAAGCTATTTTGGTTACTTTTAGCTTGAATGGTATTTGCACTTGCTAATGTTTTTGAGGTTCATCTTAGCTTGGCAGAATTTTATTTTGAGCATTGGCACACTTTCTAATTTTATGGAGTTTAAATAACACATGTTGTGAGAGTTTTGATCATTCAAGGTAAAATATATTGACCTTTGCATTCTACTTTCCTTTTGGTGTCTGAGGAAAGATATGAGAATATAATCTTTTAAAGTTCTGTTTTATCTCTTGGTTTTAGAAATAAAGCTTAACTACCTAAGTAAGTAAATCATAGTAGGCCTAGTTCAGTGAAGGTAATTATATTAATATTTGGATAGGATTAGTAGGACATTTAGAATTTAATTCTACCATGAAATGAGGAACCGTAAGTTTTTGTTTTACCAAACCTGACATTTACTAAAATCATAGAAACCCCTGCAAGAGGTCCATATAATGAGTAACGAGTGAAACTTGTGCCAGCTTTCAAATAAGTATATCTACAAATAAGCACCATAAATTTGATATATATTGAACATAAAAAAATGTGTATATCCTGTAAATTCTCGAAATAATATTTTAGTAAAAAAAGTTGACTACTGGTGCTCACAGATTGATTTAGTGACAGTTTCATTGTCGACAAAACTTAGCAGAATTAAGTCTGAATATGCACCACGAGATTACTTTCACTCGCTTGCTAGCTTCCTACAATTATCTTGAACTCCTTTTCTCTTTGTTGGTAGTTTTTGAATTGGCTGTAAATATTCTCTTAGGAAGGTTTACCTGATCCTAAATCCTGAATTTCCTGTAAAGACCAAGGGTCCCCCAAAACTATTACGCTTGGCACATCAAAATCATATGGTCAACTTCTAAATGAACTTATTCTAATTTACCCAATTTTCATTTTTGGACTAATGCTGGAGCCAGATAAAGTTATTCAGCTTAACTTCATTTGAGAATTGAATGGAAATGAGGTTCTTATTATGAGGTTGGAAGTTAACAGCCGCTGGCTTTTTCCAAGGATATGAACCCCATACCTCTCTCCTTCCTTGTCATGCCATGTGAGGACTTTTGACCATGTGGGTGGAATGTGGATATTGGTGTTTGTGGTTCATATCACGCTTTTTCTTTCCCTTCCTTTTTTAAGTTCCTTTTTTTTTAAAATATATTTTTTAAAATAAAAAAAATCTGTAATTTTTGTTGGGGTGGGGCCGCAGAATAATCTGGTTTAAGACTTTTCCCTTGTCGCTGAGTTTGTGTATTTGATTATCCTTCTAAATTTATATAACAATGAAATAACTCAGAGAGAGTTTATTGCGCTTTTCAGGGTTTTGAAGCACGCCAAGCATTGTCTAAGAAATATTCAGGAGAAGTTCATACTTTTCCATTGAGGCAAATTGCTCCAGATAAGCCCAAAATTGTTGATGCTTCTCAAATATTTAAGCAGCCAAATCGAGCTACCCGACCTGATTATATAGTGATAATCCTTCGCGGACTTCCAGGTACCCTGTGTGATTGATATCTCCAATCATCACCTCTCTCTAGAGCCTTGGTGTCCTACTTTTTTGGTTTGCGTAGGACACACTCGGAGATTATGGAGAATTTACTTCTTTGTGTTACATCTACCAGGTAGTGGAAAGAGCTACTTGGCAAAGATTTTGCGTGACCTTGAGGTTGAAAATGGTGGTGATGCCCCACGAATTCATTCCATGGATGATTACTTCATGACTGAGGTTGAAAAGGTTTGTCTACACATAAACTTCTTGTTTATCCTAGGGTTTGTGTTCTTTCTGATAATGTCTTTTAATTTATTCCCACAAACTCTTGGAGACTAGGAATTGGATATGTCAGTTAACTATCCTCTTTTTTTTTAAAGGTCGAGGATAGTGAGTTTTCAAAGTCTTCTGGTTCCATCAGAGGCAAGAAAGCAGTTATGAAGAAGGTCATGGAGTATTGTTATGAACCTGAAATGGAGGAAGTAAGCCAAGTCATTTCCAAGTTTTAGAATATTTATTAATATATCTTGCTGATGCATGTTTCTATATGAGCCTTTGATATAATTCTTTTCTTCATCTTTTGAAGGTTGTATCATAGCATTTGTCTAGATATTGGTCAATATAGCTGTCATGCATATAGAACGTTTTAATTGTATTAGGATGAATCGTAGCTTATTGTGCTATTGAGGTCAGAGCAGGCTACATCATCCTGATGAATGATGACCAAAAGTTTTAGTAGCTAACTAGCTATGCTTCAAATTGATCTAACAAATAAAAAAGGCGGTCTTGTTGTTGTAGTAGTACAGGTTTCTTTAAGTTTGAGCTGACACCAAACATGAAACCAATTGTTACACCTTTGATGCCTATTGAATGTTCAAAAGTTACTTCAACTACAGAAAGCTTCCATCTCGCTGAACCTGACATTAAAGATTACAGGCTTCTTAAGCTGAGATCAGTTTGCCTTTGTATTGGTTCAGTTTGAATATTTCTGCTGTATTCCATTGTACATTTAGAACATTACTTCAAGCATCGACTTCTTAAGATAGCATGGTCTTTCTTTTATATTCAATGTTCTGACTAGTAATAAATATATATTTGACAGGTAGAGCAGTAGGTTCAATATTCAATTCATGTATTGACCTTTGTTTATAAAGGCAAAAGACTCTTATACAAAGATCAAGTCTTCTATATTAGTTACTAAGGAGGAAATTAACTTAGAAAATCCTACCATATTAAAAAGTTGGATATAAGTATAGAACCAAGCATAATTATGATTAATCTATGGTAATTCTAATTTTAAAAAGTTCTGCAGTTCTTTTCACTCAGAAAGCTTAAACCATGCTATCCCAGAAGAAATGGTTACTTCATATATAATATTGCGAATTGCTGTTGTCATTGTTCATAGAAGTATAATATTTCTGCACACAACTACAACTTTGTCTTACCTGCTGGATGATAAATCTGTGCAGCTTCTGTTTTCATATTTTATAACTGTGCACTGCTAGTTGATATTTGGTTTCATTTTGTTGTCCAATTTAAGGTTTTGGACATTAACTATATGATTTTTGATAAGTCATCCTAAGAATAAAAATAATTTTTTGACTTTTATCCAACGGAAAATTACTATCAAGTTACCATTTTATGACAGGTTTTTTTTTTTTTTATCAATTCTAACTTTGAAATTATGTCTCTTCATCAGGCTTACCGGTCAAGCATGTTGAAGGCATTTAAAAAGACCCTTGATGAGGGTGTTTTCTCCTTTATAATTGGTATGCATATTCTGTATTAAACAAAAAGCTTTATAATCTTGCTTAAATATGTTATTCTTTGACATTTATACCCATAATTTCGACATTTGTTAGCATTGTTTATATTCTTGTGTCTTTTGTAATACTTGCACTCTCTATGTTCGGAAAGTTCTTGGTCTGTTTCATGGTTGTGTTGTTTATGCTTATATGTGTTGGGGATATTTGAAATTCAGACTTTTACTAGTGATTGATTAAACTTACAGTGATTCTCTTTGTAGAGCTCATGGGTATGTTCACAACCTTGGATTTTTGTTTGTTTAGGTATTGCAGAAGTTTTACCTATTCTTTTGAAAATTTAAACCTAGGTATATAAAAAAATAATTTGAAGAATGGTGCTTTTAGTCTTGCTAAAGTTCATCATGGTGGATGAGTTCTAAAATCTAGATTGATTATAAACTAAGTGGCAATGCAGTGCCGGCTATGCACTGCCTTCATTTACACTAACTAAAGATGCAGTTTTGTTTGGCAAATTGACCCATTTGTTGCTGGTATGTGTGCTTCGTCTTAGTGGATGACCGCAATCTGCGGGTAGCTGACTTTGCTCAGTTTTGGGCAATTGCAAAGGTATACCCTCACTTCTCTCATCCTCACAATCTCTGCGAGCATTTCTGTTCTCATTATTTTGTTTTTTTTTTGGGGTTTTTCTTTTTTACTAAAAAGTGCCATTCCTCACCTTATACACATGTAGTTCATTTGTTTTATGATTAGCATATTTTTTTGGTGGTTGATGTTTTGATACACGAAACCGAATTTCTAATGGATGGATCTTGTAATAGAAGAATCTTATGCAAGTGGGTTGAACAATGTTTGAGGATCACCTGTAGGCATGTAAGAACACAATTATAAGGGAGTATTTCCACTAATATCCATTTTGTTTGAATAATATATATCATACTTTGTTTTTGACTTATAGAAGTTGGTTCTCACATAGAGTTTTTTTAAACATTCGCTAACCTGTTATTTCCTTTTGAAAGAATGGTTAATATTATCATTTGGGTCCACTTTTTTTTAGATCAGAGGTTTAACGCTGATTTTTTTTAAAACTCCCCCCCCCCGGGGGGGGGGGGGGGGGGGGTGATATTAGGATGTTGGTAGTATATGGCAATGGTTAAGTAGTTGATGCACATGCTGAGGTCTTTGATTAGGTTTCTTGAGATAAGCATATGCTTTCAACCAGTGTACATGAAAGCCTATGCAATACTCCCTCCGTCCCATAAAGATGACTTGACTACAGAAGTTTTTGTTTCATAAAAGATTGCTCAAGTACGCTAAAATACTATACAAAGAGTCAGAGACTACTTTGTCCTCAAAAGGTGGATCCTCAATTTTAGAGAAAGAAAGTATTCCCCAGTATACTATTTGTAGGGTAAATGTGGAACTAATTTGATATTCTCTCTTATACTTTAAGCTTCTTAATTTGCGTGAAAAGTGTACTTAAGTCATCTTTTTTGGGACGAGTAAATATTTTTCTCAATATGAGTGAAATATGAAGATTCAAATCCATGTAGTGCATTGCTCCTTCCTTTTTTTGTCTGTGGCTGTACAAGTCAATCCCTTTAGATAGCAATCAAGTTTGTCAACCATTGTTCTACAGTTGCTGGTTGAATTGTCATTCTTATGCCATTCCTATTTAACATTGTTCTTGTGCCTTAAAAGTTTTTAAAGGGAAGTAATATAATTTTAATAATCCTAACCATCTTCATAAGTCATTGTTCTGAAAGGAGGAATAATATTCTTCTCCTTGTATTTGTGTCTGTGCTCATGTATTTTTATATTTTCTTTTAACCAATTCAAATAGACAAGTCACTGGCTTGGATTATTTTTTCCCCCAACAACAAAGATGATGTTTTATTTCACTTTGTTGAAAAATGGCTATAATTGTGAGACAAACTTTAGGTTGGTAAAGATTTATTTTTCAGAAAGTTGTTGGTGTTCTTACTGTAACTGTGTTACTGTACTACTTTATCCACAGGCTGGGGGGATGGAGCTTTTAAAAGGAACTTCTTTTTGTTTCTTCACACTGCAACAATTGAATGTGCTGTAGCATGATATAAATTCAGTTATATTATATTGTTCTGATGTAGTGTATGATTTTAATTGGATATATCCATTTTGTTACACCATATGTGTAGTACTGTTGGTACATGAACTTAGTGATTGCCTATAGATTGCTTAGTTTGATGCTTTTTGCTATTATAGGGATAAAGTATAAGATTTGCATGAGATATTGAACTTTATTGGTTTATAATTTGTTAAGCAGTTTACTTGAGAGTTTAAATTATATGACAAAATTTTCATTTCCTGCTCATATCATTTAGCAATTAGTTTTTTTTAATTTTCTACTTTTATCTTTCAGACAATTTCTTTTTTATTTAAATTTTGTTCACTTGGAATTCGGGGATTCCATGTTTTTTTTTTCTCGATTATTTGAAGAAATCTAGTCACAATTTTTTTATAAATTCAATCTTCAGCTTAATTGGTCCATTTTTTGCTAGGAGAAAAGTTTACTTTGTTAAGTTTAATTTGCATTTCAATCTCACTTGGCAATGTTTACATCATAGCCAATGTGATTAAAAGACCTTATCAATGTTTTCATATGGCGTTTTAGTGTACAGTAAGCATCGAGTTTACTTAAAATGATTCTGAATCCAATGATGATACAGTTAATGATCATACATTATTAATTGCCTTGTAACATGACGTCTACTCTGAAAAATAAACAAAGGGAGTTCTTCATTGTTGCTAATAGCATTCTAATGTTCACATGTAGGGTGCATAGTATGTTTTTGAGTTTATTTCAGGTTGATGCATTGTTACAATGTCAATTTCAATTCCGTAGTTAAATCAAAATCATGTGTTGTCTCAGTTTAAAATCTTCTATAAAATCAAATCATGTTTGGTTCACTAAGCCTTGTAAAGTGATTCGCTACTCTCTATATCTTTGTGCCCAAAATTCAATGTGACAACTGCTGCTTCATTTAACATCTTTAATCAAGAACATGGACTTTAGTAATCTCCTAAGCAAAATAGACGTGTCTAGCAGTGTCCATGTCTGTGGCAGACTCATGTTAAATACAAACAATTTCGTAGACACTATCAGATACACATCCAACACTATTTTTTACTTGTCATACCTGTTGGTGAAATTCTGTTTGTTGAGTTACAACACTTGCTGGATCCTCATGTAATTGTGTTCAAGGAACATGTATGCAAATTATTGGACCTTGTGCTCTCAAAACATGAAATATGCTTAACTTACAAGGCTCCTGGATTTGTTGTTTAAATATTATCTGAAATTAAGTTTGAGAAAATTGGAAAATTATCATATTAACATTATATACATTTTAATCTTTTGTGTTTTTGCAAGGTAATACAAGAGTAGATGTATTATATAACCAATATTAAATTATTAATTCTTTTTTTATTTACAAGTAAATAGATAAAGCCAATATTGTTTCCAAAAGTAAAAAGTACATAAATCTAATATCCCCCCTCCCTTGCGGGTATATCTTTGAGTGCCGAAATTATATTTTCCATAGTATGGTGAGGTTGAATTGCCTCAATTTATATTGCTGTGGTAGGAGGTAATATGGATAGAGTATGCTTTCAAAAGAGGCTTACTCTTCACATGTGTTTCTTAGATTAAAATTAAGATGTTTTCCTTAATATGCGTGACTATCTGCAATGAATACCAGATCCCTCTACTACTATTGTTTTTTGGCTTTGATTATTTAAGCTCATTTATTTCTTACTTGTATAAAGAAAGCTCAATGTGCTGATTGTCTTTTCACTGTTTATCTACATGGTTCACTCATTGTTCTGTTTATTTCATTTCAGAGAACGGGATTTGAAGTGTACTTACTAGAATCTACATACAAGGATCCAGCGGTGAGTTTAAAGGGCTTGTAGTAGCTTTTCCAACACGAGATTATGCTCTAAGGCAGACGGGACTACATAGTTATTAAGTCATCGCTTAAGCGACGACTATTTGACGATTAGTCGTCCGGCATTGCTAGAAGTGTAAGTCGACCTGTCGACATGGTCGCCGTTGCTAAGTCGTGCGACTTGAGCAGTTAGTCGTCGCCTAGTTGGTTCAAGTCGATGATTTACCCGACTTGGTATCTAGTTGGACGATTTGGAAATAAACCCAAATTTTAATTTACCCAACTCAATTCCGAAATTACAATTGACCCATAACCAAGTAACCCACCCAATTAAAGATCCAAATAAATATGCGATCAAGGTTTACTTCAGATAAGAAAAAACATTGACAGCAGAGGAAAAAAATGGAACTTACACAATCTAAACATCGACAGCAAAAAAAATCGGCAAACAACTTAATTGTGTTATGTAAATATCTAAACGGTGAATAGTTCGAGAGCCAAAAGTTATGATATAAGTAAGGATCTTAATAGGGTTTAATTTTTATTATCAATGATATTTAATAGTTTTGATTGTGAAATTGTAATTTTTGTATGTTAATTATAATATATATAAATAATTTGTCGTTTTATGGACGACTAGTCGACTGGTCACTTAGGCAGTCGGCCACCGACTCGTTTCGACTTAACGACTTGACACTATAAAGGGATTAGAATGACTAAGATGATGCTATCACTTATACTATGCTAAATTTTCTTTAAAACGTAACTTGTGGCTCGAATTGGATAAAGATTTCTCCCTGATCATATCTGTGTGAACTCCAGGGTTGTGCTGCTAGGAATGTGCATGGTTTCACCCAAGATGACATACAAAAGATGGCTGGACAATGGGAAGAAGCTTCGTCATTGTACTTAAAATTGGACATTAAGGTTTGGTTGAATGACATGTCAGTTTTTAGTTTAAAATTTAGGAATTTTTTAGTCTTAAAACTAAAAGAAAACTTATCGAATGATTATAAAATACAGGTACCTAAAACACACAGTAAAAAGAACAAATTATTTGCAGCAAATCTACTTGTGCACATGACTGTGGTTATCAATGATTACTTAAAATTGTTGATGCGTATTATTATGCTTGGTAGTGGTTTAATGTACAATTTTTTGCTGCAATGACAGTCGTTACTCCATGGAGATGATTTGGAAGAAAGTGGAATTCAGGAGGTAACATAAATTTGATATATGATGGCAATATACCTTTACTACTTATCTAGCCTAGAAAATGTAATTCTGGAAATGTCTTGGTATACATGCTTAGATAACATGGAATTTGATCTGTCAGTGTATTTGTTGAAGGGTACTGTCTCCTTTTTCTTTGTCCGGATTGTTATTTTCTACGAATAACGTAACTGGAAACATTTTTGCCAATCAAATTTCAGAAGAGTGAAGTCTAGTTAGAGTGCACTGTGACTGAGGTGAATTATATGATATCGGGCTTGTTACCTGGCTTCTAAAGGATATATTTTGGGGCCTCAAAAGGAAAGCCTCAAACTCAATGGATAGCATTTGAATGCTTATTCTACCTTATCTTCATGTCTCAGGAATTTAATTCTTTACATGGAAATTCCTAAGCCCTTCATGTTGATTTTTTTGAAACACGTGTTTTGTACCCTAATTAATTAGGAGATCATCTGATAAGTATGAATACCTTGATGGACAATGTTAATTTCATTTTATCCTAAATCACATGAACTATAGTAAAAAACTTGCTATAAATGAGGAGAATTAAAAAAAGACATGGAAGGACTGATGGATGATAAAGATATCCTTGTGTGGTTTACTGGTTTCCAGCTTTTATGAATTTTTGGTAATGCAAGAATGAGCAAAAGGAGTGCAGAAGTTTCCTTTTCATCCTGGTATTTGGATGCAGTAGAATTATCTGAATTTGTTTCTTTTTTTCAAACCTGGCAGGTAGACATGGATATGGAAGATGGGGATCCTACTGGTGGGTTGTCTGGATCAGAAGAAAGAAAACCTCAAAATCTTGTTGTACCTCTAGTAGAAGATTCTGAATCCAATGGTATGGTTTGATTTTTGTGCATGTGTGCAATTCATTAAACGCAAAACAGAGCTGAGCAGCCTTCCTTTTTCTTTTTTCTGTTTGGTAATAATTTTCCTCAGCTGCAGCCTAAACACTTTACTTTTTGCCCTGTGTTTGGTTCTCAAATGCATGTATATTAGATATCATTTGAACATAAGAGAACAATATGTTTATGTGCCGATGGACGTGCAATTTTCTATTTGCTCTGTGGTGTTCATTATTCGTCTATTTTGTTTTGTTTACCTTTTGATTATCATTATTTATTTGTTGAAGAATGCAGCCTTGGGATTATGGAGACATTGACCCTAATGAAACTAACTATACAACTCCTGGGAAAAAGATGAGGGTGTGTGTGGAGGCATTAATCTACTCTCTCTCTCTCTCTCTCATTTCATTTCTCGTGATTTTATTGGAACTGCTGGAGATCATTTTCCAGTTGGCTGGACTATATGTCAAACCACCACTTATATGCAGGCTACCTCTTCTTTGACAAAAATACCAATGATTAAGTAGCACTTTTAATATACTTGTTTACGGTCTTGTCTTTGCCTTGTTTAGTACTTTATTCTTGTTTCTAAATCTTAGATAACCTTTTATTTTTGCTTTTACCTTTTCTTAGTATGATATTTCTTTTGGTATTTTCAGATAAAACTACACCCTATTTGTGCTTGCATAGTTGTTTGAGCTAAATGCAAAGAATTTTGCTTTCCACATGCTATTATATTTATTTATTAAATGAATTAGTTCTTATATTATGGTAATTGATTTTCCAGACACATTTTTCTCATTGCTTTGTCGTCATTTGATTATTTAGGCCCTCCAAAGGATGATAAAATATGGGATGCTGGAGGCCATCCCACAGAAGAAGTGAAAGAACTGAGGAGGAGCAAATGGTCGGATGATTTGGATGAAGGTGATGCTCAAAGAACCGAAAGTTCAAAAAGGAATTCAAGTGTTCTTTCTGGGTTGATTAATACTTATAGCAAGGAAGGCAAATCTGTATGCTGGGGTGACAAGGTATGTGCTACATATCATCTTATGCCCATTTAATACATTAATGATCTTTCTAAGATCTTTGCTGTAGGAAATACTGCTATTTTTGTTATTATTTGGAATTTCAAACAATTTGGAAGGTTGGCTAGTCATCATGGGAATATGTTGACATTTTAGGATTACGTAGATAGGTCCCCACCTGTAACTTGTTCACTGCATGATAGAATAAGATTGGAAATTTAACATACTGATTAGTGTAATATTTACTCTCCAACCACATAGTCATAATATTTGACTATTTGTATAGCTGAAAGAAGGTTAAATGGTGTCTAGAACAGTAATCTGTTGCCATTCAAGAATTTCTTTCGTTGATCTAATATGTGCCAAGGTCTATGTGGTAACTGGCCAAGTCTTGAAGGACTGATTGATGATTAATATACCCAGGCAGCAGTTCTAGTGAGAAATGATCAAGCATTATCCATTAAGTGAATATAAAAGAGCTTTTGATTGCGGCATTAAGAAAGTTGGTCCACATAGTGCTGCTCTTGTATTTTATTTTATTTATTTATTTCTCAAGATTGTATAGTTCTTGTAACCAACACTTCATTCAATTTGGATCCCAGACCTTATTTGCTTGTGATTTACCGAATTTCCATATCAAGAATCTGTGTATGTGCATTCTGTCTATGAAACAGATTACTAACACTATGAATTGAATGGAGCGTTAGGTACAGTGCCCCTCTGGTTCAGCTGGGGTAGTACTAAGAAGTGCAATGAGATTCTTATGTCCAACTCCAGGTTTAAAATTCAGATAATCATAAGCTAGTCATGATAGAGCATCACTTTCATGACTAACTAGGTGTTGATGTGCTTTTCATCCAATTTATACTTAAATAATTTATCAGAAAATTAAGTTTCCAGAGGCCTGTGTTTCTGTAAAGTCATGATTGATCGTCACAATAGCACTTGATATTAAGGTTGCTTGTAGTTGCTTTTTCCTTCATCTTACCCTTGCTGATTTCTAAATTAATTTTTCCTGCCCCCATGTGAAAAAACCTTGACATTGGAACATCCGGAACACTATCTCTACTAACTTCTTAGTTTCAGTTGTATTTTCCCTCTTATGTTTGAAAGCTCTTTTATGTTTCTGCACCTTGTGTTGCAACTTGTACTTTATTTTTCAGGTTGGTGGTATGGGCTTCTCAATAGGGGTGGCAAGAAAAACAAATGTCTTATCTTTAGTTATTGGGCCTGGTGCTGGATACAACTTGGTGAGCTGAGAAAGAATTGAAATATCATTTAACTTTCGAAAGCTTGGATTTCTGAAGAAAGCCACTAATTTACTTATTTACACGCTAAAAATCAGAATTTCATTGTTTAAAGCCTTTGGTTTTGGGCCTTGTATTGCTTTTCTTAATGGTTGGAAGCAGTACAATTAAGAAGCCAGTTTGTTTACCTTGTTTTGTCTTATTCTAACCTATGCAGAAGTCCAACCCTTCACCAGAACAAGACTACCTGCCGGTAGCTGGGAAAACTGTTGAATCAGAGAGGCAAAACATATTCCAACAACAACTCCGTGCAGAGCGCGAATCCTTCAAGGCTATTTTTTGCAAGAGGAGACAACGACTTGGTGGGTTTGGCACAGAGGAGGAACAGCTTGGAGAAATGTCTGTTTAAGCTGCTGAAGAGCAATTTTATTACTATTGTAGTTGTTTGTAATATAGTTAGTTAATGATGGGGAAAAAAGGGAAAGGGCTGTTGTGAGAAAGGGAGGGGGGTAAAGCTTATTCATACTATATTATTGTTTCTATACGTTAACCTTTATGATTTGATTGGAGCAAGTCACCTGAACTACATACATGTGTTGACTAAATTCTTCCAAGATCTTGGATTAGGACTTCCATTTTATTATGAAGTGTCGTTCATGGTCTAAGTTATAATTAGAGTCAGATTAAACTGAACTTTTTAATTTAATAAAGTCATAATTTGATGGAAATGCGCCATTCCGGGATAGTTTCGCAATGTAGTGGATGATGCAAAATCAAAGCTAAAGTATGTGTTGAAGTGTAACAATTATATGTTCGTATAACATGCAGAGACTAGAAGGCAATACAACAGAGGTGGATATCAAGAATGTAATTTATTACCTTAACGAGGGAATGGGTTCATTTAACAAAATAATATCGTTTCGAGGAATGACGAGTATTTTAAGTACTAGCATATGAATGAATTCCATAAGTGAAAGCCCAAACTCTCTTCTCCCTCACTTTCATTATCATTTCCATGGCAGCCAATACGGGGAAGTTCTGCATACCACGCTTCTTGGAACTTGAACCAATGAAATGCTCAATACCCTCTACTGCGGCTGCTGCTTCCATTTCAACTAATAGACAGCCTCTCCATATCTACAATCATCATCATCATCATGTAAACCTCACTCATTTGTTTGTTTCTCTCTCCCTATCTATCTATTAGTCTAACTAACTAACCATGTCTTATTGATATTATTAATCCCGAGCAGAGATTCCAATTATGTTCACTGTCAATGAATGGTTGCCGAGGCCTTGATTCTTCCAAACAACCGTTAGGTACTATCCAAACTCGGACTTTTCCGGCCGTTTTGACGCCTGCATTGGCCATGGACCGCCTCAACTCGGCTATATTGGAATTAAAATCCGAACCACCTCCTTTTGATTCGGGTATTATTCGGCTCCAGGTACGTACGTACGTAACATAATTAAGAGCGAAGATTTCTCCCCACCAATTTAATTAATGGCTAATTAGTGAGTAAGAAAAAGCAGATTAATTTTGGTTACTATTCTATCCTTTCTTATCTCTTATGGGAGGAAGCTGCATTGCTAGGATAAATGGGATTATGCCACGTGGTTGGTTCACACTGAGCCGAGCCATACTGCTAATTATGAAATCTTCTTCCTTTTTTGTTTACCCAATTGCTGTGGTATAGACTAGAGAGAACTGAATGTGGGTATGGCGAATGGACGGAGACTGGAGTGCAGATGATTGCTTTCTCTAGAATTCTCCGATTACCATTCACATGAAAGACTAAAATTTTATAGTATTAATAACAATTAAAGTTAAACGATGAACGAAACACCCCGTGTTGTTATAAGATTATATGGTATTATTGATTTTTATATCTATAATTTTATAAAGATTTCATTAAATAAATAATAATTTTTTATTTTAAAATGTAATATTAAATAATATAATTAGTGAGTGAATTATATTTTACAACTGACTTTTTGTGTATGTATATATATATTTATATTTATACATCGGCTAAAAGTAATATGTGTCCTAGAAACGCAAATTTATATGTGTGCTCTTATTTTAAGAAATTTCATTAATAACAAATTTGACATTCAACTATTTTTATTAATTAAGAATAATGTTAAAATTTTTAATTTTTGTGTCAAATGAGTTTTAAAAAATATTTTAAGATAATATACGATATAACCAATATTTACTCGATTAATGTTATAATGAACATTTTACTATTTTATTAATGATTTGTCTATACGTACGCATACTCCATTTTCTCATATATATATATATATAACAGATTTAAAGTATATTTTTTAAATAGTATATATATTTTAAATAATATATTTTTATTAAAATTATGTCGTTTTGAATTTTTTTAAAAAAAATAAGTGAGTCAAAATGACGTAATTTTGATAAAGATATATTATTTAAGAGAAATATACTATTTAAAAAATATATTTTAAATTTATCGTGTATATATAAAAAATATATTTTAAATTTATCATGTGTGTATATATATATATATATATATATATATATATATATATATATATATATTGGTTGTTTCGGTTATTTTGTTTTTATTCTTTCCCTCTTTTTGTGGTAAAAAACTAGGTGCCAATTGAGCAACAAATTGAAGCAATCGATTGGCTTGGTGCCCAACAGCAACACCAGCTACTCCCTCGCTGTTTCTTCTCGGGACGAAGTCCAAAATGCAGCACCGTTCATCCTGATTTCTTTATTGATCATCATCATATAAATGGGAATAATAATAACCATAATCATAATAATCATCCAAATTCAGCTCATCATAAGGATGTGGTCAGTGTTGCCGGTTTGGGATCTGCAGTCTTCTTTCGCCATTTCCACCCCTTCTCCTTCCACGATTGGCGCTCCATTAAGAGGTACTGCTTTGCTGTTACATTCAATAGCCTAAGAAATTTGATTTGATTTTATAATTAATTTGGTTGATTTGAAGCTGTATTTTAAAGTTTGAATCCTCATTATTTTTATTATGTTTTCCTAATTTATGAATAAAGAATGAAATAATAAAAATTAGGTAAAGATAATTTACAAAGTAACAGAGCATTTCCCCCTACTAAATTTCATCAAGAGAGAGGGTGACATGTTACATATCAATTGACTAGGTTGTAAATGGAATGTAATCATGGAGTCAGTACTCTGAATAATTCTTCATTAAATCAATAGCTCTAACATGTTCATTTGATTAAAAGGTTCCTTTCTAAGAAGTGCCCGTTGATTCGTGCTTATGGGGCTATCCGCTTTGATGCAAGGGGTAATATATCATCTGAATGGGAGGCTTTCGGTTCATTTTACTTCATGGTTCCACAGGTACACTACTTCTTTTCCTTTCATGAAGTTGTTAGTTGCCACATGAAATGCCGAAAGGGTGAAAGTTTTCTACAGTGTGTATAGACGACCCATTGGCTGGATTCTGAATGACAGGTTGAGTTCGATGAGCTTGAAGGAAGCTCAATACTTGCTATAACTATTGCATGGGATAATGCACTTTTATGGACATATGGAATGGCAATTGCTGCACTTCAGGACACAATGCGAAAGGTTCACGTGTTGCAAAACTTGTCACAAATTTTACCCTCATTTTGAAAGTCGTAGCTTATGAAGTTTTTTATCATTTAAAATTCTTGGACGTTGCAGGTTTCCTCTGTTATTGTGAGGTTGCGAAGAGAAGTCCCTAATACATTCATCGTCAGCAATAATCACATTCCGAGTAAAAGTTATTGGGATCTCACTGTTAATAGAGCTTTGCAGATGATAAGCAGAAGCCACTCATCGCTCATTAAGGTAGTATAATAACTCTGTTCTACTCTACTACATTCTAATAGCTTCTTTAGGATCAACTAAAGTTCTGTTAGCAATGTGAGAGCAATAAATGTATCACTTTCTCAAACATTAGCTATTAAGTATTGAATCCACAATATTCAATCTAAAATTACTCTATCTTCTGTTTTCTTTTGTTCAAATGGTCCTTTCTGCGCCTGTATACCCACTCATTTCTTCATCTATTATATTGTTTTCAGTTTGTCATTTCCCTCTTAATTATTATTATTGTTATTTCTTGGTTTTTGATTTCAACTTTTGCTGAACTTAGGTTGTACTTGCACGTAGCAGCAGAGTTCGGACTACCACTGATATTGACCCACTAATATGGTTGGCTTATTTGCAGGTATTGCTTATTCTCATTGTCAGTGAACCTTTTATGTGCTTTCTGTTCTATTTCACATGTTTTATACTCTTAACAATTGTAGGTTGAAGGAGAAAATGCATATCAGTTCTGTCTTCAGCCTCCTGATGCACCAGCATTTATTGGTAACACTGTAAGTGCAGCTACCCATTTTATCATTGAATGAGAGGCTTTTATACTCCTTTTCGCATCACTATATATAATCTTCTATGATCACACCACTCTTCCTTGGCACCCTGATTATCAGTATATCTGTAGATTACTAACAGATCTAAGGTGTTAGGAATATGTAATGATTAAATCTTGAATTTACTTTCCGCCCTATTTCCTGGTATGACTTATTGTTGTATGTCATGTGTATAAAAAGTGATATATAGTTTAATGTATATAACATGGCTCTTCTTTTGTTCATCTTCCTACAATTTTTTCTCGTTAATGGTTTGGAGTTCAATTTAGGGCAAGTATATTGACCTGTAAAATAATGTTTGAACTTTTATGATTGTTTAATATTCCCACAGTTGCTAGAAGTGTTGCTTTTGCTATTTAGGTCTTTGTTTTTGTTCCCCCCCTATCCTTTTGCAGGAGAATTTTGGTATATATTAAAGATTCCACGAGACCATGTGTATTAGAATTTAGAACATTAGATATATGCATCTTATACTTAAATGCTTTGAGATTCTTAATGCTGCACTGTATAGTGTTGGAATAAAGTTTTTGTCAGTGCGTCTCAAGTTTTGTTTTGTAACTGATGCTGAGATTAAGTAACTATTTTATATCACTTATGCAAAACTTTGTGAATAGCCAGAGCAACTATTCCATCGAGACTCGCTTAGCATATGTAGTGAGGCTTTAGCTGGAACCCGAGCTAGAAGCGACTCGAAGGCCCTAGATCTTCAGATAGAACTTGATCTACTTTCCAGGTTTCATTTTGAAATTTTCTTTTGTTAATAATAAGTTCAAAATGTATATTATTTAGTTGGGTTTTCTTTAATTTGCAGTCACAAGGACCACCACGAGTTTACTATAGTGCGTGAGTGCATAAGAAGAAAACTAGAGGCAAGTGTAGTTTGGTACCTTTTCTACATACATGTTCTTGTATGTCGATATACATTTGTACTTTGTTGTATTAATGCTAGCAATTATGGGTATTAAAATATTTGTGCTCACTAATAATAATAATAATTATTATATTATATATCATATTGTTAAATTGTTGAGTTAGTATTGAAGTTTCAAACAGAAACTTGCTTTAAGCCCTTGACTTATATGTCATTGGAGAGCATACACTCTCCACACACAGAAGCCCCAAGTATGTGGTTCTGGTAGCTTCTTCAGGCAGCTGTTGATTTTATTTTGAGAATCCCTGACCTTAGTGCTTCTAAACTTGCCTGGATAATGGTTAATACAGTGAGATATTAAAAGTTCCGGCAAGAGTATGTAGTATGTACCTAATTGATTTGTCCCAAACTAGATTTTCTTTATCAAATCTGCAACTTGTCTAGAAAGACAGTTTATAAAACATCTCTGTCTACTTACTGCTTCAGTGTGGGCACTTGGCTAACTAGCTTATGTTTACTTGTATTTGTGCCTGTGTAAATATTTTAGAATATTAATAGTTTCTGTGCTTTTGTTCTGTTCTATAGGCTGTATGCGTGAGGGTTTTTGTCAAACCAAGTAAAGCTATAAGGAAACTTCCGAGAGTCCAACATCTGTATGCTCACTTAACTGGGAGGCTGAGAAGTGAAGATGATGAGGTAAAATCTTAAATGCCTGTAAGTTTTATGCTCCAATTCATACCCTCTAATGGTGATCACTATGTACAAATTGGCCTCCGGTTAAAAATTCAGACCTTTTTTTTTGTGGCTAAATTATTCAGACCTTGCTCTCTTCTGCCTTTGGTTAGGCTAATCAACACTAGCATAAAACGAATGCGAATTTTACTTGTATGTTTGTTGTTTAGGTTCTAATTCTTTGCTCTTTTCCAGTTTGATATTTTGTCTTCTCTTCATCCAAGTCCTGCAGTTTGTGGGTTTCCAACAGAAGAGGCTCGTCTCTTAATAGCAGAAACTGGTACATGTATATTTTTTCATCTATCTCTTATTCTTTTTTTACTCCAATCCTCTTGTGGGATGTGTCTTGATATACTACACCAGTTCATTTAGGCTGGACTTTTAAATATGGGATTTTGTTCTTAGAATGCATGAACAGGAGTTTATGATTGGAGAATGTACCTAACATTACTTCACATAACTAGGAGACTACATATATTAGAAATGGCCTACTATATACCTCATGCATCTTTTCTAAATATATGAGCAATATACTGGATGCACTAAAAGGGAATCGTAGTGATGATAGGTGTTGCTAATATAAGCTAAGACTTAGCTCTAAAATACAAGGTCAGGCGTCTACAACTCAGTTTCCAATTTTACATCTGTTATATGCTTTTTCAGTAACTTTTTTTTTAACAAAAAAATTAAAAATTATGGAAACCAACTCAATCACTTCTCCACAAGCGAAAAATAATATAGAAAAGAAGGCACAACAAAATAATAGATTGGCCTCGTGTCCTATTATGGTCCCTCAGTACTTATCAAAATATAGAAAGTATTATACTCCCTTCGTCTGGATATAAGAGGCCTACTTATTTTGTTTTACTTTTTCCCCAAACATCAAGGTTCGCATTTACGCACTTAGGACATAATATTTTAGGACTATGTTTTTCAATATTAAATTTGAAAGGTAATTTTTATTATTAGTAAAACATTCTTGAGAAAAATTGTGTTCAAGTGTGTCAAATGCAAACCTTAAATTTGAATGCAAAAGTCAACTAAAAACTCTCATTTTTAGACGGAGGTACTATTTTCCAAAAATGAAGGTAACTATGAGGCACAAATTCAAATTTGGGATGAGTTTGATATGAATAATAATATTACTTCTTTGACTCCCTTCTTCTTCCTCCTTCTATCTACTTTATGTTTTGTTTCCCTTTCTAGACTCTATATTTCATGTACAAGGCTGTGTTTGGTGGCACTTGCACAGGAGACAGTTTTAATAGTGTAATAGTGAAACTTCATTGACTCCCTTCTTCTTCAAACTTCCTTTTGTCTTTTGTTTTATTTCGTTTCTTGACTCAATACTTCATGTGGAAGGTCGTTTGATGGTGACAGTTCTGTAGGAATCAGTTTTGGTGCTTTCTTCTTATTAGCTTCCGTATCATGGGCCCATTTTTCTTTTGTCCTTTTATTTGTCATTTGATTCTGTTCTTATGTTGACACATAATATTGTACAGAAATGTTTGACCGAGGAATGTATGCTGGTCCTGTTGGTTGGTTTGGAGGAGGGGAGAGTGAATTTGCAGTTGGTATAAGGTCGGCCTTAGTGGAAAAGGTGAGTTAAGAAATAATGTCTCACTGATTTGGCTGTGAATCTGTGATATCTGTCTTAAACTAGTGCAAGTTTATGGCTAATGCTAACTAAAGTTTGGTCGCTTTCAGTAATTTCTAGTCATTAAAGGAACTGATTTGTTTTGTATATAATGGTTTCACTACCTGCACTATTTATAGCAATCTTGTTACCAAAATCATGTGCATACAATAGGGACTTGGTGCATTAATTTATGCTGGAACTGGGATTGTCGAAGGAAGTAATTCATCTCTGGAGTGGGAAGAACTGGAGCTGAAGACATCTCAGGTTGGTCAAATATGTTGAAGAACTGAATGCAAGCTTGAGCATTTGAATGGATCATATTTTGAGTTATTAAAATTATTTTGAGGAATATCAGAGGAACTAAAAGCTCACTTCACGTATTTTGATTTGTCCTGCAGTTCACCAAGTTGATGAAACTTGAGACACAATCTCTTGATGCCAAAATAGGTTGCATTGGGGATTAGCTGTAAACTGAAAAGGTTAGTGGTTCAGCATCAAAATTATGTCTTACATATTACATCCATGAATTGTACATCTGTATTTACATTACACACACACACACACACACTCATTTGGGTTCTCTCTCGTTATAGAAAAATCAAATTAGTTGTAGCAAATGGAGTACAATGATTAAAATACACCACCTTAAAAAGAATTTAACGAACAGAAAGAACTATAATCTTCATAAAATTCCATCCCTCCCCAAAGACATATGGCTGGCTTATATACTCACTAAATTGATTCTGGTACAAACATGAATAGATGATTGGTGGAGCCTCTTTTGTGGTTCCTCAATTGTGTAGTCAGTTGTACATCTTTGTTTCAATTGATATATGCTAACATGGTGTCTTTCATCGAATCCAGTTCAAGTGGCAGATGCAGGGGAGTCAAAATTTTGAACCTTCCACCAACTGAAAATGATGTTCATGTCTTGTATAAATGTCCTCGAAAGGAGACTTGAATTTGAAAGAATCTAGCGTGCCATTCATTTCATTTTTTGTGTCAACATCAACTTCAACATTAAAGTGGTAGATCTTGACATTCATGCGGATTGTTGAAAAATAACGTATCAGTTGTTGCGACCATGTCTGCGTTTTTTGAAACTTCTTCAGCCATCATAATCTTCCACTGCTACAAACAGTACTCGCCCCTTTCCAGGTTGAGCTTGTAATAATTTGTAGTAATAACTATTACATATGTGCATATACTTTATTTCCTTGTATTTGTTCTTGTATGTCGGATATCTGTGAATTTCAATAGAATTAAATCAAAGTCTTATTTTTTTAACTCCCCTTTCAGCTACAATTTTACTTTATGATTTGTATAAAAATCCCATAGTCAAGAATACCAAATTTACGAGTGAGACGGATCGAGTTCACATATCATATATATAATCTTCCATCTTGTTAAATCAATCATAATTTTCAAATTGCAATTTCACATAAAAATTAGTAACTAATATATAAAATAACCACTATAAAAATAATTTGTGAAAAATTGATAAAATTATTCAGTAAAACACATTTAGAAACTGCTGTGCATTTCTTGTTCATTAATATTTCCATAGCACATACATTGATTGTATAAAGATAGGAGAAACTGATGTTTTCATAGAGATTTTTGTTATTTTTGTATGAAAAGTGTCGTTATAGGTTTATAACGACGGTTTTAACCGTCGTTATAGGTCTATCACGACAGTTTACATTTAAAAATATTAAAAAATTCTATGAAAATATTACTTCCCTAAAGATACTACGTTCATTTAGGCCTAACATATATAAATACTGTTTGTTTGTTTTTCTCTCTTTCTCAACTTTTTTTTTTCGTTTTCCTTGACCTTCTCGGTGTCGTGGCTTAGATTTTGTTATTTTCAAGGTTATTGTTAGCACGGATTATGTTAAACACGGATATGCAGTTGTTCAAACGCAATATCCCCAATTAAAATACTACACAACGAATAGAAATGAGCTCAGAAGGAGAAACTTCAAGCGCAATACAAATTAAATTTATACCCATTCTTTTTGTAAATTATATATACGTTTTGACTTTTTAATGAGGTGAAGTTGGGAAATTTTATAATTCAAAAGACATTAATGAGTGGAGGAATTAAAGGAGCTTTTAGTCACGTGACAAATCATATATAGTCTCCCTGTGTATGCAATCAATATATGTATATGTATAGTCGTCCAGTCCAAAGGATGAAGTTTGGAATAAGAATTAATGCATATCTTGCAAGAAAAGCTTATCTACGTACTCCATGATAAACTTTGAATAACTTGAAGCTCACGGACCATGCACTCTATACATCGTCTTTATAAAACAACTGAATGAATGCTATTATACATATATATGTATTCAATTAATCAAATTTTCTTTATATATATAACATCCATCAATTAATTACCAGAGATAGATCATATACGAATGGCGAACACGAGGGGAACCAAGTCGTGTATGACGTTTGAAGAGTTTGTACCTCCTTCGGATTGGACTCAGGACTCAGCTTCCCATTACCTTCTCGTTGATCTTCCTGGTACGTACGTGCGTGATATTCTTAATCACAGTACTTAATATCTTATTTAAATTCCTTTCTTAGTTGTAATTCATTTTTCTCTCTAGACTATATATATATATATATATATATATATATATATATATATATATATATATATATATATATACATATATATTAATTGTACTAATGTACGTACGAAATATAAATTATAAATATGTAAGGTTTTAGGAAGCAACAGGTGAGACTTCAGGTTAATAATCGTGGTGAGATCATCACCAGCGGTGAAAGGCAAGCGAGTGAAAACAAGTACAAACGCTTTGCGAAAACCTTCAAAATCCCGGAAAATTCAAATATTGAGAAGATCAGGGGAAAGTTTGAAGGGGAGGTTCTATATGTAACCATCCCTAAGCTACTACCTAAAGAAGAAGACAACAGGGCCGGAAAGAGTGCTGGGGAAGAGAAAATAGATGACGGGGGAATGAAGAATTTAGACAGAGAACAACATGGTATTATTATTCACAACAACAGTAATGGCTTCCGCCACATAAACCAGAAAGTTGAAGAAAAAGAGACATTTGATCAGAAAGGAATAAGCATAGAAGAAGATCAGCAGTTGATTATATCAAAGGAGGGTGGTGGTTTCTTAGACAGTTTGGTGAAAAATGTGAGAGAGAACAAGGGGATTGTTATAACAGCTGTCTTGGCATTTTCACTAGGTGTGTTGCTGTCTCATAAGTTCAAACTAGGACATGCATGATTTGTTTGCCTGGCGTGTGTTGTTACAGAGTTAATGTCACACATCAAAATGTAAGATTTCAAAAGAAATTTGTCTACTTATTATATAATTTAATGTACATTTCTTGATTTCTTTAGCAACCTTCTGTATACTTTATCATCCTTCAGTCATAATTTATTTGCCCTACTTTGAATTCGTATATATGCTGGTTATCTCGATCCAGAATATATATAAATAAATAAATTTGTTCCAACAAAGATGATTTAAAAAAAAAGTATAAATACACTGGTGTCTCATCATTTCTCAATAATATAAACTCTCTCTTAAATTTCTACATTTTTGGAATGGAGGGTGTACTAATATTTACAACAGTATCCCAAAGATAAGGATCGGGTAAAACTAAGAATACATATTCTATGAAGAGAGCACATAATTGTCATAAATTAGCAAAATAATGTCTAAATGAATAGGATAATATTAGGGGTTTCACGTGTTTCAAACTTATACATCATTGTTGTATTACTATACAATAATTATTAAGCATCCATATATATCATCATTTGTATTTAAGACGCAAAAATTTAAAACCCACAACACTAATCATATGAATATCATTAATCTACACAACTAGTGGACATGAATGATGGGATTCTTCTTCTTCTTCTTCTCTCTCTCTATATATCATTAATCCACCAAACCGCTCTTAATTTTGAAAAATGTACAGCTCACGTATGCAAACTTTCATAATCGAATTCTCTAGTAAAGAGAGTTAATAATATCTGGCCAGTGTCAATTTAGAACCATTTTGATGCACAGGGAGTTGTGAGCTAGCAGCTAGTGGTGTAAATAAGCCAAGTTGAGCTTTGGGTTTGCTCTGTTTAAAAATTAAGTTCAAATAAATGTTTAAGCTTGACTTAATTATCGATCATACAAGTTGACCTTCAACGAGTCTTAATCGAGTTAAATATCACACCCATAAATATTTGATACTCCATTTCTCCTTTAATTCCTTCGTTTTATTAGATAAGCTTACTAAAAATTAAGGAGATACATTACTCTCTTGAAAAATGAGACATTCACTTGTATATTTATATTGGTCTATTTTTTCATTTATTTGAAATGAAATAGAAAATTATCTTAATTTTATATGTTAAAATATAAAGAGTATTATATATTTTTTAATATTAAAACTAACTCAAATTAAAAGAGTTATCAAACACGACGAGTCAAGATCTGGCCCTATGTGGCTAGCTAACGGATCTTAGTTTTTTTGTCCTTCGAAAGAGATGTGCACTAATCATAGACGCAAGCATATACTTGAAAAAATAACTTTATCCTCCAAAAATGCTGAGAAAAGTATTTTATTAAATACAAACCTAAACAACCATGCCCAATATTGTTTGTCTTAGTTAGTTACCACCCTAGTACGTAGTAAATATTCTTATTCAAAATGGTGCCAAAATTAGAGGCAATCTAGAACAATGAATTGAAAGAGATGCTGCTTTTGTCCTTGAGCTTTATTAAAAATGTTGTGGGGGGAGCTTTTGACAAAATTTAAAGGATATAATGGTGTGTTTGGTTGGTGGGAATGGAATAGAATGAGCTGGGAATGGAATGACCATTCCTTTCGGAATGACTAAAAATATGTTTGGTTAGTCAATTGGAATGAACATTCCATTCCTTTAGTTATTCCCAAATTTATCTTAATGCTATTTTTCATTCTTTTTTAAATAGGTGGGTTTATTGCATTCCTTTCAGCTTGGTTAAAAAACACCATATACTACTTATGAGTTCTCTGTCACTTACTTATTATAAACACTATTTTCACATTATATAGTTTTTATTACTCTATAATCGCAATATTTTTAATCTATAATTATTTCATAAAAAAAAATAAAAATTAACTGTACCAACAAAAAATAACGTTAAAACTATGTAATAATAATAATGTACCAACAAAAAAGTTTGACTTTATTTTACATTCCTCTTTATTATATGGTGTAATTCTACCTAATATTTTACGAATAATTCTTTAAGTTTATAACTAATAAAAAAAAAATCAACAAGACAGATTTGTTTTGTGAATGGCCAATAAAAAGAAAGGAAAATCTGTTTGGACAATTTGACCCTAGGTTTGTAATTACGGAGATAAATATATTGTTAAAACTAACATTGCAATTAACGTTATAACGAAAATCACACCTGCTGCATCAAAATTTTGGGTATATGACCTTAATTTTTTTTTATAATTTCTTTGTTTTTATCAATCAGCTACACTTTTTTTTTACTTTAAACAATAAATATAGGAGAGAGATTATATTTTTCTTTTCTTGGTATGAATAAAATCAAAAAATTGCACCAATTACACGAACGTTTGAGGCAGATACTACAAAACTAGATGATCTTGAGATGGCTTTGATTGACAAAACCAACCACACAATTATTTTCTTATTTAGAAAAACTAATTTAAAGACAAAAATCAGATATCCACTGCAGCCTCTCATTTGTAATTCTCTCCAAAAATACAAATTAATAATATCCCATAAATGAAGATCCACCACAATTTAATTATTATTATTATTATTATTATTATTATTATTATTATTATTATTATTATTATTATTATTATTATTATTATTGTTGTTGTTGTTGTTGTTGTTGTTATTGTTGTTATTATTATTATTATTATTATTATTAGTAGTAGTAATAGTAGTAGTGAAGATGTTCTTTTAGTTCTATTTTATTTATTTTTTCATTTATTTTATAAGTTCATAGTATATAAAAAACGAAAAAGATCATTTCACATTTCATTTATGGTGATTCTATTCTTGATGGAATGAATGAACAAACCAAACATAAAAATAAGGAATGACCATTCCATTCCATTCCATTTCCTTCCCATTCCTTAAATTATTCCATTCCTTACGTGTCAAGGAATGAGAACCAAACATAGTATAAGAGGGGGATCAGTTATTTAGAAGGCGGAGTAGCATGGCATCTTAATTGCGTACATGACTCGTTGAGTTGCGTTCAAGCTTTCTTCCCCATTTGCAACTTGAGGCAGCCATGAATATTTATATATATATATACTCCTATATCTATATATAGTTGAACCATATAATTTTAATTTAAATGTACTAGCAAAAGGAACAAAGTTTGAGCTATTGCAGATTAATTAGTTTTAAATCAAGAATTAATTGTTTTATCCGGCTGGCCAGTTTAAAATTGGTGTGATCAAATTGTATAATGATTAGTATGAGTACATATATATCAATCAATGTATCACTCATAGTTGAATCTCAGATCAATTAGGTCACGCCTAAATTGAGTTGAGCAAGGTATAGGTAGAAGAGAGAACAGAGAGAATGAATGGAACATTCTTGGTCTTTTTAAGTGTAGTGTATATTTAAAAGCAAAGCATCACCTAATTAGACTAAGATGTACGTACTCCATCTGCCTAGTAATTTGACTACCACTTTATCCCAGCACCACAAACACAACCTTCAGAAAAGGGATTATAATTAATACTACTAGTGTAATCATAAAATTACGATCGAGCTTGGGTTACAATAGTCTTTAAGTTGGGAGTATAATTAATATATTCATAATTAATCAAGTATATAATTACTATTATAATAACATAATCAAGCCTCAACCAAATGAGAAAACACTAATTAATCAGAAATAAATGAACTAAAATGACACATGACTTGTGTAACAACAATCTCGACACATTAATTAATTATCCATGCTAGTATTATATACTAGTTCTTGAAATTAATCCAAACTCCAGCCGGCCAGATAATACAGATGCATCATGCATGCAGTGTAATACGTAAATGGAAAGTTCCAGAAACGAGAGATTTTTACCAATACAGCCGAATATTCATCTATAAAGGAAAAATAAACCTTCACGCCTCAACAAACATTTCCCTCTCTAAAAAAAATAATTTCCTAAATCTCATAACAGAAAAAGATTAAAATATTAATCCTATGTGAAAAATACAAATAAAAATTAAAGTCGAAGCCAGAAAGTCCACATTAAAAATTAAATATAACTCAACAACAAATATTTACTTGGTCACCTTTATTAGTGGCAGCTTCTCCACCATGATACCATGACGACGACGTTTCCCCAGCCGGAGCCCCAACAATCACCGCCATCACCACCCACCGTTCGCAAGCTCATCATTGAACTTATCGACGCTCGTGATCTCCTTCCCAAAGATGGTCTCGGTAGCTCTAGTGCATACGTCGTCGTAGACTTCGACGGCCAGAAGAAGAGAACGTCCACTGTGTCCCGGAACTTGAATCCAGTATGGAACGAGAGCCTCGAATTCATAGTCTCCGATCCCAAAACTATGGAATTCGAAGAGATCCAAATCGAAGTCTTCAACGACAAGAAACTGAATCACGGCAATGCCAGAAAGAATCATTTTCTAGGACGGGTGAAGTTGCTTGGTAGCCAGTTCGTCAAGAGAGGTGACGAAGGATTGATTTACTTTCAGTTGGAGAAGAAGAGTGTGTTTAGTTGGATTAGAGGAGAGATAGGATTGAGAATTTATTACTATGATGAGATAGTGCAAGAACAGATTCAGGAGAGTGACCAAAATAATAGTAATCCTAATAATAATGAGCAATTGAGCACCACCTGGGGCTGCGCCCCCACCTGATCAGAAGCCGCAGTTGATGGTGGCGGAGGACGGCAGGGTTTTGGACGCTCAGATGCCTCCAATTCTTATGGAAGGTTCACAGTCTCCGCCAGTTGTGACGATTCTGGAGTCCCCGCCGGCCGTGACGGTGCATATGGAGCATCACCATTATCATCAGCAGCAACAGCAGCAGCCGAATTATCAGGATTTACCACCGGTAATGCAGCCAGAGATTCCACCAGAGGTGAGGAAGATGAGCAACGAGAGAGTTAGGGTCCTGAGACGACATAACGGAGGAGAATATTCACCCAGAGTCATTTCCGGAAAATTATCAGGTAAAACGGAGAGGATTCAGGCATATGATCTGGTGGAGCCTATGCAGTATCTTTTCATTCGAATAGTGAAAGCTCGGGGACTTTCACAGAACGAGAGTTCTTACGTGAAGATCCGCACATCCAGCTACTTTGTCCGGTCCAAGCTGGCGAGTTTCAGACCGGGAGAGCCATCGCCGACTCTGAATGGCACCAGGTGTTTGCTCTTGGCTACAATAAGACGAAAACGGCCAATTCGACCCTGGAGATCTCAGTTTGGGATGGACCATCGGAGCAATTTCTAGGTGGAGTTTGCTTCGATCTCTCCGATGTCCCCGTTCGTGATCCTACGGACAGTCCTCTCGCTCCTCAGTGGTACCGCCTGGAAGGCGGTGAAGATCCAAACTCCGGTAGAGTCTCCGGTAACATACAACTTTCAGTTTGGATCGGCACTCAAGCCGACGATGCATTTCCCGAGTCATGGAGCTCAGATGCACCATACGTGGCTCACACACGCTCTAAAGTTTATCAATCACCGAAACTATGGTATCTGAGGCTAACAGTGATCGAAGCTCAAGACCTTCAAATTGCTCCCAATTTGCCTCCATTAACGGCGCCAGAGGTGAGGGTAAAAGCACAGCTAGCTGTCACGGCCTTAGAGATTCCTAAGTCCAAAATTACGGCTTTAGACAACTATCACCTTTTTCTAGTTGCTAAGTAAGCCTTACGCCAAGTGAACACCAAGAGAACTTGAGAGGAAACTTTAAGAAGGAACAAGAGAACACTTTTGAATGTAAGAAATCTTTTACTACAAGAGAGCTTTACAAGATTGCTTGGAGAATGCTTTTCCTTGGATGGTGAACAAATGAGACCATCCTCCTATTTATAGGCCTCCACCTCCTTAAGGGAAGGTTCTAGAAATTAATATTATAATCCTAATCCTAGAAAGATCTAGATAGAATATTCTAGATATGTACAAGTTCTACACCTTTCTACCAAAGTCTAGAAGATTCTAGGAAAGTTTAGAATATACAAGAAAAGTGTAGAATATTCTAAAGGTTTCCCATACAGAGCTCCAATGTACTGCAATAAATAATTAATCTGCATCTGTGTTGGGAGGAACTGTGACGCCCCCAAATTCGGGTTCCAAATACCCGGATCCGGTCATCACGATCCAATACAAACATTCACCTCTAAACAACATACAATAACTAAATGCGGAATAATAAACATATGTTGTTCATTCAAAAGGTGTTACTAGTCCCAAGATACGATAACCTTACACAAAAGTACACAAATACCCTTAATAAAGTACTTAGGGTTTATAGTACATAACAGTTAATTAAATTAACTACAGGGCTGCATCTCGAAGTCTATTACTTCATCTTTCCTTTACCCTTGTTCTTTCTCGAAGTCTCGGGTTGCACTGCAATAAGGTTTCATGATATAGCAAGAGTGAGCAACTAGTTTGCTCAACAAGTTTAAATAACAACAAGGAACAATATATCATGAATGAAAGGGAATAGCTGAACAATTCAATAATATGAATAACATAAGCAGAAATAATAAGTTGCTTTTAAAATTAGGATAGTCAAATAGACTATGAACTATAAATATCCACTGGAGTCAATAGCAGGTTGACCCAATGGTTACTACCAGAAATATGTACCCGAGGGGATCAGCCTCAGTACAATATGTGTATGCATAACATTTAATTTCCGTATTTTTTTGTATCTGATATTAGATACAGGGTACTCCCCTATAATAAATGGGTGTTCATAATAGTCTAAGAATCCGCATCTTCAATGATTTGGATAGTTTTTAAAATCTTTAACACAAATGTCTAGCCGAACAATGGCTTAGACCTACTTTGAACAGTTCTTTAAACAGTAGAACAGTAATTAAGTACAAGTCAATGACTGTACAATCTCAAGTGCAATAAGTGCGAATAACAACAATATCGATGTGGAATAATTGTAAAGTAATTAAACCACTCAAAGCATGCTTGGAAATAACAGTTCAAGCTTAGATAAATAATTTGCTCAATGAAATGAGTTTAGAGATAAGGAACTTGCCTGTCTGCTCAGCTACAATATATGTCTAGCTTTAACTAACTGGCTTTGAAAAGACCTAACATTAATAAAGTTGATCTAATAATTAGTACGGCGTATTTGCACAACTATACGCTCACTAAGGTACTTATTTATCATATAAGTACTAACACATAATTTACGTTAGTCGAAATAATATTATTAACCTTATAGACTGTGACGACCTCAAATCCGGGTTCCTTTAACCTCGGATCCGGTTCAACACTAGTACTACTTTTCCTTATTGTTCATGAATTACAACAATATTATAATTGCTAAATAATCATTTATTTACAATTATATAACATCTCTTTCTATTCCAGAATCGCAATCTTTATACATTCCTAGTATGTCTTCATATCATACATGATACGACATTCTATTACAATCAATTTGAGATCATATGTATAATGACTCATTCACACCATCCTATTATCCTTATTCATAAAGGACAACGTCTGAAAAATGATATTCAAATAATCTGTAAATGTTCTCTTAACAATTTAAGTTTGCTAATCTATAGCACAACAAAACATAAACTCTTCATATCTACTTACACAAGTGAATGGATTAGTCTACCGCAAGGTTTTACTACAAAAGCACCTATGCTTCAATCTTGATGACTCCTTAGTCAATCTTCATCTTTGCCTCTACCGGAGTAATCGGCTTCCTCAAGCTACTCTGCAATGTTTTGTTTTAAGCAAGGATGAGCACGACGGCTCAGCAAGTCTAACAGTTTCACATAACACGTAAAAACAGTTCAATCATGCTTCATGCATCTTATGCTTTGCAGTACATACATTTCTCATGCATATCATACCTCGCATTTAATCTATGCTTCATGCCTAGCCTCTATCAGGACATATAGTTCAATGCAGAACAATTGTCTTAAATCAACTACCGCATATCAATAGTTCAAATTAACTTATTTCACAAAAGCACATTAACACATCTTTGCACATAACCACGTATGAGCACATCACAGTTTAATAACAAACTTATAAATTATGCACATAATGCAACACGTTCTGAAAAACTTGCCTGAACTTGTATAACCAGCTTACGTTAATCTTTGACGTTCCTTGCACCACCTACACGGTATGTGAGATCAACGGTGCACAATATCAGTCAAAGTTTGACTCAATACTAAATCTTATTTTAAAGATATTTATTTCTTCTTATCATCCCCTTTATTTAATAAGGTTAATTTCATATTTTAGTCTCTCTTTGACTTGACTCAGTGTTTCATATTCAACACCATAAATCTTTTGTTCGAAACTATGCAATTCTGACATTTATTAATGTCACGGCATTAAAACTTGGACCCTATATTTATTTAGGTCGATCCACCAATTAATCACTAATGGACCATACCCTTGGTTTAACTTAATCACATCATTTATCTCGATACTTATCATAATATTACCCACCTTGGATAATATTTTAAATTTTACTATCAATTAGTAATAATTTATAATGTTATTTAATTGTTAAATAACACTTTAAATAATCATTACTATTATTAATTTATTTTTAATAATAGTTTACCTTAATCATTATGATTAATCTTTTAATAATAATTTAATTGCTTGCTAATATTATTACCCTTTAATAATATTTTAATTGACTTCTCATTATTATCAATCATTTTAATAATAATTTAATTGTTCATCAATATTATCAATCATTTAATAATATTTGAAATCCTCACGTATCATTAGTAATTATTTAATAACGATTCAACCCTTAACTATTATTACTCAATAGTTAATTACTTGTTAAACAATATTATTAATTCTTTAATAATATTCTAAATCTTTATTTATCATTATTATTTATTTAATAATGATTTAACTCTTAACTATTATTATTTAATAGTTAATTAAATGCTAAATAATATTATTAATCCTTTAATAATATTTTAAATTAATTACATATCATTATTAATTATTGAATAATGATTTAATTCTTAACTATTATCATTTAATAGTTAGTCAATAATATTATCAATATATTTTAATTACTTAATAATCTTCTTTCGATTAAGTAATAATTTATTCCACTTAATTACCATTTAATTATTATTTAATATGAATTAAATAATAATTAATTAACTAATTATCCGAACTCATTATATAATATTAATTAAATAATAATTAATTAATTAATTAACCTTACTTATTATTTAATATTAATTAAATAATAAATAATTAGTTTATTAACCTTAATTATCCTTTAATTATTATTTAATATTAATTAAATAATAATTAATTACTTAATTAACCTTACTTATTATTTAATATTAATTAAATAATAAATAATTAGCTTTCTAACTTTAATATTCTTTAATTATTATTTAATATTAATTTAAATAATAAATAATTATTTATTTAACTTTACTTATTATTTAAGTGCAATTAAATAATAAATAACTAACTTATTCATCTTAACATCCTTTAATTATTATTTAATATTCATTAAATCATAATTAATTAATTACATAACTTCATATATTATTTAATATTTATTAAATAATATTTAATTAGATTATTAGTCTATTTATACACTAATAAATAGCTAATATATAGTGAATCACTCCAATAATTTCAAATTTTATTTTATAACACTTAACTAGCATGCCAATAGGTCAAATATTATTTTTCTTAAATTAAAAATAATTTTTCCATAATTATTAGCAATTTAGTAAGCTTTAATCCACCATTAATTCTAATAAATACCAAATTACAAAAAAAATCAGATTTTAAATTTTGATAATTTTCTTTATAAAATTATAAGCATTTTCTCTTTTGGAACCAACCCAAGAACCGGCCTAAAATTGCCCGAACCGGCCCTACCTAGAAATCATGAAAAATCGAAAAAAACCGAACCGGCCGGTTTTTTTAAAAAAATAGGCAGATTACTTTTATGCTTTTTCAGACTTGGGGTCTTCGACGGGAACTTGAATAAAATGAAATTCACAAGTCCGATTGAGGCCTATTTGGTATCGATGGATTCGTAACTTCCCGAACTACATTTTTTTGTCATCAAACATCAAATTTGGATTTGTTTTGGTCACAGAAATTGGCTCTAAACCGGACTGTTGTGCACAGCCCTAAAACAGTGGGTGTGTTTTGGTTGAAAAATCATAACTTGCTCATTTTAAATCGGATCGAAGTGATTCCACTTGGAGAATCTTCATATCCCACACATCTAACACCAAAAATTTACGGATCATGAATCCGACTTACGGATCATGCCCAGAAATTTCGGGAGTGGCTGCCATGATTTTGATTACTTGGTTTTCGTCGGTAAAAACTTATTTGATGATTTTGATGAAATCTTTCCACATAAATACACCCAAAAATTCATATTAAACCCATGTAACCCTAGATATATCAATCTAGCATGTTTCTACCTTTTTAGATTTTGAAAATTAGTTTTCTACCAAAGAAATTACATAGTACCCAAAGAACAATACCAAGCTAGAATGTTTTATACCTTTTGTTGATTATCCTCTTTGTTAGAACTTTGAAAAGGCTTGGATGATCAATCTTCTTACATAGATAGCTTCCTCTTGATGAGACCTCCATCTTTAAACCTTGCTCCAAGATCATCCAACCATCAATGCTCACAACATCTAACTTTCTTTTTCTTTTTCTCTAGAGTTCTCTCTCTTTTCTCTATTGAAATTTTTGTAAAATGGCTAACCAACACAATGAATTGGTGAAGCACTATATTTATAGTACTTCCTTAATCTCCATTAGCTCCTACTAATCAACCAACACTTGGACATTTAAGGCTTAAACTCATGCTTACTATAGCTTGGATGGACAAGATGATTGACAAGGATGAATGACTCTTATCAAGGTTGCTTGGAAGCAACTTTTAGAGTGTAAAACAAGCAAAATAAAGCCACACTTAACATTTTCATGTGGGGCCCCCTCCAAAATTCGGGATTTGCCAATAAATTACACCAATTTGGCTTTATTTTTATATCCTATATCATTATATAAGTATTAATATATATATATATATATACCAATGTATATATATTGACCATAACTTTGACTACCATTTGGGCTCCACATTGGATCAATTTAATATTTCTATTGGGCTTGTCAATTAAATTTGTTTGGGCTCAATTTAATTACTACATTGGGCTAATATTAAATACCCTATGTTACATTTAATTAAACAAGCATTGGGCTTGGTTAATTATTACATAAGTCCATGTTCAAATTAAATTATATGGACTACTAGGTTAAATTAATTTGACCTAGTTTAATACCTCAATTGGACTTATAATATAATCCAATCAGATTTGCTATAATTAATTTTACCACATTGGGTTACTTAATTAACCCATCCACGGTTAATTCTTAACCCCACATTTATTTATCTAGCAATTAACCAATGATTGGTTAATGCTATCTCTCTTGTCAACCAACTAGGGTTATTCAATTAACTAGACACTAGTTAATTCTCTACACTCAATCAATACTTGAAATGCTTCTCCCAACCATTGACCATCATTTGACTTTTAATGGTTTGGGCTACATAACTTACTTTTTATTGGCTCTCTTATTTAATTACCCATTTCATGCAAATATCTCCATATTGGGCTTACATCTATAACAACTTATTAATTAAGTAAATTACTTAATTAATTAACTTCTTAATATTGTCCTTCTAGGCAATATTCCACTTCCCTACTTGTTACTCATAACCTTAATTCATAACTTATATAATTAATTCAATTAATTATATTACATGACTTTTCTTTTTAATCCATACTAAAACTAATTAATTTATTAGTTTTATTAAGTATTTAATTTACCTCACACATCATCTTGTTTGACTAACAAACTCAACTATAGGTGTATATATATAAATATTAATATATTCACTTTCACTTCTCAATTGAATTTCTTTCTTAAATAAATTATCTACCTGCATCATTAAAATATTCTCACATTTAATTTTTAACAAATAATTTATGTTAAAAAAAAAATGTTTACCCATTTTCTACACATCTTCCTTCTCACCTTCTAGGTTTAAACCTTAACCTTTAATAAAATCAATTAAGATATTATTTAAAATCTTGAAATTATCTGGGATATTACATAGACCCTCAATCAAATTAGGTTAATAATTTAATAAGTTAGAAAATATTTTTCTTAAGCGTTGAACACTTATTAAACCTTTAAACAACTTATTACAATTGTTTAATTAAAGTATAATTAAATTCAATTTATTTTATTAACTCAATCTCTATTTAATTACTATTTAATATTGATTAAATAGAAATTAATTAATTAACTCTAGTTATTATTTAAAATAAATAATAACTAATTGTACTTACTTATTATTTAATTATAATTAAATAATAAATAATTATTAACTTAATTTTAACCTTCTTTAATTTAATGTTAATCAACCAATAATTAACTAAGTAATTAACCTTACTTATTATTTAATTTAAGGAAATTAAATAATAGTTTACTAATCTTAATCCTCTTTAATTATTATTTAATGTCAATTAAATAATAATTATTTATTTATTTAATTTTAATTATTATTTAAGGTTAAATAATAATCAAATCATTCTTATTTATTATTTAAATTAAATAATAAATTATTAAACTAATAACTTAATTTCCATTAATCGTTATTTAATGCTAATTAAATAATAATTAATTACCTAATTATCCTTATTTATTATTTAATAATATTTAAATAATAAATAATTAATTTATAAATTTTTATCTCTCTTTAATTATTATTTAATAGAAATTAAATAATAATTGCTAATTTATCACCTTTATTTATCATTAACATTTTAAATAATAAATAACTAATAAATTTATTTAACTTAACCATGATTTAGCTAACTAGTTTAATATTTAAAATATTTAAATATTAAACTTAATTAAAAATATGCTCCCCAATATCATTTTTGTATTATTATTATTTTTGTTATAATTTTAAATTAGTTTTTAAATATTTAAATTAATTAAATTAAACCCGAATGACATTTCTGTAAATAAGTTGAAAACTGATCCGAGGGCAAAATAGTAATTTCGTCGAGAAAAACACGGAGGGGCATTTTGGTAAATTCGCGGAACGGTGCTCGCGCATTGCGCGCGTTATCCGGAAGCAGGCCCAAAACGGTGCCGTTTTGGGACACTGCTGATGGATTCCGCGCGTACGCGCGGATTGATTTTTTTTCTTTAAACAAAACGACGCCGTTTCGTCTCCGTGTTTTCTATGAACAGTGGTCGCGCATTGCGCGAAAACCTTTAAATTTTTTTTTTTTTTGCAGATTGTGAACAGTGTCCGGCAATACCCATTTTAAATAAAAATATACCATCAAGTAAGCTTTAAATCCTCAATAAAAATCCAAAAAAATTACCAATCACCTTATATTAATTTATAACATGAAAAATTAATTTTTCATGATTTAATATCATTATTTTTTTATAAAAATTTTTACATCAAATAAACTACCATAAATCATAACTTTTTGTGTATAACTCCATTTTAAGTGATTCAAACTTTGTTTTTCTCATGATTTAATGTTCTATAATATTAGAACATCAAACCTAAGTTTTATAAAAATATTTTTGGACATAAATTCCAAAAACTTGTTTACACACTATTAAATACATATTTTAGCATATAAAATATACCAAAATACAAACCAAACCTATTAAACTCAAGCATGGCATAAATATTACAACTACACATTAATAATTATATTAACATGTTTATACTAACATGATGATTTATTTAATTTAAAAACAAATTACATTTAAAATAACAATTACCTTGTTTTAATGACTATCTTCATTTTTCTTCCAAAGTAGGTGATGAAAGAAGATGACATGCACCAAGAACTCCTTCTCCTCTCTTAGTATTTTGCTCTCACTATTTTCTCACTCTCAAATGCTCTCTAGCTCTCTCTTTTGGTTTTGGAGCAAAAATGAAATAACATCTATCAATTTCAAGTATACTTGAAAAATTAATAGATACACATAATGTATCTAATAATTTTGACCATTACAAGCTAGCTATTGGATACTTACACAAGTTAATAAGCCATGACTTAGTTGGTGAAAAGAAGCATGGTGTCTATGTACTTTAAAAATAAAACAAGCAATCCTTTTATTAAATAAATGAAAATAAAATTAAAATAAACACCAAATATCACTTTTCTCTCTCATCTCCTAGCATGCTTCGGCTGATGGACTATTATTTGTCCCAAAATAATAGTCATTTGGCTTACTTTAATAATTAAATAGTTTAATTAAGTATTTTTCAAGTGGGCCAATCATTGGGCTTTAATTTAAAATACCAATTGGGGTCCTATTAAATTGTTTGGGCTACTAAATTGTCAAATTTTATTATTCTACACTTGGGCTACTAATTGACCCATGTTGGGCTAATTTAATAATTTACACATTAATTATTCAATCCATGATTAAATAAATAATTAGATTGAATAAATAATTAAATATTTTAACCCATTAGTATTGTAATATCCCAGATATTTTCAAGATTTTAAATAATATCTTAATTGATTTTATTAAAAGTTATGTTTTAAAACCTAGAGTTTGAAAAGTGAGATGTGTAGAATTTGGGTAAACATTTTTTTTTTAACATAATGTATTTGTTAGAAATTAAATGTGAGAATATTGTAAGGATGCATATAGAGAATTTATTAAAGAAATAAATTCAATTGAGAAGTGAATACGGTTATAAGGATATATATACATAGTTATATATTCCTAGAGTTATGTTTGTTAGCCAAACAAGAAGATGAGTAAATTAATACTCAATAAAAACTAATAAATTAATTAGTTTAAATTTGAAGTAAGAAGGAAAGTCATGAAATATAATTAATTAAATTAATTATATTAGTTATGAGTTAAAGTTATAGAGGAACTAGAATTATTGCCGATGATGGCAATAATAAGAAGTAATTAATTAAGAAATTAACTTAATTATTAAGTTGAGGTATAGAATTCAAAGGTGAGATTAAAACAAGCCCAATATGTTAATTGTTGTAAGTCTTGTTGAGGATTTATATAGAGGTCCAAATAAATTTAAAGATTTAACCTCATGAAGAGTCCAAGTAATTTAATTACTACTAGTAGACTAGCCCAAAAGGATTATATGTGTTAGCCAAATTGGGAATATTTACATGAAGAGGGTAATTAAATAAGAGAGCCCAATAAAAAGTAAGTTATGTAGCCCAAACCATTAAAAGTCAAATGATGGTCAATGGTTGGGAGAAGCATTTCAAGTATTGATTGAGTGTAGAGAATTAACTAGTGTAGGGTTAATTGAATAACCCTAGTTGATAGACAAGAGAGAGCATTAACCAATCATTGGTTAATTGCTAGGTAAATAAAGGTGGTGTTGAGAATTAACTACGGATGAGTTAATTAAGTAACCCAATGTGGTAGAATTAATTATAACCAATCTAATTGGATTATATTATAAGTCCAATTGAGTTATTAAACTAGGTCAAATTAATTAACCTAGTAGTTCATATAATTTAATTTGAACATTGATTTATGTAATAATTAACCAAGCCCAATGCTTGTTTTAATTAAATGTAACATAGGGTACTTAATATTAGCCCAATGTAGTAAATAAATTGAGCCCAAACAAATTTAATTGGAGGAGCCCAATATAATAAATTCTAAGATCCAAAGTGGAGCCCAATAAGTTTGTATAGGTGAATATGTATACATATATTGGTGTATATATATATGGATACTTATATAATTAGATAGGACTTAAAAATAAAGTCAAGTTGGATAAATAAATGGTCAATCCCGAATTTTGGGGCCCACATGGATATAAAGCTAGCTTGTTGGATGATTTTGGAGTGTAAATTGGTGCAAGTAACCCCCAACCACCCTAGTCAATCAAAGGGTCAATCAAAATGTCTATCAAGTAGTCATTCCATGCATAGTAAGCAAGATTAAGCTCCTAATTGACTAGCATTGGTTGATTAGTAGATGTTAAGCAAATCTAGGGAGGTTCTATAAATAGAATGCTCCATCAATTTGCTAGGTTTGTTAGTCATTTTGTAAGAACTACAAGAGAGAATAGAGAGAGCATTCTAGAAAAAGGAAAGCAAGCTTTGGGAGATTGATGATCCACTAAGGAAAATTACTAGAGAATGATCAAGGTGGAGTCACAAGCCAAGACCATGTCAAGAGGAAGAGAGCATCCATGTCTAAGAGGTTAAAAAGTGTTCTAAACTTTATTTAGTTCATTTTTGTAGTCTAGATATGATTTGAAAGGTTAAAATATATTTTTAACCGATCAAAAGTTATTTTGATGGTCTAGAAGTCTAAATCTATGATATATAGGTAGATTCATGATTTCATATAGTTAAATCATGTTTTGGTATGAGCGGTATGCTTGAAAATGGTAGAAATGTTCATATAGATTTTTACCGGTAAACCCTAGTTGGGGTTGTGATTTATAGCCTTTCATTTTGAAAGCTAGAGATTGTGTATGAGATTTTCTTCTTTGATATGGTAAATATATAAGTTAAGAACAAAACCTAGTTGGTATAATGTTCATATGAGTTGTTATGGTTAAGATATGATTTTTAAAACCAAGGATTGTGAAGTTAGTTTTCACTTTTCCCTTGTGAGCGATTTTAAGCATAGATCCATTTGGAATTTGGATTTGTGATCTAAAGAGAAGTTGTAGAGGGGGAAATTCTAATGAGAATGGACTCAAGAATCACCCCAAAATGTTTTGTAATGAAGGAGTTATGGCAGTTTTAATCAAAGGAGCAAAAGTTGAAAAATCTGAAAATGGCATTTTTGAAGTTTCTGCAACACAAGGGCCGGGGCCCTTGTTTTGCACTAAAAAGGAGGGCCGGGGCCCTTGGTACTGTTCACGGCCAGTGAATTTTTCTTTCCGGGTCGGGTCGGGCCATTCGGGTCGGTTCGGGTCTTTTAAGTCCAAAATGGATAAAAATGCTTTAAAATTAATATAATTAATTTGGGACCCAAGTTTAATAATTATTTATTATTTATAATAAATAATAAATAAAGTAAATAAAAGCTATTATTATAATTAATTATTATTTAATTGATAGTAAATAATAATTAAAGTAAATAAATACAATAACTAATTATTTATTATTATATAATAAATAAAGAAGGATATGAAGTTAATAAAATAATTATTTATTATTTAATTAATATTGAATAATAAATAGTTAATTAATATTAAATAATAAATAGCTAATTAATTATTATTTAAAGGATATTAAATGGTAATTAAAGAAAGATGAAGTTAATAAGGTAATTATTTATTATTTTAATAAATAAAAATAATTAGTTAATTATTATTTAAAGGATATTAAATAATAATTAAATGGAGATAAAGTAAATAAAATGATCATTTGTTATTTAATGAATATTAAATAATAAATGAGGTTAATTAATTAAGAGATTATTATTTAAATAATCATTAAAGGATTTGAGGATTGTTAAAATATTATTAAATGGTTAATAATATTAATAAGTGATTAAAATATTATTAACAATAATATTAATAAGTGATTAAAATATTATTAAATGATTAATAATATTAATAAGTTGTTAAAATATTATTAAATGGTTAATAATATTAATAAGTGATTAAAATATTATTAAATGGTTAATAATATTAATAAGTGATTAAAATATTATTAAATGGTTAATAATATTAATAAGTGATTAAAATATTATTAAATGGTTAATAATATTAATAAGTGATTAAAATATTATTAAAAGGTTAATAATATTAGTAAGTGATTAAAATATTATTAAATGATTAATAATATTAGTAAGTGAGTAAAATATTATTAAATGGTTAATAATATTAATAAGTGATTAAAATATTATTAAATGATTAATAATATTAATAAGTGGTTATAATATTATTAAATTGTTAATAATATTAATAAGTGATTAAAATATTATTAAAGAGTTAATAATATTTTATTGTAGTTATATATTATCAAAGGTAAATAATATTTTGAGATATTTGGTACATTATCAAATGTCCAAATCATTAAGTTGCGTAAAGAAGAAAGTTTAATTGAATTAAACCAAGGTAAGAGTCCATTAGTGATTAAATATTAGACAACTTATAAAATATAGGTTGTATGAAGAACGCAAGGTATTGGTGAAAGATGGTTAAGCGTACCCGATATGTCCAACTAGGTTTGGGCTAGGGGTTTTGTCTGGAACTTAAGGGTTCGTTTGTCGGACATCTTAAGAGTTAATAATTTAAAGTTAGAGTCTTATATAAAGGCTAAGTAATAGTCATTATATCTAATGATTATTTCAATTTCCTATATATAATTGTAGGTTGAACGAGAGACGCAAATAAGCGTAACTGGTAGAAGCAAACCAGGCAAGTTTTTCAGAACGTGTTGCATTATGTGCATAAATTATAAGTTTGTTATTAAACTGTGATGTGCTCATACGTGGTTATGTGCAAAGATGTGTTAATGTGCTTTTGTGAAATAAGTTGATTTGAACTGTTGATATGCGGTAGTTGATTTAAGACAATTGTTCTGCATTGAACTATATGTCATGATAGAGGCTAGGCATGAAGCATAGATTAAATGCGAGGCATGATATGCATGAGAAATGTATGTACTGCAAAGCATAAGATGCATGAAGCATGAAGCATGATTGAACTGTTTTTATGTGTTATGTGAAACTGTTAGACTTGCTGAGCCGTCGTGCTCACCCTTGCTTAAAACAAAACATTACAGAGTAGCTTGAGGAAGCCGATTACTCCGGTAGAGGCAAAGATGAAGATTGACTAACGAGTCATCAAGATTGAAGCATAGGTGCTTTTATAGTAAAACCTTGCGGTAGACTAATTTATTCACTTGTGTAAGTAGATATGAAGAGTTTATGTTTTGTTGTGCTATAGATTAGCAAACTTAAATTGTTAAGAGAACATTTACAGATTATTTGAATATCATTTTTCAGACGTTGTCCTTTATGAATAAGGATAATAGGATTGTGTGATTGAGTCATTATACATATGATCTCAAATTGATTGTAATAGAATGTCGTATCATGTATGATATAAAGACATACTAGGAATGTATAAAGATTGCGATTCTGGAATAGAAAGAGATGTTATATAATTGTAAATAAATGATTATTTAGCAATTATAATATTGTTGTAAGTCATGAACGATAAGGAAAAGGTTGTACCTGTGATGAACCGGGTCCGAGGTTCGGGGGACCCGGATTCGGGGTCGTCACAAGTTGGTATCAGAGCTGATAGGTTATAAACCTTAGGTAAGAGTACCTTAGGCTATAACCGTGTAGAAAATAAGTAAAATGGTAAATGAATAAACTGAGGAAGAGTTTAAGTAATAAAAGATGAATTTGGAAAATTCATATATAGAAGATTATCCAAAGATGGATTTGAGAAGAATGAAAAAGGTCATGTTGTACCTAATTTGAAGAAATGATAGAAAATATCTTATGATAAGATTTTGAGAAGCATAAAGAAAATGCTAATAAGGTCATGAAATGATCTAGAGAGATGAACTCGTAATGAGGCAGATGTGCTAAAATATGAATGGATAAAATTCGTATTCAGTTAAGAAAAAGTAGTGGTTTGTGGGTTTTTAATTGAGGACTCATATTAGTGGTTGAGTTGTACGATTCCTTGTATGGGCAGGGAATTTGTGCTTTGGTTTTAGAACCGCTTAGCTTCCTATATTAATATAGTGGTTGAGTTGAACGAACCCTTGTATGGGCGGGGGCTATGATATGTCAGCGAACCAATTTGGGAGATGCTGCTGCGAAACTTGGCACGATCAGGGTGTATCGTAGAATAAACGTATGCACTGATGGCAGGTGTTCCTTACAGTGTTGAAGAGATGGGAAACTGATGTATTTGTTCTTGGTTTAACAACCGCTTAACTTTCTATATTGATTAGTGGCCGAGTTGACCAATTTCTTGTATGGGCAGGAGATTGTGTTTGGTTTGACGACCACTTAGCTTCCTATAGTGATAATCGATTGAAACCTGGTGTCGCGCTATTTGTTATATGAATGTTGAGAAGGTGATTCTTTTCTCATGTATAACGAATAGGTAGAGGATGTTAAGTTAAGTTCGTGTTCTGAGAACCGACACGCATGAAAAGTTCGTGACTCATAGTTATGTGGTGGAACCCCTCAGCGAATGGGCGACTTTGGCCTGACTAGGACAAGTTCCTCAAACCATATGATTGTGGTAAGTTCCTGAACCCAAATACGTTGTGAGTTTGATGAACAGTGAGTATGGATAGAGTTAAGTAGTCAGGTTAAGGCTATACTAGATATAGTTATTAAGCTGGAAAAGAATGTGGAGGAAAAATTTGAGGCGTTTTGAGGTTTTAGGATATTCCAAATCCTCTAGCTATGCTAGACTTTGAAATTCTTAAAATCGTGCTAAATTCGCACTGTTGTGCTTTTGAAAAGACAAATGTATTTTTAGAAATCATTAATGCACTTAGTGCAAAGATGATAAACGATGGAGTCATCAATGCAGAATAACCTAGTGTTGGATGTATTTTTAAGCCCACTATGGTATGATGTAATATGACAAAGTCAAAATGATTTTCAGTATTTTGAAACGTTTAAAGAAGAGTCTATGCTAATTGTTTCGGCTAGACAAATTGATTTGAAAATATCAAAATGTATTTATAAAATCATCACACGCCATTAAAGCCATGGTGCAGAGATGAAAAAGACGGAATCCTCAACGCACTGTTGCAACGGTGCGGTATCATGAAGTCCTATAAATGAATTTTAGTTACTTTAACTAATCTGAAATGATTTTTGAGTCGTAATATACGAACAGTTCAATGATGTGAGTCTATGTCATTTATTTTGACTGGACACTTTTTGGTCAGAAATGACTCAAGTTTTATTTTCCAATCCAACTTATGCTGGAGCGGAATTTTGTAGTAAGTCTGAGGTGAACAACCCCATAATGGGGGATATGTCAGAGCCATGAATAAAGAACCCGCGAGGGGGCGCCCAACAGTGGTGGCATGCTGATATGGGTTGGTAAATCCAAAGAGTTCGACCCCGAGAGAAGTCGTTGTGCACAGCGCTAGAGTACGATAGGCTGATCACCTAGCGTACGAAACCATTGTGGTATGTTTTCAGTCTTTGTGATTGATAAACATTCTCGCAGTATGTTCACAGTCTTTATGACTCCTCAGAATAGTATGAAAGTTTTAATGAATATTTTGATTTTCAATTTATTCTTTTGTAAGATATTGATTTTCAATTTATTCTTCTGCAAGATATTCCATTGTTCTGGAATTGTGAAAAGTATGAACTTCCTAGAAAATGGTGGTCATAGAATTTGATGAGTAAAGAGATATTCTCAGTGATGAAAAACTGGTAGAAATGAGTATGATAAAATTTCGGGGACGAAATTCTTATAAGAAGGGGTGAATGTAATATCCCAGATATTTTCAAGATTTTAAATAATATCTTAATTGATTTTATTAAAAGTTATGTTTTAAAACCTAGAGTTTGAAAAGTGAGATGTGTAGAATTTGGGTAAACATTTTTTTTTTAACATAATGTATTTGTTAGAAATTAAATGTGAGAATATTGTAAGGATGCATATAGAGAATTTATTAAAGAAATAAATTCAATTGAGAAGTGAATACGGTTATAAGGATATATATACATAGTTATATATTCCTAGAGTTATGTTTGTTAGCCAAACAAGAAGATGAGTAAATTAATACTCAATAAAAACTAATAAATTAATTAGTTTAAATTTGAAGTAAGAAGGAAAGTCATGAAATATAATTAATTAAATTAATTATATTAGTTATGAGTTAAAGTTATAGAGGAACTAGAATTATTGCCGATGATGGCAATAATAAGAAGTAATTAATTAAGAAATTAACTTAATTATTAAGTTGAGGTATAGAATTCAAAGGTGAGATTAAAACAAGCCCAATATGTTAATTGTTGTAAGTCTTGTTGAGGATTTATATAGAGGTCCAAATAAATTTAAAGATTTAACCTCATGAAGAGTCCAAGTAATTTAATTACTACTAGTAGACTAGCCCAAAAGGATTATATGTGTTAGCCAAATTGGGAATATTTACATGAAGAGGGTAATTAAATAAGAGAGCCCAATAAAAAGTAAGTTATGTAGCCCAAACCATTAAAAGTCAAATGATGGTCAATGGTTGGGAGAAGCATTTCAAGTATTGATTGAGTGTAGAGAATTAACTAGTGTAGGGTTAATTGAATAACCCTAGTTGATAGACAAGAGAGAGCATTAACCAATCATTGGTTAATTGCTAGGTAAATAAAGGTGGTGTTGAGAATTAACTACGGATGAGTTAATTAAGTAACCCAATGTGGTAGAATTAATTATAACCAATCTAATTGGATTATATTATAAGTCCAATTGAGTTATTAAACTAGGTCAAATTAATTAACCTAGTAGTTCATATAATTTAATTTGAACATTGATTTATGTAATAATTAACCAAGCCCAATGCTTGTTTTAATTAAATGTAACATAGGGTACTTAATATTAGCCCAATGTAGTAAATAAATTGAGCCCAAACAAATTTAATTGGAGGAGCCCAATATAATAAATTCTAAGATCCAAAGTGGAGCCCAATAAGTTTGTATAGGTGAATATGTATACATATATTGGTGTATATATATATGGATACTTATATAATTAGATAGGACTTAAAAATAAAGTCAAGTTGGATAAATAAATGGTCAATCCCGAATTTTGGGGCCCACATGGATATAAAGCTAGCTTGTTGGATGATTTTGGAGTGTAAATTGGTGCAAGTAACCCCCAACCACCCTAGTCAATCAAAGGGTCAATCAAAATGTCTATCAAGTAGTCATTCCATGCATAGTAAGCAAGATTAAGCTCCTAATTGACTAGCATTGGTTGATTAGTAGATGTTAAGCAAATCTAGGGAGGTTCTATAAATAGAATGCTCCATCAATTTGCTAGGTTTGTTAGTCATTTTGTAAGAACTACAAGAGAGAATAGAGAGAGCATTCTAGAAAAAGGAAAGCAAGCTTTGGGAGATTGATGATCCACTAAGGAAAATTACTAGAGAATGATCAAGGTGGAGTCACAAGCCAAGACCATGTCAAGAGGAAGAGAGCATCCATGTCTAAGAGGTTAAAAAGTGTTCTAAACTTTATTTAGTTCATTTTTGTAGTCTAGATATGATTTGAAAGGTTAAAATATATTTTTAACCGATCAAAAGTTATTTTGATGGTCTAGAAGTCTAAATCTATGATATATAGGTAGATTCATGATTTCATATAGTTAAATCATGTTTTGGTATGAGCGGTATGCTTGAAAATGGTAGAAATGTTCATATAGATTTTTACCGGTAAACCCTAGTTGGGGTTGTGATTTATAGCCTTTCATTTTGAAAGCTAGAGATTGTGTATGAGATTTTCTTCTTTGATATGGTAAATATATAAGTTAAGAACAAAACCTAGTTGGTATAATGTTCATATGAGTTGTTATGGTTAAGATATGATTTTTAAAACCAAGGATTGTGAAGTTAGTTTTCACTTTTCCCTTGTGAGCGATTTTAAGCATAGATCCATTTGGAATTTGGATTTGTGATCTAAAGAGAAGTTGTAGAGGGGGAAATTCTAATGAGAATGGACTCAAGAATCACCCCAAAATGTTTTGTAATGAAGGAGTTATGGCAGTTTTAATCAAAGGAGCAAAAGTTGAAAAATCTGAAAATGGCATTTTTGAAGTTTCTGCAACACAAGGGCCGGGGCCCTTGTTTTGCACTAAAAAGGAGGGCCGGGGCCCTTGGTACTGTTCACGGCCAGTGAATTTTTCTTTCCGGGTCGGGTCGGGCCATTCGGGTCGGGTCGGTTCGGGTCTTTTAAGTCCAAAATGGATAAAAATGCTTTAAAATTAATATAATTAATTTGGGACCCAAGTTTAATAATTATTTATTATTTATAATAAATAATAAATAAAGTAAATAAAAGCTATTATTATAATTAATTATTATTTAATTGATAGTAAATAATAATTAAAGTAAATAAATACAATAACTAATTATTTATTATTATATAATAAATAAAGAAGGATATGAAGTTAATAAAATAATTATTTATTATTTAATTAATATTGAATAATAAATAGTTAATTAATATTAAATAATAAATAGCTAATTAATTATTATTTAAAGGATATTAAATGGTAATTAAAGAAAGATGAAGTTAATAAGGTAATTATTTATTATTTTAATAAATAAAAATAATTAGTTAATTATTATTTAAAGGATATTAAATAATAATTAAATGGAGATAAAGTAAATAAAATGATCATTTGTTATTTAATGAATATTAAATAATAAATGAGGTTAATTAATTAAGAGATTATTATTTAAATAATCATTAAAGGATTTGAGGATTGTTAAAATATTATTAAATGGTTAATAATATTAATAAGTGATTAAAATATTATTAACAATAATATTAATAAGTGATTAAAATATTATTAAATGATTAATAATATTAATAAGTTGTTAAAATATTATTAAATGGTTAATAATATTAATAAGTGATTAAAATATTATTAAATGGTTAATAATATTAATAAGTGATTAAAATATTATTAAATGGTTAATAATATTAATAAGTGATTAAAATATTATTAAATGGTTAATAATATTAATAAGTGATTAAAATATTATTAAAAGGTTAATAATATTAGTAAGTGATTAAAATATTATTAAATGATTAATAATATTAGTAAGTGAGTAAAATATTATTAAATGGTTAATAATATTAATAAGTGATTAAAATATTATTAAATGATTAATAATATTAATAAGTGGTTATAATATTATTAAATTGTTAATAATATTAATAAGTGATTAAAATATTATTAAAGAGTTAATAATATTTTATTGTAGTTATATATTATCAAAGGTAAATAATATTTTGAGATATTTGGTACATTATCAAATGTCCAAATCATTAAGTTGCGTAAAGAAGAAAGTTTAATTGAATTAAACCAAGGTAAGAGTCCATTAGTGATTAAATATTAGACAACTTATAAAATATAGGTTGTATGAAGAACGCAAGGTATTGGTGAAAGATGGTTAAGCGTACCCGATATGTCCAACTAGGTTTGGGCTAGGGGTTTTGTCTGGAACTTAAGGGTTCGTTTGTCGGACATCTTAAGAGTTAATAATTTAAAGTTAGAGTCTTATATAAAGGCTAAGTAATAGTCATTATATCTAATGATTATTTCAATTTCCTATATATAATTGTAGGTTGAACGAGAGACGCAAATAAGCGTAACTGGTAGAAGCAAACCAGGCAAGTTTTTCAGAACGTGTTGCATTATGTGCATAAATTATAAGTTTGTTATTAAACTGTGATGTGCTCATACGTGGTTATGTGCAAAGATGTGTTAATGTGCTTTTGTGAAATAAGTTGATTTGAACTGTTGATATGCGGTAGTTGATTTAAGACAATTGTTCTGCATTGAACTATATGTCATGATAGAGGCTAGGCATGAAGCATAGATTAAATGCGAGGCATGATATGCATGAGAAATGTATGTACTGCAAAGCATAAGATGCATGAAGCATGAAGCATGATTGAACTGTTTTTATGTGTTATGTGAAACTGTTAGACTTGCTGAGCCGTCGTGCTCACCCTTGCTTAAAACAAAACATTACAGAGTAGCTTGAGGAAGCCGATTACTCCGGTAGAGGCAAAGATGAAGATTGACTAACGAGTCATCAAGATTGAAGCATAGGTGCTTTTATAGTAAAACCTTGCGGTAGACTAATTTATTCACTTGTGTAAGTAGATATGAAGAGTTTATGTTTTGTTGTGCTATAGATTAGCAAACTTAAATTGTTAAGAGAACATTTACAGATTATTTGAATATCATTTTTCAGACGTTGTCCTTTATGAATAAGGATAATAGGATTGTGTGATTGAGTCATTATACATATGATCTCAAATTGATTGTAATAGAATGTCGTATCATGTATGATATAAAGACATACTAGGAATGTATAAAGATTGCGATTCTGGAATAGAAAGAGATGTTATATAATTGTAAATAAATGATTATTTAGCAATTATAATATTGTTGTAAGTCATGAACGATAAGGAAAAGGTTGTACCTGTGATGAACCGGGTCCGAGGTTCGGGGGACCCGGATTCGGGGTCGTCACAAGTATTAAATTACTAAATGGACTAATAAATATTATTATTAATATTTCAAATTATTTACATTAATTAATAATCATATTAATTAATTTATTATATTTAATTCACTCATTATATTCAATTTAATTGAATATTTAATTAATAGAAAACTTATCAATTATTTTGATATTAAAACTTTAGGGTTTGTTCACTAATTTAATAACATATTAGTGACCCCCCTTTAATTAATTCTAGTAATTAATTACATAATTATTTAATCACATAATTAATTAATCACATAAAAAGATTTAAATAATCTCGTAAAACTAACTCGTCGAAAATTAAATTAATAATTTAATTAATAATGACGTGAAAATTCTAGGACATTACAGGAACCTCGGACAAAATTAAGCGGGGCGTGACATTCTCCCCCACCTAAGCCGTCGACGTCCTCATCGAGTCGTTGTGGAAAGCCTCGATCTTGTCTTTGAATTGCCATAAAGCGTCTTTAGCTTCCCAACTAGCTTCACTCTCCGGTAATCCCTTCCATTTCACCAGGTACTCATGGCTAGGAGGGTGATGCTTCTTCCTTATGACCCGATCTGCTAAGATACTTTCTACCACTTTGTCAAAGGAAGTGGTAACGGCTGGGGTGCACGAGTTGATTCGCTTCGCTTGGGGTCTTCCTCATCCGAATGATAAGGCTTGAAACAGCTCACATGGAAGACCGAATGTAACTTGAGTTTGGGTGGCAACTCCACCCTATATGAGGCCTTGCCAACTTTGGCAAGGATAGGAAACGGTCCCTCGTAACGCCGAAGTAATCCTTTGTGTAGTCCACGCAGTCGCTTCTGTTGCTCGGCGTTTAGTTTCAACAAAACTAAGTCCCCAATGCTATACTCCACGTGTCGCCTTCTCGTATCAGCCCATTTCTTCATTTTCTTGGCAGCTTTGTCAAGGTAGGACCGTGCGATGTCGGATTGCTCATGCCATGACTTAGCAGCTTTAAACGCCGCTGGGCACTTCCCTTGGTACTTGGTCACCAAGGTTTGTGGAGTAAGGGGTTGTTGGCCAGTCGCCAACTCAAATGGGCTCTTGTTGGTAGCCTCGCTCCGCTGCAAGTTATAAGAGAATTGGGCAATATCGAGTAACTTGGCCCAATCCCTTTGATTGACACTCACAAAGTGCCTCAAATATAGCTCCAACAGGGCATTCGCCCGCTCCGTTTGCCCGTTGATTTGGGGATGGAAGCTCGTCGAAAAGTGCAAATCTGACCCCATGATTTTGAAGAGCTCCGTCCAAAACTTCCCGGTAAACTGAGAGTCACGATCACTTATGATTGTCTTAGGCAAGCCCCAATACTTCACCACGCCTTTGAAGAACAAACGGGTTGCCTCCTCCGCTGTACAATCCCTTGGAGCCGCTAGGAACGTACCATATTTAGAGAATCGGTCAATAATGACCATAATGCTCCCAAAACCATCAGAAGTAGGAAGAGCGGAGATGAAATCCATGCTAACGCTCTCCCAAGGTCGTCCCGGGATAGGTAAAGGCTCCAGAAGTCCTGCGGGTAATTGATTTTCTACCTTGTCTTGTTGGCATACAAGGCAAGTCTTCACGTACGTCTCCACCTCATCCCGCATATGAGGCCAAAAATAGCTTGCCTCCAACAAGGCTCGGGTACGCCGCTGTCCTGGGTGACCAGCCCATTTGGTGTCGTGGCACTCCTTTATAATACTTCTCTGAAGTTTCTCCCATTTTGGGACGAAAATCCGCCGCCCTTTTGTAAGGAGCAAGCCATCCTCGACCCAAAACTGCTTAGTCTTCCCTTCCTTGGCCATTTCCACCAGTTGCTTGGCCAAGGGATCATGCTTTAGCCCTTCTTTTATAAGGTCCAACAACTCCATATGGACCTTGGAGATAGCCGCTAACTCCGCCTTGCGGCTAAGTGCATCCGCCACAAAATTGATTTTTCCCGGCTTGTGCTCAAGGACGTAGTCGAACTCGGCCAAGAAGTCCTGCCATCTGGCTTGCTTTGGGCTAAGCTTCTTTTGAGAGAGGAAGTAGCTAGTAGCTACATTATCCGTTCGCTCTTAGACCCAAGCAAGTAGTGCCTCCAAGTTCGTAGGCAATGCACTATTGCCGTCATCTCCTTTTCTTGGACCGTGTATCGCCTCTTCGTATCATTGAGCTTGCGGCTTTCGTAGGCTATAGGATGCCCCTCTTGCATTAGAACGCCACCGATAGCAAAGTCCGAGGCATCCGTGTGTACCTCATAAGCCTTGGCACAATCGGGTAAAGCGAACACAAGCTCCTCCATGACAGCCTTCTTTAACCCTTCGAAAGCTTGTTGGCATTGAGAAGTCCATGCCCATGGTTTCTCCTTCTTGAGCAAGTCAGTAAGTGGGGCTGCCCGAGCTGAATACCCCATGATGAAACGCCGATAGTAATTGACTATCCCAAGAAAAGATCTTAGCTCCGTCACCCTTGTCGGAGGCTCCTATTCCTCTATCGCCTTGACTTTCTTCTTATCCATCATCAGTTTGCCATCTTCGATAACATGCCCCAGAAAGTGTACATCCTTCTTAGCAAAAGAGCATTTTTCCCGTTTGACATAGAGCTCGTTCTCCTTGAGAACCTTGAGAACGGTTCGTAGGTGCTCCACGTGTTCCTCCAAAGTATTACTATAGATGACAATGTCATCCAAGTATACCACTACGAACCGATCCAAGAAAGGATGGAGGATCTTGTTCATTAAAGTACAAAATGTAGCTGGAGCATTAGTTAGGCCGAAGGGCATCACGAGGAACTCAAATGCTCCATAGCGAGTGACACAAGTAGTCTTGCCCTCGTCTCCCTCGGCGATTCGAACTTGATAATAACCCGACCTCAAGTCTAGCTTAGTGTAGTATCGGGCTTTACCAAGTTGGTCAAATAAATCAACTATAAGAGGAATAGGATATTTGTTTTTGATGGTTACCTTGTTTAGCGCCCGATAGTCAATACATAGGCGTTGTGACCCGTCCGCCTTCTTTTGGAATAACACGGGTGACCCAAATGGGGATTTAGATGGCTGGATGAAGCCTATTTCCAGAAGCTCTTTCAATTGTCGCCTTAGCTCCTCCAGCTCTGGGGGTGACATCCTATAGGGTGCCTTGGCAGGTGGCTTTGTCCCGGGCTCTAACTCGATTTGATGATCCACCTCTCGCCTAGGTGGGAGTCTTTTGGGCAACTCGGGTGGCATCACATCTTTGAACTCCTCCAACACATTTTGAATGGATGGGGGAATAACTTCATCATGGCCTTGATTGCCTCCGTCTTCCTTAAGCATGGCCAACCAGGTGTCTTCCCCCTTCTTCAGTCCCTTCTCCACTTGCATAGCGGAAAGGAACATTGCCCCCAATTTTGATGATGTTTCCTTGGCAGGGGAAACCGCCGGAACCAAGCATGGTTCTCCCTCCAAGATCATCACCATGTTTAAACGAGGGAAATGAACGACATTGAATTGCTTAAGAAAATCCATACCTAGGACCAAGTTGAAGTCGTCCATGGGCGCCACCGAGAAATCTACTTTGCCTTGCCACGAGCCAAGTTGTAGCTCCACGCCACGAGCTACGCCGCTAATGGGTTTGGCTTGAGCATTCACAATCTTTAGCCAACCCTTAGTTTCCGCCATCTTAAGTCCCAACCTTCGAGCTTCAGCGGGACTTACAAAGTTTTGAGACGCACCCGTATCTACCATAAGTTGGGTGGTCTTTCCATTCACGCGGCCCTCCACGTGCATCAGGCTTCGGTCACCCGCCTGGTGAGAAGTAGGTCGGACCTTTAATGCGTTTAACAGTTTGAGACAACCCATTGTAGCCTCTGTGCCTTCATCTCCATCGTCATCGTGCTGCCCAAACATTGCGGTGAGTGCCTTTCGTTTAGGGCAATCCCTAGCCCAATGAGGACCGCTACAAAGGAAGCATCCTTCTCGAGGTTTCATATCTTTCTTGCCTTTGCTCCCTTCCGGCCCCTACTTCCCTGACTTGTCGGGGTGGGGATACGTCTTGTGGGATCCATCCTTTGCTCCCCCACCTTTAGCATGCCATGACTTGGTGCCTTTGTTCTTTGGTGGTTCACCCTTTTGTTTAGAACTTTCTCCTTTCTCTATGGAACGATATTCCATCAAAGATTCTGCAACCGATAATGCCGTTGCTGTAATGACCACGAATTTCATTAGTCATTGTAAATATACTTAATAAATATTTAGCAATGAATTAAAATTTTTCTCATTAATTAATTGTGCATTAGATAATTAAATAAATGTACTTATGTGCTTGTATATTTATTTAAAGAATTAAAACAAAGTGTATAATTAATTAAAGCAAATCCAATTGGATTATATTTTAAATCCAAATGAGTTGATAAACTAGGTTAAAGATTTATGAGTTGCACGTTTCAGGGCGAAGCCATGTCTTAGGCAGAGCCTGTGCGCAAAGCCTGGCCCGGGGTGGGGAGACTTAGTCCGACTGCGGTTGGGATACTCCACATTATCAAAAAAAAAAAAAAAAAAAAAAAAAAAAACTAGGTTAAAGATATTAACCTAGTAGCCCATGTAATTAATTAAACAAGTCCAATGCTTGATTTAATTAAATGTAACCTAGACTATTTAAAATAAGCCCAATGTGGTATTTAAATTGAGCCCAAACAATCTAATTGAATGAGCCCAATAGAAGTTATTCCCAAGCCCAATGTGAAGTCCATTAAGGGTCAAACTTTGGTCAATATATATATATATATATATGTATATATATATATATATAGATGTATATATGCACATTTTTGCATTAAAAATAAAGGGAAATGGCTTGGAAAAGCCATTTTGCTGATTTTTGTGAGGGTCCCACTTGGATAATTGATTTCCTAGATTGCTTGAAAATCCATCCATGTCATATAGTGGTTGAACAACCCTAGTCATTCCATGAGTCAATCAACTAGTCAATCAAAGGAATAGTAAGCATGCTTAGCAATTAATTTCACCAACATAGCTTGATTAGTGAGTTAATGCTAGGTTAGTGATTGGCTATAAATAAGAAGCTCTACACTTGTTACAAGGTTGTTAGTTTATTTGCTAGACATTTCTAGAGAAAAGAGAGAGAAACTTTGAGAGCTAAAGAGAGAATACACATAAGTTTGTGTGAGAAAAGCTAAGAAAGGTCTTGGTGGATGTCCTCAAGCTTCATAACTTACTTTGGTAGGAGGAGAAGGAGAGCAAGCAAATCACTAAGGTTTAAAAGTTCTCTAAAAACCTTCTCATTTCATTTTTGTAGTCTAGAAAGCTTTTGATCGGTTAAAATCTATTTTTAACCGATCAAAACTCGTTTTGATGATCTAGATGTATTTAACTATGTAATATATGTATATTCATAGATCTATGTGTTTATAACATGATTTGGTAGGTTAGAAATGCATAGAAGTTAAAGGAATATGTGTAACATGATTTACCGGTAAACCCTAACCATGCATGCTATGTTTGATGTTGTATTTCGAAATGTACAAGTTAAATACTTGATTTATATGGCTAGAAATTTTTATGTATGAGTTTGTAAGAAAACCCAACTTGAAGCTTTCAAAAATATTGAAAAACAAAGAAGTTATGACTTTTACCGCAAAGGATATTGATTTTAAAACCCTAGGTTGCATTGTGAGCCATTTTGAGTCTAGTTACGTTTTGAATTTGGATTTGTGATCTAAAGAGAAATTGTAGAGGGGGAAATTCTAATGAGAATGGACTCAAGAATCACCCCAAAATGTTTTAAAATGAAGAAGTTATGGCTGTCGGAGTGGCTGGAGGTCGGACAGTCCATTTTAGGGTTTTGGCTTCTGTTTTGGACGCCGCGGCACTCATTTAAGCGCCGGGGCTTTCAAGGCCAGAAAGTTCAAGTTGTCGGGTCGGGTCGGTCCGGGTCGGGTTTTATTGGAAAATTTAAGTATAACTAAGTGTAAAATGAAGGTATTTGTGTATTGAACCAATATATGGAATTTATTTGTAATTAATGGGTAGCAAAATGTTTAAAATAAAGATTAATATTAACACTATTAAAAAGTTAACTATTGGTGTGGTTTAAAGATTTTTATTAAAATATTATTAAAAAATTAATAATATTAGTCTATGATTAAAAAGTTATTAAATGATGAATAACATTAACAATTGGTTAAAATATTATTAAATGGTTAATAATATTAGTAAGAGATTAAAATATTATTAAATGGGTAATAATATTAATAAGTCAATAAAATATTATTAAATAATTAATAATATTAATAATTAGATAAAATATTATTAAATGAATAATAATATTAGGAAAACAATAAAATATTATTAATACGTAATAATATTATATAATGAATAAAATATTATTAAATGATTAATAATATTAATAAAGTAATAAAATATTATTAAATAATTAATAATATTAGATGATGAATAAAATATTATTAAATGATTAATAATATTAGATAATTAATATAATATTATTAAATAGTTAATAATAATAGATAATGATTAAAATATTATTAAATGATTAATAATATTAGATAATTAATAAAATATTATTAAATGATTAATAATATTAGTTACTTAATAAAATATTATTAAATGATTAATAATATTCGATAATTAATAAAATATTATTAAATGATTAATAATATTAGCTACTTAATAAAATATTATTAAATGATTAATAATATTAGAAACTTAATAAAATATTATTAAATGATTAATAATATTAGATACTCAATAAAATATTATTAAATGATTAATAATATTATATATTTATTTTGAACTATATTAAATAATTAATATAAGTTCTCTGTGTTTGAAATATTACCAAGTAGTGATAATATTTCTTAAGTGTTTAATTACCCATAATTAATCAATTATGTGGTTCGTAAGGTTTATAAAGATCATTATACTTACAAGTATATGATACTAATTTAAGATCAAATTGATTTAATTGTTAGGTCCGTTCAAGGATTGTTAGATTAATTTGGTTAGCAGTAGACAACGCACGAGGCAAGTTTTCTACCCTTAACTTGTATTTATTGTTGCAATTATTATTCAACCATATTTACATTTCAATTATTGTTGAGCAAGTATTCTACACTCGTAGTTACTTGACAGACCTTTGAGTGAATTAATTATCAAAAATTACTTCACATCATTATTGATTATTGTATTCGCACATAGTGCTTTTGCAACTGTTTAAGAATGTCTAAGCTAATCGTTTCGGCTAGACAAATGCATGTTAAATTCATTTAATTGAATATTATAAGAGTTTATCCAAACCATTGGCTGGTGCGGATTCTTACAGTAAGACTGAGAAAGAACAACCCTAGTTAAAGGGGATTTTTATTTGTCGGAGAACCGACAACGCGCAAGAAAACTAAATGTGATGCATATACATAGGACATGAGAGGACTGATCCCCTCAAGTGTCCCGTTATTTTAACAAGGAGTCAGACATTGTATGTCTGTTCTACCTTAGTAGCAGTTCATGGTCATTAAAGACCACTCAGCAGTAAAGAGTCAATTCCTTCTTTTATTGAACATTGATTCTTGTTATCTTTCACAATTGCTATTGTTGAAACCTTGAAGTTATTTTCCTTCATCATGATATATTGTATGATTGTTGTTTATAAACTTGCTGAGCCATTTAGTTGCTCATTCTTGCTATATCATGACTTTATTTCAGCCAATCCCGAAAGCTCTAAATCGGATAAAGGCAAGGGGAAAGCGAATGTTTAATTTTAGTAGTTGCATGCTAGTTTAGTTTACTGTATGTAATTACTGTTGTAAATCTTTTGTATTTCCCTTAAGATATGTAATGTTTAAGATTAAGGTAATAGACCTTGGGAAGTGTAGCCTTTTGATTAAGGAACCTTTTGTATTATTCCGCGAAGTTTGAATACAATTTATGTATTTCATTATTGTTTAGTATTGTACAGTGAGAACCAAAACCGAGGTTAAAGAACTCGGATTTGGGGTCGTCACAGTTGCGATATCTTCAACCTTATGCCTCTTGAGCTCTTGAGCAGCCCAAGGTTTGAGCCTATCCATGAAGTTGAAAAGAAGATCCTCCTCACTCATATTCGTGATTTGAAGCATAAGATCGGAGAAAGTCCGCACATAATCTTGGATGGACCGATCCTGCTTGAGCTCCTTCATCCTCTTACGGGCATCACGACCAACATTCTCAGGATATAATTGCTTTTTGAGCTCCGCCTTAAGTGTATCCCAAGAATCAATGGTAAGAGTGCATTTTTCCATCTCGGCACATTTCCTACGCCACCACACCATAGCAATATCAGTGAAATAAAGAGAAGTAGTGTTGACTTTTACCTTATCCTCCAAGTCGAGGGCTACAAAGTATCTTTCCATATGCCACAAGAAGTTGTCAATCACCGTGGCATCTCGCTTGCCGTCATACTCCTTCGGCTTGGGGATATCTTTAACTCTCGGCACCTCCCTAGCTTGAGGGCGTGGAGCCTCCACCGCGCCATTCGCCACCGCTCTTTTGCATAGGGTCCAATCAGCCTTGGTTTCCTCCATGGAAGCCTTCATAGTTTGCATTTCTCCTTGCACATTCGCCAAGGCTTCCAAGACTTTAGCTTGGAAAGCCATACTTTCCTGTGCCGCGTCATAGGTGGTGGGCTTGAAGGCCTCGAGTAACTCGTCATGATACTTCTCCACCTTGGCATCGAGCCCCTCGATGGAGTCTTCCATGTTTTGCTCAAGAAGATCAAGTCGTTCTTTGACATCCGCCATGTCCACTTCTAGCCTTAACACTCGGGCATCCAGGGTAGCCATAGCGTCCCTTGATTTGGCTTGTCTTGCCCCTTTAGAAGAAGTGGGCACCTCTTCCCTACCCCTTTGTTGCTCCTCCGTCATGTTCGACATGGTGTCGGGTAGTAACGAACGCCTTCGTTAAACCTTCGCTCTGATACCAACTGTTACGGCCTTAGAGATTCCTAAGCCCAACCGTGCGGCCTTAGACAACTACTTGAAAGGAAACTTTAAGAAGGAACAAGAGAACACTTTTGAATGTAAGAAAACTTTTACTACAAGAGAGCTTTACAAGATTGCTTGGAGAATGCTTTTCCTTGGATGGTGAACAAATGAGACCATCCTCCTATTTATAGGCCTCCACCTCCTTAAGGGAAGGTTCTAGAAATTAATATTATAATCCTAATCCTAGAAAGATCTAGATAGAATATTCTAAATATGTATAAGTTCTACACCTTTCTACCAAAATCTAGAAGATTCTAGGAAAGTTTAGAATATACAAGAAAAGTGTAGAATATTCTAGAGGTTTCCCATACAGAACTCCAATGTACTGCAAAAAATAATTAATCTGCATCTGTGTTGGGAGGAACCTCGGACAAAATTAAGCGGGGCGTGACATAGCGTTCCAGTCGGTGCGGACTAGGCGAGGGTCCATGAGCCATCGTAGTTCTTCATTCTACTGGCACGAAGACCTCATTTTCGTCGCCGGTGAGCCACTGGAAGACACTCTGATTCTGCTGGTTGAAGACCGTACGGGAAAGGATCCTGTGCTTCTCGGTCACGTGGTTGTTCCTGTGGGATCCATTGAGCAGCGACTGGATGAGCGCCATGTGGCAACTAAATTGTTCGGACTGGAAGGTGGATCCGGTGGATCATTCATCGGGCGGATACACCTGAGGATGTGCCTTGAAGGTGGGTATCACGTGCTGGACGAGCCAGCACACGTGTGCAGCGATTTCAGACCCACAGCAAAGAGCTATGGAAGCCACCTGTTGGGATCTTAGAGCTGGGTATACTCGGAGCTCGTGGAATGCTCCCGATGAAATCCAAGGGCGGAGGCAAAGTCTCCACCGATGCTTTCTGTGTGGCCAAGTACGGTAAAAAATGGGTTCGTACAAGGACAATTCCGGACAGCTTTGATCCACGTTGGAATGAGCAGTACACGTGGCAGGTATACGACCCTTGCACGGTGTTGACCATTGGTGTGTTTGACAACTGGCGTATGTTTGCTGACACGTCAGAAGAAAAGCCTGATTACCGTATAGGGAAAGTTCGTATACGCGTATCTACACTGGAGAGTAACAAGGTGTACACCAATTCCTATCCTTTGTTGGTTTTGCAAAGAACCGGATTGAAGAAAATTGGCGAAATAGAGATTGCGGTTCGGTTTGCCTGCCCGTCATTGCTGCCCGATACATGTGCAGTATACGGGCAGCCATTGCTTCCGAGAATGCACTATCTCCGTCCACTTGGGGTTGCTCAACAGGAGGCGCTACGCGGGGCTGCCACTAAAATGGTGGCAGCTTGGCTTACGCGAACGGAGCCGCCGTTGGGTCCTGAGGTGGTCCGGTACATGTTGGATGCGGACTCACATACATGGAGCATGAGGAAGAGTAAGGCTAATTGGTTTCGGATTGTGGCTGTGCTTGCTTGGGTTGTCGGGTTGGCAAAGTGGTTGGATAATATTCGGAGGTGGAAGAAGCCGGTTACTACCGTTTTGGTTCATATGTTATACTTGGTGCTAGTTTGGTATCCTGATTTGATTGTGCCAACTGGGTTTTTGTACGTGTTTATGATTGGTGTATGGTATTACCGGTTCAAGCCCAAGATACCATCTGGAATGGACACCCGGATATCACAAGCAGAAGTTGATCCGGATGAGTTGGATGAAGAATTCGATACATTTCCAAGTTCAAGACCACCCGAAATAATTAGGATCCGATATGACCGATTGAGAACATTGGCAGCAAGGGTGCAGACCGTGTTGGGTGATTTTGCAACCCAAGGGGAGAGGGCGCAGGCGCTAGTGAGCTGGAGGGACCCAAGGGCTACAAAATTGTTCATAGGAGTGTGCCTTGCGATAACAATTGTGCTCTATGTGGTTCCACCAAAAATGGTGGCAGTGGCACTTGGATTCTACTACTTGCGGCATCCCATGTTTAGGGACCCCATGCCACCAGCTAGCTTAAACTTTTTTAGAAGACTTCCAAGCCTGTCTGATCGATTAATGTAATCTAGTGTTTTAGACTACATAAAAAATAAAAATAAAAAGGCCCAAAATTTGTGGAACTGATTGGGAAAGAGAGTTATACTACACTGTTGTTTGTGAATTGTGTGGCTTAACAACATGGGAAGATGTGAAAAAGTGGGGTTGAAGAAAGGAGGTGGGAATCTTTTTTCGTATTTGTTGACCGACTGCTGAAATTAGAAGGCCATAAGGGGGAAAAGAGGGCCTATGAGGGATGAAAGTTGGTTGCAAGATTGAAGGAGACATTTGAAATGCCAGAGAGTTTAGTGTAATTTTGTTTCCAAAAGCATTAACATTGATTTGCATTCTAACATTTAAAATTGCATCGTCATGATTTTTCCTTTGTTGAAATAATGTGTACTTGCAGGGACTGTCTTATTTTTTTATTTTTATTTATTTATAAAAGTTTCCTTTTATCTGCTAATGGATTAAAATGTAGTGTATTATAATAGTAATAGCAATTGGTTATGGCTAGCGGCCATAACCAATTATAATATAATACACTTCACATGAACAGTTGAAAGATCCATTGGAGTAGGAGGGGCTTTTCACATTATTGCAAGAATATTATTTAAACAATAATAAAAAAAATCTGTATTTTTTTCATTGACAAATTTTTTATTCTAAATATGCATAAAAATGTCGAGAAGGGTGCTTACTTGACAATTTCTTAGTTGTCAAAGGTTGTGTATGTTTGTATAATTAACAGTTGCAAGTTATGGCATAGAATGAAAACAGGAGTTGCTTCGAGTCAAAGATAAAAGAAAGAGCGTTCATTACATTCGGATCAAGCAAATTAAGGGCGTTGACATTTGTGCCTAAAATAAGAGTAGTATCCTTTTCCATTAATTTTGTGAGGTTTCCCTTTGCGCTTCTTTTACACCCGTTATTTCATTTCGGTACAAAAATAGTACTAGTGTAATAATTAGAAACCAGCTTGCCCTGCAACTTGTATTATTAATCCTCCAATATTTATTTCTATACTTGTCGAGAGCCCATAATTAAAGAATCAAATTCCAGGTCTGTCGTCTGATTTTCACTACAGCTTCTAGCTTTAATTTTAATTAGCAATAAATAATAAAGGTTTTAAGCGAAGAAATTAACAGGCTGCTTGGAATCACTTCTATGATGGCCACGATTTCCCTTTATTCTATTACCTCTAGCTTTTTCATCACAAATGCATCATTTCCTCGGCCCCCTTTTGATTATAATATGACTTGACCAAATCATGGCATCAACCGGGTTAAATGAAGAAAGACTTTTTTCTTAGAACGACTGCTTTTAGTTTGATTTCTAAAGTTACGCAGCAGCAAGGTGATGAAAATCGATATGTGCGTCTCTATTGTGTGCCTGTAATGTGCCACGTTGGTGGGCTAGGATAAAGTAAACTTTGTGCATTATAAATCTCGTTCCACCTTTTCGGCCATGCCAGTCAGCTGCAGATGTCGCCATCAATTTATCAAGGAATATTTTATATCATTTGACAAAAACATTCTCTTTTTATAAACCAGACAAAGTGAGAAATTATTAATTATATACAAAGTAACATGTTATTGTGTCTAGTCAGCTAAAATATTCGACTTATTTTTTCGGTATATATAATAATATGACTCGTTTATGAATTAATTTGTATTTGCATATATAATAACCATAGTAAGAAATCGTTTCGCACTCCTTTAGTATTAAATTGCACATATTTGGATCAATATATCCGATCACTTTCAACATTACTAAAATGTGATTGATAATGTATTTATTTCAATAGCTTTTTTTTCTTCAATGAGCAATGTTCTTAGTGTTGTGATATTATCAACATTCAAGAGGCCTAAACATCAGCCCTGTTCGTCAAATTCAGGAATGGGAGAGACAGGTGATTCAGAAAAAAATGACGCTGCAGCAAAAGTTGAAAAAGACGAGCATGAAAAGAAAGAGAAGCACGCGGATGAGGATGGGAAAGGAGAAAAGGGCGAGGAGAAGGCGAAGGATAAGAAGAAGAAAGATAAGAGTGGTAAAGAAGGCAAGGAGGATGGTGGTGGAAAGGAGAAGAAGAAAAAGAATCATGAAGATAAGAAGGATCCAGCACAACTAAAGCTTAAGCTCGAAAAGCTCGACACCAAGATGCAAGCCTTAGCTGCTAAAAGAGAAGAAATTCTCAAACTGCTCAATGAAGTTGAGGCCAATCCAGCCGGAGGAGCCGTCCCACCAGCCACCCCGGCCTAATTAAGAAATCTTTGTTATTAATTATACATGAAAAGTGCATGTTTAGAATCAAGTTAATAGACTTCTGGTGTAGTAATGATGTAATTAGATGTTCATACCTGAAATTTTGCTATGCAAGTCCAAGTGTGGAGAACAAACATAAATCAGCTTGCAACTGTAATGGTGTACCAAATAAATGAACAGGAAAGAAAATACTGTGCTTGCTTTTGTAAAGATATATAGCAAATGAGGATGTGGATGCCAGTCATTTTTCTCGGACTAGAGTTTTGTTCCGAGTGTGAAATTTAAATGCTCTACATTCACTTGGTTGAGGAATCACATAAAGGAGAATAACATGTAAAATAAAGTGTTTGATTTTGCTCTGGGAATTGGTAAAGAAATGAAAGCAAGGAAAGTGATGTTGATGTTTTAATTTTCGGATGCTTAAAGCATTAGGTGCATGCTTCGAAACGCATAACTATCCAAACAAATGTACATTTTACCAAAATTACCAAAAGAATATAATGTAAAACTAGATGATCTCCATAGTTTGATTTGAATAATCGGTAATGAACGATTATTCATCTCATAGTAGCCTAGCATGAACCTGTTTGATGGAAATCAGATCATGATAACCGTGGTTTTTTATAATTATTAATCAAACTTATGGGCACAACACAATTAGCCAGACAGAATCATAATGAAGAACCATCTTTATGTACAGCTACCAACAAATTGATGACTATAACCATGGAGATCATACCAAACAGAACAAACATTTTGAACAACTGAAAGCAGTATGTAAATACCATATTCTGATCCAAAATACTGCAAACAAGCTTAAAATTGCAAACTATGAACCAATATATATATAACATTATTTTAGATTTGAGAAAGGGTATAACAAACACTGTGGGACAGAAGAACCCTGAAGAAGTCCATCACGAATCTGAGCAGCAACATCACGAACTGCACCAGGACCGTGAGGAATGAAAACGGCAGAGGATTTAGAGGCGGCGCCGATTTCCTTCATGGTGTCAAAGTACTGGGTGACAAGGACCATGTCCATTATGTCCTTTGCAGTTGTTCCAGGAACGTTAACTGAGAAGCGTAGCACACTGTCTCTCAAACTGTAACACCCCCTTCCCGACCAGTGGAAAGGGAGGCTACGCACGAACGAACTCTAAACAGAGTGTCAAAACAAATAAGAAAACTCTCTTCACACTTGCCCTTGAATCCGCTTGCAAACCTGCCGGAAGAAAAACACAGCATGAGCCAAATGCCCAGTACGGATAAAGAGTGCACAAATAAGAACTGAAATTGAATAACAAAATCAACTGAACCCAACTGAGATTAACAAAATCAAATGAACTGAATAACATAATCTTACTGAACTAATTTACTGAACTGAACTGATTTACTGAACTGAAACTGATTTACTAAACTGAAACAGACCCACTGAACTGGACTGACTTACTGAACAACATAAAAGGCTGAATTGAATGGTTGTGTTTATTTCATACCGAGCTCAGAACAAAACAGAAATATAACTTGTCACAAAGACAAGTCAAAATACTGCCACACAGGCAGGCACACATTGGACTGCAGATCCAAATGCATGCAAAATCGGAAGGTGTGTTCGGCACAAACAACACCAAACCGCAGAACAGAACAGAACAAATAGCTAGGGTCGACCCATACGCCTCCCACAACAAAACACCAATTGGCCAACTCCCATCGGAGCACACAAAATGGAGACGTCGTGGACTAATCACACTGCCACGGAAGTGTCATGCCTCAGTGCCAAGAGGACATGCCTGTGGTACCCCCACAGGTGGTTATAGCTCAGGTATACCCTACGGTACTTTCTAACAAAAATATCATGTCACAACGAATGCGACACAATATCACAAAAGGGGTTCTAATACGCACATGCTAAACCGAAACAAATCGACACAAAGTCTCCCAATATACTAGCATGTACGTTTCTATAGAATCAAAATAAAGACTAGACATACTTAACAAGTCTAAAGAGTACAAACTAAGTTGCGAATATCTAAATCCAAACAAAACTATCATATGCATTTGACTATGAACAATATATCAAAATAATATCCAAATTCTAATGAGGAACAAAACAAACAAATTAAAATCAAAGGAATATCGCTGAAAGAGTACGAAATTCGTACCTGGAATACGCAATGTAATACCCAAAATTATATTCCAAAAACGACTCGTTAAATTCCCTCCATCGGAACTAATTAAACAAAATAAATGAATTGATAAATAAATAGTTAATCAATTGATTAAGTTTTATACCTTTTCTCTCACTTAGGCAAATCTGAAATCCTTCCATTCTAAACAAAATTATACCTAAAGTTATACATACATAAATATTCTAATCATGGTAACGTATTAATAAATAATAGTTTTTTTGTTCCTTCCGAAATACATATAAGTATATTTTCAAAAATATTCTTTCCATTTTTAATTCTATTACAAACAAATATTTTATTATTATTATTATTATTATTATTATTATTATTATCTGACAAAACTTTAAAGTTACAAAAATACTAATTTAATATTTTAAAATGCTAATTACTAACAAAGATATACTAAAATATATAAACTAACAAACTAAATAGCATACAAAAATTAAAGCTACAAAATTAAAACTACAAAATTAAAATGAATACAAAAAAAATTAAATAATTACACAAAGAAAGAAAAGGAGACATACCCGAAATTATGAGGTTCGCAGTCCGCCCACGTCCTCGACACCAAAAATTTTAACTAGGGAGGTCCTTACTAAAAAGGCCCTCACACAAAAAAGTTTCCTCACATTGGGAAAAGCCTTAATGTTTGAGTGTTTAAAATGGGAAGGGGGTAAGCTCCTATATATAACTAAGGAAAGGGAGGATGACTTTCAAAGTTAGCGATGTGGGACAAAAATGAAAAAGGAACCGGGTATTACACAAACCATCCAAAATTGCTTAACGCTGACATGCAATACCCACTCCTGCGAGGTACTTAGACTCGGCCTCACCTTCAGCTCGTTTGATTTGAAGAATTTTTTCAGCCTCGGCCTTCTCCGTAGCTGCCATCCTCAGCCTTGCAGCTACAGAAAATATGAGTTGTTTAGAATTGAACACTAAAATTAAATGTCAGTTTCTCAACTGGTATAATGTTTTACAGTGAAGGATTACCAAACTCCCTTCCAGGATACATGACACCCTAGTACCCAAAGAAATATTGTAGTAAAGATTTTCTAGTAGACAGATGAGATGAAATCAATAAGATTGATATATTTATTCAACGAACCGGGTACCCCAAATTACAAAAACACTGATGCACACATATCTAAACGAAAAAGGCAAGAAGAAAAAGGAGGGTAGTGTTAATGCTCAAATTGAATAGCTTTGTAACATGACTACACGAAGAACATTCTCTTTTTTTTTTTTTTATTATCTTTTTTTTTTTGACAAGACAGACTGGATAAGCAACATTTTAATAATCACTTGGGCCAAATGGTTTTATTAGTAGAAACTAATGAGCCAAGTTCCATGTGACATCATAACACAGCCTCGTACCTAAGTCAAAAGAATTTAGTAATGGTACCCATAGAACTATTGAAGGGGTATACTTCCCACCACAGTATACATTTTAGCCAGTTGAAGAACTAATGCAGGTGTAAATACTAGATGATATAAAGCAGAGATGCAATACTTACCAGCATTGATTTCATTCATTTGCTTTCTTGACATGCTCATCTAGCTCTATATCAATTATCAGTGTCTGAACGATCTCAAATCCATAATGAGACATTGCCTGGACGCAAACACAAATGAAACATTGTCACGATCACACCAAGAGTTAGGGTTCACAGAAAAAATGATTACCTCTATTCAAATAGCTTATTTTTTCAAGTTCTTCAGCAGCCTTGGCAATATCATTTTTTTGCTCAAAAGCAGCATCCAGATTGAGCTTCGGAACAGTACCTTTGATAACTAAATAAAAGGACAAGGCAAACTGAATTTAGACAATGATATATATGTCCCAACTCCCAATAAGCTAAGTATCAAAATGCAAATACTGTTACCAAAACAAATATCCATCTAGTAAAAAAATAGTTACGCGTCTCTCTATATTTTCAAGCATTGTTTTAGGTCGATACCATCAAAGACATAGGCCTGAATCTGGGACCTTGTGTTTGTAAGTCTGTAAAAGGCATCATTTGCCTTCTCTGCCAGGGCGCGGTATTGTATCGATGCTACAACATTGACAAATACATTGTCCATGAAACAAAAAAGAATAATTTTTAGCTGTCTAATGTATAAACAAAAACGAACAACTCATCCTCTAAAAGGAATGAACATCTGGCAATCACTATATATACAAAACTATCATTGATTTTTCCAAAGACACTCAATAATTCAGATAAAGAGGTAATATCATGCTTACAATAACAATTTAGGAAAGAGTAAAGCGAGTGAGACCTTTGTCTTGGTTTCACATCTCACATCCAACTGCTGGACCCTAAGAGAGAGATGGCCAACCACCTGAAACCCAAGGAACCATGGTAGGCAATGACATCCTCTTTAATAGCAACGGTGGACTGATCAACTTGAACGCAACATAAGAGATTACCCATATGCTGTTGCAAAGAATTTTAAAATTACTTATCTCAAATCTATTGGACTTAAGACGACAATCCAGGATGAACAGAATATCTGCTAGTCAAGTGAAGAAAGGATTTTGTCGAATTAAAATGTTAATCTGATGACATGATACAACAACATATATGCAGTAATGATTAGAATTCATATTCCACAAAAGATGCAGGCTACAATATATGCGAATATATATATATATATATATATATATATATATATATAGGGGAATGATTCATAGCAAATAATTGTTATGGACACTATCTCAAGCAAATCCATCTAACGTTGATAACAAGAGCAGTGACAAGGGAATTTTTTTGTTATCTGCCTCTACTCTTAAGCAAGGAAAAATGTCCCAAATGACTATTTTTATAAAACACAAATGCCGCTACTCTTAATAGTAGGAGGAAATTTTTCTTTTTACATGTCTCGAGTAGACGTGTAAGGAAAAATGTCCTAAATATTCATACTTTATTTAAATTTAAATAGTTTCAATACATAAAATATTTGTGAACTATATGTAATATATTTATTTTTATAAATAATTTCTTAAGTAATAAAATTTAAATTTGTCAATTATATTCAATGTATTAATTTGTATAAATATTTTCTTAAGTAATAAAATTTAACATTGTTAATTATAATAATCAATGTATTTATTTTTATTAAATATTTGTATAAATAATTTTTTAAGCAATAAAATTTAACATTCTCAACCAAGTAATGAATACATTACACAAGTACAACTAGCCAAATTAGGTGAATTCGAGTATAACGTGTGTTCTTATTATTTTTATTTTTCTCTATTTTTTACGTGAAATTATTGTGTATCTTAAATTCTAACAAAAACATTAATTTAAAAGATGAAAAATCACGTATTTGATACATTAATCCAAACCCAACAAGGGTTTAAGAACACTTATACGAGTTTATATCAATATCAATGTCTATATGTATATGCATATACAATACACGTAAAGAGAGATTTACAGTAGAGCAATGAAGCAAATGGGTAGGAGAAAAACTAACGAAGCAGAAACAAGGTAGTAATACTACTGGCTGGGAATGATTAGGTCAACAAAGTAAACATTATTTATATATAGCAGCGAGCAGAATCCATTACAATTAAAAAAAAGAAAGAACTATATATAGTGGAAAGGTTTTTTACGGCCAATCCCATTATCAATTTCTTATTTTCTGTCTGTCATGTCATCCTTTTCACTTGGAAAGAGACCGCCACTAATTAATCCTCCAAAAATTTAAGATAATTATATATAATAAAAATAAGTAAATTAATCCAATATCAGGATTGGGATCTTTAATCTGTTTAAGTAATGCAACTCTTAATTTGGTTTTTGTTTTTAAATAGGTCTCATCGTAATCAATCCATTATCCTAATTCATCTTAATTATTGTAATATGTTTCAATTTAATTTACATATCTACTTACGTTGTTTTTATCAATAGGGGTAAGCATAGTATAGTTTGGTGCAGTTTAAAATTCAAACCGCACATGAAACCGCTTAGGTACAGTTTGACAAATTTAAACCGCACATGAAACCGTTTATGATTGGTGCGACGCGATTTTGAAATATATGATGCCGCTTATGATTGGTGCGGCGCAATTTTGAAATATGCGATGCGATTTTATTTGGTACGATTTTGGTTCTAAAACTAATTAAACATATACGTATTGAAAAATATTCTTTCTACTACAACACTATTTCATATAACTCAATGCATTAGTTTTGTTAAGACAATCTCTAGAAAGGTATCTATTCATGGCTAGTCATCTATAAGATACAAATTCTGATCCACACAACTTCAAGAGAGATCTAGTAAAAATTACATCAAAATAAGACTTTGTGAATCCAAGTTGATCTTTCCAAATAGTTGAGCTTATATTGTTCTCTTCTCTATAATTTATGAAAATAAAATATTAAACCATGATAAGTTTCTTATTTTGTCATTGACAAAACATTTAGATTGTTGGCAAAAATGAAAACATAAAAATATTTTTCCTTTTGTATTTATAACCACCATGATCCATGTTGCTTTATGTAAACTAAGAAATGAAACAGAAGAATATTTTATGTTTTAATTTTTTGTTCTATACATAAACCAACAAAGCTAGAACTCAAAGGATTGAAACAATTCTTAATGTTAAGCTGAGCCTCACAGTAATAATTGGATTGTATTCATATATAAAGACTGCATCCACTGCTTTTGAAAAGTACCAAGTGGAAAATAATGTTCAAATCACAGTTATAATTTTTTTCAATATAATATGCGAAATAATCATAATTTTAGTGTTTCATGTCTTCCCCAATCACCTTGTATTGAAGATGAGATGCTGTCAGAAAAATAAACTGAGATAAAATGTGTTTTAGCCATGTAATTTGTTTTGTTTTTTTTTTAAAAATAAAACGACGTCATTTTTGTTATTATTGGTGCGGTGCGATTTTTGCAGTGCGGTGGATAGCAAAAATCGAAATCAAACCGTAAATGCGATTTTTTAACCCTCCTAAAATCGTCGTTCATGTCGGAACCATTAGTGCGGTTTGGTCGATTTTTTGTGCGATTTCAGGGCTAATTTTTCTTTTTTGCTCACCCTTACTTATCAATGTTCGGCTAATACATAACAAGATGAGAAGAAATTGATAAATATATAAAAGTTGTATACAACCACAATTTTTTAAATTTATTTTTGGTTTAATGATAAGAACAAAAGTTTAATTTTTTTCATAATCGACCCCTCATTATTTATCTTCAGTTTAAAGATAAAATATTAGCTTACTTAATTGACAAAGCTAATAGCAGTCTTTGATTTTAACTTCTTAGATTTTTGTTCTCAGTATGTTCATGTTTTTTTCTTGTTTTACTTTTGTTTCTTATAGAATTTCCCTTCATTATTGTAAAATATATGTAACTAGCTTGTTCTTATAAATAAATATATATTTATATGGGGATTGATCTATTGATAACGTTGTAAAAAATGATCTATTCTTACAACAGATTTCAACTGTCTAGGCTAAAATCTAATGGTAAAAATGGCCTGCGTCTGCAGTTTAATTTTTAAGAATCTGCAGCTTAATATTGCGGATGGTGTTAAATGTCCAAAATAACCCTAGCATTTAATTAATATACTCAACATCTACTGTGGACGGTAAATATTAGGCTTTACACCCGTCCACAGTATTAAACTGCGAACGGTAGTTTAATTATAAAACTACGTTGTTCGTCATTGGTCATAACAAATATTTTAGATCTGGTTGTTTGACTTAAAGCTATTAAATTTGGTCTTGGTAATCCAACTGCATTCGTCATTGTTTATAGTAATCATTTTGGATTTCATCTTGATAGTAGTGATCTGGATTGTTCGACTTAAGACTATTAAATTTTCTTTTTCTTCTTGTGTATTCTTATTCTTACCGATTCATGTGATCTAGGTAAATAAAAAAAACATGGCTAAACAATTAGTATATATCATTCTATTTATCTAGCTTTACATGTTTCTCATTAATCCCAGATAATATGAATCTATAACGAGAAAACGCAGGAGAAAAAAAAATTGACGTCGTTTAGGGACTGCCAACAACAGGGTCCAAAACGACGTCGTTTAGGGATTGCCCTGCGTTTGTAATGTCCTAAAATTTTTAAACATTATCATTAATTAAATATAGTATTTAATTTTTGATAAGTAATTTTGTGTGATTATTTGATTATGCGACTAGGTGATTATGTGATTAATTTCTTGAGTGAATTAAAGGCAGTCACTAATGGTTTAATTAGTGAACAAATCCTAAGGTTTTAATATCAAGAAAAATGATAAAATGTTTAATAATTAAATATTCAAGTTTATTGAATATAATAAGTAAATTAACTGTTATAAATTAATTAATGTGAGTCTTAATTAATGAAGACAATGTGAAATATTAATAATAATATTTAATAGCCCAATTAATAATTAATTACTAATTGACTAGCCCGTTCAATTAATTAACTAAGCCCAATCATTTATTTGATCATGGACTTAGTAATTAATAGTGTGTTAAATTAAATGAGACATCATTGGGTCAAATTAAATAATTCAATATTAAATTTAATGGACTTGACTAAATATTAGTCCAAGTCATTTAATGTGAGCCCAATGAATTTTAAATGTGGTCCAATTATTATTCCCACTTGGTATTTAATTTATGTAACTCATTTAATTATTAAAAACAAATAAGATGACAACCAATTTGGGACAAAATCCCCTTGTATTGCCAGCAATGAGAGAGAAGAAAAGGACTAAGATATTTTTCAAAGTTTCATTTAATCATTACCTAGCTTGTGTTGGATGTTATGTACACTACACTTGATAACTTAGACTCCTACATTGTCACACGAGCCACCCTAAGCAAGTCTAGACTTTTAGCTTCATGATGGGAGATCTGTATAGATATATGTTTTATATCTATACATTTTGCTAGTATACATTGGTTAGTCATTTCATTGAGAACTCTTACATTCTTAGAAAGCTTGAGAGAGAAAACCTTTAAAAGCAAAACACCTTGAGAGATAGAGGGAGAGAGGTTCGGTGGTGCTCAAAGGAGAAGAGAAGGAGTTTTTTTTATGCCATTTAGCTTCATAAATCACTTCGGAAAGCAAAGAAAACGAGCATCCAAAAGCAAGAGGTATAAAACGTCTTACAACCCTAGTTTTGGAATCTCTTTTGTGCTTTATATAATTTTTATGGAGGAAACCAAATTTTCAAGATCTTAATGTCTAGATATATGCTAGACATGTGTATATAGGGTTTCATATGGTTATATCAAGTATTTATATGCATCTACGACAAAAAGATTGGCTAAAGTCTCTAAAATGATTTTTACCGACGAGCCAAAAATCGAACGTTTGATCATAACGTGTCATTTTGAAACTCACTAACCATTTGTGTGATTTTTTTGATTGGGTTGCTTAATATGTTAGTTAAGAGTAAAACCTCTTTGGAATCACTTAAAAATGTTTTAAAATGAGCAAGATTTGCATTTTTTAGCAAGAACACCTCACTGTTTAGAGGCTGTGCAAAAACAGTCCACTTTGAGATAAGATTCTGAAATCAAAACTTGTCCAAAAATGGTGTTTGAGCCTAGAAAATTGTAGTTCGAAAAGTCACGATTCCGTCGATACCTAGTAGAGCTCCATTGGAGTTATAAAACTCAAGTTATTAAGGTTTTTCCCCAAGACTCCAAAGCTGAAAAAAATCTGAAAAATGACAAAAGTTCCTGCCGGTTTTTATTCTGTGAACCGGCTGGAACTTTCTGGCTACTGGTTCAGTAGAATTAAGACCGGTTCCGTCGACGTGTCCTTGAGGAAAGTTGTTTGGTTTTTTGTGTACTATTTTATAAAAATGAGTTTGTATTTTTATCATGTCATTTGGTAATTTTCATAATTAAAATGTGATTAAACCATATTAATCAAACGAAAAATGCTAAATTAATATTTTTAATTTCTGAAAAATCATAAAACTGTTAGTTACTTATTATTTAAGTAACATTAAATAATAAGTAAGATTTAGTAAGAAATTCATTATTTTTAATTGTATTCAAAGTGTAAAAAGTATATTGATTAACTATTCGTTAGTTAATAATTAGATAAAATTTCTAATAAATTATTATTAAATACTAAATATGTGATTTAAGTATTTAATAATAATATCAAGAAGATAAAATAAATAAATTATTTATTTATTATTTAATTTAGAATTAAATAATAAATAAAGATAAGTAACTAACTAATTATTATTTAGCTAATATTAAATAATGATTAAAATGAGATAAAATTTATAATTTAATTATTTATTATTTAATAATATTAAATAATAAATAAAAATAATTGAGAAATTAATTATTATTTAATTAGCATTAAATAATGATTAAATGGAATTTAAGTTAGTAAATTAATTATTTATTATTTGATTGAAATTAAATAATAAATAAGGATAAATAAATTAATTATTATTTAACCTTAAATAATAATTAAAGTAAAATAAATAATTGATTAATTATTATTTGATGTCATTATTAAAGATGATTAAAATTAGTAAACTATTTAATTATTATTTAATTTCTTTAAACTGAATAATAAGTAAGGATAATTATTTAATTAATATTAAATAATTAAAGGAGATTAAAGTTAAAACAATTATTATTTATTATTTAATTATTATTAAATAATAAGTAAGTACAATTAGTTATTATTTAAATAATAACCAAGAACAATTAATTAATTACTATTTAATTAAGACTAAATAGTAATTAAATATATATAGAGTTAGTAAAATAATTTGACTTTCAATTATGCATTAATTAAACAATTATAATAAATTATTTAAGGGTTTAATATATCGAAAGATGTGAATTATGTGTTAGACCTAATTGATAGATAATTTCGTAGTGAACGTATAAACGTACAAGCATACGCAATACTAATTGATAGACCGATTTTATCAATGTTAGGTCTTTCAAAGCTAGTTACTTGTAACTGAGCAGAGAGACAAGTTTCCTAACCTTACTCAAATTTCTATTGAGCAAGTCCTTTGAAGTTAATTATTATTATTCAAATATGAGCTGAGTGGTTTAATAATTGTTGAATTATTCCACATCTATATGATCCTTAACATCCGCACTTTGTGCATTTGAATTTCTGTTTCATTACTGAACTGTGAAAGATTTAAAGTTCTCAAATTATAAACTGATTAAAAGATACGCCTATGCCTTTTGTTCGGCTAGATAATTATTTATGAATTTTTACAAGCTATCTAAACCATAGTGGTACGGATTCTCAGACTGAGCAGAACAACCCTAGATTGGGGAAAATAACCTAAATATCAAATACACGATACAAACAAAACTAAATGTTATGCATATACATAGGGTACAAGAGACTGATCCCCTCAAGTATCGTTCAAAGAATATAACTTAAGGAGATAAGTCAAGTGGTTGATTCCTCAGAGCAGAAGTTCATGGTCTATTTGACCTCTCGGTATTTAAATAATCAAACTGTCCTTTGTTGTTCAATTTTTGATTATATTGTTAATGCATTATTTCATTATCCTTCGAATCATTCAATTCTTATTTTACAATGACATATTTTATACATTGTTCATTAAAACTTGCTGAGCAAGCTAGTTGCTCATCCTTGTTATGTCATGATACTTACTGCAGCAAAACCTGAAAGCTCCAAGGGAGATCAAAGCAAGGGGAAGCTGAAGCCCTAAATGCAATTGAAATGTTAATTGCCTAAGTTAGGTTTATTTTGTGAACTATTATGATGTAACATGAACCCTATCATATTTAATTTGACTCGTGATGTATTTTTGTTGTTGTTAAGGACTAGTAGTAAACCTTTTATATGAACAACATATGTTTATTTTATTCCGCATTAGTATATTATGTTATTTGGAGGTGAATGATTGTATGATGACGTGAACACCAAGTTCGAGATACTAATATATGAATTTGGGGGTGTCACAACGTTCCTCCGTCCGCAGTTTAATACTGCGAACAGGGAAATCAAACGACAGCGTCTAAGACGACGTTGTTTAAGGACTGATGAGGTTGTGCTTTTAAAATTGTAAATTTTGTATGGCATCGTTATGTACATTGTTGTTTGATTTTCCACCTTCTCTTATTCTGCAGTTTAATACTACAGATGTTGAGTTTTAAATTTTTTTTGTTACAGCTAATCTGGGGAATTTCAAGCGATTACGTTGAGGTAGTAATCGTTTCCCCATTAATGGGAAGAAAATTGTCCCGACTATTTGAATATGAGTAATTCAGTCTACTATAAATAAAATGGATGGTTGTTTACTTTTATCCAATACTCAAAATTTTCAAAAAAAAAGAAAAAATATATATATATTTTTTATGGGCATGAATGTTATCCATGCTCTTCAATCCTCATCCATTCTCGTCATTGTTTATTGTTCATTGCTTATTGTGTATTATTTTGACAATAGCGAAATGAGTATTTAAAAATAAAATTGAGTTCGTCCTAATTCATAGCAATTATTTTTGGATGTTATCTCATTTTGACAGTACCGATTAGGGTAATTAAATTTTTTTACCGTCTGCGGTATCAAACTGCAGACAAGGTCTACCTTCGAGTAGGATGTAAGAGAGCATTTTTACATAATTTTTTCAACAATTCTTCACCCAAATATCTTACACATCTTCGAGTAGACCTCACCCACAGTTTAATACTGCGGATAATGAATTTTTTTAGTTACTTTGTCCACAGTATAATACTGCGGACAAAACTTAATTCAAAACAACGTCGTTTTTATATGTAAGACCTAATATTTACCATCCGCAGTATAATACTGCGGAACACCGTTCGCAGTATTAGACTGTGAATTCCTGAAAACTAAATTGCAGTCGAGGATCATTTTAACCATTAGATCTCAACCTAGACAGCGGAGATGTGCTGTAAAAATTAATTCTTTTTTACAACGTTGCCAATAAATCGGTCTCATATATATATATATATATATATATATTCTTCTTTTGGTATGTTGATCTTATTTATATGTTGTTTTGCTCAGATGTAAATAATAAGTTGTGATGTTCAATTCAGAATTATAGATTTTTAATTGTAATTTGGTAAATTACTAGGATAATATCATAAACCTGCAGAAGTCGTAAATATGACTTTCATAGTATGTATAAAATTATAATTTTAAAAAAGAAAATAAATTCACATCATAATATTAAACTTAAAGAGAGGGGCAGAAATGTTCTATTATTAAACTTGGGGGGATGTAATGTAATTTACGTAATAATTTATTTCGCAGATAGCGCTATGTGAGTTTTGATTGGTGAATATCAATCATATCATGAATCAAAAGATAGCAGAAAGGAAGTTTTGGGGTCCAAGGAAATTCAGAGGGAAAATTGAAAGTTTTGTGCACTAATCAATGGCGGCAGCGACAACAACTTCCGCACTTGCTTCACTTAGAAACGTTGAGCAAAGTTTGTTTCCCTCCAGGTCTCCAGTTCCTCGTCTCCGTCCTGCCAAACAAGCCCCAAGATTTATTGCCATGGCACCTAAAAAGAAGGTTCTTTTATGTGCACACATATATATACAGTTTTCAAAACTCCTTGTATCACCATGTTATGTAATTAGTTGGGATAATCAAACAATTTCCCCCTGTTTGGTTGCTGACAAAACTGAGTTGAAAAGTTTAATTGATACTGTAAGAAAGTAAAATCTTAAGTGGGAGTTTGCCTAGAACTTATGAATTTAGTTGATTACTATGGAAAGCAGATTATAATTTGTAATTCTCCACATTAACTAGTAATTGTATAATGTTTTGTGGTTCTTATTAAAATTTATTTTCCTGAATTTGTACATGCATCCTTTTGGTTACTGAAAAAAAATCAATTTTAGAAATTAGAATTAGTATCCACTTCCCCTTAAACCTTCTATTTAAATAGCAGTATTAGATATGAAGCTAGGTTTTTTTTGATCGGCATGAAGCTAGGTTTAACCACTCTCACTAGCCTAGTTACTAGTTAGCAAAAATGAGACTCATTTTGGGACAAAGGGAGAATACCTCTGTCATCATTTTATTTTTCCATAAAATTTGATGAAAGAAAATATCAAAGAATTTTAGTGGTACTAGAAATATTCAATCCTTACTCCTTTATCCAGTTTTTCAAGTCTCACACTTTCTAAGCTAATCAAATGAAATCTCAAAGCTGGTTTTTCTTTGGTTCTTTCTTATTAAACAAATCATGAGTTATACTCCTCCGCTACAGAATTAGAAATACATTTGTAAAACAACGACTTAACAGATAATTTTATGTTCTCAAATATAGTCTTAGTATTAGTTAGGAATTCAATCACGGTGATGTGATACTAAAAATGATAGTAAAAAATTAATGGTAAATTAGGAACATTATGTCATTTTATAGTCTTAAAATAGAAATGTATATATAATTTTGGAACGGACTAAAAAAAATATATCTCTAATTTTGGAACAAATAATTTATAAAAGATGTCCTCTTCTTCTTCTTTTTGGATGTGCACATGTGCTTATTATGGGTCATTCGAGCACTCCGGTGACAGACTACTCTAATTTGTCTGCTTTAATACAGGTGAACAAATATGATGATAACTGGAAGAAGCAGTGGTTTGGGGCAGGAATATTTTATGAAGGAAGCGAACAAGTGGAGGTGGATGTCTTCAAGAAGCTAGAGAAGCGAAAAGTGCTCAGCAACGTTGAGAAGGCAGGTCTACTGTCGAAAGCTGAGAAGCTAGGATTTACTCTCTCATCCATTGAGAAGTTGGGGGTGTTCTCTAAGGCTGAAGAGCTTGGGCTCCTGAGCCTGTTAGAAAAGGCTGCGAGCTCCTCGCCCTCGACCTTGGCCTCAGCAACGCTGCCAATTTTTGTAGCAGCCATTCTGGCTATTGTGTTGATACCAGATGACTCTGCCAGTCTTGTGGCGTTGCAGGCTGTACTGGCAGGTTCCCTTGTAGTTGGTGCAGTTGCATTGTTTGTTGGGTCCTGGGTTTTAGATGGATTACAAGAGAGGGATTGAGTAGTTCAGCACTTTGGCTACCATCAGGTCGCTCTTAATTGAGTTCAGGCGTGATTATCTGATGTACTGAGTATGTATTCTAAGGCTTTAAGCATTGGCATGCTTCACTCAATCATTGTAAGGTCGCAAGCTCTTTTGAAAAGACCTTCATATAATTTTGTAAAGATTCTCTTTGTAATTTTCACGTTAAATTTCGTTTCTAGATTCTTTTTTCTTTTGTTATTATAACAATAGGCAAGTAGGGATATGGAACTACGGAAGAATTATGGAAACTTGTGGAAAGCTAGCAACTCCTTCTGTAGTTCGTGATTTGTTAAGCATTTGTGTATATTTAACTTTCTTGTAAATTAGGCTCCAGGTGGTGTTTATTTTGTCTGCTTTATTTAATTACTACAAGGAGGGTAGATTGAAAACTATATAAGGGAATGAAAGGAGTTTTTAAGATATTAGCTCAAGTCAGAATGAACTTTTATGATATTTACAAGATCAATCAAAATTTATCTAGTAAGCTGAAGTTACCAAAAAGAGGTTACAGAAAATTCTATTTTAATTCCAAATTTTAAATTAAAAAAATTGAGAATGTAGGCTACAAAACTATGGAGACGCAGCGCATCCAACCCCGTACCTCTCGCATGCTAAACAAGCGTTCTACCATCAGAGTTATATCCCCAACGGCTTTAAAACTCATCATATACTGAATAAGTTGATAGAAAAGACACATTCATTTCGTTAATTTAGCAGCGCGCATTCTCGCGATCCTGGTCTAGATGCCGTCCTCCTCCAAATTGAAGCATCAAGGTAGGTCCTCTCTCTCTCTCTAGTACTCATATTTACTAAGACATTGACACCTTATGCATATTTGTGAATTTTCTTTGTATTCTTACGTCGGACAGTTCCTTCGTTGTACAAGTTTGGCTCACCTCTATTCTTTCTTCCTTTTTCATTCAAATCGCTGAAAGCTAAAGGTATACACTAATATGTATTCTCACATTGTTATGGATTCTTATGTTTATGCTGTAGATATTTGAATTAATGCCAATTAATGGGGAATACGTGGGGCTTCTTTTCATATTACTAATTGTTTATCAAATGTGTTGCTAGATTATTAACTTTTCTTGTATATTTTTCCCTACACAATCCTGTTACCTTTTCCATCAACTAATTTAGTGAAAAAGTGACTATTTTTAGATGGTTGGCATTAGGCGTTTGATGAGTAGTGTTATTAGGTTATTTTCTCTCCATAATGTACTCATTGATGCTACTTTTTTTTAAGTGGATTGGCATTCATTTTGATGCAACTATCCCTGTTGAAAATCTTGATAGGTGGTGTGGACACTTTCAGAAAAGTTTGTCATGAGACATTTTTTTGGACATTAATACCTCTTTAATGCCTCATTTTCAGCTTTATCAAAACATGCACATTTATTTACAGTGATATAGCCAAAGCCAAGAAGACCGCAAACAAATAATTATGGGATATTCAGTTTCATGCAGTTTAAAAACGTAGTGTAAATGTAAAAACCCGAATGAAAAATTATGGTTATCCGTACAAGTTTGGCATAGACCCATAATCTTGACTCTTGAGTGCTAATAATTTCAACTTGCAAGCATAGTTCATTAGCAAAGTGGATGATAACAATCATTCATGATATTCATACATAGACACACTTTTAACACTGAAGATCAAAATCCCGAAGAATTGTGATAAGAGATGCATGATATGCATCATCTAGGTTGATAACTCAACATTATGACTATTTACTGATTTAATCGTCTACCGGCCTTAGCTTACTGGAACGACCCATATTAAATAAAAGAGAATTGATATTTTCACAAGAAAAATTGATATTTTCACAAGCTCTCACTTACATGAGATATGCCCCATGATAGGAATGATTTGACATCTCATGACTTGCATATTATTTGTATTTCCTATTGATTATTAGGCCTTGTTGATTTGTATTGATAGCAGTTGGCCCAAACGAGATAATTTAAGAATTTCAATCCGCTTATTACCCACCTAAACAAGTATAATCTTTCTTGGCGATAATGATTTATGTTGCTGCCATAGAGCCATGGTGCGTGCCAAAAGTTACTGGTGACATGGTTCAGTATTGATACTAGCACCGAGCTGAGACAGTACCCCATTACCAATGAGGCCCAGGAGAGAGATGTTGCTAATGAATTCATGCTAAGTGGAGCCTCTATGAAGAAGAATTCCATCATGACGGCTAAGCTGAAATGATCATTGGATCCAAGGAACAAGTATTGCAAGGCGACCCAAAGTAATGTGATGGGTAGAGGTTCAGTGGAATTCAGTAGACCAAACTGTGCTGCCACTTTTTTTGCTTCGTTTCGACCAGAGCTGCAGCTGTCATGGCCAGTTCCAATCCGTTGGATATGAGTGACCCATTTCGGTTTTGGTTACCTTAACATGATTGTACACTGGTGCAAGGAACATGATGAAGAGGATGGTGGAACCTTTAACGAGCCAATTAGTGTTCATGGTGGCTGCGCTTGTTGGACAGAAAAGGTGGAAAGCTAAGAAAGGGTGCAGTTGAGCATAATGATTGACATGAAGATCGGAAGGATATTAAGTACTATCTTCACCTCTTCTACTTGTTTAACAGTGCACTCAAGTGCTAGGTGGACTGGCTCATTGGTTCTGCTCAATTGAGGAACTTGAAGTTTTCAGCTTTTGTCTAATCTGGTTCTTTTTTATGGACTTCTTCCTCACTATTTTTGGTTGCATTCATCACAATAGCATTGTGAGAAGTCTTAAGAAAGCAAGTGCTGCAGTCAAAACCTGTTGCAAACAAAGCTGTGCAGTCCTTAAGCTATGTGTAGATCTGCTGTGATTCCTAGAGCTAGACAAAAGCTAAATAAATGGATCCTACCTTGAATATTGTCGTAATAGGGCTTCCTCTGGGAAATCTGTTCCAGCATGTAGTGGAGCCAAGGAGAAAGATTGGGATGGAGATTAGTATTGTTGCAGTGGAGATTCCAAATCCCATTGCCAGTCTTTATTGTCCTCAATTGATACCACAAAAGTCACTGCAATCAGTGCCCCACAATAGAGGAAAAAGACGAAATAATTAAAGAAGTTGATCTCTTCTTTCTTCCCTCTGAAAAGTTCTCATCAAACTGCTCAGCTCCATGTGTGGGAAGTGAACCTTTAATCCCACCAACACCCAATGCCACCAGATAGAAGCCTGTGAACAGCATTGCTGCTTTTGCACCTTCTAGTTCCTGGCATTAAGTGTTTCTGTTGGTGAACCTGCAGCTTGGTGGTCTCAGCGAAGGTACGTGTGCTTGCACTGTCGGGATTAAAAGACACTGTTCCAAAGTCAAAATCAGTGATGGGAATCTGAGTAAAGATCTTATATGGTTTGGATGTCAAACTAAGGATAGGTGATTTGTATCTGTCGGGGAATTTTGGCTAATTCAACTGTGTAGAATACCTAGAATATGATAGACATACAGTTAATGTGCATAATCACCCTGTCTCTTTGAAAACAGTGTTGACCTTTAACGAAAATATTCTGCTCCATGAAATTTGTTATTTATGTTTCGTTATCAGTTACTATTCATGATGAATATGGTTATGTCCCTGCAAGTGATTTGAACATTTCATTCTTAATAATATTGATTACTATGATCGTGCTCATGAGTCATTAGATATGTTATCAGTCTGAGTTTGTGGATGTGTTTACTCCTAGCCTCAACAAAAGTCATTGTACTGATCATGCTTGTAGAGAAAACCTCACTTATGAATCATATTCACCTATTGGCCTTTTCTTTTCTTAACAGGTTATCCAGAGGAGGGACCTGTTGGGTCTGACTTGCCAGCTCGCGTCACTATTGAACTTGAGTAATGGCCACTTTGGAATGTGTGTCTACTGTTTTCTCCTGGAGGTAACTTTTATCTTGCCATTTGAGCAAATGGAGTTTCTATATTGATCAAGTTTCTTTTTTATGCTAGTTCTGGGGAAGATAATAAAGAAAAGAAACTTTGGAAGAGTGTGCAGATGATTAATCCTAATATTATATTTTCGTAAGTACAAATGTGTGAACTATCTATTTATGATAATAAATAAAATGGTTTTTTAAGCAAATCTTCATAAAAACAGTACGTAGTAATAAATAAATTAAGAAATAAACCCTTCATGAAATTCGTACGACAAATTCGATTAGAGCAGTTATCAGATACATGAAATAGGTAGTGAAGAGAGCATCAGATAAGAAGCCACCAAGGAGAGTGAGGAAAAAGTATGTGCCCGTGAAGTTGGTAACAATGGTTACCGAGCTGAATGGAGAAAATGGTTGAATTTTGATAGATAAGGCACAAGGTTGCTTGCATTGGCCAGGTATGCTAGATTCTCCAGTATCTCCACAAATATAAGTTATATTAATAAATTACTAGATTAGTATGTGTTATGCTCACTATTTGCATGCTTCAAACTATTTTACGTGGAAGTTGTTATGACGCTTTTCATAAAGTCAAACAAGGAAATTTAAACTTTATTTATGCTGTAGTTTGTGCAAGAAAGAAGAAGTAGAAGTATGCGTTAACTGGTAGAATCTTTACTAACCCAAGACAAAAGTGGCAGCTACAAGGCTGGCTTATTTCTCCAGTCTACATAGCCTTCCCATTCCCGTAATTGGTTTGCCTCATCCTACAACAATACAAAAGACTATTTAGGAGGAAGCCAAAAGACAAAAAGTAAATGAGATTGAAGAGATCGAAACAAGGGTGGCACCATATCTGTAACAAATTGTATGGGATCTGTAGTAATCGGAGACGCAATGAGAATTTTTTCGATCAAAGGGGTCATACTTAAATACTGAGAAGATAGGACACTACTATGGGACAGGAAAGGTGTCGATGAAATGACAATATATTATCATGGACTTTTTTACTTTAATGTTGTTGGCCTATCTAGTCCTATCTCTACATGTCTGGGTGCATGTTTCTATGCGTGTGAGAGAGCTACCTGATCTCAGTTGTTTATAGTGAAGTACATTTTACTTTTTGAAAGGAACTAAGAAAACTGGGAGTCTCAGTCTTTCAGCAAGTAGGTATTCGTTTTTTTTTTCCGGATCGTTGGGAACTCGTGACTGACTCTGAAACCTTACCCTTAATTTTGGTTGGCTTACTACAAATGGCAGTTTTTACATAGAAGTAGTGGTGGAAAGAATTTTTTGTTAGGTGTAATGGTGTAACAAGGTAACTTTTCTGAGTGGTTGAGTCACTTGAAAATTGCTGATTGAAAACTAGGTAACAAGGCAACTTTTCTCTGTGATACATGTCAACCGTTCCGTATATAGAGGTCACAGGGTCAGATGAAATTCATGTGCAAATTGGCTTGATACGATTAACTGAGGTTATGATGGTGTGTTATAGTGTCTTCAGGTATAGTACGAGTCCAAGTTTCCAGGTATACCCCACACCCGCAATTACCCACCATGTAGTGGTAAGTCCACTATATCTTACAGCTAATCTTAAGAGATCAAAACTTTTTCCCCATTGCTTCTCCATTTTATTCCATTCCTAAATATAAAAATCAGAATTATTTTCTGTTCTTGAGATGTCCTCTCCTGATTGTATTGGTGTGGCTACGTGAAAATTACTGTCCCCGTTTACTCGTTCAAACCAAGGCTAATTGATTGTACAAGTATTCATGTGATTTCTGTGTTCTTATAGAGCTTTCAACTCCCAAGCTGCTTCTTACTATCGGGTGGGATATCTGTAAAATTGTAGGTTTCACTTTTCCTGGTCAATAAATGCGTGCCTTTAGTGGTCTGCAACATTTGTGGAGAGCTCGATCAAGAATTCTCCAAATTGGACACCTTGGGTTCCTGAACTGGTGGGTCCGTGACGATCAGCATTTACTCTAAGCTACTCACGCCATGTGGCTGTATGTATCTCTTTTCAGATTAGGGTAACATCTTTCTGGAAAAAATTAGAGAAAAGGTTAATAATGTAGTCAGTTGTCTTTTCCATTTGTGTTGTAATACAATTCTAACAAGGATTGCTCAAAAAAATTACTAATAATGTCTCTATTTTAGATAAACAGGACTATACATATATATATATATATATATATATATATATATATATATATATATATATATATATATATATTTGATTGGATGAGGTACTTGCTTACTCTTTCAAACTGTATACGAAAGTGTCAATCGAATACATTAAATACTCATCTCAAGTTCAATGTAGTTTTTTTTTTTTTTTGAGAAAGTCAAGTTCAATGTAGTTGATAGTTGAGAATCTTATTATTATTATTATTATTATTCTGTAGCAGGTGCGCTTCTCTTTTGGCCTCATATTTATGACGAAGAATTGAAGATTGTATATATTCTGTTGAGATTATTGCTCATCTAAACCCAAGGTTAACTATTCCTTCCTTTATTCTTTTCCGTTGTCGTAAAGTTACACTCTCTCAAAAACACCAAAAATATCTGTCACGCACATATAAAAAATTGTTTATAAATATGCCTTACTTGCTAATAAGAGCAGTAGAACAATAATTTTTTATAGCATCCCCAAATAATTATCTACTTTAATTAAGATTAATGTATTATAATTCAATTTATTTAAAGAACTAAGATATTGATCCCATTCGACTTTAATTTTTATTCACTTCGGTTAAAAAAATAATAACTATTTTAAGTCTTTCAAATATTTTTAAATTTATAATAAATTTTAATATTATAAATTATTTTAAAAGTTGTCATATTGTGAAAGGTCGCTCAGTGTCGCTCCATTTTCAGAGTAATAGTAATACTAATAGTACTTGTACCAAATAAATAAAATAATAATAGTACTAAAATCTAAGGTAGTGTTGTTAAGTGTTTGAAAAGGCACTAGTGTTTAATGTGTTGGCTTATTGGTTTTTAGGGTATTTCTCTTATGTATATGCGGTAGTTGTCCGTTGTATCATGTATGCCAATTTCCAACTATGTAAACAAGAAATACCCTTTTCATTTGTATTTTTTTTAAATATATAAATATATTCCATATTTATTATTAAATTTAATTTGTTTTTAATTAAATTATATTAAAAAAAATTAAAATATATATACACACATACTAAATATTATATTATCCTCACTCTATTAAAATATATTATGTGATACGAATTTTAATATAAAAATATATTTTTAATAATAAAAATAATATTATATTTAATTCGCGTATATTTATATTTATCCTTAAAAATCTAGACATTTATATGTCCTACTCCTACATATCTGTATCATATAGGAAGAAGAATAATCTCTATGTAACAATAATAAGGAAAAAAAGAATAATCTCTCCTCTCTCTCTCTCTCTCTCTCTCTCTCTAAAAAGTAAGAATCCAAGCTACCAGATAGTTTTAGCCCTGACACCTCTCCCACAATTCCAAGCCTATCTTCTCCTTTTTCCTCTGTAACCAATCTATCAAAAAAAAAACACACAATTTTGGGTGTATACTGCTGTTTTATGGGTCTGATGATGGGAGATCACAGCAGGTGTTCCCATACTTCGCATATCACAGAGATTATCATCACCAGTTTTTTCCGTCACAAGCTTTAGAACAAAAAAAAATTCAATCTTTTATATATACAGCAGACATATATAATTGTATCATCGGGTTATTGATATCAGAGTTGTCTGATCTTCATTGAACCAATCGTCTTTATAATTTAGCTATGCCAGATTGAAAAACCAACCATTACAAAATATATCGCTGCTTTCCATGGCGGGTCGGAGGTTACTCTACGGCGGTGCTGTTGGATCCAATATGAATCCTGTTTTGCTTCAGAATCAAAGGGCTCCTTCTTCTTCTTCAGATTTTTTCTTCCTTTCTGCCTCTTCTCCTTCTTTCCTTGGTAAATTTCTCTCTCTATATACACATGAATATTTGTGTTCTTTCACTTCTTTGATTTTGCAGTTGTAGTTTGATAGTAGTTTTTACTAATTATGCAACTCGAAATTCTTGAATTCAATCTTAATTTCTTTATCTTCTTAATTCTTTGCTATTCACTACTATGATGTTTCTGGATCCATTTATATCTAATTGTTTGCGATTGTTTCAGTTTTCTATGCTGTCTTAGTGTCTCAACTGAGTTCATAATTAGCAAGACAACTTTATTCTCATTCTATTCGTACTATTTTTATCTTTATATCTGTCATTAATATAGTATTTGTTTGATACTAAATAATCCTTCTACTCCTAATCCGTTAAATTATGAATTTTACTGTACGTGATGATTTTTATAAAATGGTGGATCCCATATTTTAATTGTCTTATGACACCCACCATTTTACAAAGGATCATTGCATGGATTGAATCATTACGTATAGCTGTTAAATTATTCTTATGAGTTCAATCTTATCGAGTACCATTGTCTTTGATTTTTTTTGACTTTATGGAATGAAATAGGCAAGTAGCAAATTATGGACAGCACTTCACTAGCTTTGCCTTTACCACTACTTAGCTGTGCAGTAAGTGGGACGAGCTTTCCTGAATTATGTAGTTGCTATGGTCATTGCACCTCTATTAAATATTTCATACTATAAGACTTTGACTCATAAAAATGCTGATAATATAAATAAAATTGGGTGTCTAATGACTGCTGCATTGGTTGGTTCTTCTTATTAGTTGCAAAGAATCCTTGTAGTGACAGTGATGTTTTGGTTCAGGTTCGAGATCTCTGGTTAGCTTTGAAGATGTTAATGGGAGAAATTATTCAGACAGGTCATTCTTTCGGTATTTGAATCAGGATGGGTATGGGGATGAGGACTTTGACGACTACTTTCATCAACCTGAGAAAAAGAGGCGGCTTAAGGCTGACCAAATCCAATTTCTGGAGAAGAGTTTTGATGCAGAGAACAAGCTTGAACCAGAAAGGAAAATTCAGCTTGCGAAAGACCTTGGTTTGCAGCCTCGGCAGGTCGCAATATGGTTTCAGAACCGACGAGCACGTTGGAAGACTAAAACACTAGAGAGAGATTACGAGGTATTGCAAGATAGCTACAACAGCCTCAAAGCCAACTATGACAACCTCCTTAAGGATAAGGTGAAGCTAAAAGCTGAGGTAATAACCACGTTTTATGAAATAATTCATATTTTCTTGTACTCTTTCAAGTTTTGACACTGCTGATGAAATGGTTCAATGATTTTTCAGGTTCTTGACCTGACAAACAAGCTGCTTCTCAAAGAGAGAGAAAAGGGGGGCTTGAAATTAGTTGATAAGCAAACACTGTTTGAAGCACCGCAACAAGAACACATTGGAAATGAGGTTTCTGATTGTAAAGTATTCGAAGACTCAATTGTGACTTGCAAGCAGGAGGATCTTAACTCAGTCAAAAGTGATGTATTTGATTCAGACAGTCTGCATTACACTGATGGAATTCACTCCTCTCTCTTAGAGCCAGCTGATTCCTCGTATGTATTCGAACCTGACCAGTCAGATATGTCTCAAGATGAAGAAGATAACTTGAGCAAGAACTTGTTGACTTCAGTAGCCTATGAGTTCCCGAAAAATGGAGACAATAATTGCCCTGACCCGCCTGCAAACTCTTGTTACTTTGGCTTCCCAGTTGAAGAAGACCGGCCCTTGGGTTTCTGGACCGAGTTATCATGGTGATTAGTATATAATTTTTATTGTGTCACTCTTTATCTTTGTTGGTGCAATCATGCTATGGTGGTCACTATTGTAAGCAAATAAGTCCAACCTATGACACCATAACCCAATAAGGAATTGTGGTTTCAGGTGTGGTTGAAAAAGTCTTTTTCATTCTGTACACTTCTTGTTTTTTTTTCCTTTACCTTTTCCTCTATTTTTTTACTTTTCAGTGAATTTATCATTGTATGGAATGTAAAGCAAGTACTTAATTATTATGGCAGTGTTGAGAAATGGGTCTCTGGTGTTATGATATTCTAAAGGCAAGAGAGGCTCAACTGATGCCTAAAGTATTCCCGGAATACGTAGCCAAGCAACTTAAAGCCATAGGTTAGCTGAACTGGAATACCGACATATTATCTGTTTGCTCATGAATAGCTGAGAGCGAAGTATGCTTTTTGATCGTAATAACTAGATTAGATCGCGTGTTTTCTCAAAGCTTCGATTCTGTCTTTGCAGCCTCCTGAGCTTCACAGCAGACAAGAGACTTGGGTTCTCTACTCAGGATCTTTGTTGGTCTTGTTTGTATACCATTTGGTTGATCATTATCAATTCATCTACCCTCACCACAACTTTCCCCGCACCTGTGTTGGAAAACATTGTTAATCTAAGAGCTGAGCTTATTAGATTAACAATGTTGGGAATAATAGTGACTCTAATTATTTTTCCTTTTGTCTGAATGCTTTTCTGTTCTTACCCCTCATGCCCTCGGGGGTAAATTACTTGGTGATTCGACTATTGCAAACCATTTAATATCTTGGAGGTGACTTTTACTTGTCATTCAATTTGACTGTCCTGAAAAGAGTAAAAGAAATGGAGGTGTAAAGCCTCATGAAATCCACGTGAAACGAAAATCATCTCCCTTTTTTGTGTTAGCCATGTGTTAGGGTTGAGCACTGTACACCCCGTCGAGAGCTTGCTAATCTTTCAAACCTTTTTGTTGCGTGGTGCAAGAAATTCAAATTTTGCATTATGGTTACCAAAGTTTATAAACGTTATTATAATAGTAATACATGTCCAAAGGAACGGATGCCAGGTGATTGGGTTTTCGAAGGCCAATCCATTGACGAAACTAAGATACATACCTGCCTGCCTACGTGTGTTTATGGGTGTCAATTTTTGACAACTTTCAACAACAACAAAAATAGTAATACTGGTCTAGGAATCCAATCCATACAGACCATACTTGTCACGGGAGTGGGGATACTAGTGAGGTGGCACCCAATACCTGTTGTGATCTCATTGGTTGATTACTTGATGCTATGTCCAATTTCCCAATCAGAAGAACTACGATCATTTATCCAAATTTTAGTTCTTCTCTAATATATATGATATGCAATTAATAAATTATAAACCACCATGGCCTATTTTTCCACCATTTTTAGTTGAATTAAGAAAATTAGTTATACCTCATTAAATTAAAAAACAATACCGGAATACATATTAAAAAGGTTGATGCGCCAGGGAACTTCTTTTCTTGTTATTTTGATTTCTTTCCAGACAAAAATATTAAAATAAAATAAAAGGTAAAACATCAATATAAGACATCACATCAGTATTAAGCACTACTTCCAGATAAGGTTGATGACCTTAACTTCCAGATAAGGTTGATTTGATGACTTATCAGGTGGTATATCCTCCATCAACTACAAGGTCATGGCCGGTGACAAATGCTGAATCATCGGAGACCAGGAACAAAACAGCATCCGCAACGTGCTTCACCTTCAGCGCAACATCTTTCAAGCTAGTAAATGGCTGGTATATTTTCTCAACCTCCTCCCCTTCCTTCTGGTAAACATTGCACATTAACGGCGTCGCTATCGCGTACGGCGACACACTATTCACCCTAATTCCGTGATCCCCTAGCTGCTTACTCGCCGATTGAACCAACCCTATTATCGCATGTTTGGACATGAAGTAATCCGTACGCTTTTTCCCCCCTTTTCTGCCTGCCACGCTCGCCGTACACACTATGCTCCCTTTCACCCGCCGCTTCACCATCGCACGCGCCGCGTGCTTCACGCACGTGGCCATGCCGCGCACGTTTACCGAGAATAGGTGATCGAATTGGGATAAGTCGAGGTCCAGGACCTCCTGACTGGAGCTACTGATTGTTCCGGCATTGCTGAACATGATGTCGAGCTGGCCGAAAATCTGGACCGTTGATTCTACCATGGCCTTGACTTGTTCTTCATCTGTAACATCGCAGTGGATGTACCTGCAACGGTGGTGGCCGATTGATTTGGCAACATTTTCGCCTAACTCATCTTGGACGTCTGCTACCACGACGGCGCGTGCACCATGATCGGCGAAAAGATGAGCGGTGGCCTCGCCGATGCCGCTTGCACCACCGGTGATTATGGCTACTTTGCCTTCTAGTTTTTTCTGATAGAGTGCTGAAGAGTCTGCCATTTTGTTAACACAACGTGAACATGTAAGACCTGTATTTATGTGCTTCAAATTAACATGTATAGTATATTATCTGGGTGGTACAGGTAGGTTGGTTGCTGACAATTAAGTCACAACAAGCTTACATGCGATTTTAGAGGCGCACAAAGATTTCCTTTCCATTATCTTTTTTGTGAAGGGCATAAAAAATAAGAGAATTGATATTTACACAGTAATATGATATTTTTACAAAATTAAATGAAGTTTATTTATGAAAATATTAAATTATTTTACAAAAATATCAATTTCTAAAAAATAATTATGGAGTTGGCTTTAATAATTATTACTAACAATTAATATGGCCCTCTTTTTGTTACACACTTGAAACTGTCCATAATACTTCCTCTGCCATAAATTAAGTAATTGAGTTTGATACATTATCAAGTGTTGTGATTTCTTTGCCAATGCTGTTAAACTTTTTGCCGTTGTTTTCTTTATAATTTTTTTCATTTATCCTTTCTTAATTTTATAACAGTTCTGAATTGTTTCAAGTTACCTGAATTAATAGTGTTTAGCCATGGTCATGTTTAAAATTACAGAAATGGTTGATCTCTTACAAAATCATCATCATTTGCAGGGTGTTTAGTCGGGAAACTTGGTCAATCGTGACAACATGAGCAACTTTTTTCAACATTGCTGCATTTAACGCAATGCAACTTGAGCTAAGAAGTTGAAATAACTAAAAAAATTCTTTTTCCAACACAAATTATGCAGCACACAGTTATACTATATGTCTCAGATATTTGTACATTTGCATTGGAAATTAAATTATTGGACTGAAATTATCAACACCCTCTCGAAGACAATCTCAACCACCCAAGAATTGACTACTGAACCTCAGGATTGTGGGAGCCTCTATATTCTCATATATCAACATTATAACTTACAGGCATACATTACAACTTAAAAGTATTTAGTAACTAAATCAACCATGCATGTGCACCCCATTAAACAGAGCAAGTACTGCTTATTAATTGTACATTTTAAAGACCATGCACAACCCACTAAACAGAGTTGGTACTTTCTAGTAATTGTACAGTTTAAAGCTTGCTGAAGGAAATCTTAACGCCATCAACCGGTTTTGGATGTGAAAGATACGACATTTTTGCATTAGGATTCACTAGTTCCCACCTGAGAATAAATTGGAACAATCACTTTTTTAAGTATCACTTCACATTGCATCATATTAAGTTCAACCAAAAAAGTAACATGCGCGGTTTTTTTTTCTTTTGATAAGTACGACATAATGCAACACATTACACTAATAAAGTTAAGAATAATACGTAACAAGTGGGCTCTCTTACTTATATCCCGTGGCCAAATGATGAAGAAAGATGGCAAGTTGTAACCGAGCAAGCATGTTCCCTGCACAGATCCTTGATCCTCCACCAAATACTTGGTACGTCCCAGGCTTTGCTGGTTCCTAATTTAGTAGGAAGTAGTTTTATTAACGAATTATATAGCTGAAGATCATACAATTTTCAATTAAATTCGGATGCACACGTATGCGGCTTACGTACATTCCATCTATCAGGATTAAAGCACATTGGATTCTCAAAGTTTTCTGGATTTGTGTGAAGATATCTAACCCAAGCAATCACTTTCCAACCTTTGGGTATCATGTACCCTGCTAGTCATCCAAATTAGGTTAAATCTTTACCGGTATATAATTTCATATTATGTCCCGTATGGAAATCAACATTTGATCAATTTGCAAAATATAAAGTTTGTAAGCTTGCCTTTGTACACAATATCTTTGGTAGCAGTTCGAAATATAGTTGACGCTATATTTGCCATTCTTAACGTTTCTTCTACAACCTGTATTCAAAAGAGCTTGCTGTGATATTAATAATTCTAGAGAAACAGACCAAGTGTCACATATAAGAGATTTTTGGACTACACCAATTTCTCTCCATTGTTTTGGAGCAAGGCAAGTTTCTCACTATAAGCAAAGTAGCAAGCAGGTCCCTCTCTCAACTTCTAGTAAAGCATAAAAATTATTAACATTTTGAGGTATATGCACAAGTAAATACCTTGTTGGTATATATTAGTTTTGTAATGTCATCGCTCGTTAGGAGTTCCCCGTGCTTGTTCTTGCTAAAGGACATGTTCTCCTCCTGAAATTCAGATTCTGGTTTACGCACAAACTAAACAGAACTAAAACAAAGAAATCATGAATGCTCAGAAGAAGACGTACCCGAAGTTTTTGGAGAACGTTAGGGTATTTGGGAAGATAATAGAGAGCCCACATTATTGCAAGAGAAGTGGATTCATAGCCTGCAACAACTAGGCTGAGGATATTGTCGAGCAGCTCAGTATCACTCATTTGCTTCCCCTCATCATCCTTCAACCGCATCATCCCATCCATTAGATCATTTGTATTCATGGCACCATCCTGTTCCTTTTTCTTCTTTTCAAGCACCGTCCTAAAAATCTCCATGGCTTTCTTATGATACTGTTGAATTATTAATATACAGTTTGATGTCATATTTAGTTTCGGGATACATCAAAATACACCATATGGCTCGTATAATTTAAGTTTGGCATTAGAGATACATTTTTAATAACATGACCTTTTTTTAAGGAAAATTTTACTTTTCCAAACTTATCCTTAAAATTATAGTACTGATGGCATGATACTACTCAATAAACTAAGAATAATAGGTAATGGCATGTAAGGAATCTCACGACTTTATTGTTGAAAAAACAAATGTAATCTCTAGTTTTGGAATGGACAAAAACGGAAAATTTTTATATAATTTTGGAAGGGAGGGAGCAATATGGTGAATAACCTGAACAGCACGGTAATAATCAGTTCCAGGAAACTTGATAGGAAAAGCTCGGATTCCCTCCATTATCCCGACAAACAATGCATCTAAAGCGTCCAGAACAGGGCCAGGCTCGAAGCTAACAAAAATCTTGCCTATATTTTCAAATGTAACCTGCAAGCATCAAGTATCCCCCACTTAGGTTTTCTACGGTAATATAGTCTCCAAGTACTTTATTTAATAGAAAAGTAAAACAGAGAGCTCGATAAAACATCTAAGAATTTGCCTAAACTAATATCAGTCTCTGAGAACTTAGTTTAGACTGAGTTGATTTGAAAAGTACTTTGTCCAGTGAAATCAAAAATTGAAGTACAGAGACAGAGAGAAGATGAGCTACCACAACTCTCGTGAATTACTTGAGGCAATCCATACATATTACTTGAGAAGGTGACTGTACATATATTCGTGGGTAAGCATCATTCAGTCAGAGCTTCAATCAAACACTTGGTGGGCGTGTGATCAGGAACACCGTACTTGCTTCCTACATCTCCCTCCCTCAAGTAACTCCAACATTGGGAAACGTCCACTCAAAAACTTGAACTATACACTCGACGGAATATGTAATGGCATATTTAAATTAAATATACTCCCTCGCTCATATTTAATTTTTTTATGGTCAAAGTGACATTTTCTGACTATAAATTTATTTATAAAAATTATATTATGATTGGACTATTTATATTAATTTAATATTATTTCAAATTATTTTATTCCATAATAAGAGATTAATTATGGACTATTTTTTTTTATCATCTTTAAGGCTATTTATGAGCATATAATCACATGATAAATTTGGGATTAATAGTTCTCCTCATTTTAAACTATTAAATAGTTTTATGGAAATAATAGTCCAACATTGAGGAACTAGTAATCCCTCATCATGAGATAAAATAGTTCGAAATAGTGTTAAATTAATACAAATAATTCAATCCTAAATATATTTTTTATAAATAAACATAACCCGGGTTATAGTTAAATTCTAATGAATTGATATTTTTATAAATGTATTTAATATTTTTACGTGCCCTCATTTAATATGAAAATAAGATTTATTTAATTTTCATGTAAAATACTCTTTTATATTATACGTTCTCTATATTCCAAAAGAGTCCATTTGTCCAAAAAAAATGAAATTAAAAAAGTATTTCTATTTATTTTATGTGAAAATTAAATGACATAATATCCTCTATTTTTACATCACTATTTCATTATAATACCATTGCTATTAACTAAATATTCAATGAATGTAAGATAAACATAGAACGTAAATCTATATTTAAAGTTTACAAATGAGACTTTTCTCTTGGGATTGATGGGAGTATGTAATTTAATATGGTTTTAATCCTCGTTAAAAAAAGTTGCAAGGAAAAAATAATATGATATTTTGATCATAAAAATAGCATTTCCAATAAAAGTCAAATTTCGCGGATAAATATGTCGACGTGTATTATGAGCAAACTTTAATACGCCAAGAAATTTTTTTATATGAACTTTGTCTTATTACGATTAAACAAACAATGTTATTCTAATTAGTTGTTATTTTCCTAAAGTAAACGTACCTTTTTAGCTTCATTGTGAGCTACAATTGTACCCTTGTGAGCCCAAGACTGAAGGGCAGCAATGACTCGAGGCTGGACCATGGCCGCAATTCCGCGTAGAGCTTGGGGCTGGTTTATGGTTCTCGACACAAAATTTCTGAGCCTGGTATGTGCTGCCCCTTGCAAACATATTAAGGAAGTGGTTCCTAGAATTTCGGCACTATGCCATCCTGATACGAACTCTGCTCCTGATTGGATCACATACTTGCTAACTGATGGGGACCATGCTATGATCACCGGTGATCCAAATAGGTGGCTCCGGTATATCCCTTCGCAGTCACCATACCTAATTGATCACATTAATTAAGAAACACAGTTGAGGTCAATATTAGAAAAAGAATTTTACAGTTTCATATTAACTAACCGGTAACATGACCGTGTTAAACAAAAAATGCGGTTATTTTAATGGAGTGTAACAATTCTATTATGGCTAAAGTATTAAATGGCGAATAGAATGTATACACTCTTTTTTTTTAAGGGAAAAAAAGATTTACTTGGTGCGCTTTGAGGTAATGAAGTCATCCGGATGAAGAAGAACCTTGAAATACCAAAGGAATTTGAACATTTCCCCGAAGAAGGGAACGCCCATGTGTCCCGGAGGTAGTTTGGTGCCGCTAGGAAAACCTCCCCGGAATTTGAGTTTTAGAGCATACCACATATCATTCCACCACCACAATACCCACCCTAGAAGTGGGACTACTCCTAACACAAGTGCCACCCACATGGTTGCTGAAATCTCCATCGATCATCAATGTTAATTTTGCTAATTAAACTTCACTTGTCGTTTAATGGAGTACATATATTGTGATGGTTTTGTCCTGCTGCTGCGTATTGTGTGTAGCTTTTATATATACCACCTATGTTCACATATACGAAATATACTTGTTTGGTTATTCCGACTTCAACAAGTTGCTAGTAGACAAATTCAGGTTAATATTTCTTCTGTTTTAAAATTGCATATTTATGTGAGCAATGACAAATTTCAGATTTCTAATATTAGTTAAAAATGTAGCAGTGGTGGGACGATTTATATTTAACATGTTAAAAAATTTATTTTACTTCACAGTTTAAAAATAAAAATACATCTTTAATTTTAGGAATATCTCTAAAAAAAATTAAAGTGAAAGAACAGTGACTGAATTGCATTCGTCATTGATCATTAGACAACCTAGGACGGTTATATGCAACTAAGGGTCAGATGTTGATACCACATAATTGGAATATAAAAGGTTTAGCGTTTATGTTTGACTAAATGGCTAAGAAATAATGGAAAAAAATATAAATAATAATATTTTGTAATAATTTATATAATGATCTTTGTAAAATACAGTAAAACTCATTATATAAATGATGGGTATCACTATTTTTTACAAAAATTATTATATAAATGAATGACAAAATTATTACCTATACTAAAGCTGAAAAATAATTAAAGGTTCCACAGGATGCCTGCCTGCCGATCGGCCGGGACCCCTCCCCAATATTATATATAATATATATACTCGGGCGGCACACCTACGTCTTTCTATATACTAGTACCAATTAGGGGCTATCCCCAAATAAAACAGAATCTTAGGAAGGCTACAGAAGCTAAAAACAAGTTCATGTTTAGCATATTTTGGACAAAGAATATGCCTCTGTGACTCAGATAAATAAAGAATGCAGGAATTCAGACTTATTAGGTCTAGCTCCCCTTTCATTCTCACTTAATTATTCAACTACATACTTTAATATATTTTGTTTCGAATCAATCAATCACAAATTTTAGTCTTTGACATTTGATATTGAACAAGAAAATCATAAAAATAAAAGAATTATGTCCAGGCTAGTTAACTAGTGTGTTTCTAGAATAAATTAAAAAAGTTTAAAAGTAACTACTCATTTTTATAAGAACAAGTCTATAGTTATAATATTTAAATATAAAATTAAATATTATATTTTAAAAAATAGTGTATGACATAGATTTCGATCTCATTCTCTATTTCTTAATAATTAAGATAGATATAGTATTTGAATGTTGTACACTTATACTTATTTTTTTTATAAAGAAGAAAATGAGTATTATTTCTTAACGGCAAGGACAATTCTACACACACAATAACTAAACAATATATTCATCTATACTATTAAAAAGTAAAGTATGACATGAATTTTAATATCATATTTTACTTTTTAATAATATAAATAAATATAATATTTAGTTATTATGTATTTATACTTGTTCTAACGGCAATGGTGAACTATAAAATTACCGCTTATTTAATCCAACTGAAAACAGGAGGAGTATCAGTATTCCTTTGTCTTTTGCATCATTCCATGAAGCTTAAATATTCCCTTTTCTTTCATTTCATTAAGTTGTGCTTAATTTCTTCTACTATAAAAGTTAATGCTTCAAACAGACAGCAGTAAATTTATATACAAGAATACATGCAAAACCATGCATGTCATCCGTCTTTCTTTATTTTCCAAATGAGAATCACTCCTCTCATTCTACAAAAAAGTCCTATTTTAAAATTTTACCTAATTAATTTGTAAAATTCTAAATTTTAAAATTGATGCAATTTTTATTTTTATTAATTTAATAATTATTGTTGTAAATTATTTAAAAAGTATTACTAAGTACAAAATCGTGATTTCAAAAAATTTGGAATAATTTCGCATCAAAAATTGAATTTCTTGATTTTAATTTATGTGAGGAATATTATTATTATTAATTTACAATAAAATGTAGGCTGAAGATATGGAAGACCGTAATGGGCTTATGGTATGTGAATTTAGGACGAGAATTCTTTCCATTTTAATTTGGAGGGAACAAAAAGTAGTGATTTTTCTCTACCTAAATGGAAGTTGAGAGAAAAACAAATTTTAATATGTCAACCAAGAAATCGCTAAACATATACATGGTGGAAATATAAAAATTTAAGAACATGAGCACATATGTCTAAAATATATATATTTTTAATTTACCTATATATATATATATATATATATATATATATATATATATATATATATATATATATATTTGGAGCAAATAACCACATCTCATCCAGGTTATTATTGGTCGACCACTTAATAGAGTCGATCATGATACCTCCCTCCGTTAGCCTAGTTTGGATTTTTTCTGAGGCATTTACTCCTTGTTGATTTCTTCTGACGTACAAGCAAGTAACTCCCGAACAAAAATCTTTCATCTCGATCATTAAGTAGTACATGGAGGTGGCGTGCTAGACATTTTATTTAAGATGAGATCATGATTTTTTAGATTTTAACAAACCAAACCTTCATGATTCCTGCCCTTTTCCTCCACTGGGAATTACATAAACTAACCTTTCCACTTGACTGAAAGCAAACCATATATAACACATAATCAAAACTCTAAAATTGTAGTGTATGTAATACTCATTTCCTTCCAAATTATAAATTAAATATCAACTCTTAAAAGGTTAATTTTAAAAGGTTAATTTTAAATATTTTAAAATTTAAGATTGACATAAATTCATATTGTTTATGTCGATGCAATTATGAATATTATAAAACGTACTACTAGTATAAGATTTGGACAAACCAAAAAAAATAAATAGGAAAATGGCTTCTCAAATTCATAAATTTACAATGATTTCTCAAATTTATAAACCAAATTCATTGTACCCTTTTTTTCTTATTCTTATTCCAATAAAAATGAATATTGTAAAGACATCATTTGAAAATAAACCCAAATATTACTCCCTCCGTCCAAGTTAACGGTCTTAATTTTTATTTGTTCTCTTTCTTTTCTAATATTATTTGTTACCTTACTTTATCAATAATACCCTTATTTAACTTTTAAAAAAATTATTAAAAATAACATGACATATATTAGAAAAAAGTAGCACTACTGACTTTGACATTGGAATCACAACTACTCCTTTTTTCTTCCTCTTTCTCTTATTTATTTTATTGTTTCAAGATAGAGTTGAAAAATTAAATAAAACAAAAAAAATAATAATATAATAATTAAGATGGATAATTTAAAGATAAAAAAAATTCTTAATAGACTTTTACTTTCAAAATAGAACAAAAAAAAGTTAAATAAAAAGAGTATTATTATAAATATTATCACTTAAATACATTATATTTAAAGTTTATTCGATAAATTATTTCTAAGATCACTAGTTATTAAGGTTGTATCAAACAAGATTTGAAAAGAACCAAATAAATGGATGGCAATAAGTGAACTTATTTGGATCACATCCGCGAGGCCCATGTAGAAGAATAGTCAAAGAGAGTTTAACTGGCTCATACCCGCCCACTTGCAATGTACTTGTAACACCCTTTTTTGGGAATAGAGAGAAAGATTATGCAAAAAAACACAATATAATTTATAAAATAAATTAAAAAATTTATATCACAAATGCTTAAATAACTAATTAATTTTTCAAGTCTAATCATAATAAGTGTCAAATCGACTCAAGATCAAAATTTAAAATATAAGTTATAGCTTTTAGTAATAATAAATAACTTTAAAATATATGTAAGAATCTCAAAATCTAAACAAGAATTTTAAAATTATTTGGATAAAAAAGAGTTCTCATCACATTTGTTCTTGATCTCCCTAATTATTTGTTGAAAAAAAAATACAGCATTTGTCAAAATTTTAAAAATAAGAAAGGAGAAGAAAAACAAAGATCGAGTATTAATTAAGAAGTGAGATAAATTAATTCCATAACAAACTCGATCTTCATGATTACGGGATTCTACTTTCACAATCAAAAACAAACTAACGCTTAATTATACTATTAAATAATTCTCTCTCAGTTTTAAAATATAAAAATATTATTTTAAAAAAAATTGAGATACTTTTGAATTTGAAATTGATAAAAGCTTATTTAATTTTAATTAATATGATAATGAATATTAAAAATGATCTAAAAGATACTATAAAATTTATAATTTATTATATTTAACTTAATTTTTTCCTTTTAATCATTTTTTCTTTCTTTATCTCTATAAATTTTATCAAAAGATATTGTCTAAGCATACATTATTACATAGTAGTATTTAAAAAATCCCTTCTTTTTTTGTTTTCTTTTTCTACAACTACAAGTGTCGAAAAAGTATTTTTATCAAAAACAAATCGTCTAGAGTTACTTCCGTATCCGGATTTAACGTATACTTGTTTGATACTTAAATTGAAAAAATTAATTAATTGATATAATCATTGCATATTATGCAAATTTTTTGGATTAAATTCTTAAGGGATTATTTAATATGTAATTTTGTAATACATACATATATTATATTTTAGCCTTAATTCATAAATTGCCTTAGCTGAATAATGAGGTGTTTGATAAAAATTAAATAAAATAGTTCTAAATGCTTAAATAATCTGAATAAACTGAATGAAGTAGATTTTTAAATAATGAATGAAAAAAGTTGTTTAATAAGTGACGTGTCTGAAATATCTGAATAACATATTTTTACTATTTTATCCATCTGAAAAAATTTAAAATTATTGTAAATTTATTTAATTTTACTTAATATAATATTTATTTAAATTTTAAAAAAAAATAATTATTTTTTTACTTCATTCAGTCGAAACTTAACCATTCAGTCAAAAAAATTAGATTTAGTCATTCAGTGTAAAAATCTGACCGATTCAGTCATTCAGCTCTAAACAAACGCACTGAATGACTGATCGATTCAATTATTTAATTTTATTAAGTTCTAATCAAATAATCCCTAAATTTTCTAGATCCGCCCCGATGAACAGACAATAATGGAGGTTCTATTCTAAATTTTAGAGTTTTACAATTTACGACGATTTTTTTTTGGGGTGAAAAGGAGGAATTTAATGAATAATAGAACGTCCGTCCCTCTGCCCAATTACTTTCGGTTCAACTAATGATTACACAAGTGGAGTGGTACTAGTAAATCTAGCGTATTGATTCGTGATGTTGACCTGACCCTCTATTCTATATGATGAATTTGGCACATTTATACCACCATTTCGAAAAAAGTTAATTTGGGTTGTTTTCCCGAATCTTATTCTTTTAGTTTTAAAGTTTTGTTTGTATTGGGATTTAGTCCAACATTTCAATATCTTAACTCCATAAGCAACAAGAAAAAAAGAAAAAAAAATGTCAAAACAAGGGTCCACACACGAGCAAAATAGTAGCCAGACATCATCTTCAAACTGCCGTAGGAATTCATTCATATCATTATTGTATGGAGACGTAATACTAGTATGCATATACCAACAAACATTCAATTGAAATTTCAACGTTTCATTATATTCAATGGAAATCATATTGTCCTGCCCTAATTACTGAGTTTGCCTTGTACATTTTTAACAAACGTTTAATTAAAATTTCAACAAATTGATGATGTTGCATGCCACGTCAATAGTGCATTAATTTTTAACATACTTGAAACGAAAAATTTAATTTTATTAAAAAAATTCAAGTACAATAATGCGATTGTAAAAAAACTCAGTTTAATGATGATGCATACGAAAATTAGTATTCAGTACAGTAGAAAAATGATTTAACCCAAATAAGAAATTAGATTACACTTATGTGATTAACTCCCAACTTCTAGATGATCTAAGCTCAATCCTTTTATCTGATTTTAATTAGTTTGTTTTGTTTTAGTTTTTTTTTTTTTTTCTCGTGTCCAAAAAAAAAGATTGGTTAAGAGATTAATTATTGTTAATTAATTAATTAATTTCTTTTAGATATATGTCCAATTCAACAGAAATTATGTTTGAAAATCTAGTCTTATTCACATGTTTAGAAAAATTATACATGCAATAACCAATTAATTATAAGTAGTCTTTGTTTTTGGGTACTACTTGGATTTGAGAATTCAACCCTTTTCGACAAGGACCGGATCGCTTGATTGGTACAGCTTCTTCCTTCTTGTATCATCTCTTTTGTGGGTCTTTTTCTATTCTATGAAAACTTAATTTCTGCAAATATTAAATTAACTCAATTTTGACCAAACACGGATTCATCCGCAAGTTAAGTTGGTATAGTTCAATAACATTTTACTATTTTTAGATTTATTTTTTTATTTTTTAAATTCATGCTTGGTGTAATTACAAATGAATTAGCCATAATCCAGATCAAGATGTTCATGGAATCATGAGATATGTCTGGTACTACTTCCGTCTTTTATGCAAATTTAAATTATAAATTCTTTATTGCTACCCTTGCATTTTAATAAACAATAATACAATACGCACGCGGAAATTATAATTATCTATAATAAGTGAGCAATAAAATATTATATGTAGTCATTTCAATGAGACAAAGTACAGCTACATGTGGTGCATTATAGACAAGGTTACTATAACTTGATACTGACTACGTTTAGTATTGTAATGTAATTACGGCGAGAAACTTAAAAATTTTGTAGTTAATTTTGTTTTCATCTGATCACCATTTTATATCATTCTCAATAGTTATGAACTGATTTTTGATTTTTTTTTAATTTTATTTTTCAATTTTAGAATAATGGAGAAACAAAGAGTATGACTATGATAGCTTCATATATACCATCCCTGCCATACATAGAGCAATTTTGACATTTTTGGTAATCAATTTCATAAATATTCAGTTCAATTCAATATTTATTTTATTTATTTTATTTAAAAAAATGAAAATTCTAAATCTTGCAATTAAGTAATCTATTTAAATAGTTTATAATTACATCGAATAAATTCCTATGAATTTTAAATTTTAAAATCATCAAGTTAACTTTAAAAAATTATAGTGGCTTCTATATTTTGAAAAAGAGAGAGTATTATATACTATTTGGATGGAAAGAGTATTATATTTGTGAATATTCATGATATTCTCCAGTCCTCGGAGTGAGTCTAAGTTGTGTATTTACGAAGCTAAACTCGTACATCCAAGTTCAAACTCAGTTGGTGATGTACTGATATGACCTTTTTAGAAGCAGGTTGAGTCAAGTTCCTCCGCAGCATGTGACCAAAACAGTTTGGTTTGGGTACAATAATCAACATAATATAATAGAATTATAATATAATTGTAATAATTTATTATGACATACTTGTTTGATCGATTCTTTTTTTATTTTTTTATTTCTCAAGTGTAAATAGCATTAAATGGGAGACCATTTAATAGGAGCAACCATGCAAAATGAGCTAAGCCATACATGCTTGTATCTTAATCTACTTGTGAAGATTTGCTTGCACCAGCTAAGGTCTCACTAATGCCTGCCGCCTACATGCATGCATGGTATCTGCTACAGATTTTGTATAACTACTAAAGATCCTAGCTTCCACCGGCCACAATAGAAAAATAAATAAATAAATAAATAAATAAATACGAGGTGTGTGTGTGTGTGTGTATATATATATATAATATTTAGAATATATTTTTGTTCAATCAAAAATTAACTTTTCAAATTATTTTTAAAAAATAGAACCCAAATAACATACGGGCCTGGTTAGGATGAAATTAACTTTATCGTAAGTTAATTCAGAGACCAATAAAATATTGACACGCAGATCGAAATATATTTTTTCTGTCTGCGTATTAATATTTTATTAATTTCTGAACTAATTTACGATAAAATTAACTTCATTCCAACTATATTCAAAGAATACACATGCATCAAGTAAGGTAAGGTGTTGATTGTGGATGGGTTTCCGTATCCCGACATCGAGTAAGTTGAGAGAGGATAGACTATTCTATTTATTGCCCTTAGTACCCCTTTTCTAATAATAATAATAATAATAATAATACATAAAAATATCTAGAGCTGCCCCTCACCCTCAATTCATTCGCATTCATCCAGGATTGCTATTTCAAGCATGACATAGCCGATATTGACATATCACTACTTTTCCTTTTTCTTTGTTTGTTTGGTTTTTTTTTTTTTTGGGCTAAGCACTAATTGACATGAATTGCAACAAACGCAATGCAAAAGGTTTTTCAAATGTATTGCATATCACTCATTGTGGATGATAGTTGACATGAATTGTGACACTGGCATTTTTTAAAAGCCACTTGATATTTAAAAAATCTCACATTCATGCACCGCAATGTAGTATATATATTCTTTTTGTTTTAAAATAAAATATTAATATGAATTTTTTTGAAGTTAATTTAAAATAATTCTAAATTATTATGAATTCTTTTAATTTTAGACAATTTATTTGTGAAAATTATAAATTATGATAAAAAGTTTCACTAATTAAAATTTTAATTAATTTAATAGTTAAATGAATTACATCAATTTCAAATTTAAAAATATCTCATATTGTCTATTCAGAGTCACATTTATATTAAATTTATTCCCTTATAAAATATAAGATCAATATTGATTTTTCACTATTAATTTTTCTAAATTGCTTCAAAGCATTATTTAACTCAAAATTGATATAAACTTAGTTAATTTTCAATATAATGATGAATATGATAAACTATCTGAAAAATACTAATAATTATAACACATATTATTGCGTAATTTTTAATAAATTTTATATATTTTGAGTTTGAAAATATTTTAAATACACTTTTCAAAGTCAATAATAATCTTATCATTTGGATCCTAATTAGTATTTCTCAGTTGAGGGAGAATATAGCATACTTCCACTGTTTCACAAAAAGGTTCTTTTTTGTAAAATATAAAAAAATTGTTTTACAAAAGACTCATCTTTAAATGATATAATCTCATCAAGTTTAACAACACAATTTCACTATATTATTAAACTAAAGTTTATAATTAAATATGAAAGAAAAAATATTATTATAATTTATAAATTTTGTAAATAAGACTGTTTTTTAAATATGGAGGGATATATCGCAGCAGTGATAAATATCTTATGCTCCAATGAGGAGGGAGAGCTTATAGGCCTTGCTACGTTATTTAGTTCTATATATATACTTCATTCTTATCACCTCTTTTGCACTTGTACTCTGCGAAACCACAGCAGTACAAACTAAAAGAGAGGAGAGATCTAGCTAGCAGGATGGAAAGTATGAACAAGGATGATGAGAAAGTTAGTACCACTAATGAGCCTAATTACAGAGGAGTCAAAGCTATGCCCTTTGTAATAGGTACATGAATATAGAGCTGCATGCCCAACTACATGAACACGTACCAAATATGCGCGCAAAGATTAATCTTCATCTTCATTTTTTTCAGCTTAAAAGTCTCTTTTTGAAGTTTTTTTATTTTATTTTATTAACTTGAAACAGAATCCCCATTTGTATGTGTTAACCATTTGATTTCGACGAGGGTGCTAACAAAAAAAAAACTCTTGCAGGAAATGAGACATTTGAGAAGTTAGGGACAATTGGGACCTCATCCAACCTATTGGTTTACCTCACTACTGTTTTCAACATGAAATCCATTACAGCAACTAATCTCATCAATGTCTTCAATGGCACTTGCAACTTTGGTACTCTGCTCGGAGCTTTCTTATGTGACACCTATTTCGGACGCTACAAAACTTTAGGATTCGCTTCCATATCGTCTTTCCTGGTACACATGCAAATTGTAGTCCGTTAAAATACTATTTATCTAAGCTGATGCTCATTTTTATTTTATTTTTTGCAATAAGCCAAATAATTTTTTAAATTTTCAACATTTTGATCGACAGGGCATGCTTGTGCTAACACTAACAGCTGCAATTCCAACTCTTCATCCTTCTGAATGTGGAACAGAAGAAACTAGCACATGCTCAGGGCCAACAGCATGGCAAATGATGTTTCTGTTGAGTAGTTTTGGACTACTAGTAATTGGAGCTAGCGGTATTAGACCATGTAACTTGGCCTTTGGAGCTGACCAATTCAATCCCAATACAGACTCCGGGAGAAAAGGAATCAACAGCTTCTTCAATTGGTACTATTTCACCTTCACTTTCGCCATGATGGTATCCATAACAATCATTGTCTACGTGCAAGCAGATGTAAACTGGGCTATTGGCTTAGCCGTCCCAACATTTCTTATGTTTTTATCTTGTTCATTTTTTTTCGTGGGCACGAGAATATATGTTAAAGTTAGACCAGAGGGTAGCCCTTTGAAGAGCGTGGTGCAAGTCATAGTCGCAGCAATCAACAAAAAGAAACAGGAATTACCAGCTCAACCGTGGCTGTCGATGTTTAATTATGTCCCTGCCAATTCTGTCAACTCAAAACTTCCTTACACAGAGCAATTCAGGTAACAATTTTATATTTAGCTCCCAAACAAGGTGACTTGTTATGGTTATATACAAGTTGCTAACAGAGAGAATATATATTTGATTATAGATTTCTCAACAAAGCAGCAATCGTAACTCCTGAAGACAAGATAAATGCAGACAGATCAGCAGCCAATCCATGGAGGCTTTGCAGTCTGCAGCAAGTGGAAGAGGTGAAATGCATTTTGAGAGTGATCCCCATATGGGCTGCAGGAACAATTTATTTTGTTGCCTTGGTCCAACAGCAGACCTATGTAGTCTTCCAAGCCCTTCAATCCGATAGGCGTTTGGGCAGTGGAAGCTTCAAAATTCCAGCAGCATCTTACACGGTATTCCAGATGCTAAGCCTTAGTATTTGGATACCAATCTATGATAGACTCATAGTTCCATTTCTCCGAAGAATAACCAAAAAAGAAGCCGGCATCACTATCCTTCAAAAAATAGGCATTGGCATGGTTCTTTCAGTATTCACTATGCTTGTATCTGCCTTGGTGGAAAACAAAAGGAGGAACATGTCATATACCAATCCAACATTGGGATTCGTAGCAAGAAAAGGAGCGATCTCTCCGCTGTCTGGTTACTGGTTAGTACCTCAGTTGGCAGTTTCAGGACTTTCTGAGGCATTTGCTATTGTTGGACTAGTAGAATTTTACTATAAGCAGTTCCCGGAAAATATGAGAAGCTTTGGAGGGTCTTTCTTGTTTTGTAGCTTCGCGATATCGAGTTATTTTAGTAGTTTCTTGATATTAGTTGTTCACCAGGTTACAAGAGATTCTGCAGGAGAGAGTTGGTTGGCAGAAGATCTTAACAAGGGAAAATTGGATTACTTTTACTTCTTGATTGCTGGTTTGGAGGTTTTAAATTTGGGTTACTTTTTAGTGTGTGCCAAGTGGTACAAGTACAAGGGAACAGGGGACAACATCCCTGAAATTGGCATGGAGAATATGAAACCCAATAAGCCACATGTATGATACTCGAGTTTTTAGATGAAAAAATTCCTCTGATTCATCTCATTACCAAAACATGCAGAAGTTGCACAAGTCCTTGCAACAGCAAAGAAATGTAAAATATGATTAATCAAGTAGTTCTAGCTTCTATTTAATTTTGCTATCCTGTTTATTTCTGGGGGTCAAAGAATAGAAAAAGGAATAACTGCAGAACTGTTGGAACATCACTACTTATTACAGGATCCACAGTGAAGTTCTGAAGGCTTCCATGCAATGAATAGAATTGAGCATAATGTTATTACAGGGTCCAGAACATGTTCACAATAGATATAATCCATTTTTATGGACAGATATGTAGAAGGCATACTAAACAAAAATTCAATAAAACACTGATAATATTATTATAAGTTATCACGGTGTATCTGTTTTTCTGTGCAATGGACTAATCTAGTCGACACTTTTAGGTTGTCTATGAGCCGGTCAGTGATAGGCTTTTTCATTCAACTATACCAAATTTGATCACAATTTTAGGACAAAATTGTGTGCAAGTTGACTCCAACTGACCTCCCTCCCTCAAAGAGACTTTAGTTACATGACAGAATTGGTGATGGCAACCATCGCCCTGTTGGAGGAAAATTTGTTACGCTATACGTCTTCACCTTTACTGAAGACCTAATGATTTAACACCATATTAATCTTTTCCTCAAGGTGATGATCATGTGCGTGCTAGCTGCTTGTGGACATTTGGGTTTACGACAAAAAAAAACCATTCAGAATAAGGATGCTTGAGTGGATCTGCAGTGCAGGGCATACCCATCTTGTTTAGGTCCCATTTATTTGTAGAGATTGCGGAGTCCATTCAGGCCACATGGGGCGCATGTACAGAAATAACCCTATTCATCATATTACAGTATGGACCATTCCATTCCACTCCACTATACTTCTGATGACTTGTTCTGATCAATGATATCATTTTTTCTTACTACCTCGTCTTAATACCAGATTTTCACCCTTTAAGCAATTTAGTAAGCTTCCTTATTTTTCTTGTTTTGTTTATTTAGTAGGGGTGGGGGCAGTGGGTAGTCAGGAATTTGAGAGGTAGGGAACGAAAATTTATTATACAAAAATCAGCACTAAAAATATTAATGTAAAATAAAAATATATAAACATTATAAAAAATTAAATATTTTTATTTTTAACATATATATATATATATATATATATATATATATATATATATATATATATATATATATGAATTCACCAATATCAAATCGTTTTAATATTATACTAAAGTTATTATTATATTTGTTCAATGAGTATATTAAAAGTTTCAAAATTTTGGTCTCAAATAATATGATATTGAATATTTTAATAATTTATGATATAACTAATTGCATTAGATCTACCTAATTAATCTTATGATAACACATCATTTTAAACATTTTTTAAGACAAAAAAATTGAAACATTCTTGTTCAATAGCACGGTGGATACTAAGAATTTCTTTGAATACCAATACAATAATAACAGGAATTTGATATTTTTACAAGTTAATTTAATATTTTTACAAGTGGGACCCATTTGATCTTGTGAAAATATCAAATTTCTAATAACACGTATATCTAAGATATTTTGAGAGTTCAAATTTGAGACACTTAACATTTGTCATAATATTAATCTTATTTATTTAACTTTAAAGCTAAGTTAATCTTTTAAAATTAACCTCATTTTTACCTTCATTTGAAAATTAGACTTTGAAATGAATTGAAACTTAGAAATAAATTCTATATATTATTTTAAATATAATACCATATAAATTTATATTCTCGAAATATGGGTATACTACTAAAAATATTTTTACAAAGAAGGAGGGACAAAAAAAATTATATACTATTTTATAAATGAATAGGGTAGGGGTAGGGAGGTGGGACCGGTGGGTGTTGGAGTGGGGTTGAGGAATAAATCAACGTGTGACCGACTTCATTATTTCATCCTTTGAGAAAAAATAATACTAATAAAAAATCCACACGAGGTTACATTTTCTGGGCCATCACAATTTACTTGTCCAATTTGCCCACACAAAACAATTTATTATCCTACACAAGTTGAGTACAAAACAGCGTTTATCAAGTTTGAGCCCGCCATTGTTGTTGCTTGAAAAAGATATTTTTTTGGCATTTATCCATCTCACGACAAGTATGTAGTGTGAACATATGCTATTGTCTTTGCAACTTGCTGCGAAAATAATACTAGCAGGAAGCATGACTGAAGATTTTAGTAGACAACTTGTTCACGGTTACCATTCATTTCTCTGCCTTATTTTAACATAGTGTTTTGTTTTTTTGTTGCACGTTTTCGTATTATGGACCATCAACATCCACAACAAGACAATGTACTCTCTGAGAGGGAGAAAGAGAGATTATTAGTATTCTTAATTTTCAACTGACTTGGGTAGAGCTGAAAAATGCGAGAATATAATTGAGCATCCACCCTCTTGGAGTATAACATAAGCTGCATATCTTTTATAGTCTTTAACACCACCATAACCAAGCATTTGAGTTCTTTAACTTAAAGAAAATCCATGGAGAAAAACGAAAAAGTGATGACAGAATTTGTGGAGAAAGATGAGAAAGAAAATACAAGCAATGAGCCCAACTATAGAGGAATTAAAGCTATGCCTTTTATTGTAGGTACTGCAACAGTCCCTCGAGAAATACATTCAAACATATACTATATTTCTTTCTTTTTTCACTGATATTTCCATTTTATTTTAACTTTATACTCTGATAATTGCAGGAAATGAGGCATTTGAGAAGCTGGGGACAATTGGATCCTCATCAAACTTCTTGGTTTACCTCACTACTGTGTTTCACATGAAGACCATAACTGCAACAAATCTCAACAATATCTTCCAAGGCACTTGCAATTTTGGTACCGTCTTAGGAGCTTTCCTCTCCGACACTTATTTTGGTCGTTACAAAACGCTCGGATTTGCCTCAATATCCTCTTTTACGGTACAAAATACTCCTAATATCGCAAGATATTCAGTAACTATATAGTATATAATGCTATAAAGTTAATATGGTTGTCAAGTTACATAAGTTTTGTTTATATGCAGGGCATGCTTCTATTAACTATGACAGCAGCAGTTTCAAAGCTGCATCCCCCTAGTTGTGGAAAAGAAGAGACCAGCACATGCCAAGGACCAACAACAGGGCAAATGGCTTTTCTTTTAAGCTCTTTTGCACTACTAGTAATTGGTGGTTCCGGCATAAGACCGTGTAACTTGGCCTTTGGAGCAGATCAGTTTAATCCCAATACAGAATCTGGGAGAAAAGGAACCAACAGCTTCTTTAACTGGTACTACTTCACCTATACTTTCGCGGTGATGATTTCCCTGACAATCATAGTCTACGTGCAATCCAACATTAGCTGGGCTATCGGATTAGGAATTCCAACACTTCTTATGTTCTTTTCATGTGTCTTCTTCTTTGTGGGTACAAGAATATATGTCATAATATTGCCACAAGGTAGTCCCTTGCTGGGTGTTGTACAAGTCATGGTGGCTGCTATCAAGAAGAGACGATTGAGGTCACCGGAGCAACCATGGATTTCCCTTTTCGACTACATTCCAAAGAATTCCACCAACTCAAAACTATCCTACACGGATCAATTCAGGTAACCAACTCTATTTAAAAGTACACCGTTACGTATCACTCCTTCAAATGGCAACTTTTAACAGGATTAAAAAAAAGTCAAATGTACACATTCTATTAGATCTTCTGTTGGCATGTCATTTTCTTTATATTTATTGTCCGCCAAATCTTACTTGGGTAACAAACTGAAGGTTAATGTTATGCAGATTCCTAGACAAGGCAGCAATTAAAACTCTTGAAGATGAAATCAAGACAGATGGATCAGCAGCAAATCCATGGAGACTTTCCACTGTCCAGCAAGTGGAAGAAGTGAAATGCTTGTTCAGATTGATTCCCATATGGTTTTCAATCCTTATATACCACGTAGCGTTTGTCCAACAAAACAATTATTTAGTCTTTCAAGCCCTACAGTCCGATAGACGCCTTATCAAAGGCAATGCCTTTAAGATTCCAGCAGCAACTTACATTGTTATCACTATGTTGACACTTACTATTTGGATTCCTCTATATGATAGAATCATAGTTCCATTTCTCCAAAAACTGACAGGAAAAGAAGGTGGTATCTCAGTGCTGCAAAGAATGGGAATCGGCATAGTTCTCTCGGGTCTAAGTCTTATTGTATCAGGCTTGATCGAATCCCAAAGGAGAACATTTGCTCTTACTAAGCCAACATTGGGGATTGAACCAAGAAAAGGCGCGATTTCTTCCATGTCTGCCTACTGGTATATACCTCAGTTGATAGTAGCGGGACTTTCCGAAGGATTTTTTCTAATTAGCCAAAATGAATTGTTTTACAAGCAAAGCCCGGAGAACATGAAGAGTATAGCTGCATCTTTACTGTTTTGTTCCTCAGGTTTGTCAAGTTATTTGAGTAGTTTCTTGTCATCAGTGGTTCAAAAGATAACAAACAGAGGTGGGAAAGAAGCGTGGTTGGCTGAAGATCTCAACAAGGGGAGATTGGATTACTTTTATTACCTCATTGTTGGTTTAGAGGTCTTGAATTTGGCTTACTTCATAGTATGTGCTAAGTGGTACAAGTACAAAACAAGAAGCAGAGACACCAATGAAGTTGCTATGGAAGATATAAAATCTGAAAAGCCTCTTGTTTGATGTATTAAGTCCATGGTATATCATATTACAGAAGATTATACGTGCTTTTGCTCACGTTCTCCTAACAGATTATGAGCTATGTCATGACAATTACACGAGAGAAATAAAGTGCTGATCAATTTTCATGCAAAGAAAATAAGGGGAAAAGAACAAGGTGTTAATTGTTAAAAGAGGGAGGATTGAAGTTGTCATTTCAAGTGGTTGTTCTGTTAGGTATTCTATTGGATTCTATTGCTAGTGTATCGTCACTCTTTTGGCTCGACATAGAAACCAGTGGTCCACCATACCTTAATAATATGTGATTAACTTCCTCAAATCAACATAATCAGTGTATTAATATAGACCACAAACATTTCGCATGTCCTTTAATTTTTCTTGATTCCAACTATTCACGTGAACATGCAGTGTTGTCTAGTTAAACCACCTATATTTATTATTAAGCTATGATGCCTGCTGTGCCTTTCTGATGTTCATCTTGTCGTTAAACCACTGATTTGAGCTATCGATGCATAATATGCATATATAAAGTTCCTACCACAAGATTTGATTATTGCTGTGAAATCGTGAGGGCCACTTGCTCAAATGAAGGAGGACAAAATGGAATATAAAAAGATGGTACATAAAGTTTTGTAACTAGTGTTCAGTGATCAAAAAATCTAAAAAAACAATTATTAATCCCCGGTTAAGAGTTCAAAAATTCATTCACTTTGAAACATGCAAAATTTGGTAAAAATCAGCCTGGAAAAAAATTGGATAATATAGCAGCCAAAAATAGTTTTCCAATCTCTATCCCATAATTAATCCAAAAGTTAATTAGACCAAATTAATGGAGCGATGATTGCCTTTCATAGGTGTTGGTTTTAGAATTATGCCGTGAAATTGGTCATTGGTTTAAAAAGTTTAAATCAATGAAGATTACTGCACGTGCAAATTTACAGCAGAGACTAAAAGATTCAAATATACTTGGGAGCTTCAATGTTACACATTAGGAAAGGAAACTACATCTTTAATACCCCATCCATCTCGCAAAAAGATTTTCAATTACAAATAGTAAGAAATAATTTTGTTATAGGTTTAATTCTAAAAATGATAAGTTGTTAGTTTAGTGATTGTGTCTAACATTAAAATTATGATGACAAATTTAAAGATATTATATCATTTTATACTATTATTATACATAAAAAAAAAAAAAAAAAAAGTATTAACTTTTCGGTGGAATGAAGAATATAGACGGATGGAACCTTTTTGTGGAACTGTGGGGAGTATTTTTTTTAAAACAGCTTCTTATGGACCTAGTAAATCATTGGATCTTTAGAACCGGGGACGAAGTTACATGGTAAATTGTGAGATCAATTGACCTCACGGGAAAAAATAATTATTTTATAATTTAAGATAAATTTTAAGTATTATATAAATTTATAAAATTTCTATTCTCTCAATATATGTATATCTTTCAATAATATTTTTAAACTAAATAATAATCTAATTTATATTATTTTTTAAAATAATTAATGAATTAATTATTTATTTATAAATAATTTATATATATATCAAAAAATATTGATTCGGAATCTCAAACTCTATTAAATTATTTATAGTTTCATAATAATTTTGACCAAATTAAAAATTAATTCCGACTACGTCACTGTTTAAAACCACTCATGTAGAATTGGCACACAGACTATTTCTGTTCACATTGAGGTCCAAAAATATTACTGTAATTTGCACGTCTAGACAAATGGTATTATGGGGAGATAAGGAGAGAGTTATGAGCTTTTGACTTTGGTCTGCCAGGTGTTCTGATTGAAAGAAAGAATTAAGTTGACTGGTTGGTGACTGGTGAGTCATGAAGTGATAATATATAGCCTCTGGAAGCTAACCTAATCTTCTTCATACACAACAACTATCCTGCAGACAGACAGACAGAGAGACTAAGGGAGAATTATTTCTCTGAAGCAATGGAGAAAAATGGGAAAGAAACTATGGATAATAATGAGAAAATAGTCCCAAATGATGAGCCCAAGATTAACTACAGAGGAGTCAAGGCCATGCCCTTCATTATAGGTTTAACATAAAGCTTCTGTTTGCTTGTTTTTCAACACTTGTGGGGGCTTGCTTGATTGGGTTGGTCTTGATTCTTGATTATCTGCTTTCTTTTTTTCTTTCCTAATTCATTCGTGTTGGAAAATGTATTTGTGAATTTTCAGGAAACGAGACTTTTGAGAAGCTTGGAGCCATTGGAACTTTATCCAACCTCCTGGTGTATCTCACTACAGTTTTCAACTTAAAGAGCATCACAGCTACAACTTTTATCAGTGTCTTCAATGGCACCACCAACTTTGCTACCTTACTAGGGGCTTTCCTCTCTGACACTTATTTTGGCCGCTATAAGACCTTAGGATTCGCAACAATCGCCTCTTTTTTGGTACTTCATAATTCCTTAAAAAATTCATAAATTTTCTTATCAAGGAAATTGACACTGGCTATCAACCGTATGCATCCAATTTTATCGTTGTTCATACATTTTCTTTTCTTTTTTGGTTTGTGAAGGGGTTACTTGTAATAGACCTAACCGCAGTATTTAAGTCGCTGCATCCTCCAGAGTGTGGATCAGAAGAGGATAGTGTATGCACTGGACCAACAGCATGGCAAGTGTTTATTCTGCTATGCGGCTTTGGCCTAATGGTGATCGGAGCTGGTGGCATTCGGCCTTGTAACTTGGCGTTTGGGGCGGACCAATTCAATCCCCACACCGAATCTGGAAAAAGGGGAATCAACAGTTTCTTCAATTGGTATTTCTTCACTCTGACTTTTGCACAAATGGTATCCTTAACACTAGTGGTTTATGTGCAAACAAATGTAAGCTGGTCTATAGGACTAGCAATTCCCACCATTTTCATGTTAGTATCTGGTTTTCTCTACTTCTTGGGCTCCAAAATATATGTAAAAGTGAATCCAGAGGGCAGCCCTTTCACAAGTGTAGTCCAGGTACTAGCGGTTGCTACTAAGAAGAGACAGTTAAAGCTGCCGGAACAACCGTGGCTTTCTCTCTTCAACTATGCACCAACTAAATCCATCAATTCCAAACTCAGCTACACACAACAATTCAGGTCACTATAAACTCAAACTGTATGGTATAATCTACAATTTCCCACAATTGTAAACATTGGAATACTAATTATGAACTCGTGTAATCAGATTTCTGGACAAAGCAGCCATTGTAACACAAGACCACCACGTCAATTCAGACGGATCAGTAGCCGATCCGTGGAATCTGTGCAGTTTGCAGCAAGTCGAAGAAGTGAAATGCCTATGCAGAGTAATCCCCATTTGGGCAGGAGCCATTGTGTACTATATTGCAATAATACAACAGCAGCAATACGTGGTGTTTCAAGCCCTTCAATCCAACAGACATTTTGGGAACACAAGCTTCAAAATCCCAGCAGCATCTTACACGGTATTCTCCATGCTCAGCCTCACACTTTTTCTACCAATCTACGACAGAATCATAGTTCCACAACTCCGACGAATCACAGGAAAAGAAGGAGGGATCACAATCCTCCAAAGGATCGGAGTTGGGGTAGTGCTAACAGTATTATCATCACTAGTGGCTGCTATAGTTGAAAACAGGAGGAGGAATTTGGCGCTTACAAAACCAACTCTAGGACTTGAACCCCATAGGGGCGCTATTTCATCAATGTCAGGCTTATGGCTGGTGCCTCAGCTAGCAATAGTTGGACTTGCCGAGGCGTTTACATCGGTTGCATTGGTTGAATTTTACTACAAGCAGTTTCCAGAAAACATGAGAAGTGTAGCAGGTGCATTCTTTTTTTGTGGAATGGCAGCGTCCAGCTATTTGAATGGCTTTTTGGTGTCGATAGTTCACCGGACTACAGAAGGGGCGGCAACTGGAAATTGGTTACCGGAAGATCTTAATAAGGGGAGATTGGATTATTTCTATTACTTGGTAACTGCCCTTGGGGTCATCAATTCAGTTTATTTTCTGGTATTTGCCAAGTGGTACAGGTACAAAGGGACAGGAGGCAGAAATGGTACAATAGAGATGGAATCAAAGCAGATTGTTTGAATAAAAAATACAACTGTTGTTTGATTAATAGAGTACCAGTTCAATTATATTAACAAATTTATAGAGGCTTATACTCTATCAACTCTTTATCTTCAGATTTAAGCAATGGAAGGAAGGAAGTAGGACATTTATTCATATATAGCTAGCTATCTATCTTGTATTAATATATGATTTCTGTTGCCAAAATAAACTAAAACTCTGCTATTTTGAACTTGTTGGAAGATGAACATTCAAGTTATATTCCTATCTTGAATTTAGCTAAAATAGTCAAATTGAAAGCGCCAGATATGAATATAATAGTAGCTAATTAAGCCAGGTTTTGTTATTTTTTTTATGGGGACAAAATTATTGTGAGGACATCAATAATTAAGCCAAGTCCAGGGCAGCGGTAGAGGCCAATTTTTTGGGCAGTTTTATATTTTGGGACTGCATATATAAAATATGTATTTGGTTACAAAGATAAATAGCAACAATATGAATAAGTTTTTTAATTATAAATTTGTTCATAAATACTCTATTTTTTAATTATTTTAAAAAATTATTCAATCATTTCATTTATGTGTTTCGATGCAAAAAAAGATTCAAAAAATTAAAATTTGTATATTTGATCAAGATTATCAGTATTCCATTTGTAAGGAGTCAAAAGTACTACAAGGGGTCATGGAAAGATTAGGTTCAAAATCACTATCAATTTCTTTTTTAAACCCTGCTATATATGCACAAGCCCTTCTCGCGTGTCATAAATAATTTATGAACAAGAAGAATAGTAGAACAAAATGACAAATAGCTAACTAATTTTTAAGAAAGACATAATTGACTGCATTGACTACACCACTTAAAGAATTTAAATAACCTAAAGGAGCATTAAAGAAAATGAAAAAACAAATTAATAAAATAGAAATACTCTATCAAATATATCTTTTATATAAAAACATGTAAGTTAAATTATTATTTATTTTAAGAAGATCAGAGGGTAGATACACATATTAAAGAAGAATGACGTTGGATTCAGAAAGTTATAAAATTTTCAGTTTAATTTTGCATATTAAAATTTTCTAAATTTGTCATATATATTATAAAATAAAAAAATCAGTGAGGTCAACTCCGATGTTGCTTCGTCACGGGCTATATTTTTATTCAATATGCGGGCCCGTGTGTATTTTTTCAGATTGAATCGGTATTGTGCATGCAGAAAACAAATCTCTTTCTTTACCCCATCTTTTATACTCCCTCCCTTTGTTAGTATTTTTTTATTTTTGTATTTTAAAACATAATTGGGCGGCGTGTGAAATAAATTCTTAAATAAGTATTCTACGTCATTTTATTACATAGTTATTTATAAATAATATAATAAACTAATTAATAACACATTATTTAAGATTTCTTTTTGGAGTTTAAATTTTCGACTCCAAACACTAGTCGTACGTAAGACTCGTGGCATGATTAACTATGCGACTGGTGCCAATGGCAACAACACTGGTCCTATGGCATTGAATTCCCCCAGCTATTAATTAAATATGGGAAATAGATGTAATTTACTTGTGACACGAAAGCAAATAGTGACAAGAATCACAAGCATGAACCACAATCAAAAACCACCTTCTTAATAAAGCTTTCAATGTACAATCTCAAAAACATTAGTATAGAAGAGAGAGGATACAGATGATATGACCAAAAACCTTATCTATATAGACATTAAATACTGGCATAATAACTGCCCTTTTTCCCCAATTTAGGCATATAAATATTGCATGGGAAAAGCGGACATTTTATAAAAATTAAGGACAAGGAAAATAATAAATTAAAAAAAAAAAAGACAAAAAAAATACCCCGAGTGCTGAAGATAAAAACCACAATCTCACTAATTCAAATGGTTGTTTCAAGGCAACTCACAACTACATGCTGACTATGTCTTACCCTCAGCACTGTTAAATTGCGCCTATGAGGTAGTATTCGCTCTCTTAGACAGTGTACGATTGCTGAATTGTATCTATATCAAGACCCTTCAATCTCACCACTGATTCAACATGGCCTTTCAGTGTGTGTAGTTCTCTCAACCTGCAATAAGTGGAAAGTGAATATACAAAACTACACATAGGTAACATCAGCTAATAAAATCAAAGATGCAAAGCCAAACAGCTGAACTGAATGATCAAAACTCGAGTCTTGCTTCATGGTACAGTAATATCATGCAAACAATGATAAAGATTTCAAATCCATTCACAAATCTCAAAGTGCTGGTTTCATAACACTATTTACCTGGCAATTTCAGCTCTTCTTTTAGCTTCTTCAGCCATCTGATTGAGCTCCGTGAAATTGTTTCGGTCATTAAACATTTTGGTGTCAGGTACGTCAAGCCCATGAAGGGTTCTTTGAGCATGTGCCCATTTAAGCTCACGTTGTTCCTTTCCGAAATCCTTTTGCCTAGTGAAAGCAATCTGCAAAACAAAGACCATTATAAAGAAGAGAATATATAGATGATTAATGTGAAAACACATCAATTGTGCTACACCAGCATATCAGAGAGCCTTCATACCCTTCGCTCTAGAACAAGATCCCAGGCCCTTCCACTTAGAGCATATCGGATCAAGAACTTTATGAAATCAAGAGGGATATAGAAGATGATATTATAAAGCCAAATTACGCCAGCCCAACCCCATCCAATTCCTTCAATAGCAGCAAAACTCCAATTTGCATAAACCGCAATCAAAGTAGCAATCTGGTTGTAATGAAAAATAAATATAATAAGATTTTCATTCAATCGCTCTAAACTAAAGGAATAAGCAGAAATGTGAAAGCAGAGTTATCTCACCAATTGAGCAACCGCAAAGGCCACGACAAGCAACACACCAGGTCGCTCAATAAAAGACCAACTTCGAGATCGTGTGACAAATATTAGGGCCTGACTAATAGTACTCACTTGAAGATATATGGCTGAAGCAAGCTTTCTAAAATCATCACGAGCGGTTTTCTCAAGTGATTCCACCCCAAACACATTCTGCCAGGTCATAAAAAGAGCAAATCATCAATATTATAAAAAAAAATCACCATCACTGAAACAATATAGCATCTAGATGCCGCCAAAATAGCGAACCCAAACAGAAAATGAATACAATTGACAATACAAGTGACAGAAAATAGCAAGACTAAATGAGAATGTCAACTCAGCTTTATGAATTCTAACCCCCATCACACAAAGTGAGGTTATTCACGTGAACAAATACTGGAGACAGGTCTCAAGAGAAGATTGGTGTGGCAATCAAACTTATCTATTGTAGCGTAAAAAAGAACACTTAGGAGTCATTAAAATTATATCATCAACTGCATAAGATATTGACAGAAGATGATATGAAAGATATATACTCATACAGGTGCATCCTTTATGTAAAATCATCTTGATGGCAATTGGCAAGTTTGCTTACCGGGAAGAAGTTTGTTTTATATGCAGCCCAAAAGAATATAACCGTCATCATCGCCAAGTAACTACCAAGAACAATACCAGTTGTAAAAATCTCAGCAAGCTTCCAGCTGTCTGGCAGAGGAGATGGTTTCACCCTATCCTTCGATATTGTCATGATGGTACCTGGCACAAAACAGTGGCTAGTTAGAGGCAAATCATCTCTAGTGAGCTGTTTCACTGAAGAGTTGTAAGCACGGTATTCTAAAAATCCCCCCTAGGTCTGCTTAATCCCATCTAGGCGCTAGGCGTCCCCACTACCGCCGAGATTTGGAGGCAGAATCAGACATCTACCACATCAATTTAATAAAAGCTTTGAAGCTCTACAACACTTGAAATGAATTTGTTAAGCAGATTTTTTTTGGTAATTTTTCATGTAAATTTTAAAAAATGACATCTAGTTGTATAGTATAACAAGTATATATAATAGAAAAATAAATAAGACCATCTATGAAAACGTCTAATCTGCCTAGAAAAATGCCTAGTGATTAACCATAGCAACTGGTGGCATAGTAATTGACATCTGCCCTTGATAATGAATATGGTTCAGCTCCATTTTGTCCTTAAAATTCCATGAGATAACATATACATCTGAGAACCATAAAAGTTTGCAGTGCTTGTGGGAGAAGAAAAAACTAACCATCATTAAGGATTGCAATGATGAGCACCATAAAAGGAGGAAAGTCAAATTTCCATATAAGAGCCAGCAGCATAAAACCAAGCTGTCCGAACAAAAAACAGTACGGGGTAAAAAATTATATGTCGAGAATTTTGTAATAATGATGCATATAAGAAAGGATTCAAAATAATGACTATGAGATGCCATTTATAAGACAACAACTCCCAATAACTTACCACTATACGAATTGTAATAGACACAGCATATATCTGCCAAAGAGGAGAAGAAAGAAATGGGTTAAGTTGAGCTAAAAAAAAGTCGGACAATATAGGGCTTTTAGCCATATACAAAACATCATATATAGACCCCCAATGACAAAGGTGTAATAAGATGTAAACCAGCCTGGAGTATAATTAATTAAATTTCAAGAATCTACACCATTATCATAATTAAGGGTTACCGTATAATTTTTCATTCTCTGAAAGATTGCACGACTGGTCAAAACGGCACTAATGATAACACTGAGTCCCGGTTCTGTAAGGACAATATCAGAAGCACTACGAGCAGCATCAGTCGCATCAGCCACAGCAATCCCAATATCAGCCTTCTTAAGAGCAGGAGCATCATTAACGCCATCACCAGTCATTCCACAGATGTGTTTCCTAGCTTGCAAGCGCTTTACTATCTCATATTTATGCTCTGAAAACAATGAAATCAAATCATACAAGCAATTTGGGGAACCAAATTGTAAAATGTAGCATGCATAGATCATTACACCAAGTATAAAATGCTATATAAGAAAACTGCAAAAATATACTTTATCCCATTCAAGTTGGCACGTCTTGTGCAATAGCTCACTGAACTAAAAAAAATGCAATTAGGAAATTTAACTTTTAAAAACACCGCAATTATCCTATTCTATCAAATTAGTCAAATGTCCATCAAATAAGCTACAGTAATTTCCTGTGAGGCTTTTAAAAAAAAAATGAGTCACTAAGTTCCTGAGGGACTTTTTAGGGTTTTCCTCTT